>OX941085.1:85982500-86582500 GCA_954870635.1 Arctium minus | reverse complement strand
AAGAAGCTAATTCAGGTTCAGAAAGTACACACAAGTAACCAGTTTGCTGATCTATTCACAAAAGCTTTTGATGTGAGTAGATTCACATTCTTGGTCACAAGTGTGGGCATGATGAACAATGAATAAGTATATTCTCATTCTCTTTATGTACCTATATAGATTCCTCCTTATTTACTTTCATTGAAATGGTGCTATTAACCTCTGTGTGTTTAAGTGTTTCAGATTGTTTTGATTGGAGACTTGGTACTTCTCGTTCAGTTAATACTGCTCACTTCATTACTCATAATAATAGTTCAAAAATGGTTAAGTATGGTTACTACTGCTAGGTGGTTTATACTGCCAGTGCAAAGTTACTATTGCTAATCATTATTACTACTGCTGGTACATTTTAATACTGCTAGTATGTGTTAGTACTACTAGTCTGTGTTAATACTGTTAGTCTGTGTTAATACTGTTAGTCTGTGTCAGTACTGCCAGTATGTGTTACTACTGCTATTATGAGTTAATAATACGAGTTCATTAATACTGCAAGAGGTAATTAGTACTGCTTCTAACTTACTCCCTTCACCTATACATACCCTGTGTGACCGCTAAATTACAAACGGCTCTTTGAATTGTCTACTAGTGTACTATCTCTCTCTCTCTTGTTCTCTTGAATTCTCTCTTACCAGTGCGTAACCCTAACTTCAACCAATCGCTCAAGAAGATGACTGAACTGATGTTTGTCGATGAACACAATGAATTGGCAATGCTACTCAAACCAAAGCAAGCAGAGCGATTTCATCAGATTGTGGATTTTCTACAATCCTCACACATCGCCCACGCTCTAACTGTCAATCCCATAATCTATGTGGAACACCAAAGGTAGTTCTGGGCCAATGCTGATATTTATACTGAAGATGGCAATCAGGTCATCAAAACAAGGGTGTGTGATAAACCCCTCACAATCACAGAAGGAGCTATTCGCATTCATCTACGACTAGATGATGCCTCAGGTATAACCTCTTTAACCAAGGAAGATCTCTTCCAAGCTCTTAGTCAAATGGGGTATGAAGGTCCCACTGATGTATTCAAGTTCTTCAAGAACAGGTTTGCACCACAGTGGAGATTCTTTGTTCATACCCTTCAGCACTGTATTTCAAGGAAAACAACTGGCTGGAGTGAGTTCAGCAGTACCATTGCTTATGCTATGGTCTGCTTAGCGACCTCTAGAAAGTTCAATTTTGCACAAATGATTTTTTAAATGATTTTATGTCAAAACTGGATACCAAAACCAAAGGCTTTTATATGTATCCCAGGTTTGTACAAGAGATTATACTGAATGAATTGACGGATATACCTCATTTCAATGAGGTATATGTACCCAAACCCCCAAAGGGGAAGGTGTTTTCTAATATGAGGAACCCTAGTAAGGACTTCTCAGGTATTGACACACCATTGTTCTCTACAATGATGGGTGTGTCTCCTTCCCATGGTGAGGCATCAGTATCAAAGCCCTCATCTGACAACCAAACTGATGACCTACCCACACCACTCATTTCTATTAACATCCCTCAGTCCCTTCTTCAAAAGCCAACTTCACCCATCAATCATACGTATATAAGGAAAAAGGTAAAGAAGGTTCATTCCCTTCTTGTACCTTCACCCACAAAACCTTCAAGCCCTCTAATGGAGCATTCTCCATTAGAGCATATCCAAAGGGAAACCACAGGGGTGTCTCCCAACCCCAAGAAGGTGCTCAATAAGGGGAAGGAAGAGCATATGGGCTGTAAGGCTCACACTACTGACTTTGCACAAAGTGCAGGGCAGGACAGTGTGAACATATCTAAGACCTTCCCCATGGCAACTTTGGGTGAGCAATCATCCAAAGGTCCCAGGTGCCAAGAAACCAAGGGGGTAGAGGATGCTTCTACTAGGCAGGAGACCTCTACTACTAAAAGATCCAAGGATCCTTCAAGGGTGGTAAACACACCCAAGGAGGTGAGGACAGATATAACTACGATGAATTGACGAAAACTATGGGAAACATAAATCTTGATGTCATCAAGCAAGGCTCAGATATAGAGGAGATGAAATTGATAATTCTGTCTCAACAAGTGCAGATTACCAAATTGAAGAAGATGGTGATGAAGTTGGTACAGAAAAAGAAAAGAAAGCAGTATGTCTTGAAGAAAAGGGTAGATGCTTTCAACAAGGGGGAGAAACAAGATGAAGAGGAGAAAAATAGTCCCATTGGCATTGAAACTCAGTTTGAGGGGGAGCTGAATACAGAAAAAGAAAATACAGAAGCAGAAAGTTCCAAAGCAGCAGAAACTGTTAAACTAGCAGTAGAAAAGGCACAAACAGCAGTAACAGAGCAAGCAACAGTAACAGAGCCAGCAGCAGTAACAGGGCTATCTGTTGAAGAGATACAAATAGCAGAAACTCTTCTAAAGGCCAAAACAAACACCCCCAAAGACACTCAAAAGGCCAAGGGAGTGGAAATTAAAGAAGGAGGTCTTGAGCAGGAAAGAAAAGAAATCAGTGAGGCAGAAATGAAAAGAAAAGGCAAGGCAAAAGTGGATGAATCTGTACACCCTCCCAAGAATCTAAAACAGATAGAGATTGATGAGAAATTGGCAAAGAGGTTGCAGGCTGAGACAGAACAAGAAGAAGAGACTCAACAAGACAAAGATAGGCAGATTGCTCTAGATATGTCCACTAAGCTGAATGAGGAAAATCAAAAGAGGCTGAAAGCTGCAGCTGAGGTAAAGAAAAGTACAGTGAAAGCATCCAAGCACAGACTGCCAGCAAAGACTTAGAAAAGACAAGCTTTTATGACCTATTTGGCCAATCAAGAAAGGAGAAAGATGATAAACTTCCTGAAAGGAGCTCTTGGAGTTTCTGAAGGAATGTTTACAAATATGCCTTATGGCAGGATTGAGGAACTGTATACAAAGGAGATGTCAAATCTGAAAGGGGATTCCACTCAAAGGGAAGAAGCTGAAAGGAGGATGAAAGAGAGGCATGATCTCAATATCCAACAACCCTTTCCTGAGAGTGAGGAAACCACTCCCTCAAAAGAAAAGACTGAATAAAATAAGGAAGACCATACTGATGTGGAAGTTAAATTTGCCAAGAGAGTGAAAACAATAGCTTCCAAGAAACTGTTGAAGAAGCCAAAGATTGCAGAAGCTGAGAAAGATACAGAACCATCTGTTACAAGTCAAGCTGAACAATCAAGTCAAAGTGCACAACAAACAAGTCAATCTAATGTGCATTTTGAACTTTACATGACTGTAACAGATAGTGATCCAGTGAAGGCAGATCCCATTTCAGTCCAAGCCCCTGAAATCATCCACTGGGATATTCTTAAAGATCAAGGCAAAGGGTATTTCAGAATCAAAAGAATGGGTGATCACTTTGAAATCTACTCTACTTGGGGGACAATAATCAGATGTTGATCCAGGTCAGATTTGGAAGAAATGTTTAAAGTGGGAATGAATTTGTATGAAGATGTGCTGAAGACTCCAGGGATGAATATCAAGAAACTAGCAATGGAGTATTTATGCATGATGTTTAGTCCAGATCTTGTAAAGCATGTCATCAAAGATGTATTCAAGTCTGTGGACAACTGGATGCTCATAGAAAGATGTGGGGTGTATATCTTGACCATAGATAAAAGCTTTCATGAATATTATCTGGTGGATAAGATATATGATCACAGCCGAGCTAAGCTTCATTGGATGCTGAAAGCCAAATTAATTTGTTCTGATGGTTCAGAAATGGCAAAGATTGTGGTTAGCAGGATCATCAATCAAAGTCTGGGACTGGATCCAAATTTGGTCAACTGATCTGAAGTGTTGAAAGCATCATAAAGACCATATCAAGAAGAACTTAACTTCTCCTTCTGAAAAGTTAAGTTAGGGGGAGATTGTTGGGTATAAATATGCTAAGTATGGTTTATGCTGCTGATCAATGTTGCTAAGTGATTACTACTGCTAGACTATCAAGATTACTACTGCTAGTAGAATTAATACTGCTTAAAAAGTTAGTGCTGCTACTTGAATAGTTAGTACTGCTTGGAGAGTTAGTACTGCTAGTAGTTAGTACTGCTAAAGATTAAAGCTGCTGAAGATGGTTAATACTTCTGAAGATAATTAGTGCTGCTTTTAAAGTAAAGATGTCTTGGAGATAAAGACAAGCTAGAGATAAGGCTGAAGATAATTATGGGATTGATATTGAAGATCAAGTTTATTTTGATAATTATCTTGTAATCTACTCTGTAAATATAGTCTAGATGTTATAGATTATATAGTACATTCTGAGAGAATTATTGAAAGAAAGAATAAGTTTTGGTGATAGAGAATTAACCTCAATACTAGTTTAGATCCTTTCTGTAGAGAAGTATAGAACGTCTGTTGAGCCTGTTCAACAGATTGAGGTTTTGTGTGTAATCATCAAGTTGAATCAATATAAACTTGTGATTTGAGTTTGATATACTGTTTCATTGATTGTTAGTGTTAAAGTGTTTTTTCCGCAACTTCTTTAACATTTATTTGGATGTTTGATACGTTTTGAGTGAGTTTTGGGTTGCATCATGTCGTGAAGGAATGTTTTGTATTGGGGCATTCATCTTTAAAATTGTGTGTTATTCGAAAACGGGTCATTTTCATAATTAAAGTAAATCGTTTTTGTAAGATTATGATTTAAATTGCATTATTTCCTTTTAAAAATATATTTATTCATGTTGAAAACTCTTGAACTCTGTTGAAAACTCTTGAACTCACTAGGTGGTAGCCTAACGTTTTCATTTGTCGGCATATGCATTAGGTCCCAGTTGGGGTATGGTACTAGCGACACTGTGAAGAGATGAGTACTAGATCTTTGCACGAGGGTGAGTAGCTTGGTGAAGTCTTGCACAGTTATCTTGGGAATAGCAACTTGTATTTAGGTTAATTAACATCCAATCCTATTTAACCTTGGTATGTAGCTTTGGTTATTGAATGTTGGTGTAAATTTTATGTTTTTAAAATTTAAGTATTTCCATGGATGGATTTGTATAAAGGATTTTATCCTTTATTTGGGTCATTTATCGAAGTTTTTGTTTAGTTGTTCTTTCCAAATTTAAGGGTCTTAGAAGTTGGTATCAAGGATTAAGTTTGAGAGATTTAAGTGTTAAATTTCGGATACCTAGACACAAACTAGCGTTCTTCTAAGTGATGAAAGTGAGATTGTACAATTAGGCAGGTTAGGATAGGATACTTCGACGTCTAAAGGGTAACTAGAATCGGGAATCATGACAAGGGTAACAAGGATCATCATGTACGGTACATTCATAATTGCACTTGGCCAGTGTCGTGGTGAACATACACGTTACATGTGTTTGCTTGAACCCCCTTTATGTGAAGACCGATGGGGTAGTAAATGAGTTTCTGAGGAATAGTAGCTAGAAGAAGTTGATGTTTATAGCATTGTCACTTGGAGTGATGGTTAAGAATGATGAATACATCATGTTGACTATTGTGGGTCGTGGCAATTGGTTTAATTATAACCATAGGCCTATTGAATCGACTTTATTGCAAGAATAGATTGTAAGGTTAACCAATTTAGTTGCCTATCGTTACCTTAAGAAGTTGAGCATATGGGTGTCGGTAGTTAGATCGTTGGACTTGGTGAGCTCGGTCCTAAGATTTTGGGTCTCGACCAAAATTCATGCACAAAACTAGTTTTTAAAATTATTTGCATAAAGTATTTCATACTTTCCCAAATTATCATATAGGTCGTATTTTGAATCCGTGGGAAGACGTTTAATACACACGAGATTTTAAACTATGAGTATAAACATGCATCAAAAAATTGTTTTATTGCACATGGTTGAAAACTATGAGACTTTCTTTATCTCTGTTTTAAACTATGAGACTTTCTTTGTCCCTGTTTTGTCGAACATTATTTACGAATATTGTAGTATTTACGATTTAACCTTGTTTAGGGTCTCGAGTAAGTAATTGCGATTGATGACCTTGACATTGGATCTCCTCCACATATGTTAAGGTTTTAAAGGAAAAAGTTATTTCCATGTATTGGTGTTTGAGTTTTATTGGAAATTTTATTCCGTGCGAGTTTTGTTCAGTTTTATGGAGTATTATTTTACGACGTCTTGCAACGTATGAATGAACTTTGAAATGCGTAGGCTTTAATTATGGTGTGTGTAAATTTATGAGTTTTATTTAGCATTTTGTCTCATTCGAGTTTTCTCCCTGTCTTTTCGCAACCGCAAGAGACGTCTTAAGAGTCTTGATATCGCATAATTGCACTTTTGAGTTTTATACAAGTATATATTTCGTTGTACACTGTTTAGTGTTTCAATTGATTTATACTTTTGGTGTGAGTAAGCACATGAAGGACCTACGATAGTTCGAGCTGAACTTTTGCTTTATACCTTCTTTGGTTGTTAATTTTATTGTTATTGTCTCACGTAATACGTTATATTGTTTTATTGTTATCCATGGCATTGTAACGACAACTTTGGGGACAAAAGGGCATTTTATTCTTGCGACCTAAAGTTTGAAATCAGTCTAAACTATTTTACGTTTGACCAGATAGCATGCACCTACCGGTTTACTAAGTTTGGGAAATAAATTGACGTATGTGGGTCTTGTTGGAAATTTTACTTCACGTCATTTTATGGTTGAAAGAGAGAATTTTGGTGTTTGGAGTTGTAAAGTTTTCTCTTTTTGAGCATGTACTGACATATGTTACACATTGTTTTTTTAGCAGAAAGTTATTTCACGTACACAACATAAATTGATGCATGTTAAGACTATAGTGGTCCATTTGAAAAGTTTGTCGCGCATATTTTGTTATTGTCATTATTATCTTGAGTAATGACCAAATGGTTTTCGAAATGGTTTTACGTGTGTGGCGTTTGAGACCACTTTGCATAACTGCCGAGTAAACGGTAGTGGATTTTTACACGTATGATTAATTGTTACAAAGGTTTTGTGTCTGAAAGTCTTATAAAATTTCAAGTTGACATATTTGTTAAAGCACATATTTATTGGATTCAAGATCATAATTATCTGAAGATGGAAATCTGAAGTCAAAGCTGATAAAGTCGTCTCAACAAATAGTCTAGGGTCCTTTTGTAATAAATAGTCAAAGTCTGTTTACGTATTTTATTTATTAGTTTTAAGTTAAATAATTTAGTTTTAGTTGTTGGGCCTAAACCTTGCCAAGCCCATTAGGCTTATGGCCTAAGTATAAATAAGATTAGGTTAGTGGTTAATTAGGTTAAGGATCTTAATTGCAAAATTAATTATTGAGAGGTTAGTGTGGTGGTGGTGTGTGCCGTGTACAAGAGAGAAGCAGAGAGAAAGAGATCTATTTCATCAAGAACAATTGTAATCTTTTGATTAATCAGTATCAGGTTTGCATTATTTGTGTTGATTATATGTTTGCTTGATTGAATGATTGCTTAATGGGACACACAATTGGTATCAGAGCCAGTACAGATTGAATTGAATTTTTTTGTTTTTCGGTTCTGTTATCTGTCAAAGATTCAAATTTTTTGTGTGATTGGTAATCAAGTAATTATTAATTGATTTGTGATCGGTTTGATTAATATCTTGGTTGGGTAATGTTTGATTTGAGTATTGAATTGAATTTGATTGCTTATTTGGTGAATTTGAATCTGTTCGGTCGTCACGAGCACAATACTGTTCAATTCTTTGATTTTTCATAAAAGTGCTAGTTTATTGAAATTAATCGTTTGCAATCAGTTCTAGGTATCTTTTAGATCGTTTTGGCAAAGTTTTGTTGTTTAATTTTTAGTTTTGGATTGGTTTCTGGATCGATTTGTGTTTTCTGGGCCGATAATCTTCAAGAACATACCGGTCGACCGACAATACCGATCGACCGCATCTTATCGGTCTTCTTTATATCGGTCGATCTCTTTCTATCGGTCATTTCAATTTACCGGTCGACCGGACATCTGTTTGTGCATCTTACCGGTCGAATACCTAATATCGGTCTAATCCATTTCCGGTCGAAGATCTATCTCGGTCTAATCCACTATCAGTCTTTGACACTATCGGTCTAAGCATTCTATCGGTCTAAGCACTATCGGTCTAAGCATTCTACCGGTCTTTGCACTTCCCCAGTCGAACAAGTTCCCGGTCGAACTCTCTACCGGTCTTTACAAGTTCCCGGTCGAACTCTCTATCGGTCTTTACAAGTTCCCGGTCGAACTC
Organism: Arctium minus; assembly: GCA_954870635.1. Taxonomy (NCBI): domain Eukaryota; kingdom Viridiplantae; phylum Streptophyta; class Magnoliopsida; order Asterales; family Asteraceae; genus Arctium; species Arctium minus. The sequence continues at coordinate 86,574,269 of OX941085.1, read as the reverse complement.
TCTACTGGTCTTTACAATCTCCGGTCGACTCAATACCGGTCGAAGCACATCCCCGGTCATCTAAATGTTTGCAAACTGTAATAGGGCATCTAAATGTCAAAAAAATTTCTCTAGGGACCCCCGTGCTAAGTCTGCGAAGCGGGACAAAGTTCTGTTCGTGATCAGATTTTTCTGAATTTCATTCTAAGATTTTCAGTATTGTTTGATTTTATCTGGACTGACGATCATTTTTCAAGTTCTTATCTTATATCTATCAGAATGAATTCTAGTGAAACTCCTTCAATCAGTACTGATGAGAAGCCACCGGTACTTTTCAAAGGAGAGTATGATGCATGGAAAAATCAGTTCATAGATTTCATTGATAAACATGCATTAAAGAAACTGATTAGAATATCTCTGAGGGAAGGATGTATGACAACTCCAAGGAAAGTTTTTAATCTTATAAAGGATAATGGAGAAAGCGAAGAAAAAGAGTTTCCATTACCACTTGATATGTACTCAGACGAGCAAAGAAAAAGATATGAAGCTGACAGATTAGCTCGATCTTTCCTAATGAAAGGAATGTCAGAAGAGATTTCAAAAGAGATCTTTTTTACATTAGACAATAAAAAGGCTACAAGAAAGCTGTTATGGGAACATATTGAGAAGATTGAGACAGGACCAAAGTTGTCTTCAAGAGTAAAGTTTCTGTAATTTGAGAACTCTGAACTAAAAGAAATGATTTATGCCTTGGAAGCTCAAATCCAGAAACTAGATTCTGTTGAGAACAATGAGAAAGTTAATGATTTGGAGAGTGCAAATGCTGATCTGCAAAAGAAGATATCTGATCTGGAGAAAAAGATGGCCAAAGAAAGATCTGATTTTGAGATTGAAAAGAAAGCATTTGTAAAGAAATTCTCAGATTTTTCGAGAAAAAGTGCAGAAGAAAAGAGGGCGGTTGAGCTGAAATGTTTAAAGCTTTCTCAAAAGACTTCTGAATTTGAGAAAATAATTATTCTGGAAAGGGAAAATTTTGCCAAAGGCAAGAAGGATATTGAACAGAAGAACGCTGGATTCTTTAAAGAAATATCCGGCCAGAGAAATGATGCTGAGAAGGGATTTGAAGAAGAGAGAAATTTCTTCGAAACTGAGATTAGAAAGCTGACTGTGAAGCTATCTGACTTATCTGAAAGTGCCTTGAAAGATCAAAAAGCGAAGTCTGAATTCAAGAAAGAGATTGACCAACTTGTTAAAGAAAGAGACAACTTTTCTTCAAAGATTAAAGAGCTTGAAAAGATTGTTTCAAAGGTGGTGGTGACTGAGCAAACGATTACAGAGTCACAAATCCACACACCTATAAATAATTCAGCTGACTTCAAAAAGACAGCCTCAAGTTCACATTTGTTTCTTCAAAAAGGTTAGTCAATTCATTTGATCAGATTCGTACTACTAACAGAAACTGGATTTGTTTCTTCAAAAAGGTTAGTCAATTCAAAAAAAAAATTCTTTGAAGATGATTTGCTGAAGCATTCTGAGCTGAAACTGGAGATAATTTCTTTTCAAGAGATATTCTCATCTATTGGGGAGATTGTTACATTCTGAAGACAAAGAGGAAGATTACATTTTCCGAGCTTAAAGAATGATCTTGATCCAAAGGGGGAGATTGTTAAAGCACATATTTATTGGATTCAAGATCATAATTATCTGAAGATGGAAATCTGAAGTCAAAGCTGATAAAGTCGTCTCAACAAATAGTCTACGGTCCTTTTGTAATAAATAGTCAAATTCTGTTCACGTATTTTATTTATTAGTTTTAAGTTAAATAAGATTAGTTTTAGTTGTTGGGCCTAAACCTTGCCAAGCCCATTAGGCTTATGGCCTAAGTATAAATAAGATTAGGTTAGTGGTTAATTAGGTTAAGGATCTTAATTGCAAAATTAATTATTGAGAGGTTAGTGTGGTGGTGGTGTGTGTCATGAACAAGAGAGAAGCAGAGAGAAAGAGATCTATTTCATCAAGAACAATTGTAATCTTTTGATTAATCAATATCAGGTTTGCATTATTTGTGTTGATTATATGTTTGCTTGATTGAATGATTGCTTAATGGGACACACAATATTAGTTTGAAAAACCTTGAACTCATAGAGATATATATTTAAACCCCCCTTTTTGTGAAAGGAGGTGCAATTAGAGACTAGGGAAGTCTTTGGGAATCGAAACGGCGGATGATCCAATTGTGGACAGATTTGAATTTTGGGAATTCGACCTCATGAAGATTGCTCACGTATGAATGATTAAAGAAGTTGATTTAAGTTATTATCCTATATATGTTCGCGATGATCTTTCCTTTTCGGTAAATCTTCGGGTTAGAGCCTTGTGCGGTTGCTTGCGTATGGTTGGTTTTGAATTGATGGGTTGATATTTGACAGCATGTTCTGTGTTGGTGGTGTACGATCTTACTCGGTCATAGTGAATAAATAGGATGTAGTGGTTTCATCATTAAAGTTGTAAGACTGGGGGTTTATTTCCATACCAGCTGTCAACTTTGAGCCTTTATCAGGACTGGGGTCCTCAAAGAACCATTAAAACTGGGACAAATGTCCACGATGCTCATCTAAGTCAAAACCTAGTTTAAATGCCCAAAATCCCATTTGACCAATAGATAACTTTTCACAACGTATGTAAACAACGTTTATGCAGGCACATACTTTAAAGATGTGATTAACCCAAAATCGACACGTATCGGGACCAAAGGTTTTCCAAAGGGTTTATGAACACAATAACCCAAAATGCTTTTGACAAGAATTAGACCTCGTTTGTACAAAATCACCAAGATGCATAAGTCATGAAATGGACTCTATTTATACAAAATTGCTAAGAACCCAATTGTTTGAATTTTATGGAATTAAACAACCCAAATTCACCAGATATGAAAACTTATCAAAATACTCATTCTTGACAAATAACCAAGTAAAACACATTTTACTTTCAAATACTCAAAACTTATCAGCAGTTAACCGTTTCATGTAAAACACTTTAAAATAAACACCTTGGCATGTACACCGTTTTCACAAATCAACTTGAACTCACCTTGCTAGATTTAGGCTAAATCTAGATTTCACCCAACGAGCTCTTTTGAAGGCCGCTTGAATCCTCAAGCCAAGAACTTCCAAAACCTAGATCCATACATACCGAACCATAAATATCCATAACGAACCACATAGAAACATTCCCCAACATAATATACTAAAATCCCTCAACGAGATCAAAACCCTAGTTTCTCCAAAACTAACAAATCCGAGATTTGATAAACCAAACACTAGGGAAACACCCAAAGAACATATATAACCTTAAATCAAATAATCTTACCATTAAAGATGACGAGAATTTCCGAGAACACCCAATCGAACACTTCAACCCGAGCTCCCAACCGTTGAACTTGATGAGGAAGATGAAGATGGAGGTTTTATGACTCAAGCTCACAACTAGCTAGATAGAGAGTAATCATGTGGTTTGGGGAGGAAAACCCCCAAATAGGTTAGGGTTCGGTTTTGGTGTTTGGGAGAGAAAAGGGAAGAAGATAGAAGTGAGAAAATGAGAAGAAATGGTGAAAATCGCAACATTTAACCCACTGGTACGCGCGGCTATAGTGCCTGGCGATTGTGCCACTGGCACAATGGCCAGAGATGTACCGCGGCTCTCAGCCCTTGGCGATTGTGCCAAGCTATTGTGCCCTCTGGCACAATCGCTGGCATAGTCGCCCGGGTGTCCCCAACTCCAAAAAAATCCGACTTTTTCAACGCCCAAACTCTCGATACTCCGAGGGACATTAAACAATACATTTCCCAACAAAACCCCACTGTTTACAAGTCACAGAAATGTCCGGGTGACATTTACTTACCGAAAATGATGGGTGTTACATGAAAGGACTTCCAGAGCTTAAATATGTTAAAGAACATCTGTGTGCTATATGTGAGAAAGGCAATATGAAAAGGGCTTCTCATAATCCTAAGCCTAAACAGAGCATCAACGGCTAGAAATCAAGTATGGATCTCTGTGGTCCAATGCGAAATCAAAGCATCAACGGCTAGAAATATGTTTTAGTGATAGTGGACGATTATTCAAGATACACTTGGGAAAACTTCTTAGATAAAAAGATGAGACGCCCGATGTCATAATCTCATTTTTAAAGACCACTCAAGTAAATTTGCATAAGAACGTCAAGCTTCTCAGAATAGACAATGGCACAGAATTCAAGAACAATATTGTAGATGATTATCTCGAATCGGTTGGGATAACACATCAATTTACTGCTGTCAGAACACCGGAACATAATGGAGTTGTAGAGAGGCGAAACAGAACCCTAGTGGAGCCTGCTCGCACAATGCTGAGTCAGTCAGATCTACCTCTATTTCTGTGGCTAAAGCTATGTCAACTGCATGCTATAGTCAGAATCGCTCCATTATTCATCACCGGTTTGGTAAAACACCATACGCTTTGATTAATAATCGAATACCTAACATTAAACATTTTCATATTTTTGGATGCAGGTGTTTTGTGCTTAATGAAAAGAGAACTTAAACAAGTTCAGTCTGAAAGCTGATGAAGGCATTTTTATCGGCTATTCTCAGACGTTTGCTGCTTACAGAGTTTACTTGAAGAATTCGAAGATTTTTGTGGAGAGCGTTAACGTAACATTTGATGAAGAAATGGCTTCTGTTCAAAACATTTCAGAACCCGTGGTAACCAAAGTATTAGCTTCTAGGAAAATCAGTCCAGAACCTGCGGTTAATGTTACTAAATCTGATAAAGCGTCAACGTCGACATCTCATTTAACAGATTTAGATTTATTGTTTGAATTTTTCTATGATGAATTTCCTTGTACTAGAGTGACTAAACCTGTTGCGATTTCAGATCGGAAGATTCGAGTAATCATCATCCAATCACTTCAGATATCTCAACTGAATCAAATTCCCCGATTCAGAAAGAAATTGAAATTCAAACGCCTACTCAACCAGTTGAAGCTGTGAAACTTAATGAAGATCTAGAAGAAACACAATCAGTTGGATGTACGGCAACGCCTACTCAATAGACATGCAGTGTTCAACCAACTGAAGCTTCTGCACCGACTACTTCAACTGAACCCCTTACGGAACAACAAGAAGATGAAAGTGGATATTTAGATGATTATCATGATCAATCTACATCTAATCCACTCCCTCATGGACATAAGTGGACCAAAGACCACCAATACATCAAATCATTGGAGATTTGTCCAAGTCGGTGCTAACTAGGTCTGCGACATTAAACCAGTGCATGCTTGATTCCTTTCTGAGCAAGATAGAGCCAACACGAGTAACTGAAGCTCTAGCTGATTCAGATTGGGTAACTGCAATGCAAGAAGAGATTAATCAATTCGAAACGTATAAAGTCTGGAGACTCGTGCCACGACCTGCAGGTAAAACTATTATTGGCATGAAATGGGTTTTCAAAAATAATAAAGATGGTATCGTGATAAGGAACAAAGCAATACTTGTTGCTAAAGGATATAGGCAAGATGAAGGCATAGATTACGACGAGACTTATGCTCCAGTTGCGCGTATAGAGGCAATTAGAATGTTTTTAGCCTACGCTGCACACTAGAATTTCACAGTATATCAAATGGGTGTGAAGACTGCCTTTCTGAATGGCATTGTAAAGGAGGAAGTCTATGTCTCTTAGCCTAAAGGTTTTGTCAATCCAGATTAACCAGGTCATGTATATGTTCTTGACAAGACTTTTTATGGTTTGAAACAAGCCCCTCGCGCCTGGTATGACGTTCTATCCAAATTCTTAGTGAAGTCGGGATTTTCTAAAGGTAAAATCGATACTACTCTTTTCATTAAAAAGAAGAAAGCTGATATCATTTTAATTTAAATATATGTGGACGACATCATATTTGGTTCAACTATCCAAAGTATTGTAAGAATTTTTCAAACCTCATGGTGTCCAGATTTCAGATGAGTATGGGAGAGATGAATTTCTTTCTCGGATTACAAGTCAAACAATTTTCTACGGGGATTTTCATTAATCAAGCGAAGTACATTTTTGATATTCTGAGAAAATTTAAAATGGAAAATTGTACTCCAATTTCTACCTCGATGGCACCAGGAACTAAGATCGGAGTTGATCTTTCGGGAAAAGTTGTCGATGTTAGAACCTATAGAGGGATGACTGGTTCCTTAATGTACTTCACGGCTAGTAGGACAGATATTATGTTTTCTACGTGCTTATGTGCTAGATATCAGGCTTCACCTAAAGATTCCCATCTTTTAGCGGTAAAGCGTATATTTAGATATCTAAAAGGCACTGCAAATCTTTGTTTATGGTATCCTAAAGATACTGGTTTTAAGCTCACAGCGTATTCAGACGCAGATCATGCTGGTTGTATGCTTGACAGGAAAAGTACTTCGGGACACATACAATCTTAGGCGATAAACTTGTGAGTTGGGCTTTGAAGAAACAACTGTGTGTATCTACTTCAACAGTTGAGGCAGAGTACGTAGTTGCGGCTAGCTGTTGTTCTCAAGTGCTGTGGATGCGAACACAACTCCAAGATTATGGTTTTAAGCACAACAACATCACGATCTACTGTCATTCAAAGAGCGATATTGCAATATCTGCAAACCCTGTTCAACATACGAAAACCAAGAACATCGACGTGAGATATCATTTTATTAAAGACAATCTTGACAAAGGTACAATCGAACTTTACTTTGTAAACACAGATTATCAACTTGTTGATTTGTTTACCAAGCCACTTGACGAAAAGAGATTTAACTTTCTCATTTCGAAACTTGGCATGTTGAACCTCAAGACTTAATCTGTTGTTACCTAGTACAGTTTAGTATTGTTATTTTTCTTCATTTCTTTACTTTTAATCTGAAAGATATCTGCACTGAAAGGTTTTGTTCATGATTTCTGGGGGAGTGTGAGACAAAGATAAAATGATCTAAATTTTAGGGGAAGTTAGAAAACTTTGCATATTTCTTACATTGATATAATTTGTGATGCATATTTTCAGGGGGAGTAAGGACATTGACTTCTGATTACATCTGATCAGAACTCGTTCTTACAAAGTTTTATTGCTTTCATGTCTTTTATTTTTTCAATAAAGTTTGTGAATAAGACTATGTGCTTTGACAACTTTTTGACTGAATGCAGATTTTGAGGGGGAGCTTACATGATCACATCAATCATGACTTGTGAGCTGACTTCATGAGATTTAAGCTGAGCATAAGGATCATTCTAAACTTAATCTCATACATGTCTGAAAGAAGGACGACTTTCAAATATGAAAACATGTTCTTAAATATTCAAACCACTTCTCTATTCTCAAAATGATTTCATGAATTTAGAAATGTGATTTTAAATGTTTTCATTTTACATGTGCTTTCATGATTAACTAGCCGTGTGTTTCCAAAGATATATACTTGTGTATTATATTTTCCATATACTATCAAGTATTCATACACACCGGTCTAGTATATTTGTTGACTATTTTCTTACCATGTCTCATATTTGTACTAATTTTCGATGGTAAGACACCCTGTTTGAACTTCTTTGATATTTGAGCGCGATTCCGTTCAAAACGCTTCTTTTAAGAATGTCTATAATTTTTCTTATAGACAACATCCAATTTTTCAAGACCTCAACCTTGATTGATAAATCATTCATATTTGATCTTATCATACAATGTCAGATTTTCAAACAAGTTTCTCGTATTCATTTCATTCATCCAATATACTTGTTTTGAAAAATCCTTCATGATTAAAATGCTCAAATCTTCATGATTACATTCATGAGCATACATTTATCTGACATGTATTTCATTATGTGCTTTAACTAAAAAAGTTAAACCATTTAAGCAACATTTTTCTTATAGGACAATTACATGGGAATTGTGTAAGATTAACAGAACTTCTATGGATTCATGTTAACCAGTGTTTCCTACCCAAGAAATTATCCTTGAGTGATCGAGAGGCGAGGAGTCAAAATATATGAGTGTGGGTATGTGTGCTAAGATAAAATGAAAAGAGAGTTTGGTTAGAAGTGAGCTTACATGTTAAAAAGAAAGAGGGTGTGAGATCAGAGTAAAACAATATCAAACTTTGCACCAACTTTTATGAGTCGGGCAACCATATTACTGTTGTTTCACAATTCATCGTGAACATCATTAAAACAGACATTCTTAACTGGTCCATTTGTTGATTCAGGTGTTACATTCATATTTGTCTGAATTAGAAAAGATTCGGATGAATACTTTATGAATTGAAGGATGATCAGAGGCTCTTGTGATAAAGATCAATGGTCAGAAAAGATTCATGGCATTTCTTGATAAAGTTTTGATGATTTCTCTGCTCAACATCATCAAAAAGGGGGAGAGACTCAAGAAATGGAGAAGTTAATTTCAATAAATGTTTGTTGAAGAACAGTTTTGGAGTTGATCAAGAAACTGAAAGGAATTTAAGAGAAATTGTTTCAAGAAAGATGATTTGGAGAAGGTTTTTTGCAATATTTTGTCAAGGAATGCAAGTTATGTTGAGATTGTACAGATTTGAAAGAGAAAGTTAAAAGAACTCATAATGTTCGTTGAAAGTTACTGAAATTTTCTTTGAAGATGATTTGCTGAAGAAAAGAGAACTAAATCTGAAGATAATTTCTTTCTGAAGTCTGAAAGAGGTTTCTTCAACCTTTGAGGGAGATTGTTAAATATTCTTGAAGAACATACTCACAGACTTTGGGGAGATTACTAAAAGTTAGAATACTGCTTAGACAAAAGGGGAGATTGTTCTATGATGCTGAAAGTTAAATTTTGTTTATCTGAAAGGGGGAGATTAAATTTGTGAAAGAAATCTACAAAGGTAGAGATTGTATTGCATATCTTTTTGAAGATGATCTTGAATCCAAAGGGGGAGATTGTTAGTGTACAAATTTATGTTGGATACAAGATCATAGAGATTGAAGATAAAAGTCAAGTCAAAGAGCTCAATTCAACTCTCATCCTAAAAGTCAAAATCTTTGTAATAAAGTCAAAGTCAAAGTGTTAGTGTCTTTTGTTAGTGTTTTGTCTTTGTAAATTGTTAGGGTATAAATAGTTTATTTTCGTTTGTAGACTCATATGACTACCTGAGAGTTTGAGTTTAGAGAGGGAATTATTGTGAGAGCTTTTCTGTGTATAAATTCTTGTCATCATTGAAATGAAAAATGATTTGATAATCGAATCTTGTTGTCATCATTGATAATTCGTAATAAGAACTTGTCATTGTGGGACAAACAAAGGTATTAACGCAAATCAGTATGGCAGTTACGTCAAGAAGTCATCTAGTTGTAACTCAAGGATGAATCGGGTTAGAGGTAATCCCTTGGAAAGGGAGACGGTCGTTTTGTGAGAATGACATCATTGGGGTCTATGACTAGTTTATTACTTTTGGGGGCCGAGGAAACCCAATAAAGGTTGAGGGTGGTTGTGAGATGCCTTGTGTGAGAAATAGATTTCGAGGATGAAATCATTCTAAGGTTGGGAGGATTGTAACACCCGTAATTTTCGGTAAGTAAAAGTCATCTTGTGATCTTTTTAGGTTTCTAGTTCACGGGATTTTTGTTAGGAATTTACCTCTTTTGGTCCCTAAGCGAGTCGAGGGTGTTTAGAGTGAGAAAAGTCGGATTTTGGGGCTCGGTACGGGCCCGACGACGAATGCCATGCGACTATGATAGTTTCACTATCTCACTAGTAAAGTCGCCGAAGGGCAAGCAGCTTCGGTACCTTGTCTGCGACTGTGACATGCGACACTGCCATGGCAATGTCGCCCAACACCGCCAGGCCACTTTAAATTCAGGTTTTCAGCTTATCTTCTCATTTCTCACCTCTTCCTCTTCACCTTTCTCTCCCAAATCGAATCCCACTCCATTTCTATGAACCCTAACTCATTTTTGGGGGTTTTCTCCTAAAACCAAGTGTCTCTTCATCCTCTATGCTAGTGGCTTCATCTCTCGATACGAAATCAAGTTTTCATCTCCAACAAAGAGATTTTGGGGTTTATGAGGTTTTGCTCAAAACCTAAGTGGTAAGCTCATTCCTCTACGTTTTAACACTTTAATCAAGTTATAAATGATCCATTGATGGCTCCCTAGTGTTTACATTTCTCAAGTTTTGGTTTGGATGAATTTGGGGAAGTTAGGTCAAATTAGGATTTTTGGCCAAAATGGAGATTTTGATGTAAGATGTTTGGGGAATGATTCTAAGCACTTGGATATGTGTATTTATGGTTGGAAACTTGTGAATCTAGGTTTTTGGAAGTTTTGACTTGAGGATTCAAGTCTCTTCAAAGAAGAGAAAGTTGAGGGAAATCTATATTTAGCCTAAATCTAGCAAGTTGAGTTCATGTTACTTTGTGAAAACTATGTACATGCCAAAATGTGTATTTTGAAGTAAAAATATGTTTTACTTGGTAATTGTCAATGTCTTGACTATTTTGATAAGTTTTCATATTTGGTAAACTTGGGTTAATTTGATCTCATGAAATGCTCATTTTTGGGATTTGGATATTTCGATAAGTAAATAGCACGATTTATGCATTTTTGGTGATTTTGTACAACTGAAGTCAATTTTATGATTTATGCGTTTTTGGTGTATTTGATTTTTATAAACCCTTTGGAAAATGCATGTCTCCGTGTTATGAGACATTTTGGAAACGTAAGGCCATGAGCCCATTGGGATGATCGTTTGTCCCAATTCGTGATGAATTTTGGGTTAATCCCATCTTTGAGGTATGTGTCTGTATAAACGCCGTTTAAATACGTTTTATTATTTGGGGACTATTAATTGTTGGCCAAATGGATTTTAAGCATTTTAGCTTGGTTTTAACTTAAAAGAGTCTTGGGGACATTTTTCTGGTTTTTAATGGCTCAATTTGGAGCCCCATTTATGATTTGCATATGAATGCATCTTGTTGTATATTAATGATAATTACATGCTCGAGTACGTTGATCATTCCTATGTAGCCATGTAATTTTAGACTCTGTTGCATTGGATCCATAGGCACGTAAGTCAGTCTTTATTTGATGGTTAATTGGATATTGCGGGGTTGGACTACGGGACCCATGTTTTAGGACTTGAACTTTTCAAATGTACACTAGGAGGGCTTAGTCCGGTTGTGCTATCGTGTTGTAGGGCGTTTGGGTCCTACGCCGCTTGAAGGTAATGCCTTGGAGGTAGTCCTACATGTGTCGGGTCTTTAGGTGGTATTCATGGTAATATTCACTAAGGTTAGCGGTCTCTTTGATTGTAGCTTGAAATTAGTCGTAGGGACACTTGGGCTTTTATTCGTGAAGTGTCATACGATTCACGATGTATGAGTGGCATACTTTTGTGTTCCTCCACTCTCAATAGATACGGGTCTCCCCCGTTGTCGGCAAACAATATTCTGGATATTGTAATGTTCATGCTTTGATATTTGGATTTCATTCCATTATATGGTCGTGTGAGTATTGGATTGTAGTTCCATGTTTTCAGTGGCATATTATATTTATATGGATTGTTTTCCATGACTTATGGATTGCGTTTTATGCCTCATCCGTGTTTGGATATCTTGCATAGTAAAGTTTTATTACTGTTTATATTTTTTCGTGAAGGAATGTTTTGTATTGGGGCGTTCATCTTTAAAAATGTGTGTTATTGGAAAACAGGTCGTTTTCGTATTTAAAGTAAATCGTTTTTGAAAGATTATGATTTAAATTACATATTTTCCTTTTAAAGATATATATTTATTCATGTTGAAAACTCTTGAGCTCACTAGGTGTTAACCTAACCTTTTCATTTTGTCGGCATGTGCATCAGGTCCTGGTTGGGGTATGGTACTAGTGACACTGTGAAGAGATGAGTAGTAGATTTTTGCACGGGGGTGAGTAGCATGGTGAAGTCTTTCGCAGTTATCTTGAGAATAGCAACCTGTATTTGGGTTAAGTAACACCCGACCCTATTTAGACATAGTATGTAACTTAGGTTATTGAATGTTGGTGTAATTTTATGTTTGTAAGATTGAAGTATTTCCTAGGATAGAATTGTATAAAAGATTTTATCCTTTATTTGGGTCATTTATCGAAGTTTTTATTTAGTTGTTCTTTCCAAATTTAAGGGTGTTACATTCAACAACCTGCTCTAACTCCAATTCCTTCCTTCACGGCGGACGATCGCCTGTCCCTGACCATGCTCATTGATTTTGGCCTTTAAATGGCCAAATCACTCGCCGATCTAGAAAACCCATCCAGAAAGAAGAAGGAAAAGAAACCTTTCACTCGTGATGATGACAAAGAGGGGAAGAAGACCAAAGTGGCAATTGAGTAGGAGATCTTTGAAACTACCACCCTATCTGAAAGGGATCAAGTTCAATCAGTGAACGCCCCTCAGATCTCTGATGCTAAAAACCAGCTTTCTATTGTAGTGAGAACAGTTGAGGAGGACGAATACTTAGATAATGCTGAGATCACTCCAATCGTCCCTTCTATCTCTAAAGCACGATCTACTACACCAGTTCCCATCGTTACTGAGGCCAACGTTAAGGAAGAAGAAGCTAAAGACGATGAGGAACTCGAAATTCCTGACACTTGTGTTGACCTCGGTGGAGATGATGATGACAACGACGATGATGATAATGATGATGATGATGATGACTTCTTCATTCACCATACTCCAAGCACTACTGTCAAAAGAATATCTATCAATGAGCCTTAGCAAGGGGAAAGGCCCTCTGAAAAGAACCAACAATCCTACACCAGCAAGGTTAAATGTTGGTGGAAGACAACTTGCCCATAATATACAAACCTGAGCGGGAGCTCTTCATACCTGAGCTCATCTTCTCCCCTGCTTGAATCCCCAACGAGGCCATCAGATCAACCTTCAAAAGCTAAGGACGAGCTCCTCGTGTACAATCCACAATTTGATGTTGATGAAGAGGATGTAGTTATAATACCTCGAGGACCTTCAAACACCAAATTTCCAGTCTGTTCTGATGTTAAAGATTCTAAGAGTATGGCTCAGCTAATAGTCCAACTCGATCGGTCCAGGGAAAAAAAATCCTCTTCATACCCATGAATAAAAGTTTGGGTTCCTCACTGAAGATGAAAGAGAAGAAGGCATGAAAGTTGAGCAAGAGATAAAAAGCACAAGCAGAAAATGAATGAAACCATCGAGCTGGAAAATGCTCTAGCTATCGAAGCTCATGATGAAGGGAAGTTCATAAGGAAGAATCCAATCAGTGATCAATCTCTCCTACTCAAGGAAGCTGAAAAAGAAAATCGAAATGAGCTGACACTGAAGGAGAAAAAGCTAAGATGGTGCAGAGACAGGATAAAGCATAGACTGAATAAGCATAAAAAATAAAAATGTTACTATCTCTATATGCATATAGGATGGATATCTTCTCGTCTCAAAGGTTGTTAGGACACAGTCTCATTGGATTCAAGATCATCCAATACAAGGATCGCAATCTGAAGTTGTTGGTCCCGAAGGTGCTTAACAAGTTTGTAGAAGGGGGGGTTGAATACAAACACAAGAATTAAAGTTTAATAAATTGTCTATTGATAAATCAAATACAATTTACAAGTTTGTTGCGGAATAAGATTAAGACAGACTCAATCTAAACAAACTTAAGAAAGACTAAGATGGTTGCACAAGAAATTCAGAGAAAATGGGATTAAGAGATATATAAAACAAAGGTTTCTATTTCGGGGTTCAAGGATTAAGCACACTTCAGATGAAGGGGTGATCTTCCTATTTATATCCTCTGCATTAAATGCATGGCAAGGCACTTTACACGTGGCGTTCACTGATTGGCTTTGGGAGTCTGACTTTTGGGAGACATGCTTTTGGCCGAACAATGAACAGTGTAGTTGACAGAGATGTTGTACGAATTGTGGCAGAGACATGTCCGTTCTGACATATCGTACTAAGTTGTGCAAGGTGAGACAAAAGAAAACTTGAGGCATAAGCTAAGTGATCATTCGATCGCTGAGTATCTCTTTCTTCAGAGATATCAAGAGTTCAGCGATCGCTAAAGCTTTTCCTCAATGTTCCTTCGCGTATAAGTAGATTCGTCTTTGCTTCACTTATATCCGCATCAGGTCACTAGTAGACTTGTCTTTGTTCAGCAGCTTCATCTTCGATTCAGCTATGAACATCTGTTGACACGAGGCTTGTCTTCATGGATTACGTTTACTGTTTACATCAGAAACTATCAGTGATAACTGAACAAACTCAGTCTTATCGCTGATAGTGAAACACTAATACATAGAAATGTTTATAAGAAAGATTATCGGCGATAACTGAACAAACTCAGTTTGATCGCTGATGGTGAAACACTAATACATATTAAAACGTAATTTTCACTAAGTATAGAAGAGGGTCGTTATCAAATCACTGAGAGAGTTTGGATCAACAATCTCCCCCTATTTGATAATAACAAAGTAACTGAAGAAAATTACTTTATAATTCAAAATGATGGAATAATCAGGAATCATAACATACATGTCCCAATTACTATTTTGAGGGATCTTTTACAGCACTGATAGAGTTAAGTACTTCACTGAAATTCTCGTTAATCCAAGAAAAGAATTACAAGGTATGAAAATTACAAGTACAAGTGATGTACTAACTACTGTAAATTAAACTAATAGATTACAAGAAAGGAAACTAATCTATCAGCTATCTAAAGAGGGTTTAGGAGTATTGATCAAATACTCAGGTATTTCTTCTCCTTTTTTCCTTCGCTCTAAAGATTCTTTGCAGATGATCGCTATGATTGGCTCAGCAGCAGGAGAGAGAGTACACCATAGGCACATGAGATCCTTGAGAAGAGCGAGGGGACAAATAGGGATTTCAGAGACCCTTTGAAATCTGAGCTGTTCCTCGTCATCTCTGAAGAAGATTTCAAAAGGTTCTTCAAGTACTTGTCCCACAACATATGGTCCGCCAGGAGGCAGAGATAGATCCAGAACTGAAAGATCGGGAGGAGGACCGAACAGAGCTTCTCTTGAGAATTTGATGGAGGTTTCATTCCTGATCACTGCGACGTTATCAGATGAGGAGGAGATAGGCTTTCTCTTGATTTGCTTGGACTTTGGAAGAAGAGTAGATGGCACCTTTAGTATAGCAGCGACTCTATTGATGAGGGCACCATTTACCCTTTCAACATAGCCTCTGTATGTAGTCTTTGATTTCTTCAGCGCATCTTTGAACTCAAGCCACTCCATGTATCCAAAGTCTTCCAGCTTTGAAATGAACATAGCCTTGCAGCTTCCATCCTCTCTAGTAATCTCCATGGTAAAAGAGAGTTTATCCTTCTTCTTTCTTCCAGAGATAGCAACAGCTACGATCTTTATTGGATCAGAGCGATAGTCAATTTTGTGCTTGCACCAATCGACAGAATTATCGCTGACCGCTTTTTCTTTAGAGCGTTCCACTTCAATCTCTTTCAAAAGAGCTGCTCGGACTTCTACTTGTTTGCTTTTCAGCTTCTTGTCTTTGACTTGAGAAGACTGAATTTTGAGAGCCAGAGAGGCATCTCTTTGACAGTCATCAATCAGTTTATCAGCTCTGAAGGATTCTTCAATTTCAGCTTCAGTCAGGAACTCCAGATCTGATGATTGAGAGGGGACCTTTCGTCGTTGACTCTCCAAATGAGAGATCATCTATGTTCTTTTCTTTCTATCTTCCTCTGACTAGTGAGATGGTCTAGAGGGACTTCCATGATGTTGCAGGGACTCTTCTTCTTCTTCATCCTCTTCATCAATCTCTCTGACAGAGATTGGGATTATTTGGTCATCAGCTTCAGCAGCTGGTATTATTTGAAGCTCTTTACCCTTAAGCAGGGGAGAGAACTATCTGGTCAGAAAAAGAAAAAGGTTAGATTTATTTTTAGGGAAGGAGAGAGATAAAGGCTAGAAAGAAACAGGGGTGGGATTTTTATAGAAATATAAAGGAACAAGAGTAAGGCATACCTGAGAAGGATTCTCCTCAGGTAGTGAAATCATCTTCAGGGTTCCCTCAGCAGTTGCACCTTTGCTTTGGGAAGGGGTTCCTGAAGGTGTCTCTTGACTCCCCCCTGCTTTGATAACTTCTTTCGAAGCTATCGCTTATGAAGTGACGGCTGAAGAACACCAGAGAGATTGATCTTCATCGTCATCATCATCATCTTGGTCAGAATCTTCCTCTTGATCTTCAATATCAAGGTCTTCATCATCATCGTCCTCTTCCTATTCCTCATCATCAACTAGATCAGCGATGGTAGGAGGGGCTTTCTCAGCAGCTATCTCCCCCTCAACATGAGAGGGAGTTTCCTTCAGTTGTTTAGCAGCATTAGCTTCTTTCTCATTATTTTCTTCAGATGCTTTCTCCCCCTCTTTGTCATTATCACGAAGGGAGAGATCTTGGGAAGGAGTAGAGGTCTCAACGGTGGACAACTTCTGGACTTCAGCCTCCAGTCCTTTGAGCCGGTCTTCAAGTACAAGGATATCGGACGTAGCTTGATGAATATACTCCACAACTATGTCTAGAGCGGTGCAATCGTTTTCTGTAAATGAAGGAGCAGGAATTGGAGTTGGTTCCTTCAGGCGGGACAGGATCAGCTGAAGAAGGACCTCACAGGCATCAACCTTTGTAGTCAGAGCTGCAAACTGTTGCTGTGAGTCCTCCCTGACTTTGACAATCGCTTCTTGGAGAGTATCGATTTGAGAAATGTCAGCTTTGGAAGCGCAGTTGGCTGTCAGCGTCTTCAGAGCTTCACCAGCTGATTGAACAGCATTGGTGGTGTTGTTGAGAGATGCAGTCAGAGCCTCCACCTTGATAGTCAAATGGTTGACATTGGTGTCAACAGTCGCCAAACTAGGACCCGAAATATAAGTTAGTTTTTGAGAAACAGGCTTATATGGTGAGTTGGGAGAAGTGTTTAAGGTTATAGGGATACCTGAATTATCAAACATTTTGTAGAATTGTAACGATTCCTCAAAAGATTGATATTCAGGTCCTATGGGTCCAAACTGTGGTTGAGTAGAAATAGATGGAGGGTTAGAGATCAAAGAAATAGAAGGACTAGAGATGGGGATAGAAGATGTAGAGATAGGGGTAGTTACCTCAGGTTGTTGTTGAACTGAGATTGTAGGTTGCGTCACTGTTTTTGTGACAGCGATCGAGATTGCTGGCACGGTTGAAGTGGTTGTCGTTGAGGATGTGAAGGACAGACCCATGAAAGCATCCAAGGACCAAGGGTATAGAGCTAGAGGTAGATTTCTCCTTGGTCACCTTGGCCTTCTTCGAAGGACCAAGGGAGCCAGTTGATGGTCGTTTGGAATGGGTAGCGGCAGGGATAGCAGAAGAAGGAACCTCCTGCGTGGTCGCTGAAGACGAAGAAGTGAGGAGAGAGAGATGAGAGAGAATTTCAGAGATACTTACCTCATTGGGGAGCGTCTTGACCTCCAAAGAGCACTGACCCACTTTCGGAAAAGATGCATCTGAGTTAGTGGGGTAAGTGGCAGGGTAGAGAAACTTCAGGTACGCGCATATGAAGCGTACGTAGGGGACCTTGGGATCCCTTTCGGTCTTCTCTATCTTTGACTTGAGATCGTCAAAGATAGCTGTTGCGTAGTCGAAGTTTCGTCCAGCGATCACTGAGTAAGCCATCTGGACCTGAATCTTGCTTGCTTGGTCCAGTGACCCACTATTCCCACTCATACACTGAATGAAGTGTGAGAAGATGTAGTTAAGCTGAGAAGGCATCAATGCCTTCTTCACAAGAGTCAGCTTCTTGTTTGGAATCGTCGTCCTTGGCTTGGGTTCCCAAGCGTATTCCATGGCATCCAGGAATTGGATGACTTCAGCATCAGTTGGCAAGGCATCGAATCCATTCCTGGGTTTGTCAGGAAAATGTAGAGCTTTCCTCAGGCCTAAGGCAGTCATCATCCCTGAGCCAAGTTGAGTGCTGAAAGAGATAGCAGGAACCTGTTCACCCTTTTTGTTGGTGATAGAGGTTTCGTCAGCAGCAAACCAGAATTACTGGAGAAGAGCTTTGGAGGTTGTGGGATCCACAGTGATAGCATAAGCAATGCAGGATTGCTTTAGAAACATTGCAGCTTCCTTCAGATGTGGGTACTTAACACCGTCAAAATCGAGACGTGCGAGATGATTGTTCTTTGGAAGCTCCGATTCAGTGAGTGCGAATTTGACGTTCTTAGAAGCGACAAGTGCAGATTGAGCCATTCTGAATATGAGTAGATAAAAGAGTAGAAGAAAAGGTTTTAGTCTAAAAATAAAGAAGATTTGTAGTTTCTATTTGACGAAAGAAACATAGAAAATCAACAAATTTGAAGATTAACAAGGTGTTCTTAATATAATATACAAGAACAAGAAGAAAAACCAAAGATTTTGAATGAAGAAAATCAAAATAAAATGGTTTTTAAGGAATAAAATCAAAAATGAAAATGATTTTATGTGATTAGAATCTTATAAACCCATAAATGGAGTTTTATGTAAAAAGATTTAAGATAAGAATTAGAAAAAGATCAAGAATAACCTGTTGATCTTTGAAGAGGATGATACAAATGCTTGAGAATGCTAGAATGCTTGAGAGAGTATTCTTGCTTTGAAAGTATTTCCAGAAAGCGTAAAATGATAAGAATGGAAAAACATTCCTTTTATACGTGTGAGAAAGGAGAGAGAATGTGAGAGGCGGGAAAAAAATGCTCATCATGACATGGACACGTCCCACGAAGTTGATTGGATAGAAGGGCAACGGACGAACGTGTCAGAAAAAGACATGTCGTGGATTGTCGGTTCAAATGACGTCATAGAAGAGAGAGACAGTTCATTTGTCCGTTTTGAAATTATCGCTGAAGAAAAGTCAGCGATAGATTTTTCTTTTTGAATGTATCCCTGATGGTAAAGATAGGGATAGATTTTCTTTTAAAGGATCACTGACTAGAAATATCAGTGATAAATTTATTTTTCAAAAAGCTTTTAATCATTTGAAGAAAGTTCAATGATTAAGGTTTATATTTTGAAAAACATCTTAACTGAATGAAGATTCAGTTGTAGGGATTGAGAGAACATACCTAAGAGTCAGAATGTTTATCAGAGAGAATGATAAAAGGGGAACTTATGATTACTGACACAATGCATGAACGCTGAAGATTTATTCTTCTAGATTCAGCATTCCAAGCTCACTGATGAGAAAGTTTAACCTTGTCTCATCAAGAGGTTTGGTGAATAAATCAGCAAGATGAAAGTCAATAGGGATAAAGT
The DNA here is from genome assembly GCA_954870635.1 of Arctium minus. Taxonomy (NCBI): domain Eukaryota; kingdom Viridiplantae; phylum Streptophyta; class Magnoliopsida; order Asterales; family Asteraceae; genus Arctium; species Arctium minus. Next base: position 86,554,960 of record OX941085.1, on the reverse strand, counting down.
GAAGTTCAATAGCACCATTCATCACATGATCTCTGATAAAGTGATATCTGATCTCTATGTGTTTCGTCTTTGAATGTAGCATTGGGTTATTTTCTATAACGATAGCACTAGTGCTGTCGCAATAGATAGGAATCTTTGACAGCTGAAGGTCATAGTCTAATAGTTGATTTCTCATCCATAAGATTTGAGAACAACAGCTTCCAGCGGCTACGTATTCAGCTTCAGCTGTGAAGTGGACACTGAATTTTGCTTTTTGCTTGTCCAACTTACCAGCTTTCCTCCCAGGAGTTGACATCCACCAGTGGTACTCTTTCTGTCAAGTTTACAGCCTGCAAAATCACTATCAGAATAACTAGTTAGATCGAACCCTGAGTCTTTGGGATACCAAAGACCGAGGTTAGGAGTTCCTTTCAGATATCTGAAAATTCGCTTAACAGCGATCAGATTGGATTCCTTGGGTTCAGATTGATAGCGTGCACATAAACAAGTAGAGTACATAATGTCAGGTCGGCTCGCTGTAAGATACAGCAGGGAGCCTATCATTCCTCTATAGGCAGTGACATTAACAGGTTTTCCAGAAGGATCTTTGTTAAGTGTCAGATGTGGTACCATAGGAGTTTTCATCGCTGAAGTTTGAGTAAGATCAATCTTCTCCAGCATATCTTTAACATACTTACCTTGGCTTATAAAAGTACCTTTGTCAGATTGTTTAATCTGAAGACCAAGAAAATATGTCAGCTCACCCATCATACTCATTTTATATTCTTTCTTCATTCTTTCAGCAAAGCGAGTACATAGAGATAGTTTAGTAGAACCAAATATTATGTCATCGACATATATTTGTACAAGAATTATATGACCTTTTATCTTTCTGAAAAATAACGTATTATCAATCTTGCCACGTTCAAAATTTTCAGAGATAAGAAATGATGAGAGATTGTCATACCAAGCACGAGGGGCTTGTTTTAGACCATAGAGAGCCTTATCCAATTTATAAACATAATTTGGATACTTAGGGTCATAGAACCCTGGAGGTTGTTCTACATAGACTTCTTTATTCAGCTTTCCATTTAGGAACGCTGATTTTACATCCATTTGATAGACGATGAAATCCTTATAGACTGCATAAGCTAAGAATAGTCGAATTGCTTCGAGCCTAGCCACAGGGGCAAAGGTTTCATCATAGTCTATACCTTCCTCTTGTCTGTATCCCTGAGCAACAAGTCGAGCCTTGTTGCGGGTTACAGTTCCATGTTCATCTAACTTGTTTCTAAACACCCATTTGGTGCCTATAACAGTTTTATCAGATGGTCTAGGAATGAGATTCCAAACTTTGTTTCAAGAGAATTCAGTCAGATCTTCTTGCATAGCGCTGACCCAGTTTGGATCTCTGAGGGCATCATCAGTCTTCTTTGGTTCTATTAAAGAAAGAAAGTTGACAAAGATACAGATATTACCTGAGCTTCGTCGTGTCTGAATACCTGCATCTGGATCACCAAGAATTTGATCTATTGGATGATCTCTGGTCCATCGCTGAGCAGGAGCATGATCTATCAACTCAGAGGTTGAATCAACAATTGGGATGTTTACTGATGAGGAAGTTTGAGGTTCATCAGCAATTAACTGTTGAGTAGTGGACAGACTGTTGTTATCTGAGAGGTTTTCAGACAGAGGTAGATCTGATGGTAGTAAGGTGTTTAGAGGTTCAGCTGAAACCCATGAGTTGGATTCAGCGCTAGGAGGTATAATGTTTGGATCATCGTCAGCGGCTGGAGGATCTGAATGCTGATGGTTTGAGAGGAAGGGTTCAGTTTCTTTGTAGTGAGAAAACATCCAAGCATTTAATTCTTCATTGTCAGTGATTGGTTTAGAGTTCGCTGAGCGAGTTTCATCGAATGTGACATGAATTGTTTCTTCCATAGATTGTCTTCTTTTGTTGAAAACTCTGTAGGCTTTGGAGATGGAGGAATATCCTAGAAATATTCCATCATCAGCTTTTAGGTCGAACTTTCCAAGTTGATCTCTGTTGTTTAAGATATAGCACTGACAACCAAAGATATGAAGAAAACTGATAGAAGGCTTCCTTCCATGAAAAAGTTCATAAGTTGTCTTCCCAAATCGCTTTACTATTAGCGATCTGTTTTGAGTAAAACATGCAGTGTTTACAGCTTCTGCCCAAAATTGAGTAGGGAGATGAGAATCGTTGAGCATTGATCTACCAGCTTCAATGATCATTCTGTTTCTTCTTTCAGGGACTCCGTTTTGCTGAGGTGTTCTTACTGTAGAGAAGTTATGAGAAATTCCCTTGTTTTCGAAGAAATTGTTCAGGGAACTATTTTTGAATCCAGTTCCATGATCACTTCTTATTGAACGAACAGTAAGATTATTCAGCACTTCCATCTTTTTAACAAAAGATATTAGTTCTTCTGGAGTATCACTCTTACAGCGAAGAAAGATAACACAGGTATATCGAGAGAATTCATCTACAATGACAAGCGTATATTTCTTTCCAGCTATTGATTGGATGTTGACAGGGCCAAACAGATCCATATGTAAGAGCTGAAGAGGACTTGTCACTGAGGAAACTTGTTTAGACTTGAAACTAGCTTTTGTTTTTTTTCCTTTTTCACATGCTGAGCAGAGAGATTCTTTAGCATATGAGTGATGAGGAAGACCAGAAACCAATTTCTTAGATGAGAGAGAATTCAGGGTTTTGAAGTTTAGATGAGAGAGCCTTTTATGCCATAGCCAGTTGACATCAGAAGAGGCCTTAGAGAGAAAACATAAGTTTTCAGTGATAGTAGAGTCCATATCTATTACATAGACATTTTCTCTACGATAACCACTGAGAGCAAGTTTTCCTTTCTCATCCACCACTGAACATGCTTTCTTAGAAAAGCGAACTTCGTAGTCTTTGTCACATAGCTGACTGATGCTCAGAAGGTTGTGCTTCAGTCCATCTACATAAGCGACTCTTCGAAAGGTAGTTGTCCCATTGCTGAGGACACCAAACCCTCGGGTATATCCTTTTCCATTTCCACCGAAGGTTACAGACGAACCTTTCTCTTCCTTGTATTCAGTGAGCAGGTCTTTTTGTCCAGTCATATGACGAGAACATCCAATATCGAGATACCAGATGCCCTTTGAACCCTGCACACATAAGGAAGATTAAGCGTTGTTTGGTACCCACTTTTCAATGGGTCCTTTAGAGTTAGTGGATATCGAAGATTCAACAGTCTTAACAGCAGATGAAGATTCAGCTTCAGTGGTGATCTTCACTTTGGTTAATTTCTTAACCTTAGTGGTATTCTTCACCTTGGTCGATTTTTCAACTTTGGTAACCTTCTCAGCCTTAGAGGCATTTATCTTCACTTTAGCTGTTTTATCAGCTTTGGTGGCAGTCAGACATTTGCTTGCAATATGGTCAGTAAAACCACAGTGATAACATTTTCTGTATTTGAAAATGGTTTTTGGACCAGAAGTAGAAGGTTTTGCAAGTTTAAGATGAGCAAGTCCAGGTCCGAGAAGGATTTTCTCATGAGATCTGGGAGGAATTTTCATTTCTTCAGATCTCGTGGATTTAAGATCACTCTTTAGCTTTGGAGGACAGAGATCAAAATTTCTATCACAGAGCTAGAGGATTGATTTGCTGAAGGTTTAGAAGTAACCTTCAGATTTGCTTTCCTGGTAGCCTTCTGAGGAAGAAGAATGGATTTTCCTTTATCCGCAGACTTAGTGTCTTTGGATATGTCCTCAGGGATAAAATTAGAAGAAGAACAGGGATAGAATTGATTATAAGAAGTGTCGAAGAAAGAAGTGACAAACGTTCCAAACTTAAGCGAGGAACTTTCTTCTTTAGTTACATCATGTGGTTTCCAATAACCAAGTCCAGTTCTATCACTTTCAGGAATTTGAGCATTTATTATCTCAGATATCTTTGTTGATGATTTGCACCATTTTTCAACATGAGCCTTTTCTGCTTTTAGAGCAGCGATGGCTTGTTCGCGTTCAATACTGATGATTTCATTTATAATGACTTGATCTTTCAACTTCTCTTCTAAAAGAGATATTTCTCTGATCTTGTCATGGAATTTCTCTAGCTCTCGAGTTAAATGAACATTTTTATCCTCTTCTTGAGTTTTGTCGTTTAGAGCATTATAAAGGTCAATCGTCAGCACATCAACAGCACGACTTCTCTCAGCTTCAGGCAGAGAGGGATTTGTAGAGATAGATACCTGAGATGATATGTAGCTCATGGAAGGTTCAGATGCTTCTTCCACTTCTTCTTTAATCTCAGCCATGAGGCAAAGATTAGCGGCGACTTCTTCATCAGAGCTTAATTCTTCTGATTCAGCCCAGTCATGTTCTTCAGCGATGAGACCTTTACCTTTTCGCTTATAGCTTTTCAGTTTTTGATATTTGTTCTTCAGCTGTAGGTATTTGTCATAACTGGATCTTCTTGAGGTAGAAGGTTTGAAGACCTTTTTCGACCTGCACTCACTAGCAAAGTGTCCAATCTTTTCACAGTTATAGCAAGTGGCGGTAGCCTTATCAACAGGCGTTGATTTTGGCTTTTCAGTAAGAGAGAGAGGCTTACTTTTTCGGAAGTTGCTCTTTCTTGCAAATATCTTAAAAGAGTTTGTCAAGAGTGCTAAAGACTCATCAAACTCTGAAAAATCAGGGTCTGATAGATCCTCAGATTCAGAATCTAACTCAGTGATGGCGAGAGTAGATCGCTGAGATGGAATTATCTCTGAAGAGACTAAAGCAACAGGAGTTCTTTTGGAGTCTTTAGAATCTTTTACAAGATTCTTCTTCAGTAGATTTGATTGCTCGTAGTTGAGCAATATTCCATACAGAGTACTGAGAGAAAGAGAATTTAAGTCTTTTGTAAGCTTAAGACATATTGAATAACTGTCCCAGCTTTCAGGAAGACATTCTAAGAATTTTGTTAGGACCTCAGAATTAGAATAGGTCCTTGTTAGCGCATAAATCTGTTGGATACAAGATCAAGTATTCTAAAGGTCAAAGCTGAGAAAGTCAAAGCTGAAGAAAGTCAAATCTCATTAAAAGTCAAAGTCTATTTGTAATAAGTCAAACTTAGTTGTATTTGTATTTGTTGTTTCCTTAGTATTAGGTGTTAGTATAAATTCATTTTTATTCTTGTGTTTTCAGAAGAATCAAAGGGTTGGAAGTTGGAAAATTGTAATATCAAATTTGAGAGAAAACGTTTTAGAGAGAGAAAGAGTTCTAGAGAGAGAAAGTGTAAATTGTGAAGTTCAAAGTAATCAAACAGGTAATCTTTGATTTGAATCTTGTTTGTTTGATTGTTATTGTTTAAGAAACTAGATTTTGGAACACACAATTGGTATCAGAGCAGATCCAAAGGTGAAATCAGATCAAGAAATTCGAGAAAAGCTTGGTTCGTCACTGTTCTTGAGCCGAAAATCGAAGTTTGAGTTTGAGTGAGATTTTGGAGAAGATTTTGTTTAGGAATTGTTCTAAAAGTGTATTAGATCGAGTCTTTGAAATTCAATTTCTGTATTGCATTGTTAATCACACGAATTTTGTGATTTTTTGTTAAGTTTTTGTACACAAAGTCGTAAGTCACTGTTTCATCAATCTATGTGATTTGTAAGTGTTTAATTGTAAAAATCGTGTATTGTAACTTGTTCTTGGGTAGATTCCAAAGGTTCGTTCAAAGTTACAGATCGTTTGCACAAGAAAAGATCGAAATCAGATAGAAAAGTTAGTCTTTGGGTCGACAGAAGGAAGAACGCGCTAGATCTCTCAAACGCGCAAGTTCTTCGTGAAACGCGCTAGTTCGTCGTGAAACGCGCAAGATTCATAAGCTAGAACGCGCAAGTCGAAGGAATAAATTTTTGGTCTAAAACGCGCAAGGGCTATCTGCGAGTTCTAAGAAACGCGTTAGTAGTGGCCAGCGAGTTCTACAAACTCGCTAATCGAAGCTAGCGAGTTTCAGGAGGAATAGTGATTAGCGAGTTCTTCGACGTGCGAGTTTGCTAGTTTGCTAGTTCTTCGACGTGCGAGTTTAGTAAACGCACAAGCCTCTGTTAGCGAGTTTCAGCGTGAACAGTTTTTAGCGAGTTTAGGCACTTGCGAGTTTCATCATCTGCGAGTTTGATCTACGAGTTTGCCTGCGAGTTTGCTTGCGAGTTTGCCTGCGAGTTTGCTTGCGAGTTTATCTGCGAGTTTTCTTGAGAGTTTATCAAACGCGCAAATCTCGATCTGCGTGTTTCTCAGTCTGCGAGTTTTAAGCTTGAATAGTGACTTGCGAGTTTCTATACTTAGAATATTTTCTGAGAAATTTTCAAAACTGTAATATGGCCTTTAATAGTGAAAAATTTTTCTGTGATCAAAATCTCTGCGGAGAGGGACCCCCGTGCTAAGTCTGCGGAGGGGGACAAAAGTTCTTTCTGTGATCAAAATCTCTGAATTTTTTTTTTTTCAAGATTTTTCTTGTGATTTCATATTTTGGACTAACGATCAGTTCTAGTTTCTTATTTGATATATTTTTCAAACAGGTTTAAAGAAGATGACTTCAAAAGATGCACTTTCCATTGGAACCGATGTCAAGCCTCCTGTGTTGTTTAAAGGAGAATATGAACAATGGAAGGACAGATTCTTGGATTTCATAGACCGACATGCAAATGCAGAGAATATTCTGGAGTCTATTACAGATGGTCCTATGAAACCAATCACAGTTCAAGTATCTGTTGAAGATGAATCTGATGATGTAAATGATGATGAGGAGAGAGAAATAAAGACAAAACCATCTAAAGTAGATTTCTCAGAGTATTCTGAAGAACAGAAAAGTCGGTATAAAGCAGACAGACAAGCAAGGTCTCTTATACTTCAAAGCATTCCCAATGACATTTACATCAAGATTGATAGCTACAAGCATGATGCTAAGCAGATGTGGGATCAATTGGAAAAGATGATGATGGGATCCAAGGTAGGGAATCAGATGAAAGTGGCTAACTGGATCAATCGCTACGAAGAATTCAAAGCCAAAGAGAATGAGAGTCTGGAAGATACATATGAACGGTTTACTGTGCTTCTAAATGAACTGACAAAGAACAAGGTGAACAAGAAGCAGCTGGAAAATAATGTCAAATTCCTTAGCATTCTACGACCTGAATGGAAGAAGCATACTCGTAGGATGAAACAGATGAAGGATCTGAATGAGATTCCTTTACATGAAGTGTATGAGACTCTGAGGCAGAATGAAGAAGAAGTAGAGGAAAAGAGAGCTGAGAAAAAGAAAGCAGAAAAATTTCCTGATCCTATTGCTTTGGTAGCCGGAGAGAAGGAGAAAGAAAAGAAGAAGAAGAAAGTTCTTACATCTTCTGAATCTGAATCTGCATCAGATGATGATGATGGTGAAAGTCTGAAGCAAGCAATGATTTTATTGACCCGTGCTTTTCAAAAGAAATTCTACAAGAAGCCGGGATCAAATTCTCAAAGGTATTCTTCATCAAGTTCTAAGAACCATGAGCATCGTGAAAGAGTGGAAGGAAAGAGATATGAAGAGAAAAGATATATGGAGAAGAAACCCGATGAGAAGAAGAAGTTCATGAATGATTACACTGCTGCTGAAAAGCAAGCAACTGACTCAATAAAATGCTACAATTGTGGCAAGATGGGTCATTTTGCGAAAGATTGTCGGAAGCCGAAAGTTCGCAACTCTTAGTACTATCAGAACAAGTTGCTTTTGGCAAGACAACAAGAAGCGGGTGTAGCTTTAATGAATGAAGATGAGTTTTGGTTGGATTATTCAGAAGGTGAAGAGGAAGAAAAGGAAGAAAATGCTCATCTATGTCTCATGGGAAAAGAAGTGAAGAATGTTGTGTCAGATGACGAGACCGCTGATCAGGTATTAAACTTAACTGCAAAAGATTTTATTACTAAAATGGAAACCATGGTGGTTGATCTTCAAGATTTACAAAACCCCCCATTATCTTAAGAGAGCTATCAGAAAACAACCAGCCCTCTATAACTATGATTTTCTGAAATGTGCTGGTAAACATACTCATTTGAAACCTAAATTTGTTACCAAATTACCAGAAGAAGTTGAGATCCAAGAAACTGAAAATAGGAAGAATAAAAAGAAAATGCAACTACCGTTTAACTATGTAAAGTTAAATGATAGTTATCTTTCAGAAACACCCAAAGTTCTTTCAAACGACTATTTTGTTAGTTATTCTACTTCTGAGATGAAGGAAAAACCTGCAATTGCAAAGGTTTATGTTCCTACATCTATTCTTGAAAGCAAAATAGTAGAGCTTGAAAATGTTTTATCTGATGAAAAACTTTTGGTTGATATAGAACAAAATGTATTTTCTACAGTTTTAAAGAACACTATTTTTCAAGTTAAATCAAAAAACTGTTCTACAGTTTCAAAGGCACCTCAAACTTTTTCTGATAATTCTGATGACTTATTTGAGTCTGCAAATGATTCTTTTAATTCTGATAATGGGTGCATGGAAGAATCTGATATGTTTGATGTCCATTCTAAACTTCCTGATCATTCTACTTGTCTTAAAAATGAAAGAGTGTACCAAGTGATGTTCATATTGGTGAAACATCAACTAAGGTTGGTGATTCTGTTTCTGTAACTGTTGATTACTATGCTCACGGTAAGAAACATAAGAAACAGCGATTACAGAAACAGGAATACACTGGTACACAAAAGAAAACTCAATCCCAGAAATCTACTTTTCCTAATAAATCTATATCTTATGTTTCAGATTTAAGGAAGAAAAAGTTGAAAGCTCGATCCCAATGGAGACCAAAACGGAAGGAGGATAAGATAGCAGGATCAGTTTCTGATAAACAAAACCTTGTAACTTCTTACAAGAAATATTCAATAAAGCAATTGATTCAATTATCTCCTATTCCTACTACATTTTATTCTAATTATCGGAGAACTGATTTTGTTTATTTTCATAATTCTTCTGAATGGTATAGATCTTATCATGTTAATTCTTCGAGATAAAATGTTTTTCAAAGCTTTCAAAGAAAAAGAGGATCCATGTTTAAATGGATACCAAAATCTTGTACTAATCCGTTAGGGCCCATTTTTAAATGGGTACCTAAAATTGTTATTGCCTGATTTCTGTTGCAGACCCGGCATATGTGGTACTTGGACAGTGGATGTTCCAAGCATATGACTGGGCAAAAAGCTTTATTGTCTAACTATACAGAGAAATTCAGTGGAAATGTCAGATTTGGGAACGATCAGCTTTCACCTATCTTAGGATATGGTGACATTATTCAAGATAACATAACGATCAGTAAAGTGAGTTATGTCGAAGGCTTGGGGCACAACTTATTCAGCATAGGTCAATTCTGCGATAAAGGGTTAGAGGTCAACTTCAAGTCAAAGAGTTTCTCAGTTCGCACTGAAGATGGAACAGAACTCTTATCTGGAAATCGAAAGACCAACCTTTACACCATCAATTTGTTCAAAGTTCAGATTGACAATATAGTTTGCTTGATGACAAAAGCTTCAATGCAACAAAGTTGGCTCTGGCATAGACGTTTATCTCATTTGAACTTTCGTTATATCAACAAGCTGGTTCGTGGGAAATTGGTCAAAGGACTTCCTGAGCTGAAATATGAACGAGAACACTTATGCGCAGCATGTGAAAAGGGTAAGATGAAGAGAGCCGCACATAAACCGAAGCCTGAATCAAGCACTAGTTATCCGTTAGAATTGTTACACATGGATTTGTGTGGTCCAATGAGAACTCAGAGTTTGGGTGGAAAGAAATACGTGTTGGTTATTGTGGATGATTATTCAAGATACACGTGGGTCAAATTTCTTCGTTCAAAAGATGAGATACCGGAAGTTCTCATTACTTTCTTAAAGACGACCCAGGTGAAAATGCAACGACCAGTCAAGTTTCTTCGTATTGATAATGGCACAGAATTCAAGAACAAGATTGTTGATGAATATCTCGAATCAGTTGGGATTTCACATCAGTATTCTGCTGCTAGAACGCCTGAACAAAATGGAGTAGTCGAAAGGCGAAATCAAACGCTAGTCGAGGCCGCTCGGACTATGCTCAGCCAATCGGACTTACCTCTATTCTTGTGGGCAGAAGCTGTGTCGACTGCATGCCATACTCAAAATCGTTCCATGATACACCGCCGGTTTCAAAAGACTCCATATGAGTTGATCAACAACAGAACACCAACTATCAAATATTTTCACGTATTTGGGTGTAAATGTTTTGTGCTTAATGACAGAGCGAGTCTGAATAAATTCAGTGCTAAGGCGGACGAAGGCATCTTTATCGGTTATCCTTCAACATCTGCAGCATATCGTATTTATCTGAAGAAGTCAAAATCAGTTGTTGAGAGCGTTAATGTCACATTTGATGAAGATATGGCTTCTGATCAAATCAGTTCAGAACCCGTTATTACTGGAGTATTAGCTTCTGGGCAGATCAGTCCAGAACCTGTTTCCACAGCAAAAAATTCGGATAACGCTTCTACATCTACTTCTCATTTAACCGATTTAGATTTGTTATTTGAATTATTTTATGATGAGTTTCTTGGAAATAATGTATCTAAATCTGCAGTGACTGACAGGTTTGAAGATACAAGCTGTCATCATCCAGTCACTTCAGAGGTCATTACTGAACAAGTATCCCCCGTTCAGTCAGAAAGTCACATTCCTGATGTTACTCCTACAGTTGAAGTTTCACAAGTTAATGCTAAGCCAGAAGTAATTGTTTCAATTGAGTCAGAGTCTGCTATTCCAACTGATACTTCTGCACATGAACCTTCAACTGAGAACCCTCCTCTTGTTATTCAAACAGAAGATTCTGAAAGTGGATTTCTAGATGATGATCAAATTTAATCAATATCTACTCCACTTCCTCATGAGCATCGCTGGACCAAAGACCATCCATTACATCAAGTAATTAGAGATCTTAACAAGCCTATTCAAACTAGGTCAACGACTCTAAACCAATGTATGCATGACTCGTTCCTCAGCAAGATTGAGCCAACGCGAGTATCAGAGGCTCTTGCTGATTCGGACTGGGTATTTGCAATGCAAGAAGAGATCAATCAGTTTGAAGCCCTAAAGGTTTGGAGATTAGTTCCTAAGCCAGAAGGAAAGACCGTGATAGGAACTAAATGGGTTTTCAAGAATAAAAAGGATGAGGATGGTATCGTCATAAGAAACAAAGCTAGACTTGTTGCCAAAGGCTACCGGCAAGAGGAAGGCATTGATTATGTTGAGACGTATGCTACAGTAGCGCGTATAGAGGCAATCAGAATGTTTCTTGCCTACGCAGCTCACAAAAACTTTACAGTCTTTCAGATGGATGTGAAAACAGCTTTTCTGAACGGCATTCTTAAGGAGGAAGTGTACGTATCTCAACCAGAAGGGTTCGTCAATTCAGATAAGCCAGATCATGTATATATCTTGGACAAAGCCCTTTATGGATTAAAACAAGCCCCTCGAGCATGGTATGACGTCTTATCCAAATTCTTGGTCAAGTCTGGTTTCTCCAAAGGTAATATTGATACTACTTTATTCATCAAGAAAGAAAAAGCTGATATTATTCTTACTCAAATATATGTTGATGATATAATATTTGGTTCTACTAATCCAAAATATTGTAAAAACTTTTCTAACCTCGTGGTGTCACGTTTTCAAATGAGTATGATGGGAGAGATGAATTTCTTTCTCGGACTACAAGTTAAACAGTTTTCTACGGGGATTTTTATTAACCAATCTAAGTACATTTTGGACATTTTTCGGAAGTAAAAAATGGAAAATTGTAAACCAATTGGAACCCCGATGGCACCAGGTACTAAGATCCACACTGATCTTTCGGGTAAAAGTGTTGATGTTAGGATTTATAGAGGTATGATAGGATCGTTAATGTATCTTACATCGAGTATACCAGATATTATGTTTTCAACATGCTTATGTTCTAGATATCAAGTTGTTCCCAAAGAATCCCATTTGGCTGCTGTCAAACGGATTTTTACATATCTGAGTGCAGATCTTGGTCTGTGGTATCCTAAGGATACAGGGTTTCAACTGACTGCATATTCAGATGCAGATCATGCAGGTTGCATGTTGGACAGAAAGAGTACTTCTGGTCACGTTCAATTTCTTGGAGACAAGCTCGTTAGCTGGGCTTCAAAGAAACAGTTATGCGTTTCCACATCGACTGCTGAAGCGGAGTATGTGGCTGCTGCTAGTTGCTGCTCTCAAGTATTGTGGATGCGAACACAGCTACGAGACTATGGCTTTAAGTTTGACAAAATTCCTATATACTGTGACTCGAAGAGTGCGATTGCCATATCTGTTAATCCTGTCTAGCATACGAAAACCAAACACATTGATGTCAGGTATCATTTTATTAAAGATAATGTAGAAGAAGGAACAATTGAACTTTATTTTGTAAAAACAGATTATCAACTTGCAGATTTATTTACCAAACCCTTAGATGAAAAGAGATTTAATTTTCTTGTCTCTAAGCTTGGTATGTTAAATCTTAAGACGTAATCGTTTATTACCTACTAAAGTTACAAATTGTTATTTTTCATCATTTTCTTTATCTTTATTTCTGAAAGATATCTGCACTTTAATTGTTTGCTCATGATCTCAGGGGGAGTAAGAGAAGATTTTAGATGATCTACATTCATTTGAGGGGAGCAAAACTAATTTATGCATTATACATTTTAACTAACAAAATTTTTGTGATGCATGATTTTAGGGGGAGCCTTTAAGTCAAAAGGAGTAAGACTATGATTTCTGATTACTTCAAATCAGAACTCGTACATTAATCGTTTTATTGTTTTATGTCATTTTCTTTTAGAATAAATTTTCTGAATAAATTTTTGACTAGACTTTGAGACTTGCAGGATGAGAGAAGCTGACAAGATCATATCCAAATGACTACAGCTTGACTTTCTGAGAATTAAGATTGCGCGAACAGGTAAATTTCTTATCTTAATCTCAAATATATTTGAAAGAAGGACAACTTTCAGGTATAGAAAACATGTTCTTAAATGTTCAAACCACTTCCCGATTCTTAAACAAATTTTATAATTTGGAAGTGTGATTTTAAATGTTTTCATTTTATTTTTGTGCTTCATTGATAAATAAACCGTGTGTTTCTAAAGATAAATACTTGCGTATTGTCTTTTCATATACTTTCAAGTATTCACACACACTGGTTTGATTTCTTGTTCAAATAGTTCTTACCATGTCTCATATTGAAACATAATTTTTTCGATGGTAAGACACCCCGCTTGTACTTCAAAGAATTTTGAGCGTCATTTCATTTCAAAACGTCATTTCAAGAATGTCTATATCTTGGTTCATATAGACAATATCCATTATTCTTGACCTTAAGCTTTGATTGATATATCATTTCATTTCTGATCATTTTCATACAATGTCAGATTTTCAAACAAGTCTTTTGCATTCATAATCATTCATTCAGTATACTTGTTTGAAAATACTTCGATGTTTTTAAAATGCTCATATCTTCATGATTATATTCTGAGCATACATTCATCTGACATTTGTATATGAGCTTTAACTGTTATAGTTAAATCATCTGAGCAACATTATGCTTTTATAGGAAATATGGGTTCTTTGTGCTAGGAATGATCTGAACTTCTATGGAATCACGTTAACCAGTGATTTCTACCCAAGAAGTTAATCCATAGAGATTGAGTGTGAGAAGTCAAAAAGAAATGAATGTGGGTTGTGTGATGAGGTAAAATGGAAAAGAGAGTTTGGTTAGTAGTGCGCTTAATGATTAAAAGAAAGAGGGTGTGAGATCAGAGTAAAAGAATATCAAACTCTGCACCAATACTTTCTGAGCCGGGCAGCCACATTACTAGCATTTCACAATTCTTTGGTGAATGTTATTGAAATAGGCAAATAGCCCATGCCAACTCTTGTTTAAATCCCACCAACCACTCATTTTCTTCTTAAAAAGAAAATGTTTCATACTTTAAAGGGGACGTAGCACATAATCTATCTGATTTTCATTTGGAAAATCTGGATATTGAAAAATAAGGAAGTCTGCCCCACCTTCGCACTTCAATCATGCACATTGAGTCTGTGTTTATCTACTGTTGTCTCAGTGGTTTACACAACTTTGAGCCTTATTGAAAAGCAATTATTTGTGCTTAATTCTTTCAACACATGCACGAGCACACAAAGAATTTGTTTCTTTGTCATAACATTCATAGAAATTGCCTTTGTGGTATTTCGATAATTGGATGGAAGCCCTGGGGGAGTGAACATCAAAAAGCTCCATTATATTGTGTATTTGTTACACACAGTGACTTTGTGTTACTGACAGGCATTTTAACTGATTCGTCTGTTGATTCAGGAGTTACCTATTCTTATTTTGTCTGGATTTGCAAAGATCTAGATGAATACTTGGTTATGGTTACCGAATCAGAGGCTCAGTATGACAGATCAGAATGGTCAAAGACATTTCTTGGACGAAAAGTTTTGATGATATAGATGCTCAAATCATCAAAAAGGGGGAGATGATATGAAGAAATGTTAAAGTTTTGATGTTTGGAAGAGATGATAACAAGATCTGATAAAGTTTTGTGAAGTTGATTTTCTGAAATATTCAAGTCAGAAAGTTCAAAGGGAAGATTTGAAGACAATCAAAGAATTTCTGAAGTTTTTGAGGAAATTTTCTTTGAAGATTATTTGTTAAAGCAAGGTGAGCTGAATCTGAAGATAATTTTCTTTCCAAAGTCTGAAAGTGTTGTGTGAAAGTTTTGGGGAGATTGTTACTCGTTTGAAGACAGTTTTGGAAAGAAGACCGTCAAAGAAAAAGGGGAGATTGTTCAGACAGAGCTTAAAGTGAAGACTTAATTGCTAAATCTTTCAACAATGATCTTGAATCCAAAGGGGGAGATTGTTAGCGCATAAATCTGTTGGATACAAGATCAAGTATTCTGAAGGTCAAAGTTGAGAAAGTCAAAGCTGAATATAGTCAAATCTCATTAAAAGTCAAAGTCTATTTGTAATAAGTCAAACTTAGTTGTATTTGTATTTGTTGTTTCCTTAGTATTAGGTGTTAGTATAAATTCATTTTTCTTCTTGTGTTTTCAGAAGAATCAAAGGGTTGGAAGTTGGAAAATTGTAATATCAAATTTGAGAGAATACGTTTTAGAGAGAGAATGAGTTCTAGAGAGAGAAAGTGTAAATTGTGAAATTCAAAGTAATCAAACAGGTAATCTTTGATTCGAATCTTGTTTGTTTGATTGTTATTGTTTAAGAAACTAGATTTTGGAACACACAGTCCTGCCAACAGTTCTTAGGTAAATGATTAAGTAGTTAAACCGCTGATGAACGTCAGAGAGAGATTCATTCTTACCAGGGATGAAACTTTCATACTGTCTTACCAAGTTAATCTTACGAGTTTCTTGGATTTCAGTGGTGCCCTCATATTGAACACATATGGTTTCCCACATTTCTTTAGAAGTTTTCAGATGCATGATGGAATGGAAAACTTCATCAGGCAGAGCCATTGAAATAATGGTCTTTGCTCTTGCATCTATTCCTACCTTTTTTTTATCTTCATCACTCCATTGTCTTATTTTCTTAACGACATAGCGTTCAGGGACAACTTCAGTGGTGGCAGTAGCGGGAACTGCAGCTATAATTCTAACAGGTTCATAGGGTCCATTTTCTATATATTCAGGTATAGTATGATCCGCACCTTCAAGAAATAGCATCATTCGATTTTTCCATAGAGAAAAGTTATCTCTGCTAAATCGAGGAGGTTTAGAAAGTGAACCATTATCATAGTAGTTTGTGTTTGTGTTAAGTGCCATTTAGAATAGCAAAGAAGAGAATAAAGCAAGATCTTGTTTATTAGATTAAACAAACTGCTCTGATACCACTTGTTGGTCCCGAAGGTGCTTAACAAGTTTGTAGAAGGGGGGGTTGAATACAAACACAAGAATTAAAGTTTAATAAATTGTTTATTGATAAATCAAATACAATTTACAAGTTTGTTGCGGAATAAGATTAAGACAGACTCAATCTAAACAAACTTAAGAAACACTAAGATGGTTGCAGAAGAAATTCAGAGAAAAGGGGATTAAGAGATATAGAAAACAAAGGTTTCTATTTCGTGGTTCAAGGATTAAGCACACTTTAGATATAGGGGTGATCTTTCTATTTATACCTTCTGCATTAAATGCATGGCAGGGCACTTTACACGTGGCGTTCACTGATTGGCTTTGGGAGTCTGACTTTTGGGAGACATGCTTTCGGCCGAACAATGAACAGTGTAGTTGACAGAGATGTTGTACGAATTGTGGCAGAGACATGTCCGTTCTGACATATCGTACTAAGTTGTGCAAGGTGAGACAAAAGGAAACTTGAGGCATAAGCTAAGTGATCATTCGATCGCTGAGTATCTCTTTCTTCATAGATATCAAGAGTTCAGCGATCGCTAAAGCTTTTCCTCAATGTTCCTTCGTGTATAAGTAGATTCGTCTTTGCTTCACTGATATCCGCATCAGGACACTAGTAGACTTGTCTTTGTTCAGCAGCTTCGTCTTCAATTCAGCTATGAACATCTGTTGACGCGAGGCTTGTCTTCAGAGATTACGTTTACTGTTTACATCATAAACTATCAGTGATAACTGAACAAACTTAGTCTTATCGCTGATAGTGAAACACTAGTACATAAAAATGTTTATAAGAAAGATTATCAGCGATAACTGAACAAACTCAGTTTGATCGTTGATGGTGAAACACTAATACATATTAAAACATAATTTTCACTAAGTATAGAAGAGGATCGTTATCAAGACACTAAGAGAGTTTGGATCAACAGAAGTTAAAGTTGACAAGTCACTCTCAACAATAGTCTAGGGTCATTTGTAATAAAGTTGTCAAAGTTAGTTTTAATATGTTAGGGTATCTTTTAATTAGATGCTTATTAGATATTATGTTTTAGATATTATGTTTTTATAATATCTTAGTTTAGTTTTTGTTTGAGATATAAAAGGTTATGAGATATTATTTATCTCACAACTCTTAATATCTCAGAACACACATATCGACTCAAGAACACATCAGAGAGAAAGTGAGCTTCAAAGTGTAAACAAATCAACCTCTGTAATCCGCATTTGTAATTCAAACAGGTTGGTAATCTATATCTTTGTTTGTGTTTCATTATCTGGTAAACGATCACGGACTCACAATTGGTATCAGAGCTTAAACCAGATCAAAATCAAATTATTAAAGTCTATGTGTTCTTCATTTTTCATACACATTGTGCTATCAATCCAAAACTTAAATTTGTGGTTGTTTTCGAAATCAAAGTGTTGTAACTTGTTCTAGTTGGTTAGTTGATCAAAGTGTCAAAATTTGGTGCCTTAATTCGACCTCTAGGCAGTTCAATTTGGGAGTTACAGGGCCGTAAATCGGAGAAGAAACGATACCGGTCGAAGGTTCCATACCGGTCGACCGATATCAACAACCAGTCTCGGTCGAAGGTTTCATAATCCTAGCGGTTCACCATTCTCTTTACCGGTCGAACTCCATTATCGGTCCATAAACAAGTGTATCGGTCAAAAGCTTCCCGGTCCAACAATCCACTACAATATATCGGTCCATAAACAAGTGTACCGGTCAAAAGCTTCCCAGTCCAACAATCCACTACAATATATCGGTCCATACAACAAGGATCCGGTCGACCCACTCTCGAAAAAAAAAACAGAATCAATACCGGTCCACACCACTTCCCCGGTCTCTCTCAATACAACATACCGGTCGGTCAGGTCAATTATACCGGTCGAAAGTCTGCACTATCGGTCAAGGAAAAACCTTAATACCGGTCGACCGATATCATTGTTCAATCCGATCCCACAGCTCCGGTCACATTTCCCGGTCGACCAACTCCAAATTAGTATTGGTCGGGTCTCTGCACACCTTTTACCGGTCTAGCACCACTTTATACCGGTCAATCAAGTTTGTACCGGTCGAAAATCTATATCCCGGTCCTTGCACTCTCCCGGTCGAACTCTTTTGCACCAATAACGACTCGCGCAAACCTCCGGTTTGCGCCATACTCGTCTAGCGTAAAGTTCCTTTTGTGCGACCCACTTCAAACGCAAATCAGTTTTCCGCCAACCATTTCTCACGCAAACTTCAGTTCTCGCGACACGATTCAAACGCAAAGTTTATTTTTGGGCCACCACCATCTAGCGCAAATCAGAGTTTTTGCTCCATTGCCTTTAAGCGCAAATTGTGTTCTTCCAAACTTAGTCTTTCTAAAGATCAGTTCAGGATGACTTCAAAAGACGCTCTTTCCATTGGCACGGATGTCAAACCCCCAATTCTTTTTAAAGGGGATTACGAACAATGGAAAGTCAGATTTCTTGACTTTGTAGATCGACACTTAAACGGAGATAACATTCTTTTATCAATAAAAGAAGGTCCTATGGCACCACTTTCTGTCCAAATATCTGATGATGATGCTGAAGATTATTCTTCTGACAGTGAGGATGGTACCGAGGAAAGAGAACAGAAGATGAAAACTGTTACAGTAGAGTATGCCCAATTTTTTAAAGAACAAAAGAACCGTTTCAAAGCTAATAAGCTAGCAAGATCTTTACTTCTTCAAAGTATCCCGAATGATATTTACATCAAAATAGACGGCTACAAAGCTACTTCTAAGAAGATGTGGGATCAACTTAAAAAGATGATGATGGGATCTAAGGTTGGGAACCAGATGAAAGTCGCAAACTGTATAAACAGTTATGAAGATTTCAAAGAGGATGAGAGCTTAGCGGACAGTTATGAACGATTTGTTCTTCTTCTGAACGAACTGTCAAAGAATAAAGTTAAAAAGAAACAGATTGAGAACGTCAAGTTTCTCAGTGTCCTACAACCGGAATGGAAAAATCATACACGAAGAATGAAACAGATGAAAGATCTGAGTGACATTCCACTCCACGAGGTGTATGAGACACTAAGATAGAACGAAGAAGAAGTAGAAGAGAAAAAGAATGGGAAAAAAAGGTTGAGAAAGTTCCTGATTCCATTGCACTTGTGGCAGGAGAGAAGAAGAAGAAGAAAAAGAAATTCTACAAGAAGAAGAAAAAGAAATTCTACTGAACCAAAAACTGAATCTGATGGAGATGATGGAGAGAGTCTCAAGCAAGCATTGCAATTACTGACCCGTGCATTCCAAAAGAAATTCTACAAGAAGCCTGTATCAAATTCACAGAGATACTCTTCATCCAGCTCCAAGAACCATGAGCATAGAGAAAGAATAGAAGGAAGTAGATTTAGTGAGAAGAAACCAAATGAAAGGAAGAAATATGGGAATGACTACACCAGTACAGAAAAGAAAGCTAATGGCCCAATCAAATGCTACAACTGTGGCATGATTGGACATTACGCCTCAGACTGTCGAAAGCCAAAGGTTCACAATTGGGAGTATTATCAGAACAAACTAATGTTAGCCAAGCAACAGGAAGCTGGCAAAGCGTTAATGGCTGAAGACGAAATTCTGGTTAGATCATTCTGATATGGAAGAAGAAGAGAATGAAGAAGCTGCTAATATGTGCTTGATGGACAATCATGCAAAGTATGATGATTCAGATGATGAAGCAGCTGATGAGGTAATGAACTTAACCGAAAAGAATTTTATGATCAGAATGGATGCGATGATGGTCGAACTTCAAGACCTTCAGTCAAAACTGAAAAGGGAAAAAGGCAGAGTCGGTAGGCGTAATCAAAAGGTCTTTGAGCTAAATAAGTCAGTTATTGGGAACAAAGATCTCATTGATTCCCTACGCAAATATGCTTTTGATTTTAATCTTAAAATCGATTGTTTAGAAAAGAAGATTTCTGATTTTGTTTCTCAAATTTCTAAGTCTGATTTAGAAAAGAAAGAAACTGTCTTAATTGTTTATAAGCTGCAGTTTGAGAACAAGAATCTAAATAAGAAGGTAAATGGTTTGGAAACCAAACTTTACTCAATAAGCCAAATAGATCAAACTATTTTCTTGAATACACCTAATGAAGAGGCTGATTTTAAAGCAAAATGGGGATTAGGTTGTAATAATCCTCATTACCTAAAACATGTTATCAGAAAACAACCTGGTTTATATAATGAGATTATATGTATGCTGCTGGGAAACATTCTCATTTGAAACCCAAATTTGTTACCAAAGCATCAGAAGAAGTTGAGGCAAGAGAAGATACAAATAGAAAGAATTTGAAGAAAATGCAACTACCATTCTGTTATGGAAGACTGAATGATAGTTATCTTTCGGAAAAAGAAAAAGTTCTTTCAAAAGAATATTTTGCTACATATTCTTCTACTGAAATGGAGGCAAAACTTGTTCGAGTTAAAACTTATCTACCTCCACTCGTATTAGAAAGCAAAATAATTGAGTTAGAAAATGTCTTATCTGACGAAAGAATTTTGGTGAATATAGAACAAGATGTGTTTTCTACTGTTATGAAGAACTCTGTTTTTCATTCTAAATCTACAAAGTGTTCTACAGTTTCAAAAGCACCTCACACTTCTACTGATTTCTTTGATGATTTATTTGAGTCTGCAAATGATTTTTTAAATTATGAAGAAGGGTGTATAGAAGGAGTTGATATGGTTGATTTCAATGCTTCACTTCCAGATCATTCTATTTTTCTTGTAAAAGGAAAGGCTTTACCAAGTGTTTATAAAAATCAGCGTTCACAGAAAACAGAACACCTCTGGTAAACGCAAGAAAAGCCAATCTCAAAAATCTGATTTTCCTAATAAATCTAAATCTTCAAATCAGATTCGTACTACTAACCTTCTTTTTGACAGAAAGTTAGATGGTTTAGGTTCACTTCAGAGAAGAGGGGGCTACAAGGAAGAAAATCTTTTCAGGAAGAAGAAACCAGTTAAAGATGAAAGCTCATGTGTACATACGCATAATGAAACGAAGAACAATGCGCTGAAAAGTAAACCTGCTCATGTTTACACGAGAGATCAAATGATCAGGTTATCAGGTAAGGAAAGTTCTTGTTCTTACTGTCGTACATATGCTCCTGTTCACAGAACCAAAGATCATTACTGGTATGGTTCTTATTCCATAACCCTCTGTTGGGAACTGAAGATTCTACTAAGTGTAGTTACTACTGCTAGTACAAGTGTAGTTACTACTGCCAGAACAAGTTGAAGATTAATACTGCTAAGTGTTACTACTGCTAGTAGAATTACTACTGCTAGTTAAAGTTAGTACTGCTTGAACAAAGTTAGTACTGCTTAGCTAGTTAGTACTGCTAGTAGTTAGTACTGCTTGTGGTTAATACTGCTAGATGAAGTTAATGCTGCTAGATGAAGTTAATGCTGCTGAGCATTATTAGTGCTGCTAAAGAGATCCGGATGGAATGTACTACAGCTGGATATACTGAAGATATACTTAGAAGATATACATGGAAGATATACTGAAGATTTGTTTATTCTTTGTAATTATCTTTTTATCAGTATATGTATAGAATGTTTAGAATAGATAGAAATAACTTTTGATAATTGTTTTTCAAGAGAGAAATAAACCTCAAGGCATAGATCCTAATTCTAGAGAAGTAGAATTCGTATTGGTGAGCCTGTTCATCAATATTGAGGTTGAGTGTGTAATCCTGTAACTTCAAAGCATTCAATACAAGTTTACAGTTTGTTCCTCATATTTTCTGTATTGATTTACTATTTCATTGAATATCAAAGTGTTATTCCGCAAACTTCTTTGATATTGTTTCTGAGAATTAATTCTTGTTGAGAATTCGATCCTGACAAGTGGTATCAGAGCTAAATTCTCTCAGAAACAGTTATTCATCATGGAAAATCTTACAGAATCAAGCAGTACTTTGGTCTCAAAAGTTCCAATGCTCAGATCCAATGAATTTGACATGTGGAAAAACAGAATCAAGCAATATATTCTCCTCACAGATTACTCTATGTGGGACATCATTGAGAATGGCCCATCTGATGGAGGAAAGATTGGTGAAGATGGCAAAAGAACTCCTCCAAAGACAGATACAGACAGGAAATCAAGACAGACAGAGATGAAAGCCTTGAGCACACTGCTCTTGGCCATTCCAAATGAGTATCAACACCAATTCTGCAATTGTACTGATGCACAGATGCTCTGGAATGCTCTAGAGAAGAGATTCTCAGGTACTAAAAGTACCAAGAGAAATCAAAAGGCAATCTTAAAACAACAGTATGAAAACTTCATCTCAACTAAGAATGAGTCCATGACTCAAACTTTTGACAGGTTTAATAAACTAATTGGTGAACTAGCTACTATGGGAGTACAGATTGATCAAGATGATGTGAACAGAAAGTTCTTAAGGTCCCTTGGAGATGAATGGACCATGTACACTGTGTCATTCAGACAGAATGATCAGTTGGAAGACAAAGAACTTGATGATCTGTACAATGATCTTAGAGTATTTGAAGCTGAGGTGGAGGCAAAGAAGAAGCCTTCTGGATATGTTCATAATGCTGCACTCCTATCAGCATCAATTGATTCTACTGCTAACCCTGAATCAGTTAATGCTGCTAATGGATCAAATTTAGATAAAGGCACTGATTATGTATTTGAAGCTCTTCTTTCTAATCATGGAAATTCTTCTCTGATCAATGATGACTTAGAACAACTTCATCCTGATGATCTGGAAGAGATGGATATTAAATGGCAGATGGCCATGCTCTCCATGAGGGTTAAGAAGTTTATAAAGAGGACTGGAAGAAACAACTTCTCACAAAGAAGAGAAGATGGAGCAGGGTTTGATAAATCAAAGGTAGAATGCTACAAATGCCATCTGAAGGGACATTTTGCTAGAGAATGCAGAAGTGGAATGTCTCACAACAACAACCATCAACAAGCTCAATCTGGAAGCTTCAATAACAACAGAAACTCTGCTCAAGCCCTTGTTTCTCAACAAGGAATGGGGTTTGATTGGAGTGATCAAGCAGAAGAAGCTATTCAGAATCAAGCTCTTATGGCTAAAGTATCTGATCTCCCATCTGAGGTAAGTTCTAATCTCTGCTCTAAAACTTGCATAGACACTGTTAAAAGGTACAGGGATCACAATCAGAAGATGAGTGATGACCTTAAGAGACTAGAAAAGGATATAAAAGACTATGTGAGGATAGTAGAGAGATTTGAAGATCAAATCAAAGGTTTTCAAGCCAATGAACTACAACACTCATATGACACCAATTACTGGCAGTGGGAGAAAAAGGATTTAGAACTTAAACTGACCAAATCTAAAGAGGAGAGTGAAAAACTGAAAGAGGAGTTAACCAAGGTTAAGCTTGATGTAGAAAAGTTTTCCAATGCTTCTAAAGCAATGGACTCCTTACTGCAAAATCAGATTCATGATAAATTAAGAAGAGGAATTGGGTATAATGCCACACCTCCACCATATAACAACAATTACATTCCTCCTACTTCAGACCTGTTAGACACCAAAGATAGGAAGGACTTGCCTGAGGGAGCCACTGAAATAGATCCCTTAGATGAGGAAATTGTTGAGGATAAGACTGAGAAAGAGGTTGGCAAGAGTAAGGAGAACAAGGTGAGTGGTGAGATTTCTATAGAAAACAACATTATCACCAGTGAGGATTGTGGAAGGGCTTGGATCAAATCCAAGAACATAGAGAAGACAGAGGAAAAGTCTGGTAAGGTCCATTATAAACAGACCACAGTTGTGAATCCAGGTCCTTGCAAACAGTGTACTTGTAAGAAGAATGAGCCCCAAAAACAGGACAAAAAGAGGGGAAATCAAAGAAACTGGAATAATCAATGGGCACATAAACAAGGGGTTGATCTGAGTAAAATCAATAGACCAAAACCTTGTTTTATCTGTGGCAAATTGAATCATCTTGCAAAATTCTGTTATTTCAATCCTATGAACCAAAGAATGAATTTCCAAAGATCCATGCAAAAACCCTTTGGTTATAAGAAAATTAAAAAGAACCATGTGGCTAAGAAAACTGTTAAAACTAAAAGCCACATGAAGAAAAAGTATTCTGTTAAAGAAAGTGTCAATATGTGGATTCCTAAAAGCACTAAAACTGTTAGTACTGCTACCACAAATAGTGCTGCTGACAATGATAGTGCTGCTAGAAGTAATACTACTGCTAACAATGTTATTGCTGCTAACAAGGTTAGTACTGCTAAACTTGTTAGTACTGCTAACTCTGTTAGTACTTCTAAGGTTAGTACTGCTTCTAGTGTTGATTCTGCTAAGCCAATCATATTGACAAAGTACTCTAATAAAGAGTACTCTGAGTTTAGAAACCTCATTAAAAAGGAATGTAAATACTTTGATGAGAAAGGAAGACCCAAGATCACTTTGGCTTGGGTCCCCAATCATACTAATTGATTTATTTAATGTGCAGGGCAACCAACAGCTCAAGGGAAAGAGCATATGGCATGTTGATAGTGGTTGCTCTAGGCACATGACTGGCAACATGTCATGTCTTCAGGATTTCAAGCACATTAATGGAGGACATGTTGCATTTGGAGACAATCTTACTGGTGGTAAGATAAGTGGAAAAGGTAATGTCACCAAAGGTAAGATGACATTTGAGGATGTCTACTATGTTGATCAATTAAAGTACAACCTGTTAAGTGTATCACAGGTTTGTGACAAACAACATAGTATATTATTTACTAATACTGAGTGTATGATTCTTGCTCCAGGGTTCAAGGTAGTTGATAAAAGCATGATACTACTTAGAACTCCAAGGAAGGACAATGTTTACTGTCTTGATTTGGACAATGTTGATAGTGATTCATCTTTAAATTGTCTTGTTTCAAAAGCTTCTATAGATGAATCCTCCCTTTGGCACAGAAGGATGTGTCACATGAATTTCAAGACTATGAACAATCTTGTTAAAAATAACCTTGTAAGAGGTTTACCTTCAAAAGTCTTTTCATGTGATGATCATTGTGTTGCTTGTCTTAAAGGCAAACAACACAAAACTTCTCATAAGACCAAAGAGTTAAATTCTGTTTCTTCTTGTCTCCAGTTATTGCATATGGATCTGTTTGGTCCTACAAATGTTATGAGTATAGGCAAGAAATCTTACTGCTTGGTTATTGTTGATGATTACTCCAGATTTACTTGGGTATATTTTCTAAGGACTAAGGATGAAACAAGTGGTCTTATCAAATCCTTTATTCTAAGAATTGAAAACCAAACTAATCAAAGAGTAAAAGTCATTAGATCAGATAATGGAACTGAATTTAAAAATCATGATTTAAACACTTTTTGTGAAGGAAAAGGTATTGAGAGACAATATAGTGCTCCTAGGACTCCTCAACAGAATGGTGTTGCTGAAAGGAGAAATAGGACACTAATAGAGGCTGCTAGATCTCTGTTGGCTGATTCAAAATTGCCAATTACATTCTGGGCTGAAGCAGTTAATACTGCTTGTTATGTCCAAAACAGAGTTCTAGTGGTCAAGCAAAAGAACAAGACCCCATATGAGCTTTTAAATCAAAGAAAACCTTTTATTGGTTTCTTCAAACCTTTTGGGTGTCCTTGTACAATTCTAAATACCAAATCTCACTTAGGTAAGTTTGATAGCAAAGCAGATGATGGATTTCTTGTTGGATATTCATCTCAGAGTAGGGCCTACAGAGTTTTTAACTCTTCTTCTAGAACAATTGAAGAAAGTGACAATGTCAAATGCAATGAGAACACACCAAATCCTGTTGGGTCTGGACCTCAATGGCTATTTGACATTGATTCACTAACTAACTCTTTTGGTTTCAGTAATGAGTATACAGGAACAGATGGTGGAGAATCAGAGATCACACAAGTTCAAGAAAGTATATCTAAATCTGTGATTTTTCCCATACCCACAGTAAATGAAGACTGTGAAAAGGAATCATTTACTGAACCAAGTCAGAGTGAAGAAGACACTAGAGATGAGGAGACTCAAGAATCATAAGTGACATCTGAAGACACTTCAGTTGAATTGCATGACTCTAATCTAGAGGCTGGACTGAATGTAGAACCTAGTCATAACACAAGAGTTCAAAAGAATCATCCTCCACAGTTGATAATAGGTGATGTCTCTTCTCCCATGATGACTAGACATCAAAGCAGGCTTCAGGAAATGCAAGATCAACAGCATACAGTGCTCTCATGTTTTCTATCCCAGCTTGAGCCTAAAAAGGCACATGATGCTATGAAAGAATCTAGCTGGATAGAAGCAATGCAAGAAGAATTGTTACAGTTCAAGCTACAAGATGTGTGGGATCTAGTAGACCTTCCTAAAGGTCACAGAGCAATTGGCACAAAATGGATCTTCAGAAACAAGAGAGATGAAAGAGGTATTGTTATAAGAAACAAAGCAAGGCTGGTAGCTCAAGGCTACACTCAAGAAGAGGGCATAGATTATGAAGAAGTTTTTGCACCTGTAGCTAGGATAGAAGCAATCAGACTATTCCTAGCCTATGCTTCTTACATGAACTTCAAAGTCTACCAAATGGATGTAAAAAGTGCTTTTCTCTATGGGTCAATTGAAGAAGAAGTATATGTCTGTCAACCACCAGGGTTTGAAAACCCAAGCTATCCAGACAGAGTATACAAATTAAAGAAAGCACTTTATGGACTACATCAAGCCCCAAGAGCATGGTATGACACCCTGTCATCCTATCTCTTGGAAAATGACTTTGAAAGAGTAGTCATTGATAAGACTCTATTTATCAAAAGAAAGAAGAAGGATATCTTGCTGGTCCAAATATATGTTGATGACATTATTTTTGGTTCTACAAGAAACAACATGTGCAAGGAGTTTGAGGATTTAATGCATCAAAGGTTCAAAATGAGTTCCATGGGGGAACTTACTTTCTTCCTTGGACTCCAAGTTCAACAGAAGTCAGATGGCATTTTTATATGTCAATCCAAGTATGTGCAGGATATTCTAACCAAGTTTGGTTTCTCAGAATCAAAACCTGCCAGCACACCTATGGAAACACACAAGCAGATCACAGCAGATCTTGAGGGGGAGGATATGGATGTGCATCTTTATAGATCCATGATTGGCTCTCTCATGTATCTCACAGCATCAAGGCCAGATATTATGTTTCCAGTCTGTGTATGTGCAAGATTTCAAGTTAGGCCAAAGCAATCTCACTTTCAAGCTGTTAAGAGGATATTCAGATATCTCAAAGGGCAACCCAGATTGGGACTTTGGTATCCTCATAACTCACCTTTTGACCTAATAGCATACTCAGACAGTGATCTAGGTGGGGCAAACTTGGACAGAAAATCTACTTCTGGAGAATGTCAGTTTTTGGGTGCTAGACTAGTCTCATGGCAGTGCAAGAAACAAACCACAGTATCCACATCTACAACAGAGGCAGAGTACATAGCAGCTGCAAGTTGCTGTTCTCAAGTCTTATGGATTCAGAATCAAATGCTGGATTATGGGGTAACCTTTCTACACACTCCAATCTTTATTGACAACAGCAGTGCTATTAGCATTGTAAATAATCCAGTCAAGCACTCAAAGACAAAGCACATTGAAATCAGGTATCACTTTATAAGAGATTGTAATGAAAAGAAACTTATTCAAGTTGTCAAAGTTCACACTGATAATCAGTTTGCTGATCTATTCACTAAAGCTTTTGATGTGGGTAGATTCACTTTCTTGGTAACAAGTGTGGGAATGATAAACTCTGAATAATCTTCTTCTCAAAAAGTGGTTTTATACCTGTATATTTTTATTCTTGGTGTTACTAATCTTCTTTTTCAGGATATGCATAGCAGTACTCAGTATTTAGCAAGTTTAAAAGGAGTAAGTCTAGTTAATACTGCTTGTAGTTAATACTGCTTGTGGTTAATACTGCTTTCAGTTAATACTGCTTGTGGTTAATACTGCTTGTGGTTAATACTGCTTTCAGTTAATACTGCTTGTGGTTAATACTGCTTGTGGTTAATACTGCTTTCAGTTAATACTGCTTTCAGTTAATACTGCTCATGGTTAATACTGCTTTCAGTTAATACTGCTAGTGGTTAATACTGCTTTCAGTTAATACTGCTAGTGGTTAATACTGCTTAGTAGTTAATACTGCTAGTTAGTTAATACTGCTAGCCGTTACTACTGCTAGTAGTTAATACTGCTCTAGGTTAATACTGCTTATATTCCGAATACTATAAATACTTTTTGCCCGCCTAAAAGTTCATAACGACTCTTTGCATACTGTTCTCTTGCGCTCAAAACCTTTTCTCTCTCAAGTTCGAAGTTTTCAGGCAAGTTTTCACTAAGATCAATGGCATCCATGACGTTCATCGACGAGCACAACGAGATTGCGATGCTACAAAAGCCAAAGCAAGCTTCAGGATTTCATCAGATTGTGGATTTCCTCAAGTCAAGTCACATTGCTCATGCTCTTACTGTATCCCCTACAATCTACATTGAGCACCAAAGGCAGTTCTGGGCTAATGCAACCATTGTTGTGGAAAATGGTGTGCAAATGATCAAGACAAGAATCTGTGATCACTCACTTACAGTTACTGAAGAAGTCATTCGCATCAGTCTACGTCTAGACGATGCCTCTGGTATAACGTCTATCTCTAATGATGAACTGTTTTCTAATCTTACTAGAATGGGGTATGGAGGCCCATTGGGTGTTTTCAAATTCTCAAAAGCAAAGTTTTCACCCCAATGGCGTTTTCTTGTTCATACCCTGATGCATTGCATCTCCAAAAAGACCACTGGATGGAGTGAGTTCAGCAGTCCAATTGCATATGCTTTGGTATGCTTGGCTACATCCAGAAGGTACAATTTCTCAAAGATGATTTTCAGTGATCTTGTATCAAATATGGGAAACAAAAAGAGTTTCTTTATGTATCCCAGATTTGTTCAGGAAGTAATTAACCATGAATTGACGGATATACCTCAACCTGTTGGGGTATATGTACCTAAACCCCCAAAAGGCAAGGTTTTCTCAAATATGAGAAGATCTGCTGGGGACTCGGAAGGAGTTGACACCCCATTGTTCTCTACAATGATGGTGGTGTCCCAAAACACTGATGGTATGGCAGCAGGGTCAAGGCCCTCATTAGACCATCCCACTGCTAGCCAAGCCCAACCTTCTCACTCAAAAACAATTCCCCAGTCCATTCTTACAAAACCAACCTCTCCAATTTCCCATACGTATAAGAGAAAACAGGTAAAGAAGGCTCCTTCCCTTCTTGTACCAGAAACCCCTAAGTCTTTAAGCCCTCTAAGGGAGAATACTCCTTTAGAGAATATCCAAAGGGAAACCACAGGGGTGTCTCCCAACCCCAAGGAGGTGCTCTCTGAGGAGGAGGTAGAGCATATGGGTGCTGAGGCTGCCACTACTCCTGCTAGCACAGAGGAGGAAAGTGGCAACATCAATAAGACCTCCCCCATGGCAACTTTAAATGAGCAATCATTTGAAGGTCCCTGGTGCCAAGAAACCAAGGGGGTGGATAGTGCTTCTGCTAGGCAGAAGACTTCCACTTCAAAAAGATCCAATGATCCTTCAATAGGGGGTAACACTCCTGGAGAAGGTGAGGACAGATATAACTATGATGAATTGATGGAGGCAATGGGCAACATCAACATGGATGTACTCAAACAGGGCAAAGATATAGAAGAGCTAAAACTCATAGTACTGTCACAACAAGAACAAATCATCAAGTTGAAGCAAATGGTAAGGAAACTGATTCTGCAAAAGAAGAAGAAACAATTTGTGCTCAGAAGGAGGAAACCAGTGACTGATGCTCCCAAAAAGGGGGAGTCAGAAGCTGATGCCAAAGCTAAGGGGGAGCAAGAGGAAAAACATAATGTTGAGGGGGAGAATGAGCCAGCAGCAGAAACCATTAATACTGCCAGTTCAAGTAAAGCAGCAGAAATGGTTAATACTGCTGAGCTGAAAGAAGCAGCAGAACAAGTAAAAGAGGTCCTTACAGAGCTTGAGGTTGCAGAAACACTCATCAAAGCAAAACATGATACTCCCAAGGTCACCTCAAAGGCCAAAGGAGTTGTCATAAAAGAAAGAGGTGATGCAGCAAAGAACTCTAGCATTGAGAAGGAGATGAGTAAAGATAAAGGTAAGGCAAAGTTAGTTGAATCTGATCAACCAATCAAGAAGCAAAGGTTGGTTGAATCAGATGAAGCTTTAGCAAGGAAAATGCAGAAGGAGATGGAAAAAGAAGAAAGAGCTTAGGTGGAGAAGGACAGGGAAATGGCAAAGGCTTTAGCTGCTGAGCTAAATAAAGCTTATCAAAAGGGGCTTGAAACTGAAAAGGCTAAACAAAGGGCTATAAGTCTGAGAAAGGCTATGATGGCTAATACAAGTGCAAAGAAAAGAAGACCTTCACAAACTTACCTTGCCACTCAGGAAAGAAACAAAATGATAACTTTCTTGAGGAGTGCAATTGGGGTAAAGAAAGAAATGTTTGTGAAGATGAGTATTGATCAAATAAGAGAGCTCTATGAAAAAGAAATGGGGAATCTGAAGAGCAATGAAAAGAAAAGAGTAGAGTTTGAAAAGAAGGCCAAGGAGAGTAATGATATAGATATGAATCAACCATTCCCTGAAAGTGAAGAGGGAACTCCTATCAAAGAAATGGCAAGGGAAAAGGAAGAAAAGAAGAAGGAAGCTACTCTAGTACAGGCTCAAAAGACTTTGAAAAGAACCAAGATGATGGCCAAAAGAAAGAAAGATAAGAAGCCTAGAGTAGAAGAAGAACAAAATGTTGCTGAAGAAGAAGTGGCACCTGAGTCATCAAGCCAGCAAGGGTCATCAATCAAAGATGATGTAAGCTTATATATGGTAGTGATGGACAAAGTGCCTGAACCAATTTCTGCAGAACCTGTTGGAGTTAAGCCACCTGAGATCATTCACTGGGATGTATTGACAATGGATGGGAAAGATTACATCAGACTCAAGAGGAAGGGTGATAAGTATGAAGTATTCAACACTTGGGTCAAGATTGTCAGAACATGCTCTAGATCTGATATAGAAGAGATGTTTGACATAGGAATTAAGCTGTATGCAGATCATCTGAATACTCCAGGAATTTCTCTTACAAAACTGGTGATGGAGTATCTATGCATGATGTTCAAACCTGAAGAAGTGGACCAGGTCATCAAGAGTGTGTTTAAAGAAGTCACAAGTTGGACTATATATGAAACTAGTGGAGTATATGCAGTGACTTTGGATAGAAATCTCACAGAATACTTCCTAGTGGATAGAGTATATAATCACACCAGACTGAAGGTTCATGCCATGCTAAAGAAGAAGTTGGGTTGTGCACCAAATTCAGAAATGGCCAAGTATCTAATTCAGAGGATAATCAATCAGAGTTTGGGACTGAATCCAGACTTAGGAGCATGATCTTGGAAGTTTTGGGAGCATCAAAAAGAGCATCTGGAAGAATATCTCAAGAACTTGACTTCTCTTCTAAAAGTCAAGTTAGGGGGAGATTGTTGGGAACTGAAGATTCTACTAAGTGTAGTTACTACTGCTAGTACAAGTGTAGTTACTACTGCCAGAACAAGTTGAAGATTAATACTGCTAAGTGTTACTACTGCTAGTAGAATTACTACTGCTAGTTAAAGTTAGTACTGCTTGAACAAAGTTAGTACTGCTTAGCTAGTTAGTACTGCTAGTAGTTAGTACTGCTTGTGGTTAATACTGCTAGATGAAGTTAATGCTGCTAGATGAAGTTAATGCTGCTGAGCATTATTAGTGCTGCTAAAGAGATCCGGATGGAATGTACTACAGCTGGATATACTGAAGATATACTTAGAAGATATACATGGAAGATATACTGAAGATTTGTTTATTCTTTGTAATTATCTTTTTATCAGTATATGTATAGAATGTTTAGAATAGATAGAAATAACTTTTGATAATTGTTTTTCAAGAGAGAAATAAACCTCAAGGCATAGATCCTAATTCTAGAGAAGTAGAATTCGTATTGGTGAGCCTGTTCATCAATATTGAGGTTGAGTGTGTAATCCTGTAACTTCAAAGCATTCAATACAAGTTTACAGTTTGTTCCTCATATTTTCTGTATTGATTTACTATTTCATTGAATATCAAAGTGTTATTCCGCAAACTTCTTTGATATTGTTTCTGAGAATTAATTCTTGTTGAGAATTCGATTCATACGAACTGCAACTAACACATATGGACCCAAATACCAGTGGGTACCAACGAAAACTAAACCTGTGTTGCAGGCACCTACTGTCAAGGAGGAGTAGGAGAACCAGTGGCTTCTGATTACAACAGATCAGAACCCGTACCTCAATGGACAACAGTGGTTTCTAAGTAAATCAGTTTAGAACCCATACTTCAAATAAGAATGGCTCTTGAATACAACAGTTCAAGACCCACACTTCAATGATGAAAAGACCTTACTCCAATGCTGATATGAGAGATTGTACTCCGATACTCCAACGAGGAAATCAACCATCAAGGGGGAGTACATATTTATTTCTGAAATTATTTGCATCCGATAGATATGACGATCTACAATTCACAAGTGAATTATAGATCTCTATCATGTGATTTATAACTGACATATGTTAGATGCAGAATTTTAGGGGGAGTAAGAAAAGTTCTTTGTTTTACTGCTTTTTGTCTGTTCAATATTAGTGAATAAAGTTTCTTTGACTTGACTTAAGACTTTTGCAGAATTTTTGAGAAGAGCTTACACGATCATATTTTTATGACTTTAAGCTAAGCTTCATGAGATGTAAGATAGCACTTAAAGGTATATTCCTTTATCTTAATCTCATATGTGATTGAAAGAAGGACAACTTTCAATCATTGAAAACATATTCTTAAACGTTCAAACCACTTCCAGATTTTTCATAAGATTTTATATTTTTGGGAGTGTACTTTAAATATTCTACATGAGCTTACATGATTATAAATCATTTTGAGCAACATATTCTTTATAGGATATACGGGATCAGTGTGCTAGGAATTAACACAACTTCTATGAAATCACGTTAACCAGTGATTTCTACCCATGAAGTTAATCCATAGTGATTGGGTGTGAGGAGTCAAAAGAAATGAGTGTGGAAGAGTGATGAGGTATCATGAAAAAGAGAGTTCGGTTAGTAGTGAGCTAAATGTTTAAAAGAAAGAGGGTGTGAGAACAGAGTTAAAAGAATATCACAACTCTACACCAACTTTTTCTGAGCCAGGCAGCCACAATTTTAATGTTTCACAATTCTTTGGTGATCATTATTGAAACAGGCAAGTAACCCATGCCAACTCTTGATCAAACCTCACCATCTACTCATTTTCTACTTAAATAGAAAGTGTTTTACATTTTCTAAGGGGAAGCAGCACATTTGCTATCTGATTTTCATTTGGAAAATCTGGATATTGAAAAGAAGGAAGTCTGCCCCACCTTCGCACTTCAATCATGCACATTAAATCTGTGTTTAACTTACTGTTGTCTCGGTGGTTTACACAATTTTGAGTCTATAAGCGATCATCAAGTGCTTAATTCTTTCTATCACAAGCACGAACACACAAGGAATTTGTTTCTTTGTCATAACGTTTATAGAAATAACCTTTGTAGTGTTTCAATGATTAAATGGAAGCCCTGGGGGAGTCAACATCAAACAGCTCCTTTCCATTGTGTATTCGTTACACACAGTGACTTAGTGTTACTGACAGGCGTTTCTAACTGATTTGTTTATTGCTATAGGTGTTACATGACTATTTTTTCTAGATTTTCAAAGATCTGGATAAATATCTATTGCATTGACGAATCAGAGGCTCCTTATGAACAACATTTCTTGTCATCATGTTTTGATGAAATCGTTACACTTCTCATCAAAAAGGGGGAGAAGATCTACCCAAGAAATGGAGAAGAGCTAACCAAGAAATCACATGTTTCAAGAATCACGTCCAAGATTTAATTCTTCAAAGAGCAAGTATTCTGAAGATATGCTGATTCGAGAGAAATTTTCTTTGAAGATACTTTGCTGAAGAATTCTGAGCTGAAACTAGAGATAATTTCTTCCCATGAACTGAAAGAGAGAAAAATTACATCTTTTGGGGAGTTTACTATATCTTGAAGACTAAGAGAGAGATTGCATCTTCTATGCTGAAAGAGAAGATCATATTGCTAAATCATTTTCGTAGTGATCTTGATCCAAAGGGGGAGATTGTTAGGACACAATATCATTGGATTCAAGATCATCCAATACAAAGATCGCAATCTGAAGTTACAGCTGACAAGTCACTCTCAACAATAGTCTAGGGTCATTTATAATAAAGTTGTCAAAGTTAGTTTTAAAATCTTAGGGTATCTTTTAATTAGATGCTTATTAGATATTATGTTTTAGATATTATGTTTTTATAATATCTTAGTTTAGTTTTTGTTTGAGATATAAAAGGTTATGAGATATTATTTATCTCACAACTCTTAATATCTCAGAACACACATGTCGACTCAAGAACACATCAGAGAGAAAGTGAGCTTCAAAGTGTAAACAAATCAACCTCTGTAATCCGCATTTGTAATTCAAACAGGTTGGTAATCTATATCTTTGTTTGTGTTTGATTATCTGGTAAACGATCACGGACTCACAAAGGTCATCTTCAGAGATGATTAGGGTGCAATCATTGAATATCCTTCATTCCTAGGAGCATATGATTTCTATGAATGGTTGGATATTTGACATGTCATTCAAAAGTCTAAATCAAAGCACAAGGAATATATTGAATAAGAGTTGAACAAATTATTCAACAATATTTCTAAGGTCATCGAAATTCCTCATTTGCCACCGAAAATTTCTCGCCGAAGAAAGATCATCGCTGATGTTGAAGAACCTCCCCACAAGAACGAACATGATGTTAAGTTCTCTGTGAATGAACTCTTCAAGCATGTCAAATCTTTTGACTTGTCAATGTTGAACCTGTTCTTACCATCCAAAAGTACCGATTTTATTTCTCAATGAGTCTTAAAACTTCATCTTTGCCTGATTGAACATCTGGAACTATGATCGTGAGTGAACGAAGACATGTCTGGAGCAATGATGGATATAAAGATCATAAAAGAAATGTTGGAAAGAAAAAATCAAGGAGAAGATGTCCCTACATATATTCCTTTTCATGATCTTAGTTGATACAGTTTTTACTTTCAGTTATGTACTTCTCATCTATTGTAATTTCATTTCATACTTGTAATCTTTCAAAATATAAATGAAATTTTAGTGAAATACTTTACTCTGTCTAAGTGAAGAAAAAGATTCCTCAAACAGTAAATAGAACAAGTATTTATGAGTTTCATTTCCTTACTGTTTTACTTAAGTAGTTTTCGTTATGTTTCTTTGTCATCATCAAATAGGGAGAGATTGTTCATCCAAACCCTCTCACTAATTTGATGATGATCCTTTACACTTTATGCAAATTTACTTAAGTTTGTTTCAAATTAAGTATCTCAGTTTCAGCGATCGTTACTCAGTCTGTTCAGTGATCGCTGAACATGTATTGTAACAGAATAAACTTAAGTACTCCTCAAAGAAAAAACTCACACCAAAGAAACCATCAGCGACATCAAAGAAATAGATGAATATAAAGACAAGTCTACTCGTGGTCTGAAGCGGCATTCAGTGATAACAAGACTGTCTACAAGTAGCGTGAAATCTGACCAAGACTCAACGATAACTGAAGAGTCCTCAGCAATTCATCACTATTACAGATCAAGAGTCTTGTGTAACAAGATTAGTTTTTGTCTTACTCTTTTTCACAAATAGACGAAGGTATAGAGTACGATTGTTTTTCTGTCCCCAATTTTGCTTACCAGATACCTAGCCTTATTGTTTACATGCGGCCAAAAGCATGTTACTTCGAAAGGACAAGGATATGCATTCCTCTCATATCTTGATAAGTGGAATGTACCTTCGGAGGTGAATTTAATGCACTAGGTATAAATAGTATAAAAGAACCTCCTTCTATGTTACGCCTTCTAAACTTTAATCTTCGCCTTCTAAGCTTTTATCTTCATGGGTATCTTCTCTTCTCTCTAGTTCTTATCTTTCTGTGTGCAAGAAAATTTAATGATTCTCAAATATTGTTTAGATTAGGTTTTCCCTTATCTACTTCCGCAACAATCTGTAAATTCTATATTGGTTTTTCTATAATTAATAAAAGAATTAAAAAGTATAACTTGTGTGTTTGTATTCATCCCCCCCCCCCCAATCTACAAATTGTTTGCACTTATAGAACCCTCTAGGACCAACAATATATTGGATATAAACACTTGTGTTATATCCGATGGACAATGTATATCGTATATAAACACTTGTGTAATACCCGATGGATAATGTATATTAGTTATGAGAACTTGTTTCATATCCAATAAATGATGCATATCGGAGATGATCATTACAAGACAAGTGTTAAGAATTTATTTCTAAGTGTTTGGTCAGATGCTAGATGTATTATTTACAAATCTAATGGTTGAGACCAACATATAGTACACTTACTAGACATTATGTACTGATTTGATACATATTTACTACTTGTTTATGATATTGGCATGCCAAAACAAGCTAAAAACTCACACATGCTTGTATAGACTTCATACACTTTTGCCAAACCATGCACAAAACAAACCAATCATTTGACATACTTGGTTTTGAAACATACACGCATGATATTTTCATATTCAAGACAAAACCAAGTGCGATTGTGTAGAATGCATATGGTCTAATTGTGGGTGCTAGTTCAATTATTTCACCGTTTATGGCACAAAAACTCTAGTTATAATATGTTTTCACTGATTGTTTCTCATAAGAACCTTACTAATATCAACTACAATATCTCAACATGCTAAAATGTCAATTAAACTGATCATCAAGCCCAAATTTGGGTTTTAATCCACTTATTACATCAAGAACATGAAATTAAAAAGTCTTTTACTGATTTCATGGTCTTAAGCCTTTGTTTCCAAACCATTTTCTTACTAAAACATCTCTAAACATGATGGCTACTAACCATAACTAAAATATAAGTTTGAATCAAGTTTCTAAACTTGGATTCAGATTATACTTATTAAGCTTCTCTACATTTCTTTTGCTTCTCTTGCAACCCACAAATGTCGCTTCCCTATAATCTCTTGCCATATTCTCTCTGGACTAGTATGTAATAGTAGAGGAACAAATTATTAGTGTATGAGAAAAACAAATCATATGATGATTGTATGTTAGGACATTTTATCATAATTTTATTTAAATAAAGAAATTGGTAAATATTATGTTTATATTATATTTTGTGTTTTAGTTGCACATAATAATAACCTTAGAATTAATGTGTTCTTAAATATCTCTAGTCAAGTATTACATTAGGTAATTATTAAAATAATAAAATAATGATTAGCACATGCAAGGATTCATTACTCATATAGATATCTGGAAAAATTCAAATATGGATACAAGATATATAGGGATCTTATGTATTGAATGTGATTCACTATGAGGAAACTGCATTGGATGTCATATGAGTGTCATATGTGTTTCTCATGTGGTCATTATGTATCGTTTGATTTGAGAATATGGAGTTTGTTGTGTTAGTGTCATACTTTGTCACCAACTCTAATCATTTCGTAATTTGATGACAAAATGGTAGTTGAGTATATTATATATGACATGGTAGTACTAGCATGTATCATGATAAATATTTGCCCCTTCTGTATGATGAGAGTGATGTCTCTGGCTTAGATAGTCAATTTACGTGATACCGATATCTGTTTTATAAGTATATTCATGAATTGAGAAACTACGGATGAGATAAAACGGCGATGACACAACAATGACTCGTGTCGAATCTATATATGAAGGACACAGGGACACAACATAGACATTGGTAATGATAACAAGTGTGTTGATTGGTTGAATCACTAACTTATACCAACGGGTCACAATATAACCAGATTAGAAGGCCGAATAATTGAAGTGTTTAATTATTCATATATTATTTATAGCTTAATGGGGTTAAAACTTTATAAAATGGAGGATGAAAGTTATCAATGGTTGAAATTTTCATATCTATATAAACATAGAAAGAATGCATCCATATATTAAAAGTTTCCATTTGATGGAAATCCTTCAAATATAAAAGGATACTTTGAGGTGAACTTTGATGTACGTCTAAAACCAACGCTTTAGAGAGATCTTAAAGTTTTCATCCTCCCCATAACAACCATCATTTTCCCAAAGCTTTGAGCCTAGTTGTTAATCCAATATTAATCAAGTAACAATGAAATCCAAACAATTTGTTTATAGATCTTGATAGAAAATACAAAGATTGAATGCAAGATCTACTTTCTCTCTTTACAAGAACTCTCTCAAGATATGAATTAGGCTCTCTAGCAATTCTTACTACAAGATTACTAAAGAAAAACTATTTATACCCTACAACAAATACAAAGAAAGTAAACTCTAACTTTGACTTTTTATTAAAATGTATTGACTTTGAGCTTTGACTTTGACTTCAATATAGAATCCCCATTCAATGATCTCAGATAAAAAAATATTTTCTCTAACAATCTCCCCCTATATATTCGAGATCACTCTTTAAATGAATTCAACTTTAACAGTCTTCTCTTTCTTGAAGTCAAACAATTTTTATCAATCAAAATAATCATTTCCAAAAAAATTTCCCTTTTTTAACAAACATAATCTTCAACAATCAAATAAGATTTTCAGCTTGAAATCATCTTGGGGAAATTTCAGAATCTTTGACATCTCTGAATCTTTATCACAAATCTTGTCTTTATCAACAGTATCTTTCAACAAACTTTTTAACTCATCTTGAACTTTGTCTTCTCGTATCTTTGTGTCTCCCCATAACTAGAAATTGAAACTTTAGAATTATCTCATTTCTTCTATCTTTGTGTCTCCCTTTTCCTTTCTTTGTGTCTCCCCCTTTTTGACGATTGTGAGCATCATGATCATCAAAACTTCACAATAAGAACATTCTTTCAATTTCTATTCAACATCATCTGATCTTTCCCTTTTTGAATATAAGAACCATCCGTCAAATCCAAATATAATTTCGAATCTTTTCAAATTCAGAAATGAGTTGTAACCCTGAATCAACAAATGAAAGAGTTAAAATTCCTATAAGTAGCACAAAGCCACTTAGTACAACAAATGGACTTTGCAAAAGTGTTTTACTGATGTTCACTCCTCAGGGCTTCCATTCAATCATTGAAAAACACAAGGAATTTCTATGAACGTTATGACAGAAAAACATATTTTATGTGTGTATGTGCTTGTGTATGAAAGAATTTAAGCAATGTGTGCTTTATCAGGTTCAAATTGTGTAAAATGTTGAGACACAACAAGTTTTCCATGGACTCAATGTGCATGATCGAAGTGCGAAGGTGGGGAAGACTTCCTTCTTTTTCAATATAAAAATTGTTAGTCCCCAAAATCAAGCTACATCAATCTAACACACAAAATCATACAAGATCTAGAGAGAGAAAGTAGTGAGAGAACGATGTTGTGATATATCTCTTTAAGGTCACAAGTACGTACAATACAATGGTCACTTACTTACTTACTTACTTACAAACTCTCACAAAGCTAAACATTATATATGAGAAACTCTCAAAAGCTTACAACACTCACATTCTTACAAAACAAAGTCAAACAAAGTTGATCTAAACTAGACATTAACAATCTACCCCTTTTAGATCAACTTGCAAAGAATCTTCATCTGCCCCATCTTGAAAAACTGCCTTGTTTGATGCCAAGTAAACATTCAAAGATCCTTATACCTCTCCTGAAATGGATTCTGTCTTCCAACGCATCAAGCACTCTTTCCAAAATAATTCTATCAAACATGGACATTGGTTTTTCACCTCGCTTGATCTTTTCTTTGTTTTCCTTGAGTCTCTGGTTCAGTTGAAGTCTAATCACCTTTATCGTTCCATCAGAAAACTTGGCAATCTCTGAAATTCTGAGAAATCTCTTCTTGTTTTCTGAATTCTTATAAACAACTCCAAGTTCAGGCTTTTCAATAATGGTGAACAGATCATAGTTGTCAATATCTTCTAACTCAAGATTAGGCTTAGTCATGTTGACTCTCTTCTGTTTCGTTTGAATCCCCAGTTGAAAGTCAAACCAATACGTGTAGTATACATACCTTCTCATAAATCTCTTCACAGCTTCTAAAGCAAAAATGATGTTCTCTGTTCTAATCGTCATGTTTCTGAACAAATGGTAGAGATACTCAATATCGTCCACATTCAAAAACTGAAAGTCTGCTTCAGAAAATTCACACTCTGTTAGATCTCTTCTTTGAATAGTAAAGACCGGATACCAGATTTTCTAAAATTTTCTTATCCTTACTTGTTTCACCGTCACAATTCCAGACTTATTCTTCACTTATTTCTCTGCTTTTCTTTCCAACTCATCATCCTTGCATACTCCTCCTGATACTCCATAGGTAGATTGGAAACACCCAGAACTTTGTAAATATCCATCCTCCTGATCCTGTGTATAAATATCTTCTTCATCTCCTCCTCCATAAATGGTGCTCTAAAAGTGTTTCTCATTTGCCTGAGCTGAGCATCTGTAAGCACTAGAGGTGCTTCAGGTTAGTTAGAAGGACCGACTTGGTTTTCAACTGGATTTGATGGAAAGTGAAGTTCAGGTTCAGCTTCGGTGTTGGGTTCAGGTTAGTTTTCATTTATGGGTTGGCTATTAAGGATTGGGCTAGGAATTCTATTTGGGCTAGGTAGGTTTATTGGGGCTAGGTTGGTTAATAGGGCTAGGATGGTTTTCTGGGCTAGGTATTGGCTGGTTTACTGGGCTATATATGTTTTGTGGTATATCAGTAGGTTCAGAAAGGTTTATCTCTTTAAAATATGGGATTTCAGGTAGGTCTCTTGTGGTTTCGGGTAGCTCATGATGTATAGGGCTCAATTGGATGTCCTCTGAAGTACAAGATAGGATGTCCAATATATTCTCATTTCCCTCATCATCAGAACCCATCAACTGTTCTCTCTCCTCCTCTTTAACCTTCCAAAAGTTTTCATATTTTTCATTAGCTGACTCTTCCTCATCAAATGATAAGTCTATAACATCTACAACTTGCATCCCTATCAGCAGTAATATCTCCTCCCTAGTAGAAACCTTAGGCTTTGTAACCCTTGGTTCTACTTCTTCATTCACATACAGTATAATCTCCATTCCTTCTTCAGCATCAACTTGCTCATCATTACTAACATCAGTTATTTCAACATCTTCTTCCATATGCACATCACTCTGAGCAGTGTCAGTTTCAGTAGCAGTTTTCTGTCTCTTGTTTATCTCCCCTCATGATCTTGATCGGAATCATCATCATGTCTTCTGTGCGGTGATTAATGATCTGAGAAAGATAAAAGTTGAAAAGACTGAGCTGGAGACAAATCTGAAGTTCCTCAATGCTTTGCAACCGGAATGGAACAAATATTGCCATCGCTTGAGGAATGATGTCAGAATATCATCTATGCAAATCCAAGAGTTGTACGAGATTCTGATGACAGATGAATGCATAGTCATAGAGAAGAAGGCCAAACTTGACAAGAAGAATAAGAAGACAGTGGACACATTTGCACTTCTCACAAGCAAACTGTCTAAACAAGCATTATCCGAGAATGCTTATGATGGTGCAACTGATGATGATGGTGAGGCACTTCAGAAAGCTATGATCCTTCTCTCTCAACACTATCAGAATAAGTTTCAACCTCGTTCGAGTTCCAACACTATTCGTTTCACTTCTGGGTCCAAGAATGTTCAAGTGCCCGAGGCTAAGAAACATGATGCTTGCTTCAACTGTGGAAAGTTGGGTCACATTGCTAAAGAGTGTCGAGTGAAGAAGGTTCGGGTTCGGCAGAAAATGGAACTGGCCAAAAAGAGAGAGAATGGAACTACTTTACTAGCTGAAGAAGAATTTTGGCTAGATCACTCCGATGATGAAGTTGATTCTGTGGAGACTACTCATATGTGCTTCATCGGAGATGATTAGAGTGATGCTGATGATGAAGATTCCACTGATGAAGATGAGGTAATTTCTGAGTTTGATTTCAATTTATTTCTTCTCAAATGAACATTATTATTTCTGCTTTACATGATTTTCGCTCGAAGTTATTATCTGAAAAACAATTAAATTCAGAAAAGTCAAATTTGATTGATAAATTACAAATTTCTTTGAAAGATAAAAAATCTATTTTGGATCATACAAAAGACATCTTTCAAAAGAAATTAGTTGATTTAGAAAAATCAAATATGACTTATCTTGAGTCTTTGACTGAAATGATCAAATTAAAAGATAATTTTTCGGATAAAATAAATGAGTTGGAAGAAAAATTATATCGAAGGAATCAATCTGAACAAATTATTTATTTGAACAAACCGTGGAGTTATGAGTCTATAAAAGAAAAATGGGGACTTGGTTTTGAAAATCTTCATTGTTTAAACAATGCGATAGAAAAATCCCCTACTTTATATAAATACGATTATCTAACTCTTGCTAAATATGCTCCACAATTTAAAATTGATTGGATGAACGAAAAGCAAGTGATAGAAATCGAAAATGAGAAAAGGATAAATAATAAGAAAAAGGAAATTTCTTTTGTATGCACGAGCGAAAATGCCAAATATTTTCCTGATAAATCAAAGAAGGGCAGAAAAAGTTTAAATGACATATTTTCCATTAAGTCTTCAGTGTCTGATGATTATGTTGATATATATGCCACTAAATCTGATAAGGAAAATATCTCTCCAATCTTTTATGATTCTAAGAGATATACTCCTCCATTAGTATTAGAAGGCAAAATCATTGACCTTGAAGATAAAATGGAAGATCAAAATATTCAAAAAGATATTGAATCAGATGTATTTCTTTCGTTCATGACATCAAGTCTTGAAGAAAAATTATTTTCTCCAAAACAAGATTCTATTTTTGGCCTTTCTTCTGATTTTCAAGTAAACAAAGAGGAATTTCTAAAATCTGAAATTTTTTCTCAAAATTTTTCTGACTCTGAGGTTAGTTCAGATTTATTGGTTGATCAGTTGCGTCTCTTAGGTAAAATTGCATCTTCTGATTCAAATATTAAATCGAAAATTCTTGATGAATCTTTTACGCTAAATGATGATTATTATAAAACAAAGCGTAAAAGAAGAAGGTCAAAGAAGTCTAAGAAACAAGATAATGTTATTTATGAAAATACTAATTCTTCTGATTCAAATTTTTCAGATAGGACTTTGAGCTCTCCAACAAAGCAGATATGGAGGGTCAAGCGGACATTTGCTGAATCTACGACTGATGAAGATAGATATGTAGACAAATTCTATAAAAGTGATTCATTTGCTGTTTGTAAGAAATTTCAAAATATTCAATAAAGCAAATGATTCGAATTTCAAAAGATATCTCATATTCTTCTTCTGATTCTAGTTCAGATGATTATGCTTTCTCTTCTTCTGATTCTTATGTTCATTATTCTGATAATATTTCTCGTGCTTTCAATGTTAAATCTAACAAATATTTCCCCACAAGAACTGCAACTAACTTTAATGGACCCAAATACAACTAGGTACCAAAATCAAAGTTTGACTCTAAGTTGCAGGCATCTAATGTCAAGCGGGAGTAAGAGAAAGTTGGTTTCTAAGTACATCAGCTTATAACCCGTACTTCAATGGACTTCGACTTCTAAACATGTCAGTTTAGGACTCGTTCTTCAATGCATATAGCTTCTAGACTAATGAGAAACTGTGAGTACATCTACTTTATTCCACTGCATTTATCTCTGTCTATGATGTTATTCCAGTTTTCTCATATTTTTTTCAAGAATTTGAGCAAGTTCAACTAACTCTTGAATTTGTACTACCCAAATCTTTAATTTGAGACACAAATTCTTTATACATTATGTGAAATATGATATGATATTATTGAATTTTATTTTGTTTCGACTAAATATCATTTTGCCGATTCTTTACATTTGTTTTAAATAAATTTTTTTTCAAAT
Source organism: Arctium minus (assembly GCA_954870635.1). Classification (NCBI taxonomy): domain Eukaryota; kingdom Viridiplantae; phylum Streptophyta; class Magnoliopsida; order Asterales; family Asteraceae; genus Arctium; species Arctium minus. The sequence goes on along the minus strand of OX941085.1, from coordinate 86,510,856 downwards.
TCGGCATGTTGAATTTAAAATTTTTAATCTTTACAAATTTTATTCTATAAAGTAAAAGCTTTACAGGCTTTCTTTCTTTTGAATAAAATGTGTCTCTAAGATAAATTTTCAAGTTGCTTTGTTTATATCGAAGTTTTATACGTTCAACTTTCAATTCTTACAAAAGTCGAAAGGTCAGTAACATGTTTGAAACTTTTGATACTGCTTTAAAGTTATGTGATTCGGAATATTTATAGTTTACAATGCTTGGAAATCCTAAAAAGTCTGAATTGTGGATCGTAATGAAAATATGGGCTAAGCACTTCGATGTAAAACTGAGTGATTGAGATGAAAATTATATATATATAATACAGAAATCTCTAAGTTTAAAAGTTTGTACCTGTGACCTTTCTGGTTTGGGAAAGTAAGTTCCGTGGGATGCTTGTCATCTGGTCCCCTAAGGTCAATTGGTCTAGGAGTGATCGAACTCAAATCCTTCTATAGAACCAGATCGAAAGTCATGTTCTACTGGTATGAATGGGTTTAGGATGTGTCGATGTAGCCTTTCTGATCTGGGATAGTAAGTTCCAAGGGGTGCTTGACACCTAGTCCCCTAAAGCCAACTGGTCTGGGAGCGGCTAACCCAAATCCTGCAATAGGGTCAGATAGAAAGTTACGTTTACGGCATGTTCTTTACTTACCAAACTTTTTGATTAAAAGATGCCAAGTGCACAAGCTTAAAAGATGCCAAAGAGCACACTCATGTGTAGATGCCAATGTGCACAATGTTAAAAGATGCCAATGAGCACACATCTCATTTTACTTGGTGATATGTTTGAGTTGCGATAAACCTATAGATTTGTGAAAATCTTAAATTTTGATGGCTTAGTGTGAGTACATGCAAAGTTTTCTATTATATTTTTAGAATTGCATTTTCTTGAAGCTAATCGAAGTTCGCATGCGAGCACACTGAATAGATTGATGAAAGTTTTCTTTTTTGAAACTGAACATGTCTTAACTTGATATGCAATGAAACTTGTTTTTGTATCCAACAACATACAATTGAGTTCAACTGATGGATTAATCTGTGATATTTTACTGAGTAAAATTTAATTTGTTTAGTGTTTAAAATTTTATATGTTTAGTTGTTTCAAAATACATATTCAGTATATTTTTCTTTTTACATTGATGTTTCAATTCGTGTGTTCTCATAATTTTGTAAATGGGTTTGTGCATTATTCAAGGGGGAGTGAATAAGGAAATTTTTCTTTAAAGATCATATCTGATTTCAAGGGGGAGTATCTGGCTTTCTATACAAATGCTAATTTGAATTGTCATATTTAGTGCATTTGTGTAGGGGGAGTCAAAGAGCTTAACAGGTGAATTTTTTTTTGGATTTCAAGTCATATTTGCGCCAACAGTTGGTAGAACAAAACTCAGATTTGCGCCAACAGTTTCTAGCGGAAAACAAGCTCTGCGCATCCTTCTTCTAGCGCAAAACCAACTTTGCGCCACTTTAAGCTAGCGCAAAACTAAGTTTGCGCCACCAACAGTTAGCGCAAACCTTCTTTCTTTATCCTTTACTCTGATTTTGCAGATCTCGAGATGTCTCGTCTCCAACATTTGCATGACCAAGTTGATCCAGATCATCAAGGTCATGAGGGGGAGAAGTTAAAGAGACAAAGAGTTCAAACGTTTATCTGCTGATCAAGATTCGCTCAAGATTCTATTCTCTCTACTACTAATTCTTTTGTTGTTCTAGCTCCAACCACCAAAGCTTATTCGAGTACATTTGAAAGTGGTGTGTCATCTAGAGCACAAGCTGATGAACCGATTGTTCATTCAAGTTTATTACAAACAGGTCCAGACTCGTCAAGGCAGCTGTGTTTAGAGGCTTATTCTGTGTTGTATTAGCCAAGGGTATTTAAGTCCCTTATGGCTTTGGTGTTTGTAAGGAACCTCACGCATATTCAATATACATCATACTTTGCGCTTTCAATCTCTCTCTCTCTCTACTTTCTCTCTCAAAAGATTTAGTGATTTTGGGATTATCAATTTGTGAACCAATCAGTAATGTGGATGACTGGCTCAGAAGTGGTTGGTGCAAAGTTCTCATATTCTTTTAACTTTGTTCTCTCACCCTCTATCTGTTTTCAATATGCTCACTTCTAACCAAACTCTCATTTTCATTTTATCGCTCATCATAATGAGATTGTTCAATCGGATGAACTTCTTCTCCCGCTCTTTGATATAAACCCTTCACCCCTCAATCTCCCAAGGATAACTTCTTGGGTAGGAAACACTGTTTGATGTGAATCCATAGAAGTATGTTTAAGCTCTCACACTGATCACATGAAATTTTGTCCTAAAAAGATTACGACGTTAGACAGTTTAGCTTGAACAATTATAAATCTCAGAATATGAATCACATTGTCAAATGAATACATGCTCCGCGAAAATATCATCATTATTTGAGCATTTGAACGTCCAAGACTTCTCACAAGAAGAATATTGAATGAATAAAATGAATTTGAAAGACTTGTTTGAGAATCTAACAACGTATCAGAAAGATCAAATATTATGAATGATAAACATGAAAGACTTATATCATGAAAGATTGGAATTTTGTTTATATGAACAAATATAAACAAGCTTGAAAAAATCGCTATATTTGAAAGAAAATATGATGCTGAATAAACGTGGAATACAAACGAGAGTATTACCATCGAAAAAATGTTTCATTTTGAGACATGGTAATAACACAATCAATAAGAAGTTGAACCGGTATGTAAGAATACTCGAAAGTATAGAAAAGATAATACACAAGTATTAATCTTTGGAAACACACGGTCAGAAAATCAATAAACCTTAGATATGAAAACATTTAAAATCCAACTTCTAAATTCATAAAATCTTTTTGAGTATAGAGAAGTGGTTTGAACATTTCAAAAAATAGTTTTCATACTTAAAAGTTGTTCTTCTTTTAAGTAATCTAAGTTTGAGATTAGAAAATTCTTACATTCAGCATGGATCTCATAACTCCCCCTTGAATCATGAGAAATTGAATTGACATCAGTTAAGCTCCCTCCTAACATGTGCAAAATATCATTTTATCTTGAATCAAATCTGCACATCAGACAAGAATATCCTTAAACACTAAAATGAGTTCTGAATTACTAGGATTGAAAGTAAATTTAGAAGTCATAGTCATTGAACAAATGGTCCTGATATGAAATGATCAGAAGTTAAAATCTATGAAGATTGAGTTCTAAACAGGTGTGTATAAAAGTCCAAATCATTGAAGTATGAGTTCTGAACTGCTTTGTTCAGAAATCTGAAACATTGAAGCTTAATTCCTTGACTGAGTTGTCTAGAAGTCAATATTCTCTGAAGAATGAGTCCTAGACTGATTTGTCTAGAAGTCAAATTCTCTTGCCCGCCTACAAAAATGCATATTTAAAAATTCATCAATAAGCACAATTATAAACCAAAAATATAAATCTTTTCCCCTAAAAATACGCATAAAGTTTAGTGGTAGATAAACATTTGAACACCGATACTCTTCTTCAAATTATGCTCACTTCTCTCAGTTTTCCAATCATGTGTTTGTAATACTTCTGGCATTTAGCGCTACACATGATGAAGCTGTAAAATAGATTAAGTAGTTTTTGGTACCCAACGGAACTTGGGTCCTAGTTTGTTAGATGCAGAAACATTTGAATGAATACGATAAGTACCATACCAATTCTAAACTTGAAATTTGTTTACAAACTCATTTGTCCTGCAGGTAGAACAACATATTTTCTTTAGAGCGAACCTGCTCAAATGATTTGTAGAATAAACAACATCAGATTTGACAAAAGAATTTGCATGAAAAGCAGTGTTCTTTTTGACTTTTGGTTTGGGAACAAATGACTTTGAAACTTTCTTATCAGGTAAAGATCCTTTAACTGTCCATTCCATCTTGACATGCTTATAGATTGGAATGTTACCTGTATCATCAACATATTTATCATAGAAAATGTTCGAAATACTAATCTGATCATTATGTTTGATTGACCTTTTTGAAGAAACAACTGTATGATGTGAACTTGAAGTTGTCTTGAAAGAATATTTAGAGTCAGTTGAATCATCAAGAGGTGATTATACAATAGTATCCAGACTCTTTCGTTCAGTCAAGTCCACTTTGAAAGTGATTTCTTCCAGTTCTTTGACTGTAGCAGACAAACTATCTCTCTGCAATGAGTAGATCGATCTTTTTCAAAAATTCAGAAATCGTAGTCTGATCTTTCATAGAATCTGTTGACAATTAAGACAATTTCTTTGAAATCTTCTTTATCTCTATCTCAAAAACTTTCCTTTCAGATTCAAACTCCGTTTCTATGCTATTTCGTTTATTTCATATTTCTTTGAAGAATCCAACATTGTTCTGTTCAGGCATCTTCTTCTCTTTCACAAATCTGTCTCTTTCAAGAGTTAAAACTTTCTCAAAATATGAAACTTGTTGTGAAAGTTTTAAACATTTAATCTCAACAGCTTTCTTTTCCTCAAAAGATTTTCTAGAAAAATCATAAAATTTATGTGCAAAATCTTTTCTTTCATTTGCAAATAAAATATTTTCTTTTTCAAACTCTTCTTTGTATTTGGAAATCTGCTTTTGCAAATCAGAAATATTTTCTTTCAGCTCAACATTTTCAGTTTCTAAAGCCTTCGCTTTCTCTTTACTCTTCTTGATATCATCCCCTTGAACTGATTTCTCAATTGTCAATTTCTTCTTTTCTTTCAATTTAAAAACAACAATCTTGCTTTCAAGTTCTTCAACCTTCCATTTCTCTTCAGTATACAAATATGAAAAGGATTTATCGTCAATTGCCTTTTCAAGTCGAGAAATCCTTTCTATGAGCCTTTCATTATAATCTCATAAACAAAACATTTGTTCATAAGTCATGCTCTCCTTAAGACACACAATCTCAGTACATAACCGGATAATGCTCTTATGCTTTTGTCCTTCAAGAGCTGCAATCCTATCTTTGAGAGTACTGATTTCTTCGTCGTATGTAAACATTGTTACCTGAAATGAAAGATCGTTTAACAGATACTTCGATTAGACGTTGAATTGTGCTAAAATGATCAATCAAAATCACATATATAATAGTACAAGGACTGAAAGTGTACAACCTTCCAAACTTGAAGTCTAGAGATTAAACTTGACAAGATATAAAAATTCAAAGTGCAAGGACCAAAAGTGACAACATGTGAAACATAAAAGTCCAGGGGTCAAAGATGACGAAAATTGAACCTTTAAAGTTCAGGGATCAAAATTGACAAAAGATGAAACTGTTAAGTATAGGGTCTAAAATTGAGTGAAAATGAAACTAACAACTACAGGGACTAGAAATGACAGAAATTAAAACTCACAACTACAGGGACTAAAAATGACAAAAGATGAAATTTCTAAAAGACTTAACGGACATTAACATAAAATGGACTAAAATGAAAGAAACTAACAAAACTTAACAGAAAGTTAACACACTAACTAGACTAACGGAGACTTAACAGAAAAGGACCAAAATGTAAGAGATTTAACGAAGACTTAACGATTTACCATTCATCATCTCCTACATTGAACAAACCTGCATTTAACATGGGTTAGATTTATTCGATAAGAAACGATCATTAAAGCTCCCTAATCACTCCCTAACAGACTAAAACTCAAATGATCAATTCAAGATCACAAACGAATCAACCGAAAAGTTTTCGAAAAACGATCGAAAATCATAATTCGTTATTTAATCTCCTTTAATCAAATCAGTAATCAAGCAATGTGTGATAAGCATATGCAGTGAATCACACGATAAATTTCAGAAAGAAAGAGTTGTGTGATCAAAAGTCAACGAGCGATAAGTGTGGTCAACGTGAGAGACGCGCTGCAACTTTCACTAAGCGATAACCTGGAACACGCGACAAGCTTGATGTCAAGCAGCGCGCGACAAGAATTTTAAACAAGTGCAACACGATAAGCTTGCAGATATGACTCATGCGACGAAGATAAAGATGCAAACGAGACTCGTGCGATAACTAAGAAGATTTAAGGCGCGATAATACTGAAGACATGCATGAAACTGGAAACTTGTTACTATTGAAATGTTCAAAATCCAAACACCACTAAATCATTAATATTTTCTTAAAGCTTTTGGTGAAAAACATCTAACAAAGCAATTCGAGCAAGTCTGTGGAACAAATTTGCAGATTAAAAACAAATTCAAACACTCATCGATCTACAGTATGAAAGTTAAACTTAGTCGATGAACATTTTAAAGAACAGGTTTTGTCGATGCTTATATTTACAAAAACACAAATTTGTTAAGCAAACTTGAGATCTTTTACTTGAAATGTGTTCCAAAACACACACAAAACAAATCTTTTGATTCAATATGGATTAAAACACAACAAATTTATAAAATTGATCAAGAACACCAATGAACACAAACTTCTCAAAATTTTTGATTTTGATCAAAAAATGTAATCAAATCAATCAACGGAAGAAAATGATATACAAATGACCAGTAATGATCAAATCGCCATCTCCAACAAGAATCCTTTCAAAAAATTCTCAATAAAACGCAAAAAAAATCTTCAAATCTCTAAAATTTTCGAAAAATTGCACAATTCGATCCGTTCCTCGCTCTGATACGAATTGTTAATCCAATATTAATCGAGTAACAATGAAATCCAAAAAAATGTTTATAGATCTTGATAGAAAATTCAAAGATTGAATGCAATATCCACTTTCTCTCTCTACAACTCTCTCTCTCTCTCTCTCTCTCTCTCTCTCTCTCTATACATGAACTCTATCAAGATATGAATTAGGCTCTCTAGCAATCCTTACTACAAGATTACTAAAGAAAAACTATTTATACTCAACAACAAATACAAGGAAAGTAAACTCTAGCTTTGACTTTCTACTAAACTGTATTGACTTTGAGCTTTGACTTCAATATAGAATCCTCATTCAATGATCTCGGATACAACATTATTTGCTCTAACACTAGTACCTCAACGGAAGAAGAGAACTCTTGCATTATTCGTCTAACGATATGATCAATCACTAGCGTAGATACTGTGGAGGTAGCAATCTGAAGATTGTTACTTGCTTCAACAATGACATCGAAGGTTGTTTGTCAAAGATAAAATTTGAAGAAACCATCCTACCCTGTTTCATTTGGATTCCTTGAAGGTTATGGTTTATTTTGTTAGAGATGCACAAGGATTGAGCCTTAACTGGTCCTAAAAAGACAAGTCATTTTTAACCACAAAAAAAGAACTGGGTCGGGCTTTAACCGGTTCTTAATTGGCCAAAATTTAAGAACAAATCTAGACCGGCATTCCTAACCGGTCCTTTTGGGATTTAAAAAAAATAACAAATACATATATAAAAGAATGAAGTGGACAATTACTTTAAAAATAGCTCAAATTTTCATTTATTTTTAATGTAGCTAATCATAGAAATAATAGTTAGTTAACTATGACATTGTAAACTCATTAATTCTTTTTATTTTTTTATCTTTTCATCTTGAAATTTTTTCATATTCTTCGTTACTTTTAGTCTTCTTTAAATGATCAAATTGAACGTTGTTTAGTTTAATACATCTGATGTTTTTTCTAATAAACTTTTGACTCCATTTATGTTACATATTGGGTTTTAAGTTGAGGCACACGAAAAAACAGGGGGAGTATCTTTAAAATTTTCACTTTTGGTCCCTAACTTTTGTCAATTTTAACGGATATCGTCCCTAAACTAACGGAACTCGGATTTGGTCCCTCACGTTTGTCATTTCACTTGGTTTTGGTCCCTCCTCCTAAAGGCCAATAACCTTTTCCGTTAATTCCAATTAAATGAGGGGTATTATGGTCATTTTGCAATTATTACCTATTTTACATTTTCTTTTTGGAAAAAAGAAACCCTTTAACACTTTCTCTCCTCATTTATCATCATGTTCTTCCAGCAAGAACAAAAACACAAACAAACTAAATCAAACTCATCATCTTCATCTTCCACAACCATCTTCTATAGAATAAACCTAAGATAAATCAAACTTAAAGCCTTCATTGATCGTGAACCAACCAAATACCTTTAATTGATTGGGAACTAGAAGCATCTTGAACCTGAAATAGATATGAACCTAAAGCATATAATGACCAGGAAGTATATATGAACCACCAACACCAACTCGATTATTGTCGGGAAATTCCTCCCCATTCCCTGTGGTAACCAGAACCACATACCCCTTTGTGTCTCTGTTGACTTCACGAACTGAAGTAGAAAACCCCCTCCCCCTATTTCCCCATGTATGTCAAGAATTGAACCAGATCCCCATCCCCTTGTGTCCCCATCAATGTCATGAACAAAACGAGAAGCCTCTCCCCTTACGTCTCCATCGATATTGATAATAGAACCAGACCTAAAAATCCCTCCCCCTGTGGTTTTTAGAACCATAAACCCTCCCACCGATGTTACATGTCGTTTCCATTTCGAACGAGACGCGGATGGAGATGAGGCTTTAGAACACGATGAGGATGGAGATGGGAGTTTAGATCTGCTCGGAGATAGTGATCGATGACGGTGGAGGTTGTATTCATCTCGATATGGTGGTGGTTTTCTTCATTGTTTGCGGTAGATCATGGGGCCAAAAGTGAAGTTTCCTCTATTTTATAATTTTTTTCTTGCATTAATTTTACTATTGATAACCACAAATTATTGGTTGATAATATCTTTTTTTTTAGTCATTAAAATAATTAGGGTAAAAGCAATGAGTCTTGACTGGTTTTAACGGGCTTTGATCGGGCTTCTTCGAGCTTCAAGGCCGGGTTTTCGGTTAATCAATGACCGGTTTTAAGGCTCTATCCTGGGTTTTTTTTACCTTGTCATGGACCGGTCCTAGGTTCTAAATTTAGGACCACGACGGGTCTTCGTGCTATAACCGGTCTTTGGGTCGGGCCTTTTTAACCGGTCCTTTTTAGGACTGCTCCTCGATCCTTAGTTGTCTAAAATGAGGTAACCGATACTTTGTGCATCTTTACATACCGTTCATGAGGTATGGTTTCTTACCAACCAACCCCTCAACTTCAAGTTTCACTAAAATCACATATAATCCATGACCTTTGACTTATCGTTATTTCTGCAGAGTATTTGGGGTGTTCCAAATTGGGAAAATGGCACAAATAGCCATTTTAGGCGACCCAATTGATCATTTAGCCATTTCTTTTCTAAGATTACAAAGTCAACACCTCTGTAAGTAACCACTCCTCAACTTACGAAGGGGCACTAATAAGTTAAGAAAACTTGAACCACTTCACTTGCAAAACATGATGATTTAAAAAAAAATTGTTTTCAACCATCCAAATTTTGAACCCCTTCACTTCTGGAACTCTCTTCACATACATGTAACCCACCTCACAGAAACTGTTTTTATTTTCTTTTTTTTTTTGTCACTCCACAAGTTGTGGCCTATGAACTTGCAAAGGTGTTGATTTTTTTTTGAAAAGTGGGAGATTAATAGTTAAAAGGTAAATTTGGTTGACTAAAATGATTATTATTATTAATGCCATTTTCCCTTATAATTTTGTTATGGTATTTTGTTTCTTTAATTTTTCTTTATAAATTTATATTTTACCGAACAAATATTATTTATATTTTTATTCAAAATGTTACATCTCTAATGACTATGGTACAAACATAATTTATTTTATACAAACATTTGACCAAAAATATAAAAAATGTGGTTGAGTGATGAAGATTAGGGGTGAGCAGAACCCGACCGGCCCGAGTTAACCGGCCCGACCCGACCCGAATTGAAGCAAAAAACCCGAATATCCGATATCCAAAATCCCTCGATCTGAAAACTTTTACGGGTAAAGTGGGATCGGGTTGGGTACCCAAAACCCAAACCCGACCCGCCCGAATATCCGATTTTTTTTTTAAATTTAAAAAATCAGTTTTATTTTATATTTATATTATATAATCCTAATTCTAATTTGTAATTCTAAACCAAATCGACTCATCTCATAACTTAGACTTCAGCGATATCGACCTAAATCCATCGACTCATCTCATAACTCATCTCATTTGTAGTTTATAGTTTGAGAAAACAGGTCCAAAAAAAAAGGCCCATTGAGGCCCACTACCCGAATACCCGACCCGAAGTCATCCGAACCCGAGAAACACGAATTTTAAACGGACGGATTTCGGGTGTTCCTCCACTACCCGAATATCCGATCGGGTTTGGGTTTTGGATATCCGACCCGACCCGACACGACCGATGCACACCCCTAATGAAGATGACATACATAAAATTGAAAAAGCCTTTTGAGTATCTAGATATGAAATTTATTATGGAGTAGAAGTAAGAAGCAGCCACCCACCAAGTGACACATAGCCTATATTACCTCTATATATGCTCATGAATACAAAATAAAAGTGTTGGTTGAGAAAAGAACAAAGCATTTAAATCAATTGGTTGTAGCAGCCAAGAATTTTAGTTATTTGGTTTCTTTTCCAAGTCCTATTGACCCCATCAACAAAAACCATACACCAACCTCGATGGTTAATGGTGAACTCCAATTCATTTTACTCCAACAAAAACCATACACAAACATGTGTGTATTTATAAAATTATTTTTTTTTCTAATTCTAAATTATATTGTTTATGATAATTTTTTACCAAAATAAAAAATTACCATCATACTATATATAGAGAAACACAAATCGGATATGTAATTATTGGAATAATTGTTGGAGACTCAAATGATGGATCCCTTCTCTCCCACTTCACACCTCGGAATGCGCCGTTCTTAAATGAGAACAGTAACCAAATATGAGAATTGACCCAAATGGTTATTTCAGACTACAAATTGGTCTCCTAGCCATTTCTCTTCTAGTTTAACTGAAATGTCACTGCGTCATCAAAATTTATTGAGGACCTAGCTAAAAAAAATATCCATTCAATTTCCCTTAAAAATATTCTAATTTTTTTTGCAGACCTGGTCCGCAAATTGCGGATCTAACCTGAAAATTGCGGAGGTAATGACATTGTGGTAAAAGTGGAAGAAGAATAGCTAGGAAACCAATTTATGAATGTTAAATGGCTATTTGAGTCAATTTTCCAAATAAGAAAAAAAAATAAGAAAATTAATATAAACCGCATAATTCATTAAATAATGGCTTAAATAAAAAAAAATTTAGAAATGAATAAATAAAGGCATAAAAATCATTTATTTATATAAGAATTGTTTAAGACATTTATTAAAAAAAAATTTGCCATTTTTGTTATATTAATGTGATTTCATTTTTTATTTAAAAAATTTATATTTTATTTTAGACATTTAAAATAAGCATAATTTAATTTTTTTATTTAAAGATTTTATTTTTTTTAAGGTATTATTTAAAAAAATTACAAATTTCGTAAAAATTACATGTGAATCACAATTAATGGACTTAAAAAAAATAATTCTAATTACATGTGATTTAAAACGTAAAAAATAATGATTCAAATTACAACTGAAAAAAAAATATAATGCAAACTGAATCACATGTGAAGTGTAGTAGAATACATTTACTATGTGTAAGACCAAATTTGATTCAAATGTAATTCATAATTTACAAATATCAAATGTGATGTTGTGGATAACTTACATTTCTTTACCATTAGAATTTTCTGTGATCTATACAACATATGATATTTTGACGAAATTTAGCGATCTTTTTCTAGAAAAAAAAACGTCGATTAATTGTGGTATCAAATGTTCTTTTTGACGAAAATTTTATAAAAATATCTTAAATATATTTCAATAAAAAAATAAATCTTTTTAAATAAATCACACTTATTTTAAATGTCATAAAAAATAAAAGATTTAGGTGATTTTTAGAAAGTTTTATTTAAGACATTATTTAAATAAATGATTGGTTGAGATTCATCTTCTTATCTTCTTATTTAGATAACATTTTCGTTTGAACATCCCTCTATATAATTTCGTTAGGAACCCAAAGTTGATTAGGAATCTGGAAAGCGCCTGTAGCGCCACACATCCCTCTTCATGATGAATATTCATCATGAATAACACATTCATGATTGTTAGCCCATTCTTTATCATTGTAAAAATATTGTAAAATGAAGACAAGTCCTGAAGCAAGATGACGTCTGCATTGTCAGCATGTTGAACTAGAGCCTACACTTACCGAGTCCTACATATAGAGAGTGCACAACCATATGGTGACCCTCGGAGATGCAAAGTCTTTGGCCTCCTGTAACGTCACGGTTTCTAAGACGTCCAATCACCATTTTAATCTCCAAAATTGATCATTTTAAAACCACCAAAATACAGGATATAAATTTTAATCGAAACATCAAAATGTACGCTTTAAAATATCGTTTTATAACCGCTACCAACGACATCGGTAAAATGAACAAGCAACTAAAGGGTTAAAGTTTACAACCCCAAAAGCGGATTTACAATACTTCGGGGACACTTCTACCCGATATAACCATATACATAACTACCAAAAGAACATTATGAAAAATACACCAAATGATCGAATTGTCAACTTCTACTCAACTTCATGATCTACTTCTCCACGCACTTGCCCTTACCTAATACTGCTTTGCCTGAAAAATGTTAGATAATTCGGGTTAAGCATTAAAGCGTAGTGAAATAAATGAAGTAATCAATATATATAGGCATTATAAATATATATATATATATATATGGACGAAAATATAACCAAGACGTTACACAACACATGGAACGAACTGACCAAAACATTAAACCAACTCATACCAGATGGAGTATACGATTACCATACTCAAGAGGCCAAATGTCGTGAATCGACCATTTTCGGCAACAAAAATCCATAACACGAGTTATTCAAGAAGTCATGCGAAACCAAATTAAACAAGACCTTCCCAAGCGCCTCTCTTTGTAATCAATCAAAACAAGTCATATCACAATTTAACACACATAACCATAAGACATAACTATCAGGAATCATTAGACTTTGCACCAACCCGCCCTTCCCCTTCCGGGTGTGCCAAAGTCCTATACTCATGCCCCTCCTAACTATTGGGCAATGAGTACGGCAAACCGAATGTCTCACTGACCTCCCCTCCACCAGGGCTGTTGACATCCACCGTTGTAGAATTAATTCTAATTCCTACATGATGAAAAAAAGTAAAAGGTTTCTAAGTAATGGGGAAGAGGACCGAAACATGCCACTGAAAGACTCTACTGAGACAAAGATGGTCTTTGTGGAGACCTGTGTTTTTGGTCTACCGACATACTACACAAAGTAGTACCCGTACTCCCGGCATAACAAAGAAACCGAATAAATAAAACCAAGGGAATCCGGATCCAAAACCGACCGTCATCGCAGAAAGAATCACGTAACGAAAATGACTCAACCAGAACCAAAGAACAACCACCAAGATCAAAAAACACATGAAACAAATACACATGAAGGAAATGCATATATAAATATAAAAACAATATATATATATATATATATATATATATCAATTAGTCATTTAACTCACAGTGCTACTGGTAGTCAACTGGAAGTCAATTCTGAAGCACTGTGTTTGTCCTTGTAAACTTCAAGTTCTTAATCAAACAATCAAACAATAGATAAACAAACCTGAATTTGATTTTTAATCCAAACAATTACAAATCTCTTGATTTGAATATCTCTCTCTAAGCTCTCTCTCTCTCTAGAATTGGCGGCTGATAGTTCTATTTTTGCACACTCTTACACCCACACAACCCTAGCACCCTAATAACCATATACCTATTTAGGGAAAAACAAAATACATAAAAATAACTTTGACTATTTATTACAAAATGACCTAGACATTTATTGAGAATTGACTTTGCAGCTTTGACTTCTTGAATCTTTCGTCTTCAGTCTTGATGATCTTGAATCCAATAAATCTGTGATCTAACAATCTCCCCCTTTGGATCAAGATCATTACTAAAAAGATTTAGCAATTCAATCTTCTCTTTAAGCTCAGAAAAATACAATCTCCCTCTTTTTCTTTAACATATCTTGTAAAATTTGAACTTTCTGACTTGGACATTTCTTTGAAATTGTATTCTCCCCATTTCTTGGTTGACTCTTCTCTTTTCAAACGTCTCTTGAAAACAAAACTTGTAATGGACATTTCTTCAAACTTTCTCTTCTCCCCCTTTTTGATGAAAAATGCATCAATATCACCAAAACTTCCTCAATAAATGTCATTGAAATTCTTTTTGACCTCTGATCTTTGATAATGAGTCACCGATTCGTTGCCAATTCGAACAATGTATTCATCCAGATCTTTCCAAATCTAGACAAAATAAGAATGTAACACCTGAATCAACAAATGAATCAGTTAATATGCCTGTCAGTAACACAAAGTTACTGTGAGTAACGAATACACATTGAAAAGGAGATTTTTGATGTTCACTCCCCAGGGCTTCCATCCAATCATTGAAACAACACAAAGGCAATTTCTATGAACGTTATGACAAATAAAGAAATTCTTTGTGTGATCGTGCAAGTGATAGAAAGAATTAAGCACGAATGATTGTTTATAAAGGCTCAAAATTGTGTAAACCACTGAGACAATAGTACGTTCAACACAGACTCAATGTGCATGATTGAAGTGCGAAGGTGGGGCAGACTTCCTTGTTTTCAATATCCAGATTTTCTAAATGAAAATCAGATAGTAAATGTGTTGCTTCCCCTTTGAAAAATGAAACATTTTCTTGTCAAGAAGAAAATGAGTGGCTGGTGGGGTTAATGTCAAGAGTTGGCAGGGGCTAGTTGCCTGTTTCAATAATGTTCACCAAAGAATTGTGAAACATTAGTAATGTGGTTGCCCGACTCAGAAAGTAGTTGGTGCAGAGTTTGATATTCTTTTACTCTGATCTCACACCCTCTTTCTTTTTAATCAATAAGCTTACATATAACCAAACTCTCTTTTTCATTTTACCTCAACGCACAACCCACACTCATTTCTTTTCGACTACTCACACTCAATCACTAAGGATTAACTTCTTGGGTAGAAAACACTAGTTAACGTGAATCCATAGAAGTTTTAATTAAGTCCTAGCACAAAGATCCCATGTTTTCCTAGAAAGCATGTGTTGATCAGATGATTTAACTTTAGCAGTTAAAACGCAAATACAAGTTAGATGTTTGTATGCTCAGAAAATAATCATGAAGATTTGAGCATTTGAAACATTAAAGTATTTTCAAACAAGTATATTGAATGAATGAACATGAATGCAAGAGACTTGTTTGAAAATTTGACATTGTATGAAAAATGATCATAAATGAAATGATATAGCAATTAAAGCTTATGGTCAAGAATAATGGATATTGTCTATATGAAACAAAATACAGACATTCTTGAAATGACGTTTCGAAATGAAATGACGCTCAAAAAATTCATTTGAAATACAAGCGGGGTGTATCACCATCGAAAAATTGGTCAATAGGAGACATGGTGATAACTTATTCAACAAAAGAATTAAACCGGTGTGTGTGAATACTTGAAAGTATATAGACAAGATAATACACAAGTATATATCTTTAGAAACACACGGTTTGTTAAGCATTGAAGCACAAAATAGATCTTGAAAACATTTAAAATCACACTTCCAATTCATGAAATCAGTTTAGGAATCGGGAAGTGGTTTGAACATTTAAGAACATGTTTTCTATGATTGAAAGTTGTCCTTCTTTCAACCATATGTGAGATGAAGATAAAGAATTATACCTTTTGCGTGCAATCTTACATCTCATGAAGTCAAGCTTTTAAGTCATAAAGATATGATCTTGTAAGCATCTCTCAAACTGCAAAAGTCTTAGATCAAGTCAAAGGAACTTTATTCACATATATTAAAGGACATAAAACAGTAAAACAATTAAAGTACGAGTTCTGATCTGAAATAATCAGAAGTCATCACCTTTACTCCCCCTGAAATTATGAATTAGAAAAATTATCAGTGTAAAATATAAGCATTAACTCCACCTCAAATGTTGATCATCATATCTGTCGGATGCATAAAATTTCAAACAAATATGTACTCTCCCTTGAGGTTGATTTCCTTATTCGAGTATTGGAGTACAATCTCTTATCAGCATAGGAGTAAGATCTTTTGATCACTGAAGTACGAGTCCTAAACTGTTGTGTTTAGAAGTCCAACTTCGTTGAAGTACAGGTTCTAAGCTGATTTACTTAGAAGCCTTTGTTCTCTTACTCCCCCTTGACAGAAGGTGCCTGCAACACAGATTCATCCTTTTTCTTTGGTACCCACTGGTATTTGTTTCCATGTTTGTTAGTTGCAGTTCTTATGGGAGAAATTGAGTAAGAACCATACCAGTAATGATTACTTGTTTTATGAACAAGATCATGTGTACGACAATAAGAACAAAAGTATTGCTTACCTGACAACCTGATTAATTGATCTCTCGTGTAGATATGATCAGGTTTACCTTTATGCACATTGTTCTTCTTGGCATTATGTGTATGTACACATGACTTCTTTCCTTGCTCGTCTTTCTTCTCATCTTCAACTGGTTTCTTATTCCAGACCAGTTCGTCTTCTCCGTATCTTCTTCTTCTTCTTCTTCTTCTTCTTTTGTATGTATCTGAACAATCTACATTTTCATCAATGACAATGTTATTAGTATGAATCTGATCAAATGAATTGACTAACCTTCTTGAAGTAACAGGTTTCAAGTGTGAGCTTGAGGCTGTCTGTTTGAAGTCAGCTGAATTATTTCTAGGTGTGTGAATTTGTGACTCTGGAGTCGTTTGCTCAGTCACCACCACCTTGGAAACAATGTCTTCAAACTCTTTTATCTTTGAAGATAAATTGTCTCTTTCTTCAATGAGCAGGTCAATCTTCTTCTTGAATTCAGACTTCGTTTTCTGCTCTTTAAGCACACTTTCAGATAGTTCAGATAGCTTCTCAGTAAGCTTCTTAATCTCTGCTTTCAAACATACTTCTTTCTTCTTCAAATCCCTTCTCAACATCATTTCTCTCGACGGATATTTCTTTAAAGAATCCAACGTTCTTCTGTTCAATTGTCTTCTTCTCTTTAGCAAACTTTTCCTTTTTTGCAGAATAATTACTTTCTCAAATTCAGAAGTCTATTGAGAAAGCTTTAAACATTTAAGCTCAACTGCCTTCTTTTCGTCTGCACATTTTCTTGAAACATCTTAGAATTTCTTTGCAAATGCTTTCTTGTCAATCTCAAAATCAGATCTTTCTTTGGCCATCTTTTTCTCCAGATCAAATATTTTCTTTTGAAGCTCAACATTTGCATCCTTCAAATCCTCAAATTTCTTCTCATTGTTCTCAACAAAATCTTGTTTCTGGACTTTAGCTTCCATATCAGAAATCTTTCCTTTTAGATCAGAATTCTCAGTTTCCAAAAACTTAACTCTTGATAACATCTTTGATCCTATCATCCTCCATTCAAGATAATCCCACATCTCTTTTGCTGACGAATTGTTGATATTAATGTTACTAAAAATCTTATCAGACATACTTTGCAACAAGAAATTTTTAGTTATTCTATCAGCTTCCAGATATCTCTTCTGTTCCTCAGTACACTTTTCTATTGGAATTTGAGGTTTCTTCACGCCTTTTATCAATAATAATCTGATGTAGCAACCCAGAGTTTGTACATCTGAACATTTTAAGAATCTAACTTTCCACTGTTCGTATTCTTCTTCGAACTGCATTGGAACTTCTCTTGCAGACATCTTGATTTTAAAAATATGCAATAAGAAACTTGAAATTGATCGTTAGTCCAGATAAAATCAAATTAAAACAGAATAATACTGAAAATAAGAAATGAAAATAAGAGAATCTGGCGCAAAACACAGAATGCGCTAAGGACAGTAGCGTAAAAGACAGTAGCGCAAAAGACTGTTTGCGCTAAGCAAAGCTGGGGCATAAGACAATTTTGCGCTAAGAGGATCTGGCGCAAAAGATAACTTGCGCTAATAGGAGTTGGCGCAAAAGATAACTTGCGCTAAGAGTACTTCGAAACACTTGAATCTGGCACAAAATGGATGATCTGGCGCAAACTCGAGAAAATACTTCTAATTTGATCTGATCTGCACAAAAACCTATCTAGACTTCGAATTTTAATTCGAAACTTTGGCAATTCAATCGCCTAATCATCTAGAACATATTACAACCAATTAATTTAAAAAACAAACACTCTAAGTGAGATTCGATCAATGAAAGAGTGCACTTGAACTCGTGAAAACCAAAGACTCCAAAATCATCATCGATTACAGTGCAATGCTCGAATAAACTAATACAATACCAATCTAATACTGATTTCGACCTTAAACCAAATGATTTCCAAACCAATTTCACACATTCACTCAAGAACAGATCTGGATATTCGATGAAATAGTGTCGAACATTGTAACTTTTTGATTTCAATCTGGATAGGTTCTGATACCAATTGTTTGTCCCTGTAAACTTCAAGTTCTTAATCAAACAATCAAACAATAGATAAACAAACCTGAATTTGATTTTTAATCCAAACAATTACAAATCTCTTTATTTGAATATCTCTCTCTAAGCTCTCTCTCTCTCTCTCTCGCTAGAGTTGGCGGCTAATAATTCTATTTTTGCACACTCTTACACCCACACAACCCTAGCACCCTAATAACCATATACCTATTTAGGGAAAAACAAAATACATAAAAATAACTTTGACTATTTATTACAATATGATCTAGACTTTTATTGAGAATTGACTTTGCAGCTTTGACTTCTTGAATCTTTCGTCTTCAGTCTTGATGATCTTGAATCCAATAAATCTGTGATCTAACACTATGTCCCAACTTCGTTATCCTACGTTGTGGTATCCTCCAAATACAACCAACATGTTTCAAATGATCCCTGGAGTGAGTTCAACAAGTATCATGAGCTTTGGGCAACAAATACTCAAGATAGTACCTTAACTAGTTAATTTTCTTACTTGTATTTCCCATTACAACCCCCTGTTTCTCCGCTGTTTTGCCCCACTTAGACTCAAAATTACTTAATGATAAGATTAAATAATTTAGAATCTCATATCGTTCTGATGGAACTGACCTCATATTCGTAGGATTTTTCTTTGATTTTATACAAAGTTTTCAACACAACAACTACAAGCTGTCAAAATTCAGCTTGACCGACCTGGACAAAGTGCACTTTTAACACATATTAAAGTTGTAATTAGGTTATTATGTCTTCATATAAAATAAACTAGACATCCATACCTTTCTAATGCCACTGAAATCACCCTTATAAGATTTTTCTACGATTTTATACAATTTTTCTAAAACCAGGTAAAAACATTGACTTTGAAGTCCCAAAATAGCCATTTCATGTTCAATACTATACTATATTGTACCAAATACAAATATGTATCATAGAATAGCATTAAATTTAGAAAAACTCTAGAAATCTAAGCTCTTTTCATCAAAATCATCATTTTAACTACTTTGACCTTGAAAAGTCAAACCTTCATACTTTCATCCAAAAATTTCAACTCATTCTTATAATTTTATTCATCCTTCTTACTAAACTAGTTGAGTACCTTCGCAATGCGGCGGGATGTTAAAGTTCTATCAAGATACATTTATGTTTAAATATCAAAATTTGCAAAATATTTGGTAGTCCACATGTTGTATTAAGAGTTTTACACAATGCGGCGGGATATATCGTAAATTGAAAAAATGAAAACTTAATACAATTTCTTATCCAAAAAGTCTAAAAGGTATGTTTAAACAAAATAGAAATTACAATAATGATTTAATGATATACAATCATCACCCAAAACTTCTTGATAAACCACATTTGATGTGTAGACTCCGTCCAGTTTAAATTTTTTGGTAGGCTTCACTAATACCTTTGTAGTGCCACATGATATACCTCTGGACAATGCACATAAAGTTGCTCATGCGAGAATGCCGGTTCTGGTAGAAATTGTTCCAGATGTATTAAAACTAACAAATCCAGGGCCTGTAACTTAGCAAGAGAACAACATAGAGCAGATACATAAGGTAAACCCAATAACCATATCTAAGGCTATTTAGCCAAAGGCCAGTGCAAATGTGAAACTCAGAGACATTTGCCACCATATGGATTTACCATCTGTAAAACCATGTAAAAACCAACTTACATCATGTAACAATGGTTAGAACCATCAATAGTAACAAAATGACCTAATGAACCAAAAGAGGAACAGACACAACAAGTTGTCTTTGAACTATATTAGCAGAACCAAAAGCAATCCCTAAGTTCATTTACATCGCAAAGAGGTAGAACCATCATCTGAGCTATATTTCAGTCTTCTCGAGGCTGCAAGATGTAAATATAGATAGAGAATGAAAAATTAATACAAAGCTCTATGTCGATTATACAAGGAAATCTTGCAACAAAATGGTTCTGATCCCTGCAAAAAAGTACATTTAGGGCTCATTTACCAAACTTAAAAGGGTGTCATTTACCTTACCGGGTGAGCATGACAAACATGGAGTATCTTACCAGGTAAAAGGCATAGGAAGGACCAAGAATCTTACCCCGGTAAGAGTCATTTACCATGGTTTTCTTCATTTGTTATTCGCAAAGAGTCGTAGCCACATTTTAGCGGTAACCACATTTGTTCTTCACATTTTAGCAAAGAGTTGTAGCCACATTTGTTCTTCACATTTTCGCAAGGAGCCGTAGCCACATTTGTTCAATGCAAAAAATGGTATTTTTTGGATATTGGATGTGGGTTAGTATGTTTTCATCTCTTTTTACTGTAATCTTTGGAAAAACAATTATATTTTTTGGATATTAGATATGTGTTACTGTGTTCTCATCTCTTTTTACTATAAATCATGAAAACTTTTTTTTACCAAAAATGTTTAATTTTGTAGATTTCTAGATATGAAAAAGGTTAAAGCAGATAGTTATTCACCCACGGTTGATCTTCAAGATTTTAGAAAGCACATAAGGATGTAAAGATCAAAAAGATTGATCAAACCCTTCATTCACATCCAATTGGATAGATTTTGTTCATCTTTTATAAGTAAATCAAAGATATGTTTACCAACATTTCATCCAATTATCATTGGATTGCAACTTTCAAGAAGATTAAGCAATAGTTTTAGAGAACAAATAGGAGGTATAGTTGTTGGTCAACCGACATCATTCTCCAATCTCTATTATTAAGCAGTAGTTTTAAAGAACAAATAGGGGAAGACATGTATATATTTTAATTGTGTCTTTGTTTTTTTTCATCAATCTCTAGAAGGACTAAGCAGAATAAAATCAAGGTTTAGAGATTAGCAAACTAAAATCAAGGTAAGAATTACACTTTACTAATGATTAGCAAACTAAAATCATGTTAAAGGAACAAGCTGCTCAAGAATTTCAAATTAGGAAATAGAACAAATTTTATAAGAGTAAAAAAATCAAGCTTACCAAATTGAATTGGGTCACCAATAGGGATTGATTAATTGATTGAAAAATTAAATTTGTTGTGTTTGCTTCAACAAACCGACATGAAAAATCTTAATAAAAGACGCAGTAGACCAAGAGGAAAAACCACCAACAATATCAAGAGTTAAAACAAAAAGGCATAAAATCAAAATGAAAATAAAGTAAATATATGCACAAACTAAGAAAGAAACCATACTCACTGTTATCATGATCATTTAGCCTCCATCTAATATCACCATAACCCAAAATGGTATAGAGAGATTAGAGACTAACCAATTTAAGGACTTGATGTAGAGAGAATATACTTTTAGGAGTCATTAATAATCTGAAAGTTCTTGTATATCCAACAAAAAATGTACATTGATGTTGATAAGTTCTTGAAGAGTTGACTCTTGATCATGATCTTCGTCTTCTGAATCTGGCGTTGGTGGGCGTTTAATCGAAGCCCTCCTAGAAAGTTAATTGATTTTATGAAATTGAAACACAGAAAACCAAATTTGAATTGAGCTGATTCGAATCAAACTTACATTCTTCCCTTTGAAGATGAAAGCTACAAGGATTTGGATTAAGAAGCGCCTACCACGTAAAGGGTTGGGTTCCGGTGAGAAGTTGAGGTTAACGTGCGAAGCGTTAGACCGTTGGATAATAAACCTGAAATTAAAAGATAAAAACTAAGAAAATATACAAATGGGATTCAAACCCACGTCTAAAAGGGGAGAAAAGACCTTGCAAACAAACTTTGTCAAGAAAAACTTGTGTTATTACTGTAGTTTCAAGAAATACATGGTGACACCTTTCACGACCCTAAAATTTTCTACACTACGACGACACCATAGTGGGTCCGGCTTTGTGGCAACGGGCGAATAAGTCATTTTATCTTGAAACAAGAAAAGGGAAAGTTGCAATCTTTATGACACCAACTTAAAGAAATGAAGCACAGAACCAAAAATCTCAAGAAAGCAATTCATTTTCATGATACCACATTTGATTATATATCTATTGTCACCGCGACTACTAACAAACATTATTTGAATGAAATCGAACCGCGATGGTCCCATCTACAATCTTAATCATGTTGGCATGCTATTTTCCCCCTTTTTTCTCCTTAATTAGTGTGACCAAAAGATTCAAAGTAACGAAGGGTATATGTATATGAAACCAAAAGCAATAAAAAAGGGATAATAAGGGAATACCAGCCAATGCCAACCACTGAGGCCGACAACCTTCTTCACGACGCCTTGAAGACCCACCAAAACAGATTTTGTTCGGTTATTTCCGGTCACAATAACTTTGGTATGCCTAGGAAGAACACAAAGCTCTTCGTCTCCACTTTCTTCTTGAAAAGGGGAGAAAACCCGAGAAGAATATAGTTCCGACTCCAGCATTCCTCTTTAATTTTCCGATAATGTTTCTAAATCTTTATCGAAATCTTTAGAAGTACAACACAAAGTGACATAAAGTAAAACCAAGATTTTGCTATGTTGCATCTAATACCCTTTTCTAATCCAACCTATTGAGCAAGAAGATGAATGTACCCAGAAAAAAAAATTGTTCAATTTGATAAAACAAACATCACCCACTTCAAATTCTTGATAAAAAAACCAAAAAATATGTCACTAGAAACCCTAAAGATTATCATTATCAATTCAAGATTCCTACTTTTTGGTTGAATTTTGCATTTCTTGATATAATCTCATATGGGATTGAAAGTTATACAAGAATTTGAAAACCCTTTTAAGGATTTGATCCAACTTGAAATTATGAGAACAAATTGGGGGGTTGAGTGTGTGTGTTCTTATCTGCATGTGTTTAAAAATGGAATCTTTAAAATCTGACACGAAATTTTGAAGAGAATGTTGAATGCAAAATGACCCACAAAAACTCATTGGATCTTGATCACGGGTTCAGTTTGAAAACAATAAATGAATCAAATACAGTATAAATACAAATCACTTAGCAATTTTGAACCCCAATGTTACCACTTGGATCTTCAAGAACTTAAACTTTTAACTTCTTTTTACAGTTCAAGAAACAAAATCTTTTACCCATTTTCAAACAAGCAAATCTTTTCTAAAAAATTGAACAAAACCCCTAATCAATTTCACTTAATTCAGAAATTCCAAAATTACACATGTGTAAAACATGAAACCTTGAATCAAGTATGCAAATCACATGAATTCAACCCAATATCACTAAAACCCCACATTAAAACAAAACCCATATGTATAAGATTGTATAAATCCACTATTTGATTAAAAATCCCAACTTAATTTAAGAAATCAATAATTAAGCTTAATGGGTAATGTAAAATGCATTAAAATCAAATCAAAGAAACATTAATCATTGCTTTCAACACAAAACCCATATGAATAAACACAAAAATCTCAATTACAACTCCCAATTTCAGATAAATTCAGATAATTAGCTACTGAAAAAGCTTAAATGCATTGAAAATAAAACACAAAATTTTTGAGAACTTATTACCTCATACAACACTGAATTTCAGCAAACCCATAAAAAGCAAGAAATGGGTAATTTGAAACAGAGGAAACAAGGGTTTTTTTATGGGTTAAAGAATTGGAATTTGGGGTCAGATTTGAATGAAAAGAAAAAAATTTGGGATTTTTTTTGTGGGTTTTTTGGAGGAAGAGAAATGTATCAAGTTTTCAGGGAGATTTTGGGTGTTTGATGATGAGAAAATTTGTTAATCAATCAGGTCGTCCCAAAAATGTGTGCCAGTATGTTGAGATTTTATCAGGAGAGAGGGAGAAAGAGCAAAGAGATTGGGAGCAGGATATTTGAATTTTGACTCATCTGTTTGATGTGGTACCGGGTCTGAAGAAACTAAGGAGGAAGAAAGTAGAGTTGGAGCCATCATTCTTTGAAATTGTCCCAAGAAGTTGAGCAGGAAGAAAGTAAAGCTAAAAGATATTGAATTTTGAAATTTGAATTTGCAATTGGGAAGAGGAATCTGAAAAGTAATAAAACATGCAAAACTGAAACCTGCAACAATTGAAAAGTCAAAATTAAAATTCATATGTATTATTCACTTGTACATCATGCATCCCCACTTGTAATTAAGAGTTTTTTGAATTTTATGCTTTTAAGATGTTGTACATTTAGCTTTATTGGTTATATTAAAGACTTTAAGACTATTTGCTTTAAGATGTTGTACATTATGCATTAGAATTTGGTTTTAAGACTTTTGTCAAATCTCAATTATAAGGTAGTATAGATAACCAAATATATATCATGATCTAGTCAAAATACTACGATATTAACAATTTCACATCAAACCCGAACCCTAATCTCCATCAAATGATACAATACATGAAGTAGTCAAAGTTTGGAGCTTTATACCTTCAATTTCTTGTTTGATTCACCAAGAATGATGCTAGATCACCTCCTATATGTGAGAAATCGCACCTCAATCATCCCAGAAGTTTGTAGAAGTGAAATAGGGTTGAAATGTGGCAAAAATTGAGTTCTAGTCACTTAAAATTCGTACATACCTGGTTGGGTCGGGGTTGACCCGACTGGGTTGACCCAACACCCCTTTTTAACCATTAAACACTTAAAAATTCACAACTTTTCGCTCGAACCTCCGTTTTCGATGAGGTTTTCACCTACGCGTTCGTAACAAGATAGTTTATAACTTCCAACAAAAATATTTTAGACAAGACCTACCAATAAAAGCAGTTTTACATATTTGTAGATGTTATGCTTTCCTTTACAATTTTGTCGTTTTTGATTTTAAGCTCGGAATCCCGTAAATTTTTTTCGACACTTCCAACAACTCCCAATAGGTCCAAAACTTAGTTCCAAAGATTAACATCCCAACAAACACCTTTCGTTTGAGTGTTGTGCACGTAATTTACTAAAATAGGAACGTACTTTATAAAACTTGCATAAAATACAATCTACGCGACATTTTCGACTTTCGTCACTTCTAACACTTCATATTAACTTATTCAAAGGTGCTAAAACCTTTACATCACCATTAAGATCATCCATTTAAGTTTTGGGTAGATTTTCCCATTTAGGCACTCTAGTTACTTACCCGATTTCCATTTAGGTAGTGCACTTTGTATTTTGAACCCTCACATCATCTAATTATGTAATTTGTGAGGTGTTAGCACCAATATTACTTCCTACATCTCATTCCAACTATGGGCTCTACTTATAGCTCACTAGTACACTTGTCATTTTAGCAAATTCTCTTTTTACATTGATAATCCCAAAATCCCAAAATCATAGAGAGAGAAAGTAGAGAGAGAGAGAGATTGAAGCGCAAAGTCTGAGTTCTATTCAATATGCGTCAGGTTCCTTACAAAGACCAAAGCCACAAGGGACTTAAATACCCTGGCCAATACTACACAGAATAAGCAACCTAAACACAGTATTAGACCAAGACTATAAATACAATGATTACTATAAAATCTGACTTAACAATCTCCCCCTTAGTAATCATTGGCGCTGTGGTCTTCAATATTCATCTTCTAAATCAACACAGACCATCTAAGCGACTTAGCGAAGCTTCTTTCTTCACTAAAAAAAAAAATTCTTCTCAGCATCTTTCAATCTCTGTTGACTTTGCTGTATTGACAAGACTGAACGTAATAAACTTGAAAGAACTGTCGGTTCATCAGCTTGTGCTCTAGACGACACATCTTTTTCAAATGTACTTGAATGAACTGTGGTGATCGGAGTTGGAACAACAAAAGAATTAGTAGCTGAGAGAATAGAATCTTGAGCGAATTTTGATCAGCAGATATACGTTTGAACTCTTTGTCTCTTTAACTTCTCCCCCTCAGACCTTGATGATCTGGATCAACTTGGTCATGTAAATGTTGGAGACGAGACAACTTAAGATCTGCAAAATCAGAATAAAGGAGAAAGAGAGAAGTTTTGCGCTACATGTTGGTTGCGCAAACTTAGTTTTGCGCTAGTTGAAGGTGGCGCAAAGTTGAGTTTTGCGCTACCAACTGTTGGCGCAAATCTGACTTGAAATCTGAAAATTTTTCACTTTGTTAAGCTCTTTGACTTCCCTACACAAATGCACTAAATATGACAATTCAAGTTAGCATTCATATACCCTCGAAAACATATATGATCTTTCAGAAAATTCTCCTTATTCACTCCCCCTTGAATAATGCACAAGAATTGAAACGTCAAAGTAGTAAGAAAAATATACTGCATATGTATTTTGAAACAACTAAATATATAAAATTTTAAACACTAAACAAATTAAATTCTACTCAGTAAAATATCACAGATTTATCCGTCAGTTGAAATCAAGTGTATGTTGTTGGATACATATACAAGTTTCATTGCATATCAAGTTAAAACATGTTCAGTTTCAAAAACTTTCATCAATCTATTCAGTGTGCTAGCATGCGAACTTCGATTAGCTTCAAGAAAATACAATTCTAAAAATATAATAGAGAACTTTGCAAGTACTCACACTAAGCCATCAAAATTTAAGATTTTCACAAATTTATAGGTTTATCGCAACTCAAACATATCACCAAGTATCATGAGATGTGTGCTCATTGGCATCTTTTAGCATTGTGCACATTGGCATCTTCACAAGAGTGTGCTCTTTGGCATCTTTTAAGCTTGTGCACTTTGGCATCTTTTTAATCAAAAAGTTTGGTAAATAAAGAACATGCCGTAAACGTAACTTTCTATCTGACCCTATTGCAGGATTTGGGTCAGCGGCAGCCGCTCCTAGACCAGTTGTCCATAAGGGACTAGGATTTCCAAGCATTGTAAACTATAAATATTCCGAATCACATATCTTTAAAGCAGAATGCAAAAGTTTCAAACATGTTGCTGACTTTTCGACTTTTAAAAAATTGAAAATAGAACATATAAAACTTTAATATTAACAAAGCAACTTGAAAATTTATCCTAGACACACATTTTATTCAAAAGAAAGAAAACCTGTAAAGCTTTTACTTTATAGAATAAAATTTGTAAAGATTTAAAATTTTAAATTCAAATGCCGAGTTTGAAATTTTAAGACAAATGTAAAGAATTCGGCAAATTGATATTTAGTCGAAACAAAATAAAATTCAATAATATTATCTTCCACATAATGTATAATGAATTTGTGTCTCATATGAAAAAAAATTGGGTTGTACAAATTCAAGTTTTGGATAAACTTGCTCAGATTCTTTGAAAAACACATGAGAAAACTGAAATAACATCATTATAAGAGATAAATGCAGCGGAATAAAGTAGATGTACTCACAGTTTCTCATTAGTCAGAAGCTAAAAACTTTGAAGAAGGAGTCCTAAACTGTCATGTTTAGAAGTCGTAGTCCATTGAAGTACGGGTTCTAAGCTGATGTACTTAGAAGCCAACTTTCTCTTACTCCCCCTTAACATTAGATGCCTGCAACTTAGAATCAATCTGTGATTTTGGTACCCACTTGAATTTGGGTCCATGAAAGTTAGTTGCAGTTCTTGTGAGGAAATATTTGTTAGATTTAACATTGAAAGCACCAGAAATATTATCAGAATGATGAACATAAGAATCAGTAGAAGAGAAAGCATAATCATCTGAACTAGAATTAGAAAAAGAATATGAGACATCTTTTGAAATTCGAATCATTTGCTTTATTGAGTATTTTGAAATTTTATTACAAGTAGCAAATGAATCTCTTTTATAATGTTTGTCTACATATTTATCCTCATCAGTCGTAGAATCATCTAATTACCGCTTGACTCTTCATATCTGCCTTGAATGTGTGCTCAAAGTCCTATCTAAAATATTCGAACCAGAAGAATTAGTATTTTCAGAAATAACATTATCTTGTTTCTTAGACTTCTTTGACCTTCTTCTTTTACGCTTTGGTTTATAATAATCATCATTTAGCGTAAAAGATTCATCAAGAATTTTCGATTTAATATTTGAATCAGAAGAAGCAATTTTACCTAAGAGACCCAACTGATCAACCAATAAATCTGAACTTACCTCGGAGTCAGAAAAATTTTGAGAAAATATTTCAGATTTTAGAAATTCCTTTTTGTTTACTTGAAAATCAGAAAAAATGGCAGAAATAGAATCTTGTTTTTGAGAAAATAATTTTTCTTCAAGACTTGATGTCATGAAAGAAAGAAATACATCTGATTCAATTTCGTTTTAAATATTTTGATCTTCCATTTTATCTTCAAGGTCAATGATTTTGCCTTCTAATACTAATGGAGGAGTATATCTTTTAGAATCATAAAAGATTGGAGAGATATTTTCCTTATCAGATTTAGTGGCATATATATCAACATAATCATCAGACACTGAAGACTTAATGGGAGATATATCATTTAAACTTTTTCTGCCTTTATTTGATTTATCAGGAAAGTATTTGGCATTTTCGCTCGTGTAAACAAAAGAAATTTCCTTTTTCTTGTTATTCATCCTTTTCACATTTTCGATTTCTAACACTTGCTTTTCATTCATCTAATCAATTTTAAATTGAGGAACATATTTAGCAAGAGTTAGATAATCATATTTATATAAAGTAGGGGATTTTTCTATCGCATTGTTTAAACAATGTGGATTTTCAAAACCAAGTCCCCATTTTTCTTTTATAGACTCATAACTCCGCGGTTTGTTCAAATAAATAGTTTGATCAGACTGATCCTTCGATATAATTTTTCTTCCAACTCAGTTATTTTATCTGAAAAATTATCTTTTAATTTGGTTATTTCAGTCAAAGAATCAAGATAAGTCATATTTGATTTTTCTAAATCATCTAATTTCTTTTGAAAGATGTCTTTTGTATGAGCCAAAATAGATTTTTCATCTTTCAAAGAAATTTGTAATTTATCAATCAAATTTGACTTTTCTGAATTTAAATTCTTTTCAGATAATAACTTCGAGCATAAATCATGTAAAGCAGAAATAATAATGTTCATCTGAGAAGAAATAAAATTGAAATCAAACTCAGAAATTACCTCATCTTCATCAGTGGAATCTTCATCATCAGCATCACTCTGATCATCTCCGATGAAACACATATGAGCGGTCTCCACATTATCAGCTTCATCATCGGAGTGATCCAGCCAAAATTCTTCTTCAGCAAGTAAAGCAGTTCCATTCTCTCTCTTTTCGGCCAGTTCCATTTTCTTCCTATAATATGCCGAATCCCGAACCTTCTTCACTCGACACTCTTTAGCAATGTGACCCGACTTTCCACAGTTGAAGAATTCATCATGTTTCTTAGTCTCGGGCACTTGAACATTCTTGGACCCAGAAGTGAAGCGAATAGTTTTGCAACTAGAACGAGGTTGGAACTTCTTCTGATAGTGTTGATAGATAAGGATCATAGCTTTCTGAAGTGCCTCGCCATCATCATCAGTTGGCACCATCATAAGCATTTTCGGATAATGCTTGTTCAGACAGTTTGCTCGTGAGAAGTGCAACTGTGTCCACTGTTTTCTTGTTTTTCTTGTCCAGTTTGGCTTTCTTCTCTGTGACTATGCATTCATATGTCAGCAGAATCTCGTACATCTCTTGGATTTGCATGGTAGGTATTCTGACATCATTCCTCAATCTGTGGCAAGATTTATTCCATTCTGGTTGCAAAGGATTGAGGAACTTCAGATTTGTCTCCAGCTTAGTCTTTTCCACTTTAATTTTCCTCAGATCATTTATTACCACACAAAATCTGTCATAAACAATTTTCAGTGACTCCCCATCCTTGGCTTTAAATTCTTCAAAGTTGTTCATGTAACGTGTATCCCGAAGTTGAGTTGCAACTGAAGACCCAAGCATAATCTTTTCTAGCTGTGCCCACATTAGTTTAGGATTATTTTTGAAGCAGTCAATCCTGTTGTAGATAGAATTTGGCAAAGCTAGCATCAGATTAGCCTTTACATCACGATCAGCTTGATATTGCACCAACTCATCGGGTGTATATTCTTTGGTAGGCTTTGATAATCCATTAGCCAAAGTAGGTTGTACAAAAGATCCTTCAGATAAGATCTTCATCATGTCATCTCCGTTCTTTTGACGTTCGATGAAATTCAGAAACCGATCTTGCCACTAAGTAAATTCATTTTCATCAACTAGAACCGGAGGATGAGTTTTTGTGCCCAATGACATCATGAGATCGCTTTTGTAGAACTGAGCTTGAAACGCAAACTTTTCAGAATCCATAGAGAAAAACTTCAGAAAAATGCTAAGTCTGAAAGTAGAGGATCTGGCGCAAACTTGAGATTTACGCTAACAGTGGATGGCGCAAACTTTCTTTTGCGTGAGAATAAGCTTGCGCAAACTTAAATTTGCGCGAAGCGTTGATGGCGCAAAAGATCACTTGCACACTCTAGAATAAATTTCTCGTGAGATAAGGATGGCGCAAACTTAGATTTGCATGATGAACTGAAGACGCAAAATAGACTTTGCGTGAGATGATTTTGATGAGAACCTTCTTTGCTTGACAATTAAGTGGCACAAAACTGACTTGCGCGAGACTTAGAAGACGCAAGACTTGCTTTGCGTGAAGCTTTGGTGGCGCAAATTATTATTTGCGCGAAGTATTGTTAGCGAGAACTACTCTTTGCGTAGTAAGAAGGTGACGCAAAACTGATTTACGTGACTAGTTACTGGCGAAAATTGGACTTTATCTTCAGCAACAATCCCTGAAAAACTTGATGAATTCGCGCAAAGTATGGATGAACTCGCGCAAAACTCGAAGAACTCGCGTAAAATATGGATCTGGCGCAAAACGATGATAAAACTCAGAATTCTTCCAAAAATCGATTACAACACAAAATTTGATGAAATTTTCTTGCACATAAATGTTCGAAAATAGATTTCTAACAACTTCCAAACAACCAACTCGATCAAAAACCACAAAATTGAAGATTTGTGAATTGAACAGTACGTGAAAAACGTTTTTCCAGAAACTTGAAAAATCACAAAATTGACGATTAAAACCAGAATTTCTTGCAAATCGATGTGAATCAAAAGTGTTCTACAAGTAAAATCGGATCCAACGAACCAAAATACAAAGAAATTTGATCAAAAACTAGTCTGAATTTGATGAAAAATCAAAATATGAGATTTTCTTGAAAAATTCAAGAAAATCGATCAAACATTCTGATTCAAACACAAATTCAGATTTGAAAAACTTTTCTCTCAATTCTCTCAGATTTAGAACAACTCTGATACCAATTGATAATCCCAAAATCACTAAATCATAGAGAGAGAAAGTAGAGAGAGAGATTGAAGCGCAAAGTCCGAGTTCTATTCATTATGCGAGAGGTTTCTTACAAAGACCAAAGCCACAAGGAACTTAAATACCATAGCCAATATTACACAAAATAAGCAACCTAAACACAGTATTAGACCAAGACTATAAATACAATGATTACTATAAAATCTGACTTAACATACATAATTAACACATAAAGTATGTTTTAACATATAAAACATATTTAGAATCACTAGTTAAGCATATTTAGGAGGGTGGATGTTACAAATACCTCCTCCTTTTGAAGATTCCGTCCTCGGAATCATCATTTCTCGAACAGGGTCGGGTACTTCGCCATCATTTCGACTTAATTCTCCAAAGTCCAATTTGGCCCACATTGATGCTTCCACTTAACCAACACTAGTTCCACAACCTTGTTGCGCAGATTCACCATTTGTTCATTTAATATAGGCTCGGGTTCTTTAACATATCTCAGCTTCTCGTCTACTTTGACTTCCGTTATGGCACCACCTCCTCGTGTTTACCGAGGCATTTCCTTGGATAACCAACATGAAAAACATCATGATACCTGTGAGTTCTTTTGGCAACTCAAGCCAATACGCTTGCTTTCCAACACGCTCCAATATCTTGAACAGTCCGATGAAACGAGGACTGAGTTTACCATGCTTTCTAAATCCTAAAACACCTTTCCATGGGGAGACTTTTAGCATAACGAGTTCTCTGACTGAGAACTCGATCGGTCTTCGACGGCGATCTGCATAAGATTTATGCCGTTCCTGAGCAGCTTTAATTCTTTCCCGTATAACTTGAATCTTGTCGTGGGTGATCTTGACTAATTCTAGACTAGAGTCTTCTATCCTATTTCCCACTAACAAAGAGGCGTACAACACTTACGTCCGTACAGAGCCTCAAAAGGAGCCATTCCGATCGTCGAGTGATAGCTGTTATTGTATGAGAATTCAACCAAGGGCAAGTGAGTGTCACAAATTTTTCCAAACTCAAGTACGCAAGCTCGTAACATATCTTTGAGTGTTTGAATCGTACACTCTGATTGTCCATGGGTCTGTGGATGATACGCGGTACTGAATGTAACTCGCGTTCCCAATTCACGTTGTAGACCGGACCAAAAGCTAGAGGTGAAACGTGAATCACGATATGAGATTATCTTCAATGGTATGCCATGTCGAGCAATAACCTCATTAATATAAAGTTGTGCCCATCGATAGGAAGGAAATGTGCGCTCTTTGTCAAACGGTCCACAATAACCCAAATACTATCGTGCTATCGAGAGGTCTTTGTTAGTTTTGTTGCCAAATCCATAGTTAATTCCACCCATTTCCATACATGTATATCGAGTGGTTGTAAACTTCCGTATGGCTTCTGATGTTCGGCCTTTACCTGCAAACATGTGACACACTTTTCAACGTAACGACAAATATCAACTATCATTCCCGGCTACTAGTAATCGATACGCAAGTCATGGTACATCTTCGTACTTCCTGGATGAACGGATAATCTCGAATTATATGCCTCTGCCAAGATAGGGGCTGTTTGTTTACCTCTTAATGGTTCCATTAAGAGGCAACCTTTGAATCGTTAAGAGGTAAATCTTGTTTGGCAAAAAAAATGTTTGCCTCTTAATGGTTCCAAAACCCTATGAATGATTTTGTGTCTTGACGCTGCCTTAACCATTTAGAGCCTGATTTCATCCTGAACAATTAGAAAACAACCATATTTCATTTTGCATTATATCCTAAGAGCCTCTTAATCATTCAGACCACTTAATCATTCTGCACCTAACCATTCAGCAACTGCCAAACAACCCCTATAGTCTCCCGTAAGCCTCCGAGTCTCGGTACCCAGATTCAGGTCATGAAGACTTTAAGCCTGCGATTATCGTCAGTTAGAGAATCTAAATAACCCACCATACGTTTAGACTTGTCATGTTCCGGTTTCAAAGCCTCAGTCTGCCATCTCTGTAAGTCATTGATAAGAGTAATAGAGTAACACATAGATCCGATATATGCCTTCCTTCTTAATGCATCCGCCACTATGTTGCCTTTACCCGGATGGTAGAGTATATCACAGTCGTAATCTTTAATCAACTCCATGGCCTGTTTCTGACGCATATTCAAGGTTTGCTGGTCAAAAAGATACTTCAAACTCTTGTGATAAGTATACAATTGGCATTTCGTGCCATACATATAATGACGCCATAGTTTCAAAGCAAAGACAACTGTTGTTAGCTCAAGATCATGGGTTGAATAATTTTTCTTATAGTCTTTTAGCTGTCGCGAGGCATATGCGATTACTTTGCCCCGTTGCATCAATACACAACCCAATCCTAGTTTTGACGCATCGATGTATACTATGAAATAATCACTGCCTCCAGGTAAGGCAAGTACCAGTGCGTGCGTCAAACAATCCTTCAATGTCTGGAATGCGTTTTCTTGGGCCTTGGTCAAATCAAACTGATCCTTCGATATACAATCGTAAAGATTCAATGAATTTAAAGCAAAAAGTTAGTATTCTTTGAACCTTGATTACATACAATTTGTACCGGAAGTCAATATTCTTCATGGCTAAATGCAGATGTCTTTTATCGTTAATCCAAATTTCATAAATGGCTTAAAAGTGATAGCAAAGTTAGGTACTTGTTTCTTCATTATCCGCTAACTTGGTATAGTTTCTATTGTATGAGATTAATTTATGTTTACTCTAGAAGATGGAAAACATGAAAAAATTCCCTACAAAGGCTTTGCAGAGATTATCGTACCAAGAGCTTATACTGATCCAAGTATCCAACAAATATTGATATGAACTAAAAGACATTTGGCTATCCGGGTTACCAATAGAGGTCAACCTCCCAAGTGGTCAACGCTTCAAACCTCACCAAAGATGAGAAGGGATTGTGAGCTTATTTGTTATGTATAAATATTATATCCTTGTAAAAAATTGATAAGCGGATGGAAAGAACAACCCCCTAACAACAGTTTGCAGCAAGGCCTTCAGAAATAAAACATTTTTAACCTATATTAAGTTATGAACATTAGCATGCATGTAAGATATTTGAGTTCCTAACATTATCGGAAACCAACAAGACTCGTCAAGACATTTTTAGAGAACAAAATGTCAAAAGATTCATAAAGTGCTATTTCTTATATTTTGTTTAGCTATTTTTTTGTTCAGAAGTGCATAACTCGACAAATACTCACACACCCTGCTCCAGGGAGGCTGGACTCTACCGGTAGTCGGGACAATGACCATTTGGTAAGCACAAAGTGATTAAGAATTAGAAAATGAGATAACAGTTTTTCGAAATATATGATCTGAACTACACCTAATAGATCCAACACAAACAAAACGATATAAACAAATAGAGGGAGAGCAAAAACCTCAAGTCAACAAAACTCAATTTATAATTGAAAGTCTCTGTATAAACTTAAATTCCCTGTATGAACAAATTGAAGAATTTGAATGTCTCTGTATGAACCAAAACAAAGGAGAGATTATGAATTTAGGTTACAAAATCATTTTTTAAAATCAAAATAGAAATCAAAATCTTGGGAGCTTTGTTCTAAGAGCTTACAAAGTTTTGGAGAATCAAGAATACAAAATCTCTTTGTCAGATTTATACGAAATTGCTGCTTCATAAGCTTGGAAGTCACCTCCAGAGTTCAATCACCTTATGCTTCAAGAAATTTCAAAAATTTTATAGAAATCTCAGTTTGGTTCATGTGAAATTGTGGAAAAACTTTGATATAAAGTAAATCATGGGTTTGATTTAAAAAAATTAAACTAAATCAAGAAATACAAATCATGAAGATATTTGTGTTACCCGGAAGTGGTTTTTTGCAATGAAAACAGACATCTATGAAAAAAGGGTTACCGTTGTTCTTCAAATCTACATATAAACAAATGGAAGATGAGAAGAGAATCTTAGGATATGATATATACAAGTAATAAAGAAGCTTTCAACCACCATAGTTTTTGGTTAAAACATCAATACCAAACGAAAATGTTTAAAAGATTGTGTAAAACAGGGGTGGGTTGAAAAATGTGAGGCTAATCTGTAAACAATCGAACAAACATGTTAAATCCGCCATAGCTACAAACTCACTTGTTGATTGTTCCTATCAAGATGTGAATCATCTCTAACTTCGATTGAATCCACTCAGATGCATTCAATTTCATCATCACAGTCTCTTGAAATTCATCAAATCTGAAAATGGCAATTTTTAACAAACCATAGAAATGAAAAATGTAGTTTACTCAAATAATAATAACAAGAAAACATAAACAATAAGATATTCAGCAACAATAAGATATTCATTGAAAAGAGCTTCCGAGATGAAGGGTGTTTGAAAATAGCTTCAGACCTTGGTATGAAGAGAGTGGGGCAACTACCCTTCTGATCTGCATATTTAGAATCGGACAAAGGGGATCAAACACATGGATGTAACATCATTCGGGTTGCCCCGCCAAGATTTTCACTAGTGCCGAAAACGTATGCTCGAAAATAAAACAAAGAGATTAATTGTAGAGATGAAGAGACTGTAAAGTTGGAGTCTTGATGGAAATATTTGAAGAGTGGAACAATGAAGGATTCGATGGATTGAAGAAGATGACCGTCCATTCATATTTGGATTTTGAATTTTGAATTTCTATTGAGAACATAAATATGATTCTTACCAAACCAGCAGAATACAAAAGGTTCTGAAAAGTGAATTTACAAAATTTAAAGGGTTATTCATTTCTTGTTTGTACCACATGCATAAGAAAAGGTAATTAAAATAGTATGCTTTGAAAAGTAGTACATCATGTAAGACATTATGCATTAAAAAGTAGTACATTATGCATTAGGATTTGTTTTTTAAGACTTTTTGACAACATGCTTTATAAGGTAGTATAGACTAGACATTCATACCTTTCTAATGCCACTAGATTCACCCTTATACGATTTTTTTACGATTTTATACAATTTTTCTAAGACCGGGTAAAAGCATTGACTTACAAGTCCCAAAATAGCCATTTCATGCTCAATTCTATACCATATTGTACCAAATCCAAATATTTATCATATAATAGCATAAACTTTATAAAAAATCCAGAAATATAAGCTCTTTTCATCAAAATCATCATTTTAACTACTTTGACCTTGAAAAGTCAAACCTTCATACTTTCATACAAAAATTTAAACTCATTCTTACAATTTTATTCATCCTTTTTACTAAATCACCAAATATATATCATAATCTACTCAAATTACTAAGATAATAACATTTTCATATCAAACCCTAACCCTAATCTCCATCAAATGATACAATACATGAACTAGTCAATGTTTGATGCTTTATACCTTCAATTTCTTGTTTGATTCACCAAGAATGATGCTAGATCACCTCCTATATGTGAGAAATCGCACCGCAATCATCCAAGAAGTTTGTAGAAATGAAATGGGGTTGAAATGGGCAAAAATCATGTTCTAATCACTTAAAATTCGTACATACCCCTTTTTAACCACTAAACACTTAAAAATTCATAACTTTTCGCTCGAGCCTCCGTTTTCGATGAGGTTTTCACCTACGTGTTCGTAACAAGATAATTTATAACTTCCAACAAAAATATTTCATAGAAAATAAGCACAGTCTTCATGAGAAACAAAGATATTCTCCCCCTTTTTTGGAAAAATATGAACAATCTCCCCCAACGAGAATATAAACTCGGTTTGATTTGATATGAACAGGCTGCCGTAAATTCATAAATGTATTCATCCGAATCTTTTCAAATTCAGATAAATTAGGATTTGGTAATCCTAAATCAATATATGAAACAGTTAGTCTGCCTATCAGTAGCACGAAGCCACTATGTGTAACGGATACACATTGGAAATGAGCTTTTTGATGTTCACTCCCCCAGGGCTTACATTCAATCATTGAAAAAATCACAAAGGAATATTCTATGAATATTATGACAAGAAAACTTATTCCTTGTTTGCTCGTGCAAGTGTAGCAATAATTGAAGCATCTAAAAATTTTTAACAAGCTCAAAATATGTAAATCGTTGAGACAGCAACAGATATTACATAGACTCAATGTGCATGAGAAAGGGTCGAAGGTGGGGCAACTTTCCTTCTTTTTCAATATCAATATCTTCCAAATGAAGATTTGATAGATTATGTGTTGCTTCGCCTTTAAAATTTAAAACATTCTTTTGTTAAGAAAAGAATGAGTAGCTAGTAGGGTTATATGCAGGAGATGAAGGTCACCAAAGAATGTGAACCAACAGATTATGTGGCTGCCCGACTCAGAAAAAGTTTGGTACAGAGTTTGATATTTTTTTACTCTGATCTCTCACCCTCTTTCTTTTAAACATTTGTGCTCCCTTCTAACTAATATCTGTTTTCCATTTTACCTCAAGACAGTCCCACACTCTAATATTTTGACCCCTCTCCCCTCAATCACTCAAAGATTACTTCCGGAGTAGGAAACACTGGTTAACGTGAATCCATAGAAGTCTGTTTTAAGCACTCACACAGAACCCCATCTATTTTGTCCTAACAGAAATATGTTGCTCAACAGTTGTTAGAGCATAAATTATGTTGGATACAAGATCATGAAAACTAAAGTCGAAGTTCAAGAAAGTCAAAGCTGAGAAAGTCAACTCTTATTAAAAAGTCAAAGGCTTTGTATTGTATTTGTATTTCCTTGTATTTTAGTTGTAGGTATAAATAGTTGTGTTAGTTGTTTTTGTTAGTAGTTGTAACTAGAGGTGTAACTAGAGTTTGTATACGAACCAGAGAGAGAGAGTTGTAGAGAGAGAAAGTCGTCTAGAGAGAGAATGTATGTAGAACAGAGTTGTAATCTTTTGCATTGTGAATTGAATCAAAACAGGTAGAATTGTTATCTTGTTTGTTGAATAATTGTGATAAGAAATTAGAAACAGGGACACACAATTGGTATCAGAGCAAAATCCAATCGAAATCAAATCAAGAAAAAGTGTTCGACAACTATGTTCATGAATGTCCAGATCAATTTCGAGTTATAGTGCGAATTAGGAGTTGAAATCGATTAGGTTATGATCGAATAGTGTAATCGATCGAGTATGTATAGTTGAATTCATTAATCGCACTGTAATCTTCTCGAATTTTTGGATTTTGTTGAATTTTTTTTACAAGTTCACAACACTATTCTATAGATCAATGTGTACTTTCAGTGTCTGTAATTGAAATTCAGTGCTAGATTTGTGTTCTAGATGAATAGTCGATCGAATTCTCAAAGTTTTGAGGTGTAATTCGTTGTTTAGATTGATTTTTGATCGATCAGATCAAGAATACGCAAGAAAAAGTGAAGAACACGCAAGATCCGAGAAACGCGCAAGTTCTTCGCAAGAACGTACAAGTTGAAGATTTTGGTCTCAAACGCGTAAGGTGTTATCTGCGAGTTCTATAAACGCGCAGATCGAAGTCTGGAAGTTTGAAGATTGGAGAAATTTTTTCTAAGTATTGAAATGCGCATATAGGCATTAGCCAGTTCTACAAACGCGCAAGTCTAAGCTTGGGACTTTATTTGGAAACAGTGATCTGCGAGTTTGGTCAATCTGCGAGTTTCAGAAAACGCGCACGCTACCATTAGCGAGTTTAAGAGTTAGATCAATCTGCGAGTTTGTTCAAATGCCCAAGTAGTGCTTTGCGAGTTCAGGGAACGCACACACCTCTATCTGCGAGTTTCTGAGGAATAGTCACTTGCGAATTTAAGCTTCTGCGAGTTTCAGCGATTTGCGAGTTTGCCAAAACACGCAAACCTTTGCGTGCAAGTTTCACAAACACGCAAGCTAAAGCCTGCGAGTTTTTCAGTGAATAGTGGCTTGCGAGTTTCAAGCTTCTGCATGTTTTTAAGCTTCTATAGTGCTTTGCGAGTTTTAACACTTAGTCAAAATTTCTGAGTTTCTGAATTTTTTTTATATTTCAAGATTTCTTGTATTTTTGTGATTTCATTTGGACTAACAGTCAGTTTCTAGTTTCTTATTGCATGTTTGTTTCAAAACAGGTACAAACAGGATGACATCTAGAGACACTCTCTCAATTGGAACTGATTTTAAGCCTCCCGTTTTGTTCAAAGGGGAATACGAACAGTGGAAAGATCGTTTTCTTGACTTTGTGGACCGGCATGTCAACGGAGAAAACATTCTTTTGTCTATTACAAAAGGACCAATGAAAGTTCCGAGTGAGGATATTCCAGGTGAAGGTTATGACTCAGATGGAGTTCAGAACACACGGAGAGAAAATAAAGAGTATGCTTAATTTACTTAAGATAAGAAGAAACGGTTTGATGCTGATAAACAAGCTAGATCCTTGCTTTTACAAAGTATGACCAATGAGATATATGTGAAAATAGTCAGCTACAAGGAAAGTGCCAAATCTATGTGGGATCAACTTCAAAAGATGATGATGGGTTCAAAGGTTGGGAACCAAATGAAAGTAGCTAACTGTATCAACAGATATGAAGAGTTCAAAGCAAAAGACAATGAAAGCTTGCAAGAGACTTATGAAAGATTTGTTCTACTCTTGAATGAACTCTCTAAGAACAAGGTCAAGAAGGATCAAATAGAGAACAACGTCACGTTTCTTAGTATCTTGCAACCGGAGTGGAAAAAGCACACTCGCCGAATGAAACAAATGAAGGATCTGAGTGACATTCCGTTACATGAGGTTTATGAGACGTTGAGACAGAATGAAGAAGAGGTAGAAGAGAAAAGAAGTGAGAAGAAGAAAGTTGAAAAGGTTACTGATCCCATTGCACTTGTGGCTGGAGAAAAAGAGAAAGAAAAGAAAGAAAAGAAAGAGAAGAAGGAGAAGAAGAAAGTAATTATTAGTTCAGAATCAGAATCAGAGTCTGATGGAGATGATGGAGATGATGGAGAAAGTCTCAAGCAGGCTATGCTATCCAAGACCCGAAGCCTGGTTGATGCAAAGGCCCGAAGACGAATTGTGGCAAGGCCCAAAACCAGGTTGTGATCCATGATCCGATCGAGGCTGAAATCAAGAATTAAACCCAACCAAACACCGAACTACAGTCCAAATAGCTATTTAGCGCAAGTCATATCGAAGACCAACTCGAATAAAATCTAACTCATTAAACGCATTTAATCCAGATTGAGGCAGACGTAAATCACATCAAAGGCGCGATTATAAACAGATTAAGGCCAAGGCGACGAAGACGAATAATAGTTCATGATAAATTAATCTGTTAATCAAAAGGTCTACATTGAAATGGTTTAAGCATCAACTTGAGTTCATAAAGAAAAACAATAAACCACATATCCCAACAGCTACATGAAATTAAACCTATCGATAACCACCAGTTTACCATGGTAATTTTTTAAAGAAACAAATCGAACAAATGTCATGCACCGAAATGAGACAAATTAGAGTCAAAATCGAGCACTTATTGCCACCAACCCAATTCAAATTCTAACTTTAGTCGATATTGAACAAGCAATCAACCCAAAACAATTCATTTAAACCCTCATCATAAATCAAACCAACGAAATTCACAGTCAGACTAATCAAATCAAGTATCAATAGTCATTATTCAGTAACGACTCAGATAATAAAATCCGAAATTTAAATTCATCCGACTAAAAACATATCCAAATCAAACAACCCACATTGATATCTGTTTAACAATTAATCCACATCAATTAACCAGATTATCAAAAAATTCAATTAACCAGATTATCAATAAATTCAACACCTTGGATCAATCGACTAAACTAAAACAGATTCAAAGATATAGATAAGATGCATCAACCCAAACCAAAATTATCGTAACCTACATGAACATAAATCAAAGCTGAGCCTCAATCTAAAACATATATGCAACTATCCCATATGATCCGTAACTATTAAATCGAATCTAAATTGTAAACCATTCAAAATAAATGTTCGAATCGAAACCCAATCAAGAAGAAAAAAAATCAACTCAATCAGACCAGAACCAAATCGATGAAATCAGTATACCCAAAGATTTAATTGATTTTGGAAAAACAATCGATATAAACTCTAAACCAAAGGCAATCGAATCGAACTCTTGAGTTAAACCAACTATACTTATAAAATAAAATAGAATTAGACCTGGATCAATACAAGATCAATACACACGTCAAATCATTTCAAACAGGAAGGGGGGGGCGACAATGAAAGGGTCGCAGGCGGTGGGGAAGTAACAATGGATAATAGAACGATTAATTGTATTGAATGATTGAGAGAATTACAAACATAAGATTGAAAAGCAAACTCTCTCTCTAAACCTGATAAGCGCACAATACTATTTCTCTCAACTTCTAACCCTAACGATTAGAAAACAAACATTAAATACTCAGGCCTAAAAACCCTACAGGCCCAAGTCCCAACAAACCAAACAAGCCCAATCACGAAATAAGGTTTTTACAACATGATTAATAATTAAAAAATAAACTATATAAATACTTTATATAATTTTCCACGCACTAGGACTTTCAGTCCTAACAATCTCCCCCTAAAGCTGTATAAAGGATTTATCTTCCTGAAATCTTCATTCCTTGATCTTCTCTCCTTTTTTAAATCTCAGAAAAACTTTGTGTTGCTTGTCTTCATGTCTTTCCCAGCTCCCCCTTGAATAAAGCTCTTGGTCTTCATAGTTTCAACTTTGTAACCAGATGCAATGAACCATAGCCTCAACTGAATGCATTATTGAGCAACTTTCAACTGTAGAAACTCAACACATCGGATCAGCACACAAGAAAGATACTGTGAGAGTTACGTGACATTCCTAAGTGCATCTTCAGTTTAATAACAAAGAATTTGTCTCTGAACCGCGAGTTGAATAAACTTTCAGCTTAAGAACTTGTTTCAATCAGCTCGTAGGTGGAAGCAACTTGTAACAACTTGTAGCAAACACCACTTGATGAAGGATAGAAGAACCAATGCAATCTTGAAATCCATGGCTTTTCAACCTCATATTTAAGAAAAATAGGCTATGTTGTTACCCCTCCGCTTTTGCTAACTCCCCCTCAACATGATAATATGTCTTTGAAACTTGTGTCGTTGTTATTGCATTCTCCCCCTCATGATGATTAGGAGAATCTTGAGCATCATGTATGTTCAAAGACTAACCGGATGAGTAGCAAAAGATAAGATATAACATTTAGTAACCAAGATGGGGTAATCAACTAAGACAGAAACACATTAGTAACTGTTATCACAACAATTAAGAATAATTATGTGGCCTATTTTCAGAGTTGGCAAGGGGGTATCTCTGATAGGACTTCCAGTTATCACTGAAGTAATATATTAAAATTACTTCTCAAACTGTTCCAGCGATATCACAAAGATATGCGATTGGAATCACAAAGATTCGTGCGTGTGAGAAAGAAATATAAATATGTGTCTTTTTGGCTCAAAGATTGATTCGACCTGGGACGCAGGTTCATAAATCAATAGACACAGTGATATGAATAAGAAGTTTGGAGACCGGAGCTGATGTCTTCCTTTTTCAATATCTAAGACCTATGTTGTTAATATCGGATATCGGTGGTGTATCGATCAGGGACCGATACACGATATATCGGAAATATCGGTGATATATCGGTAATATCGGTTCATATAATATTTCTCAGAATTATATATATATATATCATTAATTCAGTATGCAATCCATAAACATATCATATGCATTAAAACATCAACTTAAAATAGTTTCAACAATCAACATCAACTTAAATCAACATCTAACTCTAATTTAATAGAATGCATATAAGCAAAAGACAAATTATAAATTTTTAACCTATAACTAAAAACAGATTATAACTAAAAACAGATTAATCAAGTAATTACCTTCTGCGTTGGAAGAGAAGAAACAGCACAATGAGCAGAAGAAGTCGAAAAGTGAAGAAGTAGAAGAAGTCGAACAGAGGAGCAGAAGAAGTCGAACAGTAATCAAGTACATTCTGTGGCAGTGGCACTATTGATTGTTGAAGAACAGAAGAAGAACTGAAGAAGTCGACTGTGAGATGAAAGAACTAAGGATGCGAAGTCG
Source organism: Arctium minus (assembly GCA_954870635.1). Classification (NCBI taxonomy): domain Eukaryota; kingdom Viridiplantae; phylum Streptophyta; class Magnoliopsida; order Asterales; family Asteraceae; genus Arctium; species Arctium minus. Next base: position 86,467,034 of record OX941085.1, on the reverse strand, counting down.
ACCATGAAGAACAAAGAAGTCGTATATGGTAAAAAAAAACAAAGAAAAACCTAACTTAGATTAGATTTCTTACAAAATTAAAAAAAAAAAGGCCCATACAAATTAAAACCTAGCCCACACCGTTAACAGAATTACAAAAAAAAGACCCAAAAAAAAATCATAAATATATCGGTAATATCGGCCGAGATTTTAGTCAAAATATCGCCGATATATCGGCCAATATCGGCGATATATCGGTGGCCGATATAATGGACGATATTTTACCACCGATATGGGCGATATATCGCGATATTAACAACCCAGTCTAAGACCTCAGAATGAGGAATAGACATATTATGTGCTAAATCTCCGTTCATATATGAAACAAATATCTTTTGAGAGATACTTGAGTGGCTAGGTGGGGTGACACGAGTTATTGACATTGGGTCCATGTCTATTTCAATATTCATCTCCAAAGAACGATAATGAATAGATTATGTGGTAACCCGTATAACTGACTCGGTTTGGTAAGGACCAATAATTCTTTTAAGTCCTGTCACATCCTCACCATATTCTTTTCACTCTGAACTCCTCTATCAAGCTAGACCCCTCACTGATATCTATGAAGGATGTGTTTCTTGGGTAGGTCCTTCCGGTTCTGGATTGACCATAGAAACATTATAAGCCCTAACACTCCTTTAACTCACTAAGATAGAACATTGAAGTAAAATTTCTAATTAGAGATAATCAGAAGTCAACAATCATTTAAGAACGAGTCCTGAACTGAAGTGTTCAGAAGTCGAGATGAAAGTTTAAAGGAAAAACTTGGTACTCCCCCTCAAAAGATGGCATAACCCTTGATTGTAGTCATGTGACGTTAATAATCTGAATTACAGCCCACATGACATTCCTGCAAAAGAGATTAGACAGATTTTGGTTTTGGTATCCATGCTTTGATGGATCCGTGATGGTTAGTGGCCTTAGCTTTGAAGCTATGAAACTGGGGATTGGGAATACTATAAGTACCATACCACCTATTTACATACCTGGAAGTCACAAAGTCACTATTTCCACAATAAGTGCAACAGATATTTGATCGGTTTAAACTGATCAACTTAGTTGTGGAATAGACATGAGTCGGTGACTTTGAATCAACTAAAGGGGATATGTATGACGTGTGTCCATCAATGTATTCTGTAGTTGATTTCTTTCTCCAAATTATTTTCACTTTTCGAAACACTTGATTATCTGTATTATCAACAAGAGAATTATAGAAAAGATTTGAAGGGCGAATCCGATCTTTTGAAAGTTCATTTGATTTGACACAACTCTTCGAAGAAATAGTTGTGGAAGTTGAACTTGAAGAATAAGGATATTGAAAAACAGTATAGGGACTGGTTTATTCAGATAAATCGGCTTTGAAATTTAGTTCTTTAAGTTTCTTGACTTTTATGGCTAAAACATTTCTTTCTTCGAGAATTGAATCAAATTGTTTTTATAAATCTGATTTTATCTTCTGCTCTTTTGAAACCTCTGTTGCTAATCCAGATAATTTTTGTGAAAGCTTATGGATTTCTGTTTCGAATATCGTCCTTTTACTTTCAAAGTCTTTTTCGATACTTTTGCGTTTATCAGATATTTCTTCGAAAATCGCAACATTTTTCTTTTCAAGCACTTTCTTTGCCGTTTCAAAACCTTTTCGCTCTTTTGCAAAATTATCTCTCTCAATTATCAAAACCTTTTCAAAATCAGAAACTGTTTTGAAAGTTTTGCATTTTGAAGCTCAAAAACCTTTCTTTCATCGAAAACTTTCCTTGAAAGCTCGAGAATCTTTCTCTCAAAATTTTTCTTTTCCTTTGAAAAGTATACTTTTTCTTGTTCAAAAATAGAAAGACTATTATTGAGATCAAGATTTTCACTCTCCACAGCTTTCAGTTTCTCTTCATGTTCCAGAGTCTTCTCTTCTTGGGGCTTCAAAATTCTCTGATTTTTCAAACTTTTTCGAAAGTCCTGAAAATTGCTTCTTCAAAACATCATTTTCTTCAGCAAGTTTTTCTTTTTCTCTTTTTAAGCTTTGTGCCCAACTCAGATTATCAGCATTTTCACCATTAACTTGCACAAGCACGTTGTAATTGTTTTCCAATCTGGCTTCAAGAACTACAATCTTGGATTTGAGATTAGAAATTTCTTATCGATAAGCAGAATAAGACATTGTTACTTGAACAAAATGATTGTGAGACGATCGCGATTTGATCCAAGAAAGTGTAGAGGAACGAATAACACTCTAAGACGACACTTTAAGATAAGGACAAATAACCTCTATTGAAGAAAAAGAAAAGATTTAAAAATAAAACAGAAAACAGTCTGGGTGGGAGCTGGGTTTGAGTGGGGAGGGCTTCGCAGGAAGAGGGATTCGTGGGGAGAAGGCTTCGGAGGAGAGGAATTCACGAGGAGAGGGATTCGGAGGAGAGGGATTCGCGAGGAGAGGGCCGAAGTCTGATTATGGCCAAGGGCTGAAGCATGGTTGTGGCAAAGGGCCGAAACATGGTTGTGGCCAAGGGCCGAAGCATGGCTGTGGCAAGGCCCGAAGCCTGGCTGTGGCAAGGCCCGAAGCCTGGCTGTGGCAAGGCCCGAAGCCTGGCTGTGGCAAGGCCCGAAGCCTGGCTGTGGCAAGGCCCGAAGCCTGGCTGTGGCAAGGTACGAAGCCTGGTTGTGGCCAAGGCCCAAAGCCTAGTTGTGGGCAACCTGGCTTGGGACAACCTGGCTTGGACAACCTAGGTAGGGTAAGACAGGGTTTCGCGGCACTGCTTGACCCCAAAACCAAAAAAAATAAAAATTTTAACCCAAACCAATGAACTTTAGCAATGATTATGGATTAAATTCAGAAATCTAACACTTTTTATCGATCTTTGAACTAAAAACCAATGAATCAATGATTTTTTTAAAAAAACTTAAGAACACAGACTTAAACTTTAGATATATAAAAACCCAAAATTTAAGATAAATACTCCGAATCAGACGACGAGACTTTACCAATCACTTAATATAACTAAACTAAAGAGATTAGGAGCAACTACACTTAAAGATTTAGCAAAAATCAAGAAACCCAAAAAATCAATTAAGGAGTCGATCGACACAGAGAATAGAGAGAAAAAAAATTACTTTTTTCGAATCAAATCTTCGTCTCTTTGGTCTGATACCAATTGTGAATCCCAATTTGCAAGTATAATCAACAAATCAAAGAATAACGATCAATATATGTCATCAAATCTGGTCATATGATTGTATTAACCGATAAAGCTCAAAAGGTTTATAGAGAGAATTTTATCTGATAAGCGTAAACCTCTAAATGACCATTAACCTAGAAACTAGGCTAAACAAAACAATATATACCCAGGGCTAAAGACTAACAGGCCCAAAACCCATTTAACACAGAAAAGCCCATTACAAAAAAAAGAATTAGAATAATACATTTTGCACCTCTCTACTTCAATTCAACAAATAAAACACACCCTAACAGATTGGTTCTATGCACACAAAACAAACTATGCCCTTGATGGGACAATCTCGGTAGGAGTAACCCAACATCCCACACTTGGGACATGTCATGGGGTTGGGATTGCACTAACCCGCATGTTTGACTCGGCACTCCTGACACCACTTTGACTTCCTACGATGGCCAACTCCTTTTTCATCACCATGATCATTGTGTTCTTGGGGTGGACTCAACCGGTCCTCCCATTTTCCCTTTCCTTTAATCTCCGCCTCTTTTTAATTACTCTGAGTATAAATATCTTCCATGAATTGTGATTCTTCTATTGCTTCTTGGAGGGTGGAGGCTTTAGAAATTTGGACCTTCGCTTTCATATCGGCCGATAGTCCTTTTAAATAAGCCTTGACTCTGTCTTTCTTGCTCGGGATGACATGCCCCACTGAATCTAGTTTCTCCATGAAGAGGTTGGAGTATTCTCTCACCGACATGTTTCCCTTCTTGAGGGTACAGAATTCCTCTTCTATTCGGTCGATTGCCCTTTCGTTACAGTATTCATCTAATACATTCCTTTTGAAAGCATCCCATGTTAGTGATGAGGTGATAGCAGTTCCATGGGCGGACTTGGTGACGTTCCACCAAGTAAGAGCTCGACCTCTCATCATGTGGGAGGCGAATTTCACCTTCTGCCTCTCCTCACACTCGCTAGCGTCAAATACTTGTTCCATATCTTGGATCCAATTCATGCGGCTTGCTGCACAGAAAGTTCTTGTATGAGCAGGTCCTCCCGCCATATCTCATATTAGCAGCAACAAAATCCTCTATTCGGATCACATTCCTGGTGTCACCGAGACTCCTTACATCCATGCCCAGTAACTACTTCACGTCTCCGGTCGTTGACATCTCTGTCCTCTCACACTTTCATTATCCTTTCTTCTTTTTCTCCATAGCCGACTTCATCAATTGTACCACGCTATCCAACAACCCACATTAAGGGTTTGCCTCTTGAGTAGTTGGGTTTGTGTGATTCAAAATTACACTTTGTGTGTGCACCGATCCATCATTAGACAATGTCGGCAGCGGGGAAGGTAACTCATGATTGACTCTCGCAGCTTGACTTGGAGTAGCCATGCCTATATCATACCCGTCCTCTTGAGCTTGCGTTTCTTTCTGCGCATCTGCCATTCTTGTCTGACATACATGAGAATGAGGTTATGATTTTACACTCACACTGGATTAGCAACAAAGACGTACTATTACACATATCAAGTATCGTAATAATGGCAGAGTCAAGCACACTCACGTGACAATATATTCATAATAGCAGTAGCTAAGGAAATTATGAACATAATATATGTAAGGATCCCTGTCACCATAGTCACGACTCTTAACTAGTGCATTTATGTCGACCACAACAACCCACTCTTATCTTAAAAGTTCTACCCATAACAAATAGATCATAACTTAAAGTCTCAGCTTAAGTCTAGACATCTAAGATTCATACCTAGTTCACTTAAACTAGAGCTCTGATACCAACTTATAACACCACTAGAATTGGAAAATACCAGACAATTTAAAACTTCAAAAAATCCCTTAAATACATAGCTCGAAATAACAACTACTAAAGTTTACAAAGAAAGAATCACTACAATATGTATCAGAGTTCTAACGGAACTATCTAGTCCCATAAACGGGGACAAAAGCAGTCGAGTGTTAATAAAACCACCAAATCTGTTATCTTCTAAAAACCGGATGACGTCACTAAAGCCATCCTACCGGAACTTCTACCAAGCTCTACTCGCCACTCAGATCCATCGAAAACCTGATATACATGTCGAAAAGAAAAAGTGTTAGGCTTAACGCCTAGTGAGTTAAAACAGTTTTCATCATATAAATCACGAAACGTTTAAAACGAATATTTACTTCAAATACGATTGTGCCTGAAATGTAAGTTATGGAAAAGCTTTATTTACAATTCATAATACTTCGAATATCGAACACCCTTTTTAAATAACTATTCAACATCAAATTTTCCCCAAAACGCATCCAAGAGGTATTTCACCAAAATACTATTTGTATAAATAAAATGGTATGTTTTGACACTGAAAGCATGGGTAAGGGAATACTCGAGAATAACACCTTTCGGTGATGGGGGAGACCCGATTCCATCGAATGTGGCGGGAACACAAAGTTAAGCCATTTATCAACATTCTCGAGATTCAATCCGGGTCATGGATCCCCATATACGGCTCCTCTGAGCAACCACCGCAAGATACCCAAAGGACCCTAGTTTCTACTCGACCTCTAGATGAGTGTCGCCACAAAAGTCACAAGTCCCCGTATCCAACTCACCATGGGCACCTCCGTAAGGCTTAGCTTCGTATACGGCTCTTCAAGAGCACCACTGCAAGCTTACATCAAAACATGACTTGGGGACCACTCACTAGACTCAAACATGGTCATTAAACTTCATGATGAACAAACCGACTCCTATGCCTACGGAATCATTGCATTACAGTCTAAACATTACATGAATCCAAATGAATGAACTAATGCATTCAAAACATGCAATAACCAACATTTGTCCATTAATTACATTTCCATAAAGTGCTCCATATTGAGCCATTTAAACCGGACAATGTCCCAAAACTCATTAGAGTATAAGTCAAACCATAAGACATCATAAAACTTTTGGTAACAAAATAAAGCCAATATTGCTACATATGCCGATGTACAACTTTCCTAAAATTGGTATTTTTTTCCTGTTAAGTCTAAATATTGTATCCAAGATTTAATTAGAAAGTCAAACTTGTAAGGTCAACATTGTCAAAGTCATAGTTGTCAAAGTATGTTTAGTTTCCTTAATCATTAAGTCTTGTTTTAGGTAGTGGTATAAATAGGTTTGCTTTGTAATCTTGTTGTAAGAATCTGGTAAGCATGTATTGTAAACATTCAGTATTGTGAGATATATGACATATGAGTTTCAAGATCTACTTTATCTCTCTCTACTCTCTCTCTAGTTCTTGATCACTGTTACATCATATTATGAGAATTTCTTGATAGATTGGGATTTTATAATTCACAATTGGTATCAGAGCTAAACCAAACATTTTCAGAAATGATTTGAACAAAGGATTGAATAGAAATCTGGTTTTTTAGATCGAAAAATTGATTTTTTCGAATATTTTTTCAATAACTCCAGTTTTTGTACTGTTCATCCGAATTTTGTTGAAAAAGTCGTTTTTGGTGCAAGAAAATGGAATCATTGGATTCAATTTGTGTTTTGGATTGATTCTTGTATTGATTACATCTAGTAATTCGAACAAATTCAATGTTAAATTTTGATTTTTTTGAAAAGTCGAGTTCGAACACTGTTCTTGATCGAATTTGTGGAAATTGTTGATTTCAATCTGAATTTGATAGTAAATTTGTGCTTAGTATTCTTTTTCGATGATGCTGATAAGTTTTTGAGAACCAATTTGCAGATTTGAATCAATTTGGATCGAATTGTGCAAGTCAGAGCCAAGTTTGCGCTAGATCTAAGATTTGCGCGAGTTCATATTCATTTGCGAGAGTTCATCAGGTTTGCGCGAGTTTTTTCAAGGCTTTAACACAAAATTTAGTTTGCGTCTTCTTAGAGTCACGCAAATCTAAGTTTGCGTTTCAGTCTGGTTGCGCAAAATCTATCTTGCGCCAACCATATATCACGCAAATCATCAATCTTTATTCGCGTAAAGTTCAGTGTGCATCACTTCAAGAAACTCTAAGTTTACGTGTCAAAGCTCTCACGCAAAGATACATTTGCGCTACAAGGTTCTCATGCAAAGTTACATTTGCGTCTTCAGTAGGTCACGCAAATTCTACTTTGCGCCATACACTGATAACGAAAAGCTTACTTTGCGCCATACACTGATAACGAGAAGCTGACTTTGCGCCATACTCTGATCGTGAGAAGTCTATTTTGCGCTTCCTACAGTTCACGCAAAGTGAAGTCGTGCTACCATCTGTTAGCGCATTTCAAGTGTTCAAATTTTAAATTTTGTACAAGATTTCAATTTGATCTGTTTTTTGATTTTCTGATTTACAGTTTGAGAATGATCTTTTATATCAAGCTGATTACTAATTCAATATGGGACTTTTTACAGAGCTTGAAGAGAAGAATAGAAAGCTTGAATTAGAGAAAGTAAATCTGGGTTATGCTGTTGACTTTCACTCGAAAAAGTCAAAAGAGTATTTTGCTGAAATCATTATACTGAAAGAAGAAGTTTGTGCTTTAAAGTCAATCAAAGCAGATCTTCAGAAAAGAACTTCTGGACTGTTTGATGAGAAGATAATGAGATTGGAATCTGAGAATGCTGAGCTTAGAAAGAATATATCTGATTTGGAACAACAACTTGCTGAAAATAAAGCTGATTTTGATAATGAAAAGAAAAGTTTTTCAAAGAAGTTCTCAGATTTCTCTAAAAAGTGTTTTGAAGAAAAGAAGTCAGTTGATCTTAAATGCATAAAACATTCTCAACAAGTTTCCGATTTTGAGAAAGTACTTATTTTGGAAAGAGAGAAGTTTGCTAAAGAAAAGAAGGCCATTGAACAGAAGAATGTGGGATTTTTCAAGGAACTATCAGGCCAGAGAAACAATTCAGAGAAAGGATTTGAAGAAGAACGATCTATCTTTGAGACTGAAATCAAAAAGTTGACTTTCAAGTTATCTGAACTATCTGCTAATGCACTGAAAGAGCAGAAAAAGAAGTCTGAGTTCTCAAAGAAGATTGACCTGCTTGTTCAAGAAAGAGACAACTTCGCTTCAAAGATCAAAGCGCTTGAAAAGACTGCTTCAAATTCAAATCAGAAATCTGTCTCTTCACAAAGTTCAATTAAATCTTTTGATCAGATTCGTCGAACTAACATTTTCTATGATAGATATTTAGATGGTTCAGATACATCTCCAAGAAGAAGAAGAAGTTACAAGTCAGAGAAACTGGTCTGGAAGAAGAAACCAGTTAAAAATGAGATGTCAGATGAGCTGAAAGGAAAGACATCATGTGTACATATTCACAAAGCCAAGAAGAACAAAGCTCATAAAGGTAAACCTGACCATATATACTGAAGAGATCAATTACTCAGGTTTTCACGTAATAAATATTATTGTTCTTATTGTGGTACACATGATCATATTCACAAGACGAATGATCATTTCTGGTATGGTTCTTACTCTATCACCCCCACAAGAACTGCAACTAACATTCATGAACCCAAATACCAGTGGGTACCAAAACCGAAAACTGATTCTGTGTTGCAGGCACCTCAAGTCAAGGGGGAGTAAGAGAACAATGGCTCTTGAATAACACAGTTCAAGACCCTCACCTCAATGTCAAGATTATGGCTTCTAAGTACACAGCTTAGGACCTGGACTTCAATGGAGTTTGACTTCTAAACACAACAGTTTAGGACTCGGACCTCAACGATCAAAAGACCTTACTCCGGTGATAATTAGAGATATTACTCCATCACTCAAATGAAGATATCAACCTTCAAGGGGGAGTATACTCTTTTTGCATACGATGGATATGATGGTCTACATCCCAAGAGAATTGATCTGATCTCTATCCTGTACTTTTTCACTGATAGATTTTACTGATATGATGGTCTACAATTCAAAAGGGAGTGTCTGATCTCTATCTTGTTTTCACTGACATATTTTAGATGTTTAATTTATAGGAGGAGTAAAGGTGATGGCTTCTGATCACATAACAGATCAGGACCCATTCTTCAATGATCAGAGAAGGATATTCTGCTAATATCCAGGGGGAGCTTAAAAGATCTAAATCATTCTATCATGATTTGAGGGGGAGATTAAAGGTAAATATCTTCTGATCCTAAATCTCTGATTGTTTGAAAGAAGAACAACTTTCAAGCATGAAAAACAGGTTCCTAAATGTTCAAACTACTTCTCTATTCTAAAAAGATTTCATGAATTCAGAAGTGAGCTTTTAAATGTTTTTTCAAATTTTGAGCTTAATGTTTAATTGACCGTGTGTTTCTAAAGATCAATACTCGTGTATTGTCTTTTCCATATACTGTAAAGTATTCACACACATCGGTTCAATATTTCATTTGATTTGTTATTACCATGTCTCATAACGAACATATTTTTTGATGGTAATACCCTCGTTTGCTTTCAAAGTTGTTGAGCATCATTCATTTTATCTTTCATATTTCTCCTTTCATTGATAAATTGTTTATATTCGTTCATATAAACAAAATATCCAGTTCTTTGATACCCTAACCATTTCATTTGATCTGAATGATACATTGTCAGATTCTCAAAAACAATTCTCTTGATTTCATTTCATTCATTCAATATTTTTGTTATGAGAGATCTTCAAAGTTCAATTGCTCAAATTTCATGAGCATACATTTTGACAATGATATCATACAATTTGTGCTTAACTGTTCAGTTAAATTGTTGAGCAACCATGCTTTTTAGGACTTACATGGGATTCGTGTGTGAGCTTAAACAGAACTTCCATGGATTCACGTCAACCAGTGTTTCCTACCCAGGAAGTTATTCTTGAGTGATTGAGGGGTAAGGGGTCAAAATCAAAGAGTGGGGGAGATAACTCATCCGGTTGAGTTTTTCTCATTGCGTGGAGCGGAAAAATGGAAAAGAGAGTTTGGTTAGAAGTGAACATATTGTTAAAAAGAAAGAGGGTGTGAGATCAGAGTTAAAAGAATATCAGAACTCTACATCTACTGATTGGTTCACATTCTTTGGTGACCATCATTGAAAAAGGCAGTGATCCCATGCCAACTCTTGCTATTACCCCACCAACCACTCATTTCTTTCTCGAAAAAGAAATGTTTCATTTTCTTTGGGGACGCAGCATATATGCTATCTAATCTTCACTCAGAAGATTTAGATATTGAAAAAGAAGGAAAGTTGCCCCACCTTCGCACCTCTTTCATGCGCATTGAGTCAGTGTAATATCTGTTGCTGTCTCAACAGTTTACACAATTTGAACCAAATGAAACACAATCATTGTGCCTAAATTCTTTCATACACAAGAACGAGCACACAGAAAATTTGTTTTTCTGTCAGAACATTCATAGATAAACCTTGTGTTTTTCAATGATTAAATGGAAGTCCTGGGGAGTCATCATCAAACCAGCTCCTTAAATTGTACATTCGTTGTACACAGTAATTTTGTGTTACTGACATGCATTCCTAACTGTTTCATTTGTTGAATCAAGGTTACCAAGTTCATTATATCTGAATTTGAAAAGATTCGGGTATATACAGTTCATGATTCAGTTACTCAGATCAAAGCACGACGACTGTCAAATTATCATTGAAAGGGGAGATTGTTATTCGAATACAAAGGGGGTGATCAAAGACTGTATTGAAATTGAAGATGTTTTGATGATCATGATGCTCACAATCATCAAAAAGGGGGAGAAATTTACAAAGATTCAATTTCAAAGCCATGAAGAGTTGTCAAAGTGAAAAGACTTGTGAAGAAATTCTGAGAGTTCAAAAGTCAATTCAAAATGCTTCCGCTGTTTCAAAGTCAAAAGATTCTGAAGAAAAGATTGTTCAAAGATAAATCAAGATGATTTGTGAAAGTTTGTTTCTCTGAAGACAGTCAAGAGATCAATGTGATGAAGATACAGTTTTGAAAGATTTCTCCGAGATGAAAGAAGTTTCAATGTTTCAAAGGTGTTTCAAGAATTCTGTTTCGCGTTCAAAGACATGTTGACTTTTAAAGCTGCAAAGTGTAAAAGACTTTTCAAGATTCTTCAAAGGCTGAAAGATTAAAGGTTGTTAAAGCATCAAAGTTCAAAGTTGCCACAGACAAAAGTTGAAGAATCAAGTGCTGAAGGCTAGTGTAAATTTTTTATTAAATCTTGAATACCAAGGGGGAGATTGTTAAGTCTAAATATTGTATCCAAGATTTAATTAGAAAGTCAAACTTGTAAGGTCAACATTGTCAAAGTCATAGTTGTCAAAGTATGTTTAGTTTCCTTAATCATTAAGTCTTGTTTTAGGTAGTGGTATAAATAGGTTTTCTTTGTAATCTTGTTGTAAGAATCTGGTAAGCACGTATTGTAAACATTCAGTATTGTGAGATATATGACATATAAGTTTCAAAATCTACTTTCTCTCTCTCTCTGCTCTCTCTCTAGTTCTTGATCACTGTTACTTCATATTATGAGAATTGCTTGATAGATTGGGATTTTATAATTCACATTTCCCCAAGTATAAATGGCCAAAGGCCTGAACCATAAGGTCCATACTTTTCCAAATATTCAAAAGTCAAAGGGTTCCCGTTTCCAACAACTCACTCTTTTTAGAGTAAAATAACTTAAGGTTTCAAACATTAAAACTCATAAGTTGGGTAAAACCCCGAGTAAACCTTATTTTGATAACCATCCATAAAACACCCGTTGATACACTACAATCCCTTTTAAAACCATTTGTACCCAAATTTTTCCATATTAGGAACCAAAGCAACATAATACCCAAATTCTCCAATTGTTCAAGAAACTTGTAAGATGGATCAAAATCTCGTTTTTGGTTGCTCAAGCACCTCATAAAATATTGTAAACCATTGTCAAGGTTTTTATAAATCAAATATGTGTAAGTGTACAAATAATCACCAAACATATCAAATTGAAGTAAACTTGTGGATATACTTTCGAAACCCCAAAATATGTGTGTTTTGATACGTATATAGTTTTTCAAAGGAACTAGAATTCTCCTTACTAGATTTATGCTAAATCTAGGTTTTATCCCAAATCTTCAAGGGATCTCTCTAGATGTTAGATCCAACACTCCCACAAGGTTTACTTTATCACCAAGCTACCAAAATTATACCTAGGTTGAAGGATGAAAGAATGAGGATCAAAAACTTCAAACCCTAGCTTCTAAATGAAAGAATGAAAAGATTACCTTGACCATAAACCCTTTGAACCACACAAGATCTTTAATCCTATTCTATTTCTACTTGGAAATATTCAAAAACCGAGTCTCTAGGTCCAAAAATCACCCAAATCGGACCTAGGATGCCAAAGATATCACCATTTGAAGAATCACCCTCAAAACCCCGACATTAATCGCCCAGACCCTTCCCGCAGCCTTGCCCACGACTTGAGGCTGTGTGGTAAGCCACACGTGTCCTCTGGTGTCAACCACAGTGACTTGGGCGGCCTACGCCATGACCTAAGGTCACACATGAAGCCGCGGGGATTTATTTCCCCTTTTTTCCTTCCGTTTTTCGCGTCCGATTCCATCTTCGATGGGTCTACTACGATAGGGAAGTAAAATCCTACTAAATTTCCATTATGATGGTGAAGAGGTTACGATAATATGGGCTAGGAATTTCCAAAATCACGAATGTTACAGTGAGAGAAATTAATGGAGCAATAATAATGTTAGAAGAAATTAGGGGTATTTTTCAAAATTACTCCTGATCCCTATGCTTCACCACACCCTTATTAAATCATATCTCATTTAATGATTTTATTATAAGTCAAATATCAACCTTCCATTTTCAACATCAATGGCTTGGATTGGTTGATAAACTTAATACCAAAATTGAGGTTAACAAATGAACTAGACCCTATATATATACCCACATGTACATGTATATATATAACATATGTATCGTATACATACATATATATATACATGATGCATATATACACAGACAAATGATCGTGTACAAAGAAGAGTTAATATGAGAATGTAAGAAGGGATCTGAACACTTGATCACTGTTAATCTCAAACTCACCCATGCATGTACATATATATATATTTACATACACATACTTACATGTATATATATGTACAAATGCATATATATATATATATATATATATAGAGAGAGAGAGAGAGAGAAGGAGGTTCATTTGTTAACCATAAAATTCTTGTTAACTTAGTCAACCTAAACCAACCAATAGAATTGCATCTTGATGTGTTGTTTTGAGTCTATGTATAATTAATGACAAAGGGTAGAAAGGGAAATCATAACTTATACAATATTTAATCTATTTATGTGGGAGTTACAACAATTAAAATTCCATGATTCTAGCTAATGGTTTGATTTCAAAAAAAAATCCATAATCAATTTCATGCTAAAATCATATGAACATCACAAGAATTCAAGTAACTAGTGGTTTGAATTCAAATCTTTGTCCTTATTCATCTTGTTTCCCAAATCGTATCAACGTCACAACAAATGAACGCAACAACGCCCACTGACATTTTGTATTCCAGGCTCCTTAACGACGTCGATAGAGGTGATTTTGTTGAAAATTTATCATCTATGGAAACAACATCACTTAATGAAGCCAATGGAAATCTATTTAATAAGAATGAGCACCAAAGCGAAAGCAGCGGTAATTGCAATGTCGATATAGTCGAATCGAATAACAAATTTTGTATTGGTAAGTTTTTTTGAATGATTACGAGTTGTTTTGATTATTTAGTTTTATGATGTTATCATTCCCAACCATTAATGAACATATGGGAACAAATAATTAAGCATACCGTTAGTTTCGTGTCTACATCGTTGATCACAGAAGTTCATACGGAATTTTTTTTTCATTTTATGGAGGAGTTGCGTGTGTGTGGTGTTCATCCATATGTTCATTAACATATGGGAAACAATTGTGCACATCTTGAACATTTGTGAACACAACTGTATGATTGAATTGGTTTCGAACTGTCAAATGTGTATGAACACATGTGTTGCACGTAAAGGATGTTTTATTGTTTTAGTTTAACATGAATACTAAGGTAATTTTAAAAAGTTGGTTTCAGACTGTCAAATGTGTATAAACACATGTGTTGCACGTAAAGGAAGTTTTATTGTTCTAGTTAAACATGAACTCTAAGGTAATTTAAAAAGTTGGGTTCGGACTATCAAATGTGTATGAACACATGTGTTGCACATAAAGGATGTTTTATTGTTCTATTTGAACATGAACACTAAGGAAAGTTTCATACGTGTTCATATCATGAGTGCATGCGATTATGAATCGAGGTAGAATCGGGGGTTACGATTCTTTTGGAAGAAACATTAATTGAGAGAGAATAAAGACATAATATTTCATTGATATTTTTCCAAAAATGCCCTTATCACTATGGTTCATTCCCAATTTTTCTTCAATTGTACATTTAATAAGGCTTTAAAAAAAATCAATCTCAATCGTTGATTTTCATGAGCAAGGGCTTGGATTGGTTCATAAAGTTAACAAAAAAAATATGGTTAACAATGAACCGGACCCTATATATATACATACAAATACACATATATGTATAGTATACATATATATATACACACACAACAATACACATGTACACATACATACATATATAGACACACATACACATATATGCATATGACATACATATATATACACATATATGCATATGACATATACACATATATATATATACACACACATATATATATGCATATATATATATATATAGACATAGTACACATACACACATATATATAGGGGTTAAATCGTGTGAGAACCAAAAAAAAGATTGAGAACCGTGAGAACCGATCTAAGCTGTAATTTAGTTTTGATCCTATGGTTTTAATTAAAATTTGTTTCACCAAATGAAAAGGGCATAATCTTCATTTTGGTAACTGAGATTCACCATATGAAACACATACTATTTCACCTCATGAAGTAAAAAAAAATCATAAATATGATATTTCATATATATGTTATTTCACTATATAAAGCCAAACATTAGTTTCTTTGTTATTTCACCCCATGAAACTAGGGAAAAAACGTTAAATTATGTTCCGTTTGTGAATCTTGTTTGAACAATGACCATGAGGTGCAGATCGAGTCCGAGAGTGAGAAATCATGAAGTCCACTGGATTTTGGTGCTGATTGGAAACGGTAAATGTTATTTCACCACATGAAACCAAACATAATTTTCTTTTGTTTGTTATTTCACCCCATGAAACCAAAAAGAAAAAACCCCTAAATTATGTTATATTTTCATACTCTTCGCATACCCCTGTAATTCCATGAAATCGATCTAAGGTATAGAATCTCCGATGTTAAACACGTCGTTCAATAGGAACAAATCGTCCAACATCTTCTTGAACTCATTTGGACTTAGCAGCACAAATGATAATTCCACCGCTTTGATTGATTGCAACAACAATCGATCAGGTGAATTCCCAACGACCTCCCTCCTTTCCTATGCCTCTGAGAACTATGACAATCTATTATAATAGCTCGTCTCTGGTTTTGAATCTAGTTCCATTAATGATCAAAAGCAAGCAACTATGGAGCTACGACTGCTAGCCAAGAACAACCCGGAGAATATAGTGAAGATTGCTAGAGATGGAGTAATCAGGCAGTTGATTTCTCTAATCTCATCATCTGATCCACAAATTCAAGAGTACGGCGTGACCACGATTTTGAATTTGTCTCTATGCAATGAAAATAATGAGTCGTTGGCTTCTTCTAGAGCGATCAAGCCACTCGTGAGAGTGCTCAAGATCGGAACATCAACGGCCAAAGAAAATGCGACCTGCGCTATGCTCCGTTTATATCATTTCGATGAAAAAAAATATGCAATCGGATGGTCAGGACCAATTCCTTTACTCGTGAACCTTCTAGAAAGCGGAAGCATCCACGATAAAAAGGACACGCCGACGGCGATATATTCGTTGTGTTCAATGAAAGAGAACAAGATCAGGGTGGTAGAGGCGAAGATTTTGAAGGAATTGGTGGAACTGATGGCGGATTTGAGGTCAAACATGGTGGACAAATCAACATTCGTGATGAGCATCTTGGCATCGACGGCGGAGGCAAGGGCGTCGCTAGTGGATGAAGGAGGGATTTTCGGTGTTGGTTGATATCATTGAGGCAGGATCACAGAGGCAGAAGGAAATATCGATGGCGATACATAATCTGGATTAAAAAAACCTAATATGTCTTTGAGTTTTAATTTCAATACATAATAAACCATAAAGTTGTAACTCATTTCAAAATTACTGTAACACCCTGGAAATCTTTGGTCGAAAAGGAGACGGAAAATGGCGACAGTGCTCCGCGCTACTGCTCGCGCGGGTCGAACCGCGCGGTGATCCGTGCGAGACCCTGTCCAAAGCTTTGCGCTACTGCCCGTGCTAGTCGGGTCGCTCCACCACTTGGGCGCGTACACTGTGCGCACTTAAAAGAGGGGAACCGGCCACCAAACCTCATTTCTCACCAAAACCCTAAATCTCTTCCCCTTTGCTCTCCCAAACCGACCCCCAACCTCTAAAACGAACCCTAACCCATTTTTGAGGGTTTTTCCTCCTAAAATCACATGATTCTTCTTCATCTAGAAAGTTTGGAGGTTAGAACCATAATCCTTCATCTTCATCTTGCTCACCAAGTTTCTTGGGGTTTCATCCAACCATTTTCATCATTTGAAGATTTGGAGTTTGTGGTTTATTTTGGTGATCTAGATGTGTGTTGGTAGTGGATTCAATCTATTGGTTAAGGTAATCTTTTCCTTCTTCATCTATGAAAAATAGGGTTTTGGTATAAATTGAGATCTTCATGTAAAATGTTTGAGGAACGATTCTATATGGATGAATATAAATATTTACAGTTGGATACTTGTGGATCTAGGTTTTTGGAAGGTTTTGCTTGTAGACCCAAGTTTCTTAAAGGGAGCTCAAGTTGGGAAAAATCTAGATTTAGCCTAAATCTAGCAAGGTGAGTTCAAGTTGAATGCCAAAATGTCTATTTTTAAATGTTTACATGTCTTACATGAAATTATCAAGTGTTGAGCTATTTGGTGGGTTTTGATTATTTGAAGTGTTTAACTTTATAAACTTTGTAAAATCCCACATTTGGGATTTTGAACATTTTGATAAATAAATCTTGGGTATTGGCATTTTTAATAATTTGTTTTATGGTATGAGACCTTTTGAGTATAAATGCACTTTTAGTGTGTGTTCTGGAGAAATGCTTGATTTCGTGTTATGGGACGTTTTTTGAAAATATAAATGGTATAAACACACTTGGAAAATAATTTGTTCCAATCTGAACTATGTTGGGGTTATTTATGTATTTTGGAACGTAGGTTTGCATAAATGCGGGTTGTTTACGTTTTATTGTAATTTATGGCTTTTACAAAGAGTCAGTTGATATGGTTGAGCTTATGGCTCGGGTTTTGACTCTATCGGGTCTTGGGGACATTCGTCTAGTTTTGATAGCTCAACTTAGAGCTTTGGTCATGATTTATATTTATATGAGAATTACATGTTTCGAATGTGCTAGTTCATTCGTTTAGAGTCATATAATGTTTTAGACCTTATTTTTATGGATCCATAGGCACGGTGTTCTTATGTCCCGTTTTGGACAAGTTCACCACTTTAGCACGAACTAGGCATCACATCACCATGGTAAGTAAGGTGTGGACCTATACGGTCGGTCAACATCCCATGGACAGTAAGGTGTAATTCCAAATGTGCTTGTATGTTTTGTGTGGATTTGGACATCTCAAAGTATAGATCCAGAGGGGTTGAATTTGAGTCTCCACGGGCAAAATATCTAGAGGGGTTGAGCTCGATATGTCTTATGAGTATAATCCGTACGTTTTGGTTTTAGTACATAGTTATGTGACCTACTTTTGTGTTCCGTCACGTGCAATGTAATCGGGTCTCCCCCGTCACCGAAAGGTGTTGTTTTGGTTATGGAGTTTTATAATCCATGTTTTCGGTGACATTTTGAGTATGGGTTGTTACCCATGTTTTGTGGTTTTGGATATTAAACCTTATCCATGTTTTGGATATTTTGGATGATAGAGTTTATCCACGTTTTCAGTGTTTGATTATTAAAATATCAATTATGGTTTACGTGAGTTTTGGGGTTTGGATTTATATTCGAAAAAACGTTTTGTATCGTGGTATTAATCACGAAGTTGGTGAATGTTGAAAAGAGGTTGCTTTCAGACTTAATGTATTTCATTTTGGAAATCAAGATTTAAATAACATTCTTAAAGTTTATTGCTTTATATGTTTATGATGAAAACTCTTGAGCTCACTAGGCGTTAAGTCTAACCCTTTTTATTTGTCCGCATGTGCATCAGGTTCCGGTTGGAGGTAAGGTTCTAGCCACACTGCGAAGAGTTGAGTGTCGAGTTAAATGCGCAAGAGTGAGTAGCTTATTGAAGCCTCCACATTTGTCCGGGAAAAGCAACTTGTATTTGGGTGGAGTAACACCCGACTTCGATTTAGTGCTTGAATAATTATGGAGTTTATCGTTGTTGTTGAGGTTAATTATTGAATTTTATATTGTAGTATATTGGGTTTTAATTTGGAGAAAGAAGTCTTGTCTTTTATTTGATGTTATATCGAAAATTTTAATTAGTTGCTCTTACCAAATTTGAGGGTGTTACAATTACCATTTTGTTTAATATCCATAGATTAAAAGCAATTAATGACCTAGATCGGTTTTCACAGTTCTCAATCTTTATTTGGTTCTCATTTTATAATCGTCCTATATATATATATATAGGGGTTAAATCACGTGAGAACCAAAAAGAGAACCGTGAGAACCGATCTAAGCCGTAATTTGTTTTGATCCTATGGTTTTAATTAAAAGTTGTTTAACCACATGAAATGGGCATAATCGTCATTTTAGTAATAGAGATTCACCAGATGAAACAACAGATACTATTTCACCTTATGAAATAAAAGAAAAATTTTCATATATATGTTATTTCACAACATGAAATCAAACAAAATTTTCATTAGTAAACTATTTCACCCCATGAAATCAAACACAATTTCCGTCTATATGTTATTTCACCTCATGAAATCAAACCCTAGTGATAAATTGTTGAAATTGATGATCCAAAACAAACAATCGGGTACTTGCAACCTGATCGGATTCGTCATGTTAATGTTGTCGACGGGTTCTTCGATAATTTCTTTGTGAAATCGAACAACAAATTTGAAACCCATTTGGTTTCTGAAGAAGAAAAAAATTACATAATGAAAAACGGAGTAGTGTTTCAGTCCAAGAACATCAAATCATCGATGAATCTGAGCTCATGAAGCATCTCGAAGATGATAATGAATCTGATCCAGACTTTGGTGTTGGGGACAAAAAGAATGTTCGACTCCTGAGCGACATGGTTGTTGCTCAGAAGCTAGTACAAAGTTTTGCTTCTACCCCTTTGTCGGAGATTGACATCTCGTCTTTTCGGCCACCAGATTTGGATTCCAACACGTTTTCGATCCTAATCTATTAAAGCTCAAAAGGCAGAGAGAAGAAAGAGGGTTTTATAGAACATTGGAGACGATTTAGATCCGGAGCCGCCGTTAAAATCGATCAAATTAGAAGAAATCGATTGTCCCCTTCGGATTTCGAGAAAATTTGTCCACCGGGAGGAAGATGAATGCCATCGTTTTTAATTCTTGTTGATTGTATGGGATGAAGTTGAGGATGGAACGAGTTGTAGATTTGATGGAACAGGTTGAGACTTTCTAGGGATTTGATGGTTTTGAGATTTCAAATTACAACTTTGCCCTTGATCTTTTAAAACTTTCACTAATATTACAAAAAAATGCCACATTTTTAATGACCTTTGATTAAAATCCTTGAACGATTGAGATTAGTCCTCACTGTCCTCAACCTTTTTATGGTTTTCATTTGATTACCGTTCTATATATATATATATATATATATATATATATATATGCAGGGGCTAAATCAAATGAAAACCACAAATATGTTACAAACATGTGAGAACCAATATAAAAATTTTTTTTCACATGATATATTTTCACCAAATTTTGGATTTAATATATTTCTTCCCATATATTTGTTTCATAATATAATAGTTTTACATGTATTTGTTTCACCACATGAATATTTTTTACCTGTATTTTTCATTTCACTAGGTGAATCAAATTCTATTTTTCACGTGTAATCTTTTCACAAGGTGAACAAAAACATATATGAAACAATATCTTAAATCATAGGTTTTGATAAAAGAAATCATGTAAAAAAATATTTTTATATCGGTTCTCAAGGGTTTGTAACATATTTTTGGTTTTCATTTGATTATCGGCATATATATGCATATATATATATATATATATATATACATGTACTTATACACACATACATACCAAATTATACAAAATAGTCAACACAAAACCTCATACGGGTAAAAAAACTTGGAAAAAAACAAAGATTTCCGTCACAAATCACCGGCGGTCACGTGAATTTCTGTTTAAAAAAATAAAAATAAAAATAATTTTCAATCCGTCGGCATATTGCCGACGAATTACCGATATATTGAAAATTATTTTTAATTTTTAATTTTTAATTTTTTAACTAAAATTTCACGTGGGCGTCGATGATCTGTCGCAAATCATCGACGGATTATCGATGACTACATGAAATTTTAAAAAAAAATCAATCCATCGGTAACAGTTTATGCCAAAAATTTCCCAAGGAAAATTTAAGGTAAATGTGGAGCTTGATCCAACCAAAGAAAGTAGCTTTAATAATCGTACGACAATAATAGAAATGAAATAAATGGGACAAGGGAATTGGTGACGCGGAAAAACCCTTAAAATGGGGAAAAACCGCGGACGAGTATGAGTCGTCGTGCACTATAGACGTCAATCAGGGACATCGTCCTTGTTAACAAGTGTTAGAAGTGAAATGTAAGGTAAAATAATACAATAAAGTAAAGTCGGTCGTTCATCGTATATAATTAAACTTCGGTCGTGAGTCGTACGACAAACAACAAGGGCTTTATGAACTTCCAGAGAGATTGAGTGAGCTTGAAAACGTAATTCGTGAGCTTATAAGATTTTAGAATCAGGTCCCCAAATATGAAGTTCAATCTTCATATTTATACTCCAATTGTCCATTATCAAGTCTTTGAATGCATATCTTTAATAGAGTATCCGTTTAATATTGATGATTACATCCGTTGTTATTGGTAACGTCTTCCGTTATGATCTCTAATCATAAACGTCCTTGTAATCCTGCATTAAACATAATAAAATATGTTATAGTTTAATAACTGAAATCATGTTGTACGACAGCCATTGCGGACGGGTCTTGAGAGTTTGGTCGAAGTCGCTCAAAGGAAGGGCGTCAGTTATTTCTATGGTCGTGCGACTATGGGTTAATGGACTGTTGGAATCTTTAGTTGTACGACAAAGAACCTTTGTTATTTTTTACCCAAACAGTTTGCCCCCAAATTTAAAATTCAAGCGGCAACTTTTTGAAATTTAAATTTAAGACTAACACACTTGTTTATAAAAGAAAAAGCGGGTAATTTGCTTAGAACCGAATCGGTTCGTTTCCAACTGAATAATGACGTCATGTCAATTAGAATAAACAATTTGACAGCTAATAAAGGACAGGTGTCACACTCTCGTTGAGTGTACTTGAGTGGTTGCCTGACACGAACGACACGTGTCAATCTCATTGACTGTTGATTTTATTTTCTGGCGATTTGGTTTCCGATTTTCAGTATAAATAAGGATTACCCTCAATCCTTTCCTTTTTTACGCTTACCTTTCTAAAGAACACATATCTCCGGCGAGATTCACTTTCCGAGCGACCAGAATCCTTTCCATTTTGAATTCGAGGTTTAGAACACTATTTAAGGTACGATTTTCCGCTCTTCCCTCTGTGTCGATTTATGCATAAGAAATCCATAGCCAAGAAGCCTAGGAAAGCTTGGGATATTCTTAGTTATTGGCGTGCGACTCTTAACATTCCTGATTTCCAAATGTGAGTGAACCTGTGAGCATGTATAGGGAGGAAGAGCATTTAGATTACTTTAAGAGTTTGGCCGGACTTCCAGATGAAATAAATCTGGTATCGTCGGAAGATTTAAGGTCGGACGAAGTTCCGAGGGGATATTGTATTCTGTATGAATATCCCTTCAAAATAGGTTTTACTTGGCCATTTAGCCCTATGGTCAGGGCATTTTTAGATGCGTTTGACCTAACGCCTGGACAGTTAATGCCTCAATTCTGGCAGATTGTCCAGGTGATCGATCGTCTCATGGCCGATTGGGAGGTACCGTTCAATGTGAACGACCTCTTGACTGCCTATGTTCGACCGGATAATTATCACTGGTATAGTCTATTTCCTCGTTCCAAGGGAGACAATGTACTGATACATAACACCGCGGTGAATGATCGTGGTTGGAAACGTCAGTACGTTTTCCTCCAAGTGGCGTCTGTAAATGACGAAGACAGTTAATGGTTGTCGTCCAGCTGGAACAAATCGGGTAGGTTTAATGTTTTTGTCGTGCGTTTTTTCTGATGTTTTTCTTTATTTGGCAGCGATCGACTTTACTAAAGTGAAGCCAAGGAGAGATTCTCACGACAAGATTCAGAAGATCTTGGAGAGAAGTATTACTGATCGTTCATTTTCCCCTCGGTCGAACGACGAGGAAGACGAGGCCGTTTTTGTAGCTGAGGTGACGTCTGTCGAGGGTTCTCACAGAGAAGGAGAGAGGGAAGTAGAAGAAAGAGAAGAAGAAAGAGAAGAAGAAATGACCAGTAAGTCGTTCGATAATACCTTTAATTTGTATATCGTGCGTCATTTCTTTTGTAACTTGTTTTCGTTTTTCAGAGGACGCAGCTGTAAAGTCGGTTGCCTCTAATCGAGCCGAGCAACTGGAGCTCGACCGTCAAGGGAGGGAGAAAGCGAGAAAAAGATCTGCTCCTTCCACGGGGGTAGATCCGAGACGTGCCCGAGGTAAGCCTCGGTCTTCGCCCAAGAAGACGGGCGATGCTACTTTGTCGTCCCTTTCAAGGGCGACACCAGCGAAGGGAATCGTTGCTGGGATCGAGCTTGGAGGCTCGATCAAGGCGACGAAGGATGCCCTAATGACGGGGGTCTCGGGTGTTGAAAAGCCCTTTGCCACACCTTCTTCTTCCTCTAAGAGTGAGGAGAAGAATAAGGAAAAAGTGGGAGAGATGATATTCAAAGCCACTCTCCCAGCTGACTTTATGGCTAATGACGTTCTCGAAAGAGACGTCATTTTTCCACACCTGGCAAAATTTCTTCTCCCGACTTTCTACGATCGGTACAAAGAATCTCGGATTGAGGACACGGGGGCACATGCAGCTGGCCTCTCTTTCATGGTAAGTTTTATTTACTCTCCTTTTTCGTTCCTCGTTTTTTTTTTTTTATTAATTCTTTTCCTTTTGTCGTACACGTACAGGCTTTCCAAGCTTGTCTGAGCTTCTATGCTCAGACAGAAGGTCTTAGGTCGTCTTTTCCTGACGTCAAGAAAAGGGCCGACGAGGCTCTTGAAAAGGAAAAGGTCGCCCTAGAGGCGGTCGAGGCTGAAAAAGCAAAGGTCAAGAACCTTAAGGCTGAACTTGTCGATGCCCAGAGTCTACTAGAGATTTCGGATCGTGAGAAGATCAAGCTCAGGGATCGTCTCTTTGAGCTTGAGGCGTCTTCGACAAAGTTAGAGATCGAGAGGATTAAAGCTACTACCACTGCTACTGCTTCTGCTGATGAGATCGCAACTCTAAAGAAGAAGGTTGAAGATCTGGAGACTGACGTCAAGGACTTGGAGATGGAAAATAAGCAAATTGAGGCTTTTTCCCGCTTCACGGCCCGAGCTGCTTTAATGAGGCGTCACTTGAAGGGGAAGGATCCTATGGCGTCGGCTTCCGAAGAACTCAAAACTTACCTTGACACTGTCGGGACTGAGAGGGACCTGGATGAAGACGACGAATTGGAAGAGAGCGATGACGTAGAAGAAGTGGCAGCAGAGGAGACCACCGTCGTCCAGGGACAACCTGACGTTCCTCCTACTTAATTCCTTTTTGAACCTATCACCTAAAGGTCGGCTGCTTGTGGTCGTCCTTTATATTTGTAACTCAATATCTAATGAAAAAAGTCTTTCTTGTTCGTTGAAGCTTATTACTTGTTTTTATAACTAATCGTACGTCGAGAAATTTAAGTATATGGACAATTACATTATATCAAACATTCAATCATACCATCATTTATAAGGAAATTCACTGAAACTTTCGATTGATCTTGATAATGGTTCTTGATTCTAAGTATTTGAACATCAAGTGCAGAATTTAACCTTTGTCGTCCTAATAAAATTGAATATATACGTGTGATCGCATGAGTTTTACTCGACACAAAGATTTCAAATAAGTCGTGCGTCCCTGCGAAAAACAACATTAGTAGGGTGGTCGTTGGTTTGACCAACGACCCTCCGATGCTTAAGTCAGTAATCTTTCTTAAGAAATAATCGAAGGAAAATAAATATGAAATTTAAAAGAAATACCTCTTTAATTGAACTGCATTCCAGCTTCGTGGGATATCTCGACCGTCGAGGGTTTGGATTTTATAAGTTCCTTTACCCACGATGCTAGAGATTTGATAAGGACCTTCCCACTTAGTGGAAAGCTTACCTGCATTGGCCTCTTGAGTATTTTGAAATACTCGACGTAGAACGTAATCACCTTTTTGAAAAACTTTGATTTGGACATTTTTGTTGAAATGTCGCTCGACCACTTGTTTCTGTGCTGCCATGCAAATGTGCGCAGCTTCTCTAAGCTCTTCTAGAGCATCGAGGTCATAACTTAGGTCGACCAAGTTATGCTCAACGGACGTATGTCTTGAAGTCGGTAGTCGTACCTCAATAGGTAACACAGCTTCACATCCATAGACTAAGGAAAAGGGAGTTTGTCCTGTAGACGTACGAGGTGTCGTACGATTAGCCCATAGAACGGAAGGAAATTCTTCCACCCACTTCCCTTTAGCATCTTTGAGCCTTTTCTTGATTGAATTGATGATAGTTTTATTACTCGACTCGGCTAGACCATTTGACTGTGGATATCGAGGCGTCGATGTTACCAACTTGATGTTCCTTTCTTCACAAAATCTTCGTGTTCGATCACTGATGAATTGTGTCCGGTTGTCGCATGTTATTTCAGATGGAATTCCAAACCTACAAATGATGTTAGTTTGGATAAAAGAAACGACTTCTTTGTCCCGAACCTGGGAGAAAGTCGCTGCTTCGACCCACTTAGAGAAATAATCTGTTAAAACTAAAAGAAATACTTTTTGCCCAGGGGCAGGTGGTAGTTTCCTAACAATGTCCATTCCCCATTTCATAAAGGGTCATGGGATCAAAGTCGAGTGCAAGGGTTCAGAGGGTTTATGAGACATACCTGTGTGTCTTTGACATGCGTCGCACGATTGTACACACCTGATCGCATCTTGCCTTAATGTCGGCCAATAGTAACCTTGTCGTGATATTCAGTTGGCTAGACTGCGACTTCCTAAGTGGTTTCCACATTCACCATCGTGCATATCTTGTAGAATTTTCTGAACCTGCGTCTTGTTGGTGATACATCGCAAATTCAGACCAGTCGATGATCTTTGATATAATTGTCCTCTGATCATAACGTACCTCGATGCTTTAAATCTAACCTTTCTTGCTTCCATCCTGTCATTAGGCAGTTGATCGTTCTCTAGATAATTTTTAATGTCGTCCAACCAAGAATTTTCTTCTTCAATTGGCGCGACCAAAGTATTATCGTCGTCTTTGATAGATGGTGTTGCAAGGTGAACTATTGGGATATTGTCGAATGTCGTTCGATTAAGTGCTGATCCCAAATTGGCTAATGCGTCAGCTTGAGTGTTCTGATCTCTCGGTATCTGTTCGACTATGAAGCGACTGAACTTCTTTGCTTCTTCCTTTACTATTTTATAATAAGCAATCATCCTTCAATCTTTCTCTGCAAATTCTCCATTAACTTGGTTAACAACTAGGGACGAGTCGCTCCGGACATGTAGACATGTTGCCCCCCAGTCATGAGCAATTTTCATTCCTACAATCAGTGCTTCATATTCTGCCTCATTATTTGTTGCCTTGAAGTCGCACCGTATAGAGTACACTATTTTGCCCCCTTGTGGGGACTGTAGGACGACACCCAGTCCTATTCCTCGTATGTTCGACGAACCATCGACGTCGAGCGTCCAAGTAGTGTCGTGCAAAGTCGCCACAATTAACTCGTTGGACGTTGTCGCTTCTTCTAGTTCTGGACTGAAATCTGTAACAAAATCTGCCAAGACCTGTGATTTGATCGTCGTCTTAGGTTTGAAATCCATATCATAATTGCTGAGGTAGATGCTCCATTTACCTAGTCGTCCTGTTAGTTTAGGTTTTCTTAACACAGACTTTAATGGAAAGTTAGTTACCACAGTTATAGGATGCGATTCAAAATAATTTCGTAGCTTCTTAGCGGCCATGACTAACGAAAGCAAAAGTTTTTCTATAGACGAGTACCTGGTTTCAACGTCTAGTAGAGTTTTACTTACATAGTAGATTGGCAGTTGTTGTCCGTCGGTTTCTCGTATAAGGACTGCACTACCGTTCAAAAAAAAACTTACCGAATTAATGCTGACGGCCAGGTAAAGTTGAAGAGCTTCACCTTTCTCAAGTTTAGAGAGGAAGGGAGGTGACGTCATGTATTTCTTGAGTTGTTGCAATGCCTCCTCGTGCTTATCAGTCCACTCGAATCCTTTATTTTTTTCGCAGGACGTTGTAGAATAGGTGACATTTGTCGGACGACCGAGAGATGAACCTGTTCAACGCTGCTACACGTCCTGTTAGACGTTGGACTTCTTTAAAATTTCTGGGTGACTTTAGCTCAATAATTTCTTTAATTTGGTCTGGGTTAGCTTCGATTCCTCGTCGTGTGACCATATAACCGAGAAATTTGCCAGCTCGAACTCCAAAAGAACATTTTGTTGGATTCAACTTCATTTTGTACTCACGCAAAATGTCGAACGATTGTTTCAAATGTCCTATATGATCGTCCATATACTTTGACTTGACAAGCATGTCGTCGATGTATACTTCCATAGTGTCGCCCAAATGTTCTTTGAACATCATATTCACCAATCGTTGATACGTCGAACCTGCATTCTTAAGACCAAAAGGCATTACTTTATAACAATAAATACCTTTATCTGTCATGAAGGCTGTTTTTTCCTAGTCGTCAGGATGCATCAATATCTGGTTATATCCAGAATATGCGTCCATGAAAGTGAGTAATTCATGTCCAGTTGTAGCGTCGACCATAGAATCGATGTGTGGCAATGGAAATGGATCTTTTGGACAAGCCTTGTTAAGGTCTGTGAAATCAATGCAGACTCTCCATTTGCCATTTTTCTTTTGGACGACAACAACGTTGGCGAGCCAGTCTGGATATTTGACTTCTCGTATTTTTCCTGTTTTAAGCAAATTATCAACTTCGTCGTTGATAACTTTATTTCTTTCAGGAGCGAATTTTCGTCTTTTCTGCTGAACAGGCTTGAACGAGGGATCAACGTTGAGTTTATGAGAAATGATACTTGGATCGATGCCCACCATGTCTTCGTCCGTCCATGCGAAACAATCATTGTGATCCTGCAAAAACGATATTAGTTTCTTTTTAAAAGAAGGGTCGAGCGTCGAACCTATGTAAACCATCTGATCAGGCTTATCCTGGTTTAGGACGACAGCTTCCAAGCGATAGTCGTCGTCAGTCCCAGGAATGTCCTGGTTCTGTAATTGCTATACTGTCTGCTTCGAGGGCTTCAAAGAAACTTTGTAACATTCCCTATCAACTTTTCTTTCGCCTTTGATCTCCTGTACTCCCCATTGCGTGGGAAATTTCAAGGTTTGGTGGTACGTCGAAGGTACAACTTTCATGTCATGAATCCAAGGTCGCCCAAGGATAACATTATAAGCTGATGAACAATCGACGACGTTGAACTTCGTCTGCCTGTTGATTCCTATAGCATATACTGGTAGTGTGATTTCCCCCATGGTACTTTTCGCTCCTCCGTTAAATCCAACGAGTGTAGTCGAACGTCGTGTAATTTCGGATTTGTCGATTCCCATTGCTTTCACTGCATCAAAAAAGATAATGTTAGATGAACTACCTCCGTCGACGAGTATCCTCTTTATCAGACAATTTACATTGCTCAATTGGATAATTAGTCCGTCATGATGTTTCTGATGTACGTCGTCGAGGTCTGCCTGGTCGAACGTCAAGGGCATAGCTTCTAATTCCGTGTCTTCCTTGGGTCTTGCCTCCTTTGGAATTGGTCGGTCGTCGGGACCGCGACTAGCATGTCTTTTAGCAGCTGAATATGTGGTCCCACAGACATCAGAACCTCCGGTGATACAATTAATCACCTTGGCATGTTCTGGGGATGTGGGACGCACATCCTTTTTTCCCATCAATTCTTGTAAATAACCTTTCGAATTAAGCCAGGACAGTTCTTTCTTGAAAGCGATGCAATCATCCGTTATATGACCAAAGTCACTATGGAAATCGCACCATTTTGTCTTGTCTTTCTTATCACTGTCTTTATCGCTTTTCTTAGGCCATCGAACGTTTTGTTGAAGCTGTTTAAGGGATGTGACGACATCCTTAGCTGATTCAGGGAAACCATAAGATGATACTTTAGGATATTGGACAGATTTGGAAGTCGCTGGTCCTTTCTTTTCAAATCGGACGTTTGAAATTTCTCTGGTAGGCTCTGATCGACCAATCGATTTTGGCTTGAAGTCTGGCTTTTTGACACCTAGGCTTTTTCGGTCGCCCGAGTGTTTATTTCTGAAAGCGAAGTCATCCTCGACCCTCATGTGAGCAAGCGTCCTTGCTCGTACGTCTTCAAAGGTTTCTGGAGGATACTTTGTAAGGTCTAGATACAACCCTGAACTATCATCCAGACCCCGTTTGTATGCTTCAATTGCTATTTTCACGTCACAATTTCGGATACTAATCATTTCCGCGTTGAACCCGTTAAAGTAGTCCCGGATGGATTCTCCATTCTTTTGTACGACATAATAAAGGTCGCTCGTTTGTTTTTCCATTTTTCGACTACTAGCGAATTGTTGAGAAAATTGATTCACTAATTCTGCAAAAGACCCGATAGTTTTGGGTTTGAGATTGATAGACCATTGTAACGCTGCTCCAGTCAAAGTTGCTCCAAAACTCTTGCACATGCAGACTTCTTGGAATTGATGCGGTATCGAAATAGTCCACATGAGCTGTTTGTATTGGGCGACGTGTTCTGTCGGATCAGTGACACCTGAATATTTTGGGGAGAAAGTCGGGATGCTATATTTCTTTAGGATGTCTACCAAAGCGATTTCCTCGACGAACGGTGATGCCTGAAATCCTGTTCGCGGCTAAACATCAACTGGGACTGCTGCCCCCGGCAATTTGGCCAGCATTGACAAGACACGCTCATTTTGCTCTTCTAGAAACTTCAATCGTTGTGCAACGGGATCCATTGGTATACCATTGGGAACACCCAATGGAGCATATCCTGATCCGTTGAAGTTAGTCTGCTGCGAAGAATCAGAGGCATATCCATTGAACGTCATAGAAGTCATAGGCATGGTTGGGATTACGAAGGTCGCAGGATTAACTGGTGGTGGACGAGGATAATTAGGCAATGGAGGAGGTACATTATAAGCACCAGTATAATCATTCGTAGTCCCAATTACATTGTTTCCACTTTGGCTTCTGAGATGCTCGATGGTTTCTGCCGCCTGTCGAGCCTGAGCTGTTAGGGCGTCAATACGGGCACGAGCAGCAGTCAACTCCATGTTCATTTGGGCCACAACATGATCTTGAGTTCCTTGGAATGACATTATCCTGAATAACTGAAAAAAGAGAACACTCAAAGGAAAACGTTAGTACGTCGTAAGATTATCGAAGATTTTCTTTGGATGGGGCCCCACGGTGGGCGCCAAACTGTTTATGCCAAAAAATTCCCAAGGAAAATTTAAGGTAAATGTGGAGCTTGATCTAACCAAAGAAAGTAGCTTTAATAATCGTACGACAATAATAGAAATGAAATAAATGGGACAAGGGAATTGGTGACGCGGAAAAACCCTTAAAATGGGTAAAAACCACGGACGAGTATGAGTCGTCGTGCACTATGGACGTCAATCAGGGACGTCGTCCTTGTTAACAAGTGTTACAAGTGAAATGTAAGGCAAAATAATACAATAAAGTAAAGTCGGTAGTTCGTCGTATATAATTAAACTTCGGTCGTGAGTCATACGACAAACAACAAGGGCTTTATGAACTTCCAGAGAGATTGAGTGAGCTTGAAAACGTAATTCGTGAGCTTATAAGATTTTAGAATCATGTCCCCAAATATGAAGTTCAATCTTCATATTTATACTCCAATTGTCCGTTAGCAAGTCTTTGAATGCATATCTTTAATAGAGTATCCGTTTATTGATGATTACATCCGTTGTTATTGGTAACGTCTTCCGTTATGATCTCTAATCATAAACGTCCTTGTAATCCTGCATTAAACATAATAAAATATGTTATAGTTTAATAACTGAAATCATGTCGTACGACAGCCATCGCGGACGGGTCTTGATAGTTTGGTCGATGTCGCTCAAAGGAAGGGCGTCAGTTATTTCTATGGTCGTGCGACTATGGGTTAATGGACTATTGGAATCTTTAGTCGTACGACAAAGAACCTTTGTTATTTTTTACCCAAACAGTAACCTGTCAAAAATGTGAAATTTCATCGACAGATCCGGAAAAGCTTCAAGTTGTCGGTTAGCCATTGCTAATCCGTCGTAAGTTACCAACGGCTAAAATCCATCTGTAATCTTCGTCGGTGAAAGTCAATTTTCTATACAAGAAAAATGACCTTTAGAGAAGATTTTGTTTTGTACTTAAAACTCTAAAAAGCTTCTCTAAAGGCTTTAGAGAAGCTTTTCAATTCCGTCAAAAAGTTTCTCTATGTAAGGGTAGCTAAAGGTTTTTGGGAGGGTTTTCAAAGGGTATATTTAAATTAACTTTTAGAGATGTTTTTTGAGGCTTTAGACTCGGTTTTCAGAAACCTTCTCTAAAAGTATTTATTAGTGACCCTTTTCGAGCATTTAAGACGATTTATAAGCGTCACAAAAATGTACTTTTAGGGAAGGTATTTGTAAAAGCTTATCTAAAGGTATACGCTTTAGTGACACTCTTGAGAACCTTCTCTTAAACTATCCTTTAGTTACACTTTTACAAACTTCTCTAAAGGTTATCTTTGGTTACAAAAATCCAAAACTTTCTCTAAAACTATCCTTTAGTAACCCTTTTAATAAAAAATGAAATCCTTCTCTAAAGGGTATATTATATAATTTTTTTCGTCCAAATTTCAGCTCTATATATAATAATAATAAAATATAATAAGAAATATAATTGATCAATAAAAACAACATAAAATCATAAAACAATAAAATTTCATATTTATATAAAAAATACAATTTTTCGGAACAAACCGTAATGTTCAATCAATCCATACATTCATCCAAATTCTTTAAAAACCATAAAAGTTCATACTACCATGTTCCAATTTCGGTACATTCAACACTTTTGTCAACTCCTCCATCAGTCATCTATGCAAACACTTGTACCAGTTTCTTTTAATCTTTGCTGTTTAAACCAAGGAATATATGAAATCTACTATTCATCTTATTGTTATTGTTATTCACATTTTTAAGCAGGAAATTCTTTAGATACTTTACAACTTACCAAGCATGGATTGGTTGTGATTAATATCAATAACCCCAATAATCCTTTGAAGCTGTAACAATTCTTGCACCTTCAACAATGAACAGCCTGATCAAGAAGAAATCATTAACATTATAGATGTTAAAAGAGCTACAATCCAAAAAAAGGTTACCTCAAGTCTCATAGCATCCAATCCTACAATGACCACAGATGAGTAGTCTTTGGGCTTTGCAACATTCAGAGTAGACCCAGGCCAGAAAGCACCAAAATTATAAGAGTCAGGAGAACCTTGACATAAATACAATAGAAATTTTGAGAAAAATAGCTTACATTAGTTCTAAATGATAACCAACTACAAATTGATTAGCTTACCATACAACAAGGAGACTAGATGCAAGGAGTCTAAGTATGAGGCTCGTCTACGTTCCAGGGGAGAATAAGATGGAAACAACCATGATCTAAAAGGACGAGTCTAATGTATTTGTAGCTGGGAAACCACAAGGCATAATGAAAATCCATCAATTAAATTGTTTTGCTAAAGATGGTACATCTTAAATTTGTGCAACAGAGCCTCCTTTGGGCAGTACAAAACAAAGGAAACACAACTACTTTACAAGATCATAAAAGTAGTATTGATACTAATATTAGTTCATAAAAGTATTAACACCATTCAACAATTCATAAAAGTCATAGACACCTTTACACAAATAAGGAATGATTTATTATCTCTAGAAGAAACCAAACATTTGTCTTTACGATGCACTACCAAAATTCACGATATATAATAGGAGTGTATGTTTTTATTTATTGAAAATGTATCGTTGTTTTAACATAGCACATAATTTCAGTTTTTCATCACAAAATCCTGGTATTATAGTTGGGATGCCAGTTTTTCTTATTCATTTGCATACCCAGTAAGTAACAATTCCAAGATCCTGTGCAAAGAATGATTGATGATACTTTTGGTAGGTTTGATCAGACATATAACATTGAACCCTGACATCAGATCACTAAATTATCATGAGGAACCAAACCTCAGTTCTTTTAACCAAGGACATCACATGTTCTAACAAAAAATATGCTATGAGCTAAGAATGGGAAATTGGAAAAAGAGAACAAAAGGATTGCTTCATTGAAGAACATAACACACCCCGTTCCTTTACCCACCCTCTTCTTAGGCAGAATTGATAAAAATAATTGTATACAATTTCGAATGGGGGTCACAAATATACTAGTACATGTGATGTAGTAAGATGAAACAAAAACCGGTAACAAAGCCAGATAAAAGATTAATTGATCTGAGGGATCTGATATCCGGGGGTGTACCACCCATGCTACAATCTCCGTGATAGTGCCCTCACGATAGTGATAATGTCACTATCGCGTGGCAAGGTCGCACGCGATGTCTGGTCTTCTAAATGTCCGAAATTTTCACCATTCTCCTCATTTCTCACTTCTATCTTCTCCCCTTTTCTCTCCCAAACCTCAAAGACAAACCATAACCCATTTTGAGGGTTTCCCCCCTTGAGCCACATGATTCTTCATCATCTAGCTAGTGGGATCTTGAACCACAATATCTCTATCTTCATCTTCCTCATCAAGTTCAACGTGTGGGAGCTCGGGTTGAAGAGTTGGAATGGGTGTCCTCGGAAAGTCTCATCATATAAATGGTAAGCTTCCTTGATTTAATGTTATAAATGCTCCATTGATGGTTTCTTAGTGTTTGGTTTCTCAAACCTCGGATTTGATAGTTTTGGAGAAACTAGGGTTTTGATCTCGTTGGGGATTTTAGTAAATAATGTTTGAGGAATGTTTCTAAATGGTTTGGTATGTATGGATCTAGATTTTGGAAGTCTTCGGCTTGAGGATTCAAGTGCCCTTCAAAAGAGCTCGTTGGGTGAAACCTAGATTTAGCCTAATTCTAGCAAGGTGAGTTCAAGTTGATTTGTTAAAACGGTGTACATGCCAAAAGGTGTATTTTGAAGTAAAAGTATGTTTTACTTGGTTATTGTCAAATGTGGGTATTTTGATAAGTTTTCATATTTAGTAAACTTGGGTTGTGTTAACCTCTTAAAATGCCTATATTGGGGTTTGAACATTTCAACAGCTAAATAGCATGATCTACGTATTCTTGGTGATTTTGTACAAGTAGGATCTATTTTATGATTTATGCATCTTTGATGATTTTGTACAAATGAAGTCTATTTCATGTTATATGCATGTTGGCGTATTTTCATTCATAAACCCTTTGGAAAACCTTTGTTCTCATTATGTATTGAGTTTTGGGTTAATCTCGTCTTAGAGGTGTGTGTCTTCGTAAACGTTTTTAAAGACATTTCATTATTTGGGGGACCGGTAATTGTTAGTCAAATGGATTTTGAGCATTTTAGCTCGGTGTAGGCTTAAAAGAGTCTTGAGGACAATTGTCCGTGTTTAATGGCTCGATGTAGAGTCCAATATATGATTTACATTTTAATCCGCTTTATTGCATATTTATAATCAGTACAGGCTCGAGTGCTTTTGTCATTCATGTGCAGTCGTGTATTTTTAGACTATGTTGCACTAGATCCATTGGCACATAAGTTAGTCTTATTTGATGGTCAAATGGGTGGTACGGGGTTGGACTCTGGCACTCATGTTTTATGACCAAAACTTGACAAGTAGGCACTAGGAGGATGTAGTCTTGGGTGCCACTGTGTGGGTGTGTGCCTAGACCTCCGCCGTCGAAGAATTTCCTCAGTTGTAGTCCCCGGGTGTGCTGGGCCTTTCGGGTGTCCTTTTTGGCATCAAGGTACCTCGTCTCTTTGGGTGAAACTTGTCAAGGATTCGTAGGGACACTCGGGCTTTCATGTCGTTAGGTGTCATGCGATGAACGTTGTAGGAGTGGCATACTTTGTGTTCTTCCGCTCTCAACGGATACGGGTATCCCCCGTTGTCGGCCGCTGTATTTTGGATATCTAATTGTCCATGCTTTAATATTTGGATTTCATTCCATTTTATGGTCGCGTAAGTATTAAGTTTCAGTTCCATGTTTTAATGGCGTACCATATTTGTATGGATAGTTCTCCGTTATTTAAGGGTCGAGTATGATGTTCCACCCGCGTTTTGGTTGTTTTGGGATATGAAGTATTATTTACATTTTCACGAATTTGAGTATCGAATTATAATCGTGTTTTAGGTAAATTATGGGTTGCATCGTTTTATAAAGAATGTGTGTTTGGGAGCATTGTCTTTAAAAATGCATATTTTAGGAAAATGAATCGTTTCCATTTTCAAAGTAAAACATTTCAAAAGATCCGGAATTGGACGAAATTCCTTTCTTTTAAAGATCTATTCATTCATGTTAAAACTCTTGAGCTCACTAGGCGTTAAGCCTAACCTTTTTATTTGCCGCCATGTTCATCAGGTTCCAGTTGGGGGTTCGGACTCTAGTAGTCTCATGAAGAGTTGAGCCTTAGCTTTATACAAGAGTAAGTAGCTGGTGAAGTCTTCCGCAAGTTGGAGATAGTGATTGTTATTGGGTTTAGTAACACCCGTTCCTTTTCATACATGGTATGTATATGATGAATGTGCGTATTGACATTAATTCTCAAATTGTGTCTGTAGTCAAAGTAATTATTGATGTATTTAGAAATTTTTTAATAAGTTGCTATCTTCAGATTTAAGGGTGTTACAAGTTGGTATCAGGGCATAAGTTTGAGAGAATTAGGTATTGATCTTTGAATGCCTAGACTCAATCTAGCGTTCTTAAAAGTGATTGTAAGTGAAATGCACATTAGGAACCTTAAGATAAGATATTTTGGAGTTGATCGGGTCGCTAGAACGGGAAACTTGCCGAGGGTCGCAAAGATGATCATGTACAGTACGTTTGTAATGGCACCTGGCCAGTGTTATGGTGAACCTACATGCTACATGGGTATACTTGAACTACCTTGGTGGAATGACCGTTGGGGTAGTGAGAAAGTTTCTAAGCGAGCAATCTAAGGAAGGGTTGATGTTTATAGCAATGTCACTTTGGAGTGATAGTTAAGTGCGATGAATACATTAAGTTGACCATCTTGAGTTAGAATTATTGGTTGGAGTAGAACTATCAGTTGGACAGACCGATTCTGTTTCGAGGAAAATTGTAAGTTAACCAATTAGTTGGATTGTTGCTCTAAGATGTTGGATGCATCCGGATGACAATAGTATATCGGAAAAATGGAGGAGTGAAGTCCAAAGATGTGAGTGCCGACCAAAATTCATGCACAAAATTTATTTCTAAAATAAGTTTGCATCAATTGTTTCTCGTGTTTTCGAAGCATAAATTGTGTTCTACTGTGAAGTCTTGATAAAACATTTAACACTCATCATATTTTTAAACCGTGAGCGTAAGCATGCATGGAATTGTTTTGTTGCATGTAATTGCAAATTTATATTGAAAATCTATCCGTCCCTGTTATGCGTCTAACACTATTTTTGGATATTATAAAGACCCGTGTTTGAATGTCAGTTGGTGTATTGGGCGTAACCGTAGAATTTTTAGCCTTGACATTGGATCTCCTCCACGTATGTTAAGGTTTTAAAGAAAAAGTAGTTCCACTATGTTAGGGCCATTTTCAATGTTAAATAGAAGTTCAGGGTAGTTTGTGACAAGTTGCAATAGTTGTAAGCTTGTTGGGCCTTAAAGCCCATAAGCCCATTATGATTGTAAAGCCTAAGTATATAAAGGCTTAATTATATCATTATTAGGGTTAGACGTTATTCAGAACAGTTTAGAAGTTGAGAGAAATTTATTATTCAGTTTACTAGTTGTTAGGTTTACATACGATTATCAGAAATTCTCTCTGTAAACCTTAGCCCTTTGAAGTTTATATTAATCATATAACTAGTTGCTGTGGTCAATATCTTGTTCATCATTATTCATATATTTGTTGATTGCACTGAAACTGGGATCTACAATTGGTATCAGAGCAAATAGGCAAAAGGTTTGATCCAGAAAAAGGTTTGTCTAAAACCCTATAATCATTCTTTTATGTGTTAATCTCTAATTGTGCCTTATTTGATAAACAGTTTATGTGTGTTATCGATCTGGTTTGTTTGGTTATCGGTCTAATATATTGTTTAATTGGGTTCCTCGATTTTTCTGAGTTAAATTGTGTTTCGATCGAAAGTTTTTTTTTCTTTTCTGGAATTTTGTGTTTCGATCGAATCTTAGTGAACCCTCGGTCTTAGTGATTTCTGGGTTGTGTATCGTATCCGGTCATTGGTCTGCTTGTTTTTGTTTAATTCCTTCGATCAAAGGATCGAAGGATCTGGGTTTGGGTTCGATCGAATCTCAAAACTCTTCGAGTTCTTCGGTCGAACTCTTCGAGTTCTTCGGTCGATTTTGGTTAATCGATCTTATCCTTATTTTGTGGTTATCGTAATTTAAGTCTTTCGACTTGAGTATTAGACCGGACACCTGTGCCCCGGTCTTGTCCTTTCGACCGAATAGGACTTCCTCTTTCGACCGGACACTTGTGCTCCGGTCAAACCCCTTCGACCGAACAAAGTGTCCCCGGTCTTGTCCCTTCGACCGATTAAGGATCCTCCGGTCTTATCCCTTCGACCGATTAAGGGTCCTCCGGTCTTGTCCTTCGACCGGATAAGCGTGTCCCCGGTCGTATCATTCGACCGGATAAGTGTATCCCCGGACGTGTCCTTCGACCGGATAACTGCTTCCTCCGGGCATACCTTCGACCGGATATTTGTTTGACCTGATTTTCCGTTTAGATAAAGTGTTTTTGTGTTTCTTCTATTTTATTGTATTTGGATCATTCTGCTTGCCTAACGATCATTACAGTGCTCTTAAGTTAAGAAGTAAAGATGAACTCAAGGGATGCTCTAGCCATCGGTTCTGACCAAAAGCCCCCGGTGCTCTTTCGGGGAGAATACCCTCAGTGGCATGACCGATTTATGAATTTTATAGAAGCCAAAACCAACTATGAAGATATATACAAATGCCTGACTGAGGGTCCACAAGATTGGCCAATGAAAGTGGTACCGGCAAACCCAGCTGAAGGTTGGCCAGAGCGCCAGATCCGGAAAACTGTTGGTGATTTTACTAACAAAGAAAAGGAAATGTACGAGGCAGAAAAGCTGGCAAAATCATATCTTCTTCAAAGTCTACCTAATGACATCTATGCTTGTATAGATAGCTTCAAAGACTCGTCGAAAAAGATGTGGGACCAAATAGAGAAGATGATGATGGGAAGCCACATCAATAACCAGCTAAAGGTGACAAACTGTATCACCAGATATGATGGGTTTAAAGCACGAAAGGGTGAAACGCTGACGGAAACCTACGAAAGGTTTAATATGCTTCTAAATGATCTTCAGAAAAATAAGATCACAAAGACGAACACGGAAAACAACATAAAGTTTATGAACAACTTACAGCCTGAGTGGAAACCGTTCGTCTCCCATATTCGCCACACTCAAACCTTGGAGAAGCTGTACCTTCACGAACTCTATGAAATGCTGCTCCAAGACGAAGAGGAAGTGATGGAACTTATTGGGAAAGCAGAAGAAAAGCCAGCAACTGATCAAATAGCACTTGTATCTGAGAGAAGAGGCAAGTCCGTCAGCCGATCATCTGGAAAAGAGTCCGTGCTGAGTGATTCTGAACCTGAAGATCCCGATAGCGACTCGGATCCAGAACTTGCCAAGATGAAAGAAGCAATGGTGTTTCTCACTCAAGCATTTCAAAAGAGGAAGTTTTTCTCCAAGACTTCCAATAAGCAAAGAGTCTCTACTCGTCGTGATCATCGAGACAAGTCTGAAGGTAACAGTCGTTTTGAAGCCGGTAAGAAGCCTGACAAGAGACATGAAGAAAAGCCTAAAGACGAACCGATCAAATGTTACAATTGTGGTCGGTTAGGTCATTTCGCCAGAGATTGTCGCAAGCCAATTGTGCGCAACGCCGACTACTACCGAGCCAAGCTGCTTCTTGCCAAAGAAAAGGAAGCTGGTAAAGCTCTAATGGCTGAAGACGATTACTGGCTACAAGTGTCGGATGAAGAACCCGAGGATGCTGAAGCTCATCTGTGCTTCATGGGCAACCATTCATCACCATCTGATACTGATGAAGACGATAACAATGCTCCTTGCCAGGTATGTACCCCTTTTCATGAAGCTTTACTTGATCAGATGCAACTATCTATGAACAAACTTGACTCTTACAAGCTTCTGTTAAAAGAAAAAGAACAACTTATTTCTTCTCTGGAAAACCGTGTCACTAAGCAGTCTGATTTTATGGAAAATCAAAGCTTAGAAATCTCTAGCTACATGTGCACTATTTCTAATCTAAGAGAAGAAAATGTGAGGTGTTCAACAGAGTCACAAAATCTAATGACCAAAGTAGATGACCTGACCGATAAGCTCCGTATGTCTGAGTCCAAGAAAATTGATTTGTTAAATCAAAACATGGCTTACAAAAATGAGAACATAAGGTCGTCCAATCAGCTAGAAGAGCTTGAAAAGAAACTTTATAAATTTGGTCAATCTGATCAAACGCTAAAGCTAATCGCGCCAAAAGAACCAAAGTACGGAAATGCGGGTATCGGGTACGATAACCCTAATTATTTAAACAAGGCTTTATCCAAAGTTCCTACTTTATATGCATCTGAATTTTTTGGATTAGACAAAATCTTTCCTGAATATAAGATACATTGGACCACACCCACTGAGGAGGAAGACCTTGAAGATAAGTTGAGAAGAGAAAACTCTGTTCTTTCTAAAAGGACATTTCCTTTTGTTTATGATACTTTAAATGCTTCTTATAATACTGACAAACCCCGTTTCCTGTCATCCGATTTTTTCCATAGTTACTCTCAAGCTGAACTAGATACTAAAACCGTTAAAACTGAGGAGGAACCTCTAGCTCCCAAGGTTTATGTTCCAACTCTGCTTTTAGAAAAGAAACTTGTTCAGCTAGAAGAATCGTATGCACTAGAAAGGGAAAATTTTCAAAAGGAAAAGCAAAGTCTTTTATCTCAAATTGAGTGTCTCAGTTCCAACAAAAAGGAGACTATGTCGAAAGAAGAAAAAGAATATTACCAGGCAGAAATAAAGAAGTTGCACTCACAACTGACTGCTATGGCAGCAGATAATCTGAAAGTGCAACTTCACAAGGTTGACTCTCATGCTCAGCCTTCCATTCTCCAAAGAGAGTTATCGTCTCTGTCTGAAAACTCTTATCCTTCTTCTGACTCATCTTCCTACAAAGCTTTTATGGGTGACTCGTCACCGATCATTTCAAATAAAGGAAAAGAGCCTCAAAGTCTTAAATCAGATCAGTGTTCTGATTGTAAAAATGCTTCCGCATATGATCTGCCCTCAACAAACTCTTCAAATGCTCTGAAGTCCTCATGTGATAAGGTCCTTTCTGATGAGGAACTTGAATTTTCCGCATTCTTGAATTCTGAGGTGTGTTTAGATAGCACTTTGAGCCAATTTGATTTTAATCCTTCTCTACCTAGCCATGTTGATTTTTTAAATGAGTCATGTGAGCCTCCGGTTAAATTTTATAAAGGTGAATGTTCTACGTTTGCCTCGAGAAAACCTTCTGTAAACAATTCTTCAAAACCTTCCAAGTCTAAATCTAAAAGGCGTTCACAGAAGCAGAAAAAGACCGGTCGCTCTCAAATGTCACACTCGTCAAATTTCAAATCCTCTGACTATGGGTTTAACGGCATTTCAGATACGTTTGGTCGGCAGAAAGAAGTGAAATATGCTTGGGTAGCTAAGAAGTCAAAAGAAAGCTCGGCAACATCAGAATTAGTTGATCCAGTGCTAAAGTCTAGAAACAACAATAACAACCATGATGTGTTTATTTCTAAACCTCTAGTTGCTTGTAATGGAATTTTTCCTTTAAAAGTTTATTCTATTCCGCAATTACTTCAACTGTCGCATGATTGTTTGTGTTGTTCTCATTGTGGATCAAATGATTTTGTTGATAGCCGTTATGCATCTGATTGGTTTGGTTCATATCATATTGCTACTAATAATTCTCATAATCATGTTTCCCGTGAAAGACAAAGACCCAATTATAAACGGGTCTCTAAGTCGGGTGTTAAATCTAACCCCAAAGGACCCATTTACGAATGGGTACCTAAAAAGAAATAACCTGTTTTACAGGAAGGTCATGTGTGGTATCTAGATTCAGGCTGCTCCAAACACATGACCGGAAGAAGGGAGCTTCTCACAAACTTCACCGAGAGGTTCTGTGGGAATGTACGTTTCGGGAATGATCACTCCTCTCCCATCAGGGGTTACGGCGATATTGTCAAAGATAACATCACGATCAAGAAAGTCTCCTATGTCGAAGGTCTCAGTCACAATCTCTTCAGTATCGGTCAATTCTGCGACAAGAATCTCGAGGTTACTTTCAAGGCTAAACGGTGTAGCGTTCGAACTGAGGATGGTAAAGAAATACTTGCTGGAACGCGACGCACCAACCTCTATACGATTGACCTCTCGTCCTTGAAACCTGACAAGGAAGTCTGTTTGTTGTCAAAAGCATCTACTGAACAAAGTTGGCTATGGCATCGTCGTCTCTCGCACTTGAACTTCAAGAACATCAACAAGTTGGTGCTCGGGGGACATGTCAAAGGTATGCCAGATCTCAAGTTTGCAAAAGATCATCTGTGCGCTGCCTGCGAAAAGGGCAAGATGAAAAAGGCGTCTCACAAGCCTAAAGCCGTTCCGAGTACTTCTCGGTCCCTTGAGCTAATCCACATGGACTTATGTGGACCGATGCGCGTTCAAAGCATAAATCACAAGAAGTATGTTCTGGTGATGGTTGACGATTTCTCTCGTTACACTTGGGTCCGATTTCTCCGTTCCAAGGATGAAACTCCCGAATTGATAATCTCTCTTCTGAAAAGTATTCAAGTCAGTCTCAACCAACTAGTTCAAACCATCAGGACGGACAACGGTACTGAGTTCAAGAATCAGTTACTCACCACTTATCTCACTTC
Organism: Arctium minus; assembly: GCA_954870635.1. NCBI lineage: Eukaryota > Viridiplantae > Streptophyta > Magnoliopsida > Asterales > Asteraceae > Arctium > Arctium minus. The sequence goes on along the minus strand of OX941085.1, from coordinate 86,424,969 downwards.
AGTGGGTATCTCGCATACTTTCTCCGCTGCTCGTACTCCTCAGCAGAATGGAGTGGTAGAACGTCGAAACAGAACTCTAGTCGAAGCAGCATGCACGATGTTATCTCATTCCAAACTACCACTATTTCTTTGGGCAGAAGCTGTTGCTACCGCTTGCTATACTCAAAATCGGTCTATCATTAACAAGCGGTTCAACAAGACTCCGTACGAGATCATCAACAAACGTATTCCAAACATCAACTACTTTCATGCCTTCGGATACACCTGCTTTGTCTTAAATGATAAGGATGATCTTGGCAAATTTAGTTCCAAAGCGGATGAAGGAGTGTTCATCGGCTATTCTCAGCACGCAAAAGCCTATCGTGTCTACAACAAACGGACGAAGACCGTCGTTGAAAGTGTAAACGTGACTTTTGACGAGGCCCCTGATATGGTTTCTGAACATCTCAGTTCAGAACCCGCGCTAACTGGTGTGTTAGCTTCTGGACAATTTCGTACGGAGGCTACATAATCTCCAGTGGATCCACATCATGCATCAAGAGCACATCTTTCTGATTTGGATTTACTGTTTGAATTCTTTTATACTGACTTATTTAATGTTAAGTCTAATACTACGTCATGCGACAGGAATAATGCTCAAGCACCAGAAGTGACACAAGTCACGGGCCCTACCGACTCCGGTGGTCCATCCTCGCCTGGTGCTCCATCCTCTACTGCCAATGATCAAGCTTCCCCGAGCTCAAGTGATAGACACCCTCTTGCTCAAGCTCTTGATGACGGTGCTACTGAACCAACTCATGTTTCCGTACAACTTCCTGCACCGACTTCTGTCGAAGGTGCTCTCGAAGTTTCCTCTCCGGCAATCTCGGAACACTCCATAGTTTCATCTCCAGCTGAGTCGTCCTCTACTCCTAGTTCGACTCCCACTACGAAGGTTACACCTCACAAACCATCATCCCTCGAGGCAGTTCAGGATTTACCCTCAGGTGGTCATGTGGATTCCGATACCTCCCATCAGACGTATCAACCACATCCACATACTACCAAATGGACTCGAGCACATCCTCTTCATCAGATCATTGGTGATCCCTCCACACCAGTTCAAACTCGATCCACCACCGCCAATGACTGCTTATTTTCCTCATTTCTCAGCCGTATCGAACCTTCCACTGTCTCTGACGCACTGACTGATCCGGACTGGGTAATTGCTATGCAGGAGGAACTCAACCAGTTTGAGACCCTCAAAGTATGGCGCCTAGTTCCCCGTCCTAAGAACAAGACGGTGATCGGGACTAAATGGATTTTTAAGAACAAGAAGGACGAAAACGGCATTATTGTTCGGAACAAGGCGCGTCTAGTGGCTAAAGGATATCGCCAGCAAGAAGGAATTGATTACGATGAGACATTTGCACCGGTGGCCCGCATTGAAGCGATCCGCATGTTCCTCGCCTACGCCGCTCACAAGAATTTCATCGTCTTTCAAATGGACGTGAAATCCGCGTTTCTCAATGGCGTGCTCAAGGAGGAAGTTTATGTCTCGCAACCCGAAGGCTTCGTAAGTACTGAAAATCCGAATTACGTCTACTTTCTTGACAAGGCCCTCTACGGTCTTAAGCAAGCGCCACGAGCCTGGTATGATGCACTATCATCCTTCTTAGTCAAGTCTGGATTCTCTAAAGGTAAAATTGATACTACCTTATTTATTAAAAGAGAGAAGAATGATATCATTCTTGTACAAATCTATGTTGATGATATAATCTTTGGCTCCACGAACCCCAAGTATTGTCAGAACTTTTCTGCCTTAATGAGTAAACATTTTCAAATGAGCATGATGGGGCAAATGAATTTTTTCCTGGGTCTCCAAGTAAAACAATTACAATCAGGAATTTTCATTAATCAATCTAAGTACATCTCGGATATTCTTCGGAAATACCAGATGGAACAATCTTCATCTATGAAAACCTCCATGTCCACTACTCTAAAGCTTCACTCCGATCCTGACGGTAAAGATGTGAATGCTACTATTTATAGAGGTATGATTGGCTCTCTGATGTACTTGACGGCTAGTCGGCCTGACATTATGTTTTCGACATTCTTGTGTGCAAGATTTCAGTCGAAACCTAAAGAGTCTCACTTAGCTGCGGTTAAGCGAATTTTTCGATATTTAAAAGGTACTGCTGATCTTGGTTTGTGGTATCCAAAAGAGACAGGTTTTGAATTGACAGCCTACTCGGACGCTGACCACGCTGGAAACATGCTGGACCGGAAGAGCACGTCGGGTCATGTTCAGTTCTTGGGTGATCGTCTTGTAAGCTGGGCTTCCAAGAAGCAAAACTGCGTGTCCACCTCCACCGCAGAGGCGGAGTATGTAGCAGCCGCCAGTTGCTGCTCGCAAGTCATCTGGATGCGCACCCAGCTCAAAGATTATGGATTTAATTACTCCAGGATTCCCATCTACTGCGACTCGAAGAGCGCTATTGCTATATCAAGCAATCCCGTCCAGCACACGAAGACGAAGCACATTGACGTGCGCTATCACTTTATAAAAGATCACGTGGAAAAAGGTACTATCGAACTCTATTTTGTTAATTCAGAGCATCAGTTAGCAGACCTATTTACCAAAGCCTTGGACGAAAAACAATTTAATTACCTTGTGTCCAAGCTAGGTATGCTAAATCTGAAAGTTTGATACGTTCGCAGCTCTCTACGAGTTTCATTCTATAACGAATGACTGTGACAAATGCACCAGTGCCTTGTCTCTGGTTGCTATTATCCACACTCCTTGGTTATTGCATTTTACTCGTTTTCCGTTACGAACTTCTGTATCAACAAAGTAGATTTCGTGTGTTTCTCGTTTCTTTTGTGTTCGTGTGTCTGTTTTTGTGATTTTGTGTACAGTTTATCTCTTCTTCTCTGAAAAGTGCAAGTTGATTGTGATGGATCTACACCCCGGTAATGTGTTCAGGGGGAGCACTAGCGTCAGATGGTTGGTAAGTCACACAAGTCCACCTTTCGAGGGGGAGCAGGTAAGTGGGTTCTGAGTTTGGACCTTCTCTTGGTAAGTCTTTGAGGGGGAGCTATGTTTAGTTTATTTTTTTCTTTTTCGTGAACTTATTTTCGTTTCTCTCGTATTCGAAAAAGTCAAAAATATTTTATTTCTTTCAGTTTTTTTTACTTAAGAAAATCCCAAAAATATTTTTTTTCTTAGTTGTCTTTTGTTTTATTGTGGGTTGGGTTGTTTGTTTGGTTTGATTCGGCCCAAAGTCTACCCCCCCCCGGCCCAAGCCCAACACCCTCCGGGGTATAAGAACCCCGGTCGAAGGGAAATCTTCCTCATTCGATCAAACCCTCAGAATCACTCCTCATCTTCGTCTCTCTCTCGCCCGGCCTACTCGACCGAAACCATTATTCGACCGAACACCATCGACCCTTCAATCTTCCATCGATCAGGTAGCTGTTCTTTGGGTTATTTGTTGATTAAATCTGTTTTTGGATCGATTCTCCTTTGGTTTATCAGTTTGGGTGTGTTTCGGCGTCGTCTCCGACGACTCTAGGGTGACCTTTCGACTCTCCGGGGGTTTACTCCGATCTAGGTTACGCCCCGGTCAAAGGCACCCCCGTTCGAAGGCACCCCCGGTCATATGGCTCCTCCGGTCGACTAATTTCCGGTCTTAACCTAACCCCGGTCTTAACATGTCTCCGGTCTTATTAACCTCCGGTCGTACACCTCATCCGATCGAACATTTATCCGGTCTTAGTCGAACCCCGGTTAAATCTTATCCGGTCGAATCCAATTTCTTTGGTGCTTATTGTTATATCTTTTTAATAGCTTGTTTATGAGGTGACCTTGGTGGTTATTTGTGCTGGTGCAGGTTCTTGGTGCCTTGGTGACTGACCCTAATTCTCGAATAGGGTTGTGTTCTTCCAATTTTTGGAGTTACTATCCGTTGTGATTTAAATCATGACGGTATAACTCCAACGGCTAGTATCTTATTCTAAACCTGCGTACTAATCAATTCATTCTTCACAGGTACAATGGCACAAAACCAGCCACCAGCGATTGATCCAATCGCAGATGCGGAACTGATTCCCGAGGATCAGTTCCTTCCTCTTACAGCCAATAACTACCATCTCGATGTAACCCAACCTGCTATTCAACATCAGGTTATCATCGAGATACTCAGGGGCCATCCAATCGCCTATGCTCTAACGGAAACTGCAACCGTACCAATTCTATACTTACAGCAGTTCTGGCATTCTCTCCATGCGTTAGAGGCCGATGGAGGATTTCATCTTGAAGGACGAATAGATCACACTCCAGTGCTTCTCACATGTGATCTTTTCCGTCAATTTCTTCGGTTACCGACCGCCGGATCCGTAGCCGGACGCGAAACCTTTGATCCCATGGTCACTGATGCTACACTGTGCGCTGATCTTCTCTCCTTGGGTTACGGCGCAGAACTTCGCATTCCATCAACCTTCAACCACAAACATCTATCAACAATATGGTATACGTTGTTCGCATACATCAATCGGTGCCTTTCGTCTATAACGAAGGGCATTGATCAGACGAGCGCCCCGATTCTTCGCATCTTTCACGCGGTGGCTTTCAATCGCCACGTGGACTTTGCCGACTTTCTCTGGTTTGAACTCATTCAAAGAGTTCGTTCTACTGCATCTCGCCGGTCAAACTTCATTCCATTCATGCGGTTCCTACAGATCATTATCCGGAACTACATGAACCTGTATCCCGAGATACAGCGCCGCTCTACCCACACGACGTGCCCACAACATCCAACTCGCAAGATTCCTTCCCGTGCTGATCCGGAAGGTGTTGTCGCCCGACAAATCCCAGTCGGGGTACTAGACCATGCTCGTCCCACGGCACTGAGTGTGATAGCTTATAGGCACACACACAACATTCCAGCTCCTATGGTCCGGCCAGGACCGGCAGGACCTGCCCAGGGAGCAAGACCTGAGCGACGTGAGGGTCCGCGTCCACAAACGAGAGGCAGGAGCGTCCGGATAGCTGGGGCTTCCGGACAGGGAGTGTCGAGAGCTATTAGTGTGAGGGGATCTGGCGTGGGCAGTGCCGTTGGAACGAGCCAGCCTAGTTCTTCAAGACAACCACCGTCATCGCCACCAACCGAGACTCAAATGCCAGAAGAGGCCACAGATTCTGAAACCATTCATGTTCAGTCCTCTTCTGTCACTGCTACTAAAGACACGGCATCCAATTCCGACTCCGAAGAAACACATTTTGAATCATCGCCATCAAATGAAGAGTCTTCTGACTCTGATGGTGACGATAATCAGCCCCCATCCGGAGAGATAAGGAGAGCGGAGGGAGTATTAGTTGAATATCAAGAGGTGAGCTGTGTGAGGGAAAGGCGGAGTAAGCTACATTCTGAGAGTACACGAGTGATGGGACAACCATCTTCGGTTGTATCCCCCCTAGCCACGTCTAGCCAGGTAGCCACATCTGCTACCCAGTCTCATGTGTTGGGACAGGGTATTGAAGAAGCCGCCGTGGACCTAGCGGCGCATTTGCACACCCCACCAAGCCACTCCACCATCTCTCAACAGATGGTGGTTTTACATTCTCACGGGGATTTAGCACATACGCTATCGGACTCTCACTTGGAGGGTGCCGATATTGAAACAAGAGAACAGCTGCCCCCGCTCTCGCCTTCTTTGCATGCACGGAGTCTAGATCCATTTGTGATTCATGCCATTCCTAGGACACAGATTCCTTTTTCGGCTATCGCCGGTAGCCTAAGTGGCCCGGCCGGAACATCCATAGTAAACCCACCTTCGGGTAGGTTACAAGGATTGGGTGGAAGTCCTACCACGGCTATCATCACGCCAACCGTGAACGTAGGCGGCTCGACTTCAAAAGTCGTAGCTACAACGGGAAGTCTAAGTGACCCCGGAGTTACCCCACATGAGTTTGTCTCAAGGGAATACATGGACGGCGCCCTAAAGGCTATCCAATCTATGTTAAGGGAGGAGATGGACAACATCAAACGAATGGTCAAAGGCAAAGGTCCTGCGATTGAGCCGGAGACCACACCTATTCCACCTTCTCTATCAGCCACGGATCTTTCCATACCTGAACTCAAATCTATCCTTCTCGCCAAACTTATATCCCAATCTCAAACCGAACCCACCCAAGATGCAGATTTGCTATCTCTACTTCGTTCTCAAGCATCCACACCTACTCCACCTACACCCCAGCCTAATGTCTCTACCGAAGCCTTCCAGATCCAGCAAGCTATGCTTCAGTCACTTCAGCAAACCGTAGCTGTTTTGACTGAACGCCTTTCAGCAGTGGAGGATACCTGCCGTAACCAGGCAGAACGGCTCAAGCGCCGACATGATGATCAGGATGATCCTGATCACCATGAGGGGGAGAAGCGCCAACGTCTATCTGAGCCGGAGACACATGTAGTGGAGTCAGAACAGGTTGAACAGGGTACGGGTTCGGGTACAAGAACAGAGGGACAGAGACAGGAACAGGAACGGGAACCGGTGACAGACTTGATACTATACGATTATCCGACGGTTGAAAAGCCTGAGGAATTTGAAGATGGTTCTCCGATAGTTCCTGAAGATTAGGCAATAATACTAGATCCGTATGAAGTGACGGACACGACAGAAGAATGTGCCAATACTGAAAGAGCTCTGGTGGTTATGCAAGAAGAAATTGATGAAATACTGCATCCAGATGATCAGTCTTCTGCCGTGATTCCTTTATTGACCTATCCAGTTAATCACCCTGATTTTTCTTCTACAGTTTTTCCCGAGAGATCTCCTCCAGCTTCACCAGTTAGAGAATCAGTTAGTACTACTCCAATTCGTCCATCCAAGTGGGAAAGAGTCCGAATCAAAGTTCCTTTCCTCGAAGAAAGTCAGAAAAAGATCTTTGCCCACTGGATCAGAAAGTATGATGAAGTCGTTATCCATGGTCTACAGTCAGTGAAAAATAAAGAAAAACAGCGTGAACTTGTGTTCGTGTACAGAAAGTTCCAGCACAAGTACTCCAAGACAAAGCTCAGGATTGTATCAGTTGATAAGATTATACCTGCCTACTTCATGAAGGTTAAGTATACGGACTTTATGGTTACTAGAGAAGATGGTCAACAATACTGCTTTTCTGATGCTGATTTTCCATATCTAGAGCCACAAGATCTGCTGTACATATTACGTGACTTAAAGACCAGAACCGTCAGACCCGGAGAAGTCATTGATGCACTAGAAACAGTGAAAAGATACATGAAGTGCGCAATGAAACTTGCTTCGGTGGAAGATTTTCAGATTGGGTTAGAAAGTGATCAACCGAAGATTAATCTGTTCAAGCCTGATCTGAGTGTTCCGTCTGACGCTCTAAATGTACCTGCATTCACAGTTATAAAGTTTCCAGAGTTTGGTATGTCATATGTGAACAATAACGGTATTCTACGCTTTATCCGTTTTGATCAGATTGCCAGATTTTGTGATGGTACGTTGATGTTATTGAAAGACAAGTTGCAGCGTGCGCTGAGTCAAGATGAAAAAGGAGTTCAATTACTGGATTTTTCATACAAAGCACTTGTTCTTAAAGCACTGAATGTTATTGAAGAACGACTGGAGTATAGAACGCAAATCAGATATTTTGAGATCAGCTTTGGTTTCCGGAAAATTTTTGTTTCTAACTGGCGTGACTATCAACTTCTATTTAAAGGGGGAGATTGTTAGGGCCATTTTCAATGTTAAATAGAAGTTCAGGGTAGTTTGTGACAAGTTGCAATAGTTGTAAGCTTGTTGGGCCTTAAAGCCCATAAGCCCATTATGATTGTAAAGCCTAAGTATATAAAGGCTTAATTATATCATTATTAGGGTTAGACGTTATTCAGAACAGTTTAGAAGTTGAGAGAAATTTATTATTCAGTTTACTAGTTGTTAGGTTTACATACGATTATCAGAAATTCTCTCTGTAAACCTTAGCCCTTTGAAGTTTATATTAATCATATAACTAGTTGCTGTGGTCAATATCTTGTTCATCATTATTCATATATTTGTTGATTGCACTGAAACTGGGATCTACACACTATTCTTAAGTCGGAATTTTCTGGAAAATTTTAGTCTGTATGAGTCGTGTTTAATTTTACGGGATATAGTTTTGCAACCTTTGGAGTTAGTAAATGTATTTTGAGATGCGTGAGTTTACTTTTTATGGCGTATAATTTACTAGCTTTTGGGGTGCCGTATCTCGTGAGAGTTTTGTGGGAAAGGGTCACTTTATTTTACGTGGTGGTTTTAGAGTTTTGACATTTTTAGACTTATTGTCGTTTTACGCTTTTCATGTGGGGAAGCAGAGATTTTGACGCCGCTTGATTTTACCGTCAATGAGTTTATGAAAGTTTAGTTGGGTTTATGGCGTTTTACTTTATGACCATTCGAACCGCGTAATAAAAAGAAATTTTGGAACGTGTAGACTTGCATTAGTGGGTGCGTTAAGTTTACGAGTCTTGTTCAGTACTTTGTCTCATGCGAGTCTTGCACCTATATTTTTGCAACCGTAAGAGTCACCTTGAAAATCTTAATGTCGCACGACTGCATTCTGAGTTTTACACGGGTATATGTGCGTACTTTTGGGTTGAATTTTATTTTCACTCGCGTGAGTAAATCTGTGAAATAATTATGTTGCCTCATATTAAACTTTTAATCTAAACGTGCTTCGATTGTTGACCTTCCTGTTATAAATTTTCTGCAATGTATGAAATGAATTTTCAGGTTACATATCGTTGCTGTTACCATCTTTGTCAAATGCTTTTTATTGGTGCGACTCGAGGCTTTAAATTCGATTTGAAAATTTATTTGTGTTCCCATCATTCTACAAACTTTTGGGGAATAAACTGATGCATAAGAGACTTGTTGAAAATTTTATGCCGCAACATTTTTGGTTAAAGAAGAAAAGTTTAAAGTTAAAAGTTGCGAAGTTTTCTCTTGGAGTTGTGCAAGCATTTATTTCACGTGTTTGGAGTACCATAATTTACTTTCATGGTAACAGTGTGAATTTTGCTACACATCTTTTGTTACTGTTTTATTTACATAAATATCGATCGAAAGAAATTTGGAAACGGTTTTATATGTGTAGCGTCGGTGATCAATTTTCAAACTCGAGTGATCGGTAGTGGTTTTTGTTGCACGACCAGTTATTGTTAATAAGCGTACGTATATAAAAGTTTTGTAAAAGTTTAAATTGGCTTAGCGACTGAAAACCTTGAACTCATTAGGCCTATAGATTGAAACCCCTGTTGTGAGAGAAGTTGTAATTAGGGACTAATGGAGTTCTTGGGATTTGAAGCGTCGGATGATCCGACTTGCGGTCAGCCTTGAATTGTGGGGTTCAGTTTTGAATTGGTACGCATATGTATAATGGAAATAGTAGATTTGAGTCTCTCCAGGTAATTAAGGGGTGACTTTATACTTCGGTAATCATGCGGGATAAGGTCTTATATGGTTATCTGCACCTATGTTGAATTCGATTTGTTGGGTTGCTCGTCGGTGTGACATCATGTTATATGTTGATGGTGTATCATCTTAGTGGGTTCCGCGATCAAAGGAAATTCTTATGGTCCATTTGTTAGAAATGTAAGAATTGGAATTTTAGCACTCTGTTAGGTGTCAACCCTAGTACGATCATACATCTGGAGTGAAATCTTGGGCGAGATGTCCACGTTTTCGAAGTCACTATTTAGTCCTAGGCGTCAACTTGTTTTCTTGGAGTCAATGGATCTAGGAATGCTTGGGATGTATCCCGGTTGGATCATGGGAAATATTGACCTTTCAGTGATGAAATTTAATAGAAGATTAGATGTTGTTGAGTAAGTACCGATGTGTATAAGCATTCCGTGGTGATACAGATTTCATTATAGGAATGTTGTGAGGTTGGTGTTGGAACGGAGTTGAGTGTTAACCAAATTTGGGTTAACCAGTACCTGAAGGACGCATTGGGGCGCCTTGGAAGGACATCTTGATCAATTTTAGGAATGGGCTAGTGGGAATCTGAGGATTCATGGGAGTTTGGTTGCTATCTTTGACTTTGGGTTCGGAACCGTGTAGATCCGAAAGGAGTTGGCCGGCGAGGATTTGAGGTCACAAATTGCTTCGAGGTGGTAATTGTCACCCAAGGTTGGGAGACGACCGTAACCTTGTAGGTAAAGGTTACTTTGGAGAGTTAAGTGTTCGCTCGGTTATGAGTGTGATGTGCCCATGAGCGGCGGTTGACGTGGATACCAGTGCAAGGGTTATGTTGGTGGTGCTGACGGATGGGTTAAGGGCATTCCTTCTGCGGGTAAGGTTTCATGGAAATCTAGATTTCGAGGACGAAAATCATTCTAAGGTTGGGAGGATTGTAGCACCCGGTTTTTCGAAAGCAAGTTTCCGTCCTCCGTTGGTAATTTCTCCCACCTCCGCCTATCTTTTTGGGTGGAAAATGTTGTGCTTTCGAACCTTGAGTCGACCCATGCGAGAAACTCGAGTTTTGACCTTTTTCTGGCTTCGGTACGAGTGGCGCGATTGTGACTCGCGATAGTGACATGTGTCACTATCGCGTGGCACAATCGCCGGGGGTGTACCACCCGTGGTAAAATCTCCGCGATAGTGCCCTCACGATAGTGACAATGTCACTATCACGTGGCAAGGTCGCACGCGACGTCTGGTCTTCTAAATGTCCGAAATTTTCACCATTCTCCTCATTTCTCAATTCTATCTTCTCCCCTTTTCTCTCCCAAACCTCAAAGACGAACCCTAACCCATTTTGAGGGTTATCCCCCTTGAACCACATGATTCTTCATAATCTAGCTAGTGGGATCTTGAACCACAAAACCTCCATCTTCATCTTCCTCATCAAGTTCAACGTGTGGGAGCTCGGGTTGAAGAGTTGGAATGGGTGTTCTCGCAAAGTCTCATCATCTAAAATGGTAAGCTTCCTTGATTTAATGTTATAAATGCTCCATTGATGGTTTCTTAGTGTTTGATTTCTCAAACCTCAGATTTGATAGTTTTGGAGAAACTAGGGTTTTGATCTCGTTGGGGATTTTAGTAAATAATGTTTGAGGAATGTTTCTAAATGGTTTGGTATGTATGTATCTAGATTTTGGAAGTCTTCGGCTTGAGGATTCAAGTGCCCTTCAAAAGAGCTCGTTGGGTGAAACCTAGATTTAGCCTAAATCTAGCAAGGTGAGTTCAAGTTGATTTGTTAAAACGGTGTACATGCCAAAAGGTGTATTTTGAAGTAAAAGTATGTTTTACTTGGTTATTTGTCAAAGTGTGGGTATTTTGATAAGTTTTCATATTTAGTAAACTTGGGTTATGTTAACCTCTTAAAATGCTTATATTAGGTTTTGAACATTTCAACAGCTAAATAGCATGATCTACGTATTCTTGGTGATTTTGTACAAGTAAGATCTATTTTATGATTTATGCATCTTTGATGATTTTGTACAAATGAAGTCTATTTCATGTTATATGCATGTTGGTGTATTTGCATTCATAAACCCTTTGGAAAACCTTTGGTCCCATTATGTGTAGAGTTTTGGGTTAATCTCGTCTTGGAGTTATGTGTCTTCTTAAACGTTTTTTAAAGACATTTCATTATTTGGGGGACCGGTAATTGTTGGTCAAATGGATTTTGATCATTTTAGCTCGGTGTAGGCTTAAAAGAGTCTTGAGGGCAATTGTCCGGGTTTAAGGGCTCGATGTAGAGTCCAATTTATGATTTACATCTTAATGCGTTTTATTGCATATTTATAATCAGTATAGGCTCGAGTGCTTTTCTCATTCATGTGTCGTCGTGTATTTTTAGACTGTGTTGCATTGGATTCAAAGGCACATAAGTCAGTCTTATTTGATGGTCAACTGGGTGGTACGGGGTTGGACTCCGGGACTCATGTTTTATGACCAAAACTTGACAAGTAGGCACTAGGAGGATGTAATCTTGGGCGCCACTGTGTGGGTGTGTGCCTAGACCTCCGCCGTCGGGGAATTTCCTCAGTTGTAGTCCCCGGGTGTGCCGGGCCTTTCGGGTGTCCTTTTTGGCATCAAGGTACCTCTTGTCTTTCGGTTAAACTTCTCAAGGATTCGTAGGGACACTCGGGCTTTCATGTCCTTAGGTGTCATGCGATGAACGTTGTAGGAGTGGCATACTTTGTGTTTTTCCGCTCTCAACGGATACGGGTATCCCCCGTTGTCGGCCGCTGTATTTTGGATATCTAATTGTCCATGCTTTAATATTTGGATTTCATTCCATTTTATGGTCGCGTGAGTATTAAGTTTCAGTTCCATGTTTTAATGGCGTACCATATTTATATGGATGGTTCTCCGTTATTGAAGGGTCGAGTATGATGTTCCACCCACGTTTTGGTTGTTTTGGGATATGAAGTATTATTTACATTTTCACGAATTTGAGTATCGAATTATAATCGTGTTTTAGGTAAATTATGGGTTGCATCGTTTTATAAAGAATGTGTGTTTGGGAGCATTGTCATTAAAAATGCATATTTTGGGAAAATGCGTCGTTTCCATTTTCGAAGTAAAACATTTCAAAAGATCCAGAATTGGACGGAATTCCTTTCTTTTAAAGATCTATTCATTCATGTTAAAACTCTTGAGCTCACTAGGCGTTAAGCCTAACCTTTTTATTTGTCGGCATGTGCATCAGGTTCCAGTTGGGGGTTCGGACACTAGTAGCCTCATGAAGAGTTGAGCCTTAACTTTATACAAGAGTGAGTAGTTGGTGAAGTCTTCCGCAAGTTGGAGATAGTGATTGTTATTGGGTTTAGTAACACCCGTTCCTTTTCATACATGGTATGTATAGGATGAATGTGCGTATTGAGGTTAATTCTCAAATTGTGTCTGTAGTCAAAGTAATTATTGATGTATTTAGAAAAATTTTAATAAGTTGCTATCTTCAGATTTAATGGTGTTACATTGTATATGTAATACCTTTCACGGTTTCCAATTGGTCTCATATAAGATACTTTAGATGCAAATGGGCTTATGAGATGTAGGAAGTAATCCCGTTCAACTAGAAATCTAGTAGCATAGCTTATGTCACCAATATGGAATTTATGCCTCCAATAGATACTTCACCAGCAATTGTGTCAATCACCAAGACAAATCCGGGCTATATATTGATTGATAACAAAAAATAATATAAACAATTAACCTAACATATTTATTATAGTATTATTCTTTTAGAATCGATAATTGAATTTTGATGGCATCGAACAATGTATCTACCTATATAAAGTGCTCACTTGAAGCATCCCGAGGAGCCTTTCCCATGTCACTAAAAGCAAGAAATTTGAGTTCTTTCTCTCCACCAGCAGGTGGAGTCGGGAAGTTAATTCTATTGCTCCATCTAACTGAATCACTACACAATGAATGTGGGGAAACTAATTAACATTTTTTATGGAAGAATGCTTAAAAGTGAGCAAAGCTTACCTTCCATATCTATATGAGAACTGTGTTGAAGGATTGAGCCTGTCATAACTGCGAATGAATGTAGCTCAGATCATGCCAACCAAAGTGTTTGGCTGGACTTGGTAAAATTGAACCTTATTTTTCAAAGATAAGTGTCAGCAGTTTCACAGTTTTAGGGGCCGTTTACCCAAACACTTATCTGGTAAGCTCTTACCCGGTTAAATTTAATGCTATGACTACCTTAACCGGTAAGATTTTAGTCTATTAAAACGGTATCGTAGGCAATAAATTACCTGGTAAGCACTAACAGGGTAAGAGTTGTCACCCTTACTTACCGGGTAAGATTATTCGTCATTGTCATATTCATAGGTTAATGTAATATAACTTGGCATGCTTGGTAAGCACTTACCTGGGTAAGCCTTTGATGGCTACTTAGTTTAGGTTTTATAGTACAATTATAAATTAATGATGATCCATATTAGATTTTGATAACATAATACAATTGTTGATTAATATATTCATTAGTATGGATAATATAAAGTTATGCTTCTCAACATTTTTTAACACCGTCATAATAAATAAAGCAAAACAATAACAATATGACAATACATAATGTGATAGGATATTAGCATATTGCACATATCATTTTGAGTAAATGTTGAAACTTGTGAAGCTTGAGACTTCCCATCTCCATATTGGACTTGTTGGGGGTTTTTTATCCCACTACTGGTCCACGTCAATCTCATCTGCATGTGTAATTTTAAGACAACAGTTTTAGAGTTGAACCAAAAACCCGTCCTTACTGTAAAATTCAGTTGAAATGCCAAGAAAAGGATAAGTAAGATAGAAATTAAAGAGAACATTTATTTAAAAGATAAACCATTGGTCTATTCCCTTTATTAGAAAATTTGACATTGACACCTTTTGCCTGTCTTCAGTGGTTTCTATCAAAATGCCCATTTGAGTTGCTATAAGAATTTTTTTTTCCATCCATTTAATTATCATATTAATGCATATCCCGATCTAGTTACTAAATTAAGGTATTAATTACTTAAGAACATATTATTTCACCTAGCTAGATCTGGCGCTTGACCAAAAACACTAGTGTTTCAAATCAACAATTTGACATCAGAAGGGAAAAACAAGAACTGCATTTGAAGACTTCAAGTTCATCAAAGGCTAGAATGAAGAATTGGGAAGAGAATTCAACGGAAGTTAGTGGTCATTTTTAGAATGACGAATCGGGAAATTTACTACTTAACTGTTTCCCAAGCCTTTTCCCCCTTATTTTTCCAGCTTCAGCCAACACTTGTTGCTATCAGCAACCAACATATGACAAGCACCAATTATGGGCTTTTTGCATCCAATAAATCCTACATCTTGTATCATCAGCCAAGATAAGAACCTCTGCATCAACATTAAAGATAAAGACCACAATAGATTAAGATATTGAAGCAACCTAAAATGTAATCTGATATGGATATAAAGACACAAGGCTAAAAAGAACCAGAAGCTTGAAGAGATGAAATACACAGCAACTCCAAAATCTGGAAATAGACCATCACCCATTTTTTTATAAACCCAACTAAAATACTCAATTCTGAACCCATATTTAAACCACCATCTGGCATCTGATCTAAAACTGCAGATAATCGATAAAAAGAGCCACCAACTGGACTCCAAATAAAGAAGAGAAGAGAGTTGATCATACAAAACCACCAACTGGATGTTAACCAAAAAATTAAACAATGCCCTATAAAGGTAAGCACATTGGTTGGATCAAAGATCAACAACCAATGTGCCACTTTGCTAGAAAAGCTAGAGACAAAAACAAACAAGAAGGTATTATCAAATACCACCTCTGATCCAAAACAAATAAGCATTTGCCTAAAATTTTCCCAAAATGTAAAATACAAGAAATATTCCATAAGTTGATTTTTATTGTAACCAAAGTGAAATTCTTCAATGACACCTGCAAGGAGATAGAGGGACATTGGACATAAAGGAGACACAATGTACATAAAATCTATTAGATTGAGGCTATTTCTGATCAGATTATGGCTGCAGTTAAAATATTTGTTACTATGGCTCATAAAACATTATTTTGGCTTGTGGTTGAACCTGATCAGATTTAATGTACTTTCCTGTTTGCAATAGCTGATGTATCTAGCATAGAATAGTATTATCATGTATTCATCCAGCGATGAAACAGAGTCATGTATATATAGTTACATAAAAAAATTATATCTAAAAACTCAAAATAAGTACGTTAATCATATTTATATTCAACCATAGCTTTTGAGTCTGTTTTTTCAAGGACAGGAGGTAGGAAATTAAACGATGAACATTATCAAAGATCCTAATTAATTAGTAGCAGGAAATGTTACCAATTGAAGTGATACTTTGATGATGAGCGCAAATTCTAATGCAACCAAAGCCACCGAATCACAAATCAGTTAATCTTGTAACCAAGACAAACCTAATTTTACATTATAAACATGACATGGCAGAGCACATACACTAGCAAGTAGTAGAAACGAAAATGAAGAGATGGAAGACAAACTCGAAATCGTTTACCCTAACTCGATGAATCTTCAAGCCATAAATCAAAGAGACGAGACAAATTGAACTCGAAGTCAATCGAAAAAACAAATCAAAGATCGAAATCAGAGAGAAGGCAAAGAGAAATCAGTCTGATTGTTTGAGAAATCAACGAGAAATCGGTCCGATTGTTTGAGAAATCAACCAGAAATCAGTCCGATTGTTGAAAAATCTAAGAGAATCTACAGGACTCTCGTAAACACTCCATTTGATTTATAGTAATATTTTTCTTACATAAATTTGAAATATTAAAAATAGAAAACTTTTAGATACGCTTTAAGAATTAATAAAGTGTAACTAAAACATTTTATTTGATTTAAAAATAAAAATAAAAATATTTTATTCTTTAGAGACGATTTTGAAAGCGTTTGTAAAGCTTCTGGTTTGATTTTTAGAGACGTTTTATGTAAGAAGCGTCTCTAAAAACTTTAGGGACGATTTCCGTAGCGTATTATTTGGTTTGAAAACCTTCTCTGAAAGTCATCTTATATTTTGTTACGGTTTTCACTTTTGTCATGTATTTCCTTCCTAAAGGCCACCTTTAGATACGTTTCAAAATCCTTCTCTAAAACCCTTTTTCCTTGTAGTTATAGTAGTGGTGATCCTCGATAATTTCTACCTTCGGTACAGGGGCGGATGTAAATGGTAAAGGGTGGGGGGAAGGGCCCCATTAAAAAAAATATTTTTTCACTTTTATAGGTCAAAAACAATTGTATTTTTACTTTTTACCATTTGTCCCCCCAGTTTTTTGTCGGTGCCCCCACAAACCAAAAAAATTACCTGGAAATAAAAAAAAAACCAAAAAAATCCCTCAAAATCAACCAAAAAAACCCCGAAAAAGTCCCTCGAAATCGACAAAATACTTAAAAACTCTTTGAAATCAACCAAAAACTTTAAAAATCCATCTAAAATGTGGAATTAAGCTAAAAATACATCGTTCGACTTTGCGGGCCTTTAATGTACCTCAAAGGTGCCCCCAACATGTAAAAATCCTGGATCCGCCACTGTTTCGGTGATCTATCGGTGACCTCAGATCATCCCTAATCCGTCGGTGAAATTGTCCGTCAATGAAATCCATCGGTGATACTTCACCCATTATATCTTATTCAATAGACGTTCATCAACGAATCACCTAGAGATCCAGCTTTCATCAACAGATTATCAAACCCATCTGTCTTATAGTGGATAGATCGCAAATTTGTGTCCGATTATCGTATCGTGCATATAATACCAATAAAAGTTAATCGTGAAACGAGTCGATATTATTAAAAATTTTGTAATAATCCCTTCCATATAAAAGCTACGTGTCCACCGAAGAGCTCTTGCATGAACCCCAAGTGTCCGTTTATCATCAACAGTTATATTTATATATAAACCTTCGTCCATCAACATCTGCACCGTCTTTCCTTCCTAAAAATATCCTACGACCCAAAAAGAATGTCTGCAATTTCATCCAATCTCATCAGGATATCATGTATACCAAAATCTGGAATCCATTCACTGACCAACATGGCCAAAACCTCCAGCTTTCCACCACCTCTTTCCTCCCTAAAAGTAGCCTACAATCCACCGGAGATCTCCCTGAAAACCCCACCGGAGTTCCCTTCACGGCCACCATTACCGGAGCATGAGTTCAGTGTGCCACAGGAGATGCCAGACTTGGATCCCATTCCACCGGAAACACCTTCTGACCCTCCACCACTCTCGCCGAATCCAACTCCGGAGTTTCCAGGACCGCCAAAGCCGGATCCTGAGATCCAACCACCGGGGCCAGATATGCCACTGCCTCCAAATACACCCGAGTGGGTTCCTCCCAAGCCTACGCCGGATATTGGGCCAGAATATCCGACACAGCCGTTACCGTTTGCTTGATCACCTTCTAGCTAGCAAGCTAGTCAAGAAAACTACTTATGTCTTCCCTACTTTTAGGTAGCTACAGCCTACAGTTGTTAAATTATTGTATGTAAAAAGAATTATACTCCATGCATATTCAAATCATTAGCACTTCTGTTTCCGAAGTCGTTTTTCTTATAGTCTTGGCTGGAAATTCGGGTGACCAAGTTTCTAAAGATGTAAAATGGCATCATCTTTAACGGGAAATGATGAAGAGAACTACCACGAAAAAGTAAGGTTTTTGTTTCAATAAGATTTTGTTACATTATTGTATATCTTAATGATACAATAATATTAATAGTACATTAATCGTTGAAATTTCTAAGTAAATATCTATTCCAGTTTATACATATACTTTCAATACAACCATATATCTATTGATTTTACAAATTAGTATTTACATAAAACTGATATTTACGTTTTTACGTTAACTTAATAATAATATTATTTAAATCAAATTATGGATGATGTTTAATTCTAAATTGATGTTATGTTTTAATTACAAATTAAATACTTAATAATGTTAAAAAATGTCGAATAACACCAGGTTTAGTGTTTTAATTACCATTTATAATTCTGAATTAGTATAAAAAATAGTGCATTTATGTGTGAGAATTTTGGTGCGATGCAAAGTGATTTGGTGTATTTATTGTTGAGATGATCTTAACATGCATCATTTCTTTGTTATGGGGCCAGCAAAATAGTTACCGGAGAAGTTCAGAAAAACCTAATGAATTATTATGCTGGAGAAGTTCAGAAAAACCTAATCAATTATCTTATTTCGGTGATTAAGTTCTTAATTTTTTTTTATGAAAGACTTCGATTTTTTTCATTTTAAATGATGAAAGAACATTAAATTTTCTTTCTTTGATTGATTAAGTTCTTAAACATTCTTTTAATGAACCATTAAACTTTTAAAAATTGTCTATCTACATTCTTTTAACCAAAAAACTTACTCGTATTAGGAAGTTTTTTAAGGTAAAAAGAAATATAAGTCAGCTTTACTGTTCACAAACCCTACGCCATTTAAACTCATTGCAAACAACGGTATTACTCTCCCTTGCCACTTGCCGTCGTCTCATCATTGTTTGTTCTCTATATCGCCTATCATGATGTGAGGGAGGCCGATGGCAATGGCCAACAACGTGATAGACAATATGGAAAAAAGACAACGATGGGGCCAGGCAATGAGGAGTGGCGAGAAGAGTGATACCGATGTTTGTGTGGGGTTTGAAGGGCGTAGTGTCTGGGAAAGGTAGAATTAATTTAGGATAAAATTTCCTAGTCAGTTCACTACAAAAAAGACGCTTATCACCGACGGCCAAATCCGTCGGTAAAGGTCAAATCTGTCGGTGATCCGTCGGTAAAGGGTCCTCGGCATTTCAGTGGCCGGCGTTCAGATTACCGATGGATCACCGACAACTGATTTTTCCGACGGATCACCGACGGCGTGGTTAATTTTCAACGGATCACCAACGGTCACAATTTTCGGACGGGTTACCGACGGATTTTCACCGACGGATCATTTCCGATGGAATTAGCGACGGATTTCCTACGGATATTTAATAAATAAAAAATAAATAAAAAATCATTTATCCATCGGTAATCCGTCGGTAATGAATTTTTTTTTTTTAAAATAATTAAAAACTAAAAAATGACAGTTTATAACATGTACAAAACTTGCCAATTTTTATTTAATATTAAGTTTTAAACTGTACAAAACCTTAATTTAATATCTAGAAATAACATAACGTAGTACAAAACGTAATCTTACGGAGGGGGAAAAGGGTGATCTTGAAACTTCCTCATGAACGCCTCAAACTGCTCAAGTCGCTCCTGCATCTGCCTCCTCTCTCTGCTTCATCTCTCTCTATTCCATCCTGCATCCGGATCCTCTCTGCTTCCTCTCTCTATAGTCGCTTCTGCATCTGGATCCTCTCTTCTTCCTATTTCTCTACCCTCTGTCTCAGCTCATCCAACTGAAATTCAACATTTGACAAACATATATAGAACAATGTTAGACAACATTTAAAAGCATATAAATAACAATGTTAAACAACATTTGACAAGCATACCTCCTCATCGCGACGGTCACGCGAGCTCCCGCTCGAACTGACACCTGAATCACCGGTCATAGCATAATAATGATCCTAACTGGTCCCCCATCCAAAAATACGGCCTTTACGCCATCCTCCGACACTGTGCTCCCACAACTCGGTGTCATTAGGAGGTACAATGCTGGGAGGTAAGTCCGGGTACTCCTCCTCCCTAATCCGATTGTAGTTATCCTACAGTTTACCAAATTAGACATTGTCAAGTCAATTAACCTATAGAAAATTGGGCAACATTTCAACTGTAATTTGAACATATATATCTATGACCTGATTTTATCAAAACAATCCTATCGTCTGCCCAACAAAGGCAGCCCAAACTAAGTTTGTTATAATTTCTATCTATCTTATAAAACAAACAAAAAGGTAGACATACATAATTGAACTTTTCGACATACGAGTCGCCTTTGGGTAATCGAAGATCGGAGGATCCGTAGGCGGACCAGTTGCACCTGGAACAAGCTTCCTGTTGGTGTAGTGTGTAGCCTCGTAAACCTCGTCGCTAGTAGGCTCACGTCCCCATGCAACTTTCTACAATAGACAACTTAAATTGTTAGTATGTAACAAGATCATGTATATATATATATTCATCAACTAAATACATTTAGTCTAGTGGATGATAAATTACCCTGCGGTCCCGATGCATAGCGGTACTAATAGATCCGGTACAGTGTGTGGATGTCATCTCATCATGCTCGGTGGCTCGATTGGCCGTATTGGCCGCAGATACACGCCAACACGCATCGGTGTTCCATACGTGTTAAAAAGAAGACATCAATCAATATAAATCCTAGTACAATCAGATACAAGTACGTAAAACAAAACAAACCTGCTCAATCATCTGGACCCAAAACTCACTCCGGATCCACTCTGAGGGTGTGCGGCAAGAACCGTGTAGTTCTGTCCGTCGAACTGGACAACATCAATTTGTAAAGCCCTGGCCCTGGATAATAGACGGGCATCTCTCATAACGTCCGGATACCTATTACTTAGGGTACGCCGGAATGTAGCTACTACGTCGGCGTCCATCTCAGGAGGCCAACTATAATATAACTGCAAACAAATTGTTTGGTTTAAGTAAAAATAAATCCACTCAATTAGTTAAATAGAGTAAAATACCTAATCGTAAACGATCCAACATCCGTGGATATGCTCCTCAGGGACATCCCTAAAATGAGCCCACGGACCATCGAACATGGACTTAAAGACGACAATGGCCCTCCGGATTATTGACTTGTCACTAAACCTTCACTATTGCAAAATATACAACATAAAAACATTAGGATCGGTTTATTATGTACTAGAATAAATAATATATCACATCTACTTACTCGCCGTCTTCAAACAACAAAAGTGTCGGTCGCTGACTCGGATGGGGCGTCTGTGATGCAACATTCGGGCCTCTAACCCTCGAGCCCGCTGCAGTCAACGGCGTCTGAAGCCTATCATCAGAATGGATCTGATCTAGTCCGTCCTCGGTAGCTGCAACAAAGGTGGACTCGTCGGCGTGGGGGTCACCACGCCCGACGGAGCTGCTACTGTCCCTACCCCTACTACCCCTAGAAGGGCGTCCCGACATCTAAAAATAGAGAATGGTTAGCACACAATGATATAAGTGTACATAAATCATAAGACCCAAAAATATGAGTGTACAAACATATAATAAGGATATAATTATTATGAATAATGTCTACATAAGAAAGGCACACTAGTTCTCAGACGAGTGATCAGATAACATACGTTCGTCTTCTTTATCTTCATCATCGTCCATGTCTTCAAATTCTTCTTCCTCATCGCTAGCTTTGTGATCTGATGCTTTTTCCTCGTCGCTAGATTCCTCATTTGTGGCGACCACGTTGAGCTCCCCAGTGACAAGAGGGACGGAATTAAGGTCCTCATTTACCCAATTATTTGTATTATGAGTTACCCGTTCGTTGATTTGAAAGAACGGTTTTCCATCCACGTTATCATCATCCAACTCATCGATAGCCCTTTCTACAACTTCATGTATTCCACGGGCTTTGGTCTTCACAAATGCGCACCAGTCGGTATCATCCCTCGTAACGCAATAGGGAGCAATCGTTGCATAAACACATGACAATCGTGACTCTTGAAGTTATAAAAGCTGTAGTCTGCCATGTTTACACAACCCCCAATATTCGAAGCATACCAGTCCGGAAACTTCAGTCTCTTCAACCATTCACATACTTGATTTACTTGTTTCGTCTAAGTGTAATACGACTTCAACTTCACTACTTTATTGCCTGACGTGGCAATGTGCAACTGCGATCGGTTGCAATAAATCTTTACATCCCTCCTTGCTTTTATATTGTCTTTCATTTTTTATGTGTCCATGACAGTGTTAATGAGATTCTCAAAGACGTTCTTCTCAATGTGCATGACATCCAGGTTGTGTCGGATCAACAATGTCTTCCAATATGGCAACTCCCAAAAGATGCTTCTCTTCACCCAATTATAAGTGATTCCAAAACCGGTAATTTTTTTATTGGTCGATCGAAACGAAGAACCATCGTAAAAAGTTGGAAGATGACGGACCTACTCTCATATTGCTTCACTAGTTAACTCGGGTGGTAGACCCGCTAACACCCTAGATCTGTCCAAAAACCCTGTTCGATCACGTCGGAAGGGGTGTGCACTAGGTAACCATCTCCGATGACAGTCAAACCAACAAGATTAACCTCCATTTCTTAACTGAAACGAATCGACTGTACCCATGCAATACGGGCAGGCTAGCTTGCCGTGCGTGCTCCAACCCGACAACATTGCATAGGCAGGGAAATCGCTGACGGTCCATAGAAGTATAACCCTCATCTCAAAATTATTCTTACGGTAAGCATCATACGTAAGAGCGCTCACTGTATACACCATCTTGAGATCATCTATTAGCGGCCTAAGAAACACATCCAAACTCTAACCGGGGCTCTTTCTACTAAGAATGACCAATACAAGTTTCACATATGAATCTTTCAATATCAACCAAGGAGGTAAATTGTAGATGGTAAGAAACACCTGCCAAAGTGAATACGGATTCGAATTTGAATTATTTGGGTTGAAACCGTCGGTGCATAAGCCAAGACACACATTCCGGACTTCAGAAGCGAAGTCAGGATTGTTCAGATTTTGAACTAACAGATTGTTCATTAACACAAGCAATTTAAACACAAATTCATTATCACACACACACACACACACACACACACATTCCAACAGATTCTTTGTGTTCATCAAACAACAAAGATTCTTTAACATAAGAAATCCAAACACAGATTATTTGTAGTCATCAAACAACAAAGAAATTTAACACAATAAATCTAAACACATTCCTTAACACACACATACAAACATTCCAACAGATTGTACTAACATTTTGAACTAACAGATTGTTCATTAACACAATAAATCTTAACACAGATTCATTAACACACAGATTGTACTAACAGTGTGTTCATAAAAAACACTCAGATAAAAATCAGAAAATTGATAAAAATAAGTAAAAGAAGTAGATGATTACCCATATGGTCGTCGAAGCGGTGAGGGAGATGGACGGTAAAGTGGTGCCCGACGTTGTGGAGGTTCGAGAGATCGATAAGGAGGGTTGTGGAGGTGACGTCGACGAAAGGATAGGTCGAGAGGGAGAGTAGCAGTGAGTAGAGATCGAGAGGGAGAGGGCTGTGGAGTTTGTGAAATCGCCAGAGAAATCGATCTTCGCCGGAGAAATCGATGGTCGCCGGATGGAGAGTGATCGAGGTCGAGAGGAGAGATCGAGAGGGAGTCTGAGAGTGAGATGGGGACTGAGAGTGAGAGTGAGAGTGAGAGTGAGATCGAGAGGGATTGAGTATGAGAAATTATGGCTTTATGTGCCCACTATTTTTTTTAGAAAATTCGGAAATTCACCGACGGATTTCAACCGTTGGTGATTACCGACGAATTTTATTTTTTAAAATTAAAAAAATTACTTTTAAATTAATTAATTATTAATAAATTATCATATATTATTTAATATTAAAATTATTAAATAAATTATTAATTAATTTATCAAATTATATTTAAATTGACTAAAATACCCCTGAAGTAATTGGACTTAAGGGAAACAGTTAACGACCGTTATCTTTTCTCGTTAATTCGAGTTAGATCAGGGACCAAACATGTTATACATACATCTATACACATACATATATATATATATATATATATATATATATATATATATATATGTGTGTGTGTGTGTGTGTGTGTGTGTGTCCCTGTTTCAAGATTCTAATCACACAAACAAATAACAAAACAGGATGATTAACTACATGATTCAATTCAATTTCAATTCAAACAATTACAAATTCAGTTTACAACTTTCTCTCTCTAAACTTCTCTTTCTCTCTCTACAATCTCTCTCTCTGAACGCACACAATACTCAAGTCATCTGTCTAATACAACAAGGAAACAAAAACTATTTATACCTACTATCTAAAACAAGGAAACAAAACAAAACAAAACAATACATTGACTTTGACTTTTATTACACTTTGACTTTGACATTCACTGAGAATTGACTTTCCAACTTTTGACTTCTGGTCTTCATGATCTTGTATCCAACATATTTATGCTCTAACAATATATACCCCTAAAGTAACTAGACTTAATGGAAACAGTTAACGGTCGTTATCTTTTTCCGTTAATTCCAGTATACAATACATCTATAGACATACATACACATATACATACACACATACATAGACATGCATGATATATATAGACGTATATGTGCTATATACATACAAGCAATACATATGTATACAATACATCTATAGACATACATACATACATATATAGACACATACATAGACATGATCTATAGACATACATACTACATACAATACATGATCTAGACATACACACGTATATGCATACGACACGTATATATACATAACATATATATATATATACTATATATGCATATGTACATGATCATATACATACATACATACATATACATACACACATACATAGACATGCATGACATAGACGTATATGTGCTATATACATACAAGCAATACATATGTATACAATACATCTATAGACATACATACACATATACATACACACATACATAGACATGCATGATATATATATATATAGACGTATAAGTGCTATATACATACAAGCAATACATATGTATACAATACATCTATAGACATACATACATACATATATAAACACATACATATACATGATCTATAGACATACATACATACACACATGACATAGACATGATCTATAGACATACATACTACATACAATACATGATCTAAACATATACACACACACTTATATGCATACGACACATATATATACATAACATATAAATACTATATATAGATACGTACATGATCATATACATACATACATACATACATACATACATACATTCATACATACATACATGAGGTTGAAAAAAATAAATAAAATAATTTTCGACGGATTACCGACGGAATTCCTTATGGCCGTCGGTAATCCGTCGGTAATTTGCGACGGATTACCGACGGACATAAAAAAAATAGTTATTTATTAAATTATTAAATTTACCGACGGATTACCGACGGGTTGAAATATTTAAAAAATGCAAAAATAAAATAATTTTATGTCCGTCGGTGATCCGTCGGAAATGGATATATATACCGACTGATCACCGATGGATAGTGTATCCGTTGCAAATGTTAATTTTCCGTCGGTGTTTCGTCGGAAATTACCGACGGATTTTGGCCGTCGGAAATGCTTAGTCGGAAGTAAGCAATTTTCTAATTGTGGTTACATGTACCTTTTTTTTGGTTAAAAAAATGTAAGTAACTAATTTCTAAAAGTTCGATTGTTATTTTATTTGAAAAATTGTTCAAGGACTTAATTATTCAGATTGAAAAAGTTTAATGATTTTTCATTCAAAGAAATAGTTCACGGACTTAACCATTCAAGATGGGATAGTTTGTTGGTTTTTTCTATTTTTACTTTTCCCATCTGATCATCAAATGTAAATAGGTAGGGGTGTTCATCGGTTGACATCCAATGGATGTGAGCCCAACTGAACCGATCCAATCATCCATTGGATGTTGGATTTTTCCAATCCATTGGATGATTGGATCGGTTTGGTTCCATCCATCGGATATTTTTATTGGATGTCCATTGGATCGAATTGGATCCAACCAATAGATGATCGGATTGGATCCATCCGACATCTGACATCCAACGGATGATCGGATGAGATCCAACTAATGTTTTAAATCCAATCTACAAGTAAGAACATATAAGAAAAAGTAACAACAGTAGGAAAATTAGAGCATCTAAGAAAAAAGTAAATGCAAGATTGCAATTTGATAGTCTTTTTGCCCTAACAAAGTAGCAACATTAAAGTAGAATTAACAAAGTAACAATAACAGTAGCAAAATAACAGTAGCACACAAAGCAAAATTAAAATGTTATCAACTTAGAATTAGGTCTGAAGTCTAAACAACTTACTGAGCTTGAAGTAGAAGTCGTTTTAGAGAGTTGCTAATGAGAGAGTAAAGAGTTGCCAATCGAAAAACGAGTGGTCGACGGGTGTTAAGGCAGTGAGGCACTACTGTGAGCGACGGAGAGATGGTAGTTCGACGGTATTCCTGCAGTGGCGGTACTGCTGTGGTGGCGGGGCTGCTGCATCGGCGATGAAGATAGAAAGGTGCTGCTGCTGCGGCGATGAAGGCAGACAGGTTAGGGCTTTAGGGTTTTTCACTTCTCCTTGCCGTCGATAGATTTAGGATTATAAATTTTGAGTTTGATTTTTTACTTTTTTGAATTGTTTGGTCATTGGTGGACCTGGTGGTCACGTGATGGTATTGAGTATTGACTGACATTTACTTTTGTATTAATTTATTAATTATATAATTTATGAATATATAATTAATTATTAATTGGATGAATTGTTGGATGGTAATCGGATGATGGTTGGATGGTTCGGTCGGTTTTTACTGGATGATCAATCGGTTCGGTTCGGTTTGGTTACGGTCGGTTTTGGATTGTCATCCAAGAACCGACCGATCCGAATTGGATGTTGAATTTTTTGATCCGATCCGATCCGATTACAATTGGATATCCGATCATTATCGGTCGGTTTTAATTGGATCGGTCAGTTCTAATTGGATCGGTTGACTTTCTGCACACCCCTACAAATAGGGTTGTTTATCTAAATTGCAATATGCGATTTAGAACATTTGTTGTGCTGTTTGTGGTTAACTTGTTTATTAAACCGTAATTTGCGGTGTGGCTTGCAGTTTTGAATAATCAAACCGTGGTTTAAACCCTATTACACCGTATATTTTTATATTTTTTAAATATCTATTATAATAATTTATCAAATACTTAAAGACGCATAATAAATTATTGTTAAAGGAAAAACAAAACAAAACAACAATAAAATAAATAGAGGAAATATGTAATTCTCATTAACCATATGCCATTTAAATAGGGGATGAGTTACGTAGATAACTACGAGATATTTCAATTCTGATCTATCTCTATCTTTATCATCACATCCTTTAGACGATGACACATTTATCCTACAACACTCCCACTTGTGTCGAGTTAAAGGAGTGATGGTGCATAAATGTTGCATCGTTACAACCTTGCGCCAAAATAAAAACCCAGTGGGAAAAAATAAAAGTTTGACGAAGGAAAGAGTACAACGCACCAACTTCTTTGTAATACATACACTTTTTTTTTAGTCTAGTTTTCTCTTAGATTCGTACATCAATCATGAGATTAGGAAAGCATGATGGTATATAGATTGTTGCCTCAATGAAACCTTACACCAAGGAACAAAACCCAATAGGAAAAATAAAACCTTAGTTGAATGAAAGAGCACAACATACCAATATCACATGTATAGTAGACTCCCCCTTTTTTCTACTACTCCCCCTGATTCATGCATTAATCAAGAGAGTTTGGAAAATGTTTGCATTTACTTTCTACATGATTCCCAAAATATGGTTTTAGGTAATGATTTAGTAAAATGTGTCATGTTCTATTGACATCTTACTTGATTCACTTAAATCTAGAGGAGAGTTTTCTTATTGCTGATTGTTTAAGACTTAAGCATATATGCTTTTTGTTATCACCCTTAATGTATCTTATGTTCATTTCTTCAATACATGATGCATTATTTCCATATACGCAAGTAGTATACGGGTTGAACCCAAAATTACTAGCTCCTCTAATATATGAAATGATAATCCTTAATCATATACATTCTTTAATTATCTCATGGATCATGAGAGTAATATTCTTGTATTAGTTCAAGGAGGTAGTTACAAGGGTTTGCTTAGCTTACTTTAAAGCAATCGGCGCGTTCCCTGTGGTAATTCCTTATCCAGATTGGAAACAACCTTTGTATGGGTTAGGCTGATACCTAATATCAGCAAAGACATATCAAGGCATTGTTTGGTGTTTTCTTATAAAAGCTAGTACATTTGTTGTTTACATTATAAGTAGGTATTGAAGTTTCATTATCAATCTCATTTTTATTTCAATTGGGAAAGTATAAGCCCATTGTTGCTCCCAATAAGTAAAGAAGAAAGCAAAACAAGTATTGTAGATGGGGGGCGGGGGTTGAATACAATACACAAGATTTCACTTAATTTTAATTCTTTTATTGATATCACTATCAAGAATTACACATAGAAAACTATAAAGTTTGTTGCAAAAAGAACTGATAAACTATTCTAACAATCTTTTCACAAAGTAAAACTAGAACACAACTTAGAAAGCACAGAGTTTAAAAGTTGTGAGGATGAGAGACTGAGGTTGCCAACTTTCTTGAGTGCACTGAGTTCTCTTCTAAAAAGCGTAACTTGCATGGAGGAGATCTTCACCTTTATATACTATCTTATGCATTGAATGCAAACGACACTTGTCAAACTGAGATTGGATCCTTGAGATTTTCTTCAATAAAAAATAAGATATTTGAAGTGACTTATCAATATACAAAGAAGACCTTTCAACCTTGATAAGACAATATCTTAATAAAATATATCTGCCACAAATCTTTTTGAGATCTTTTGGAGAAGGTCTCCATTAATTTAGAACTTGGGTGAATATCCTCTGTGCAATATAAGGTTCCATTCCTTTTGATAGAAGGATGTTGGATAGAAGGGGTCTAGTCAAATCATGTTGATTTGACTACTAAAGATACCAACCAAACTTGTGATGTTGCTTGGCAGGGGAGTCCCCGCAAACAAGATGGAGAGGAGTCGGTAGAGAGGAGCCTGTCGACCATGCATACATCAATCGACAGGTGTTTGGTCTGCCGATAGATGAGCACATCTTTGGCAGTGATACCTTAGTGATCATGAAGCTTGTCTTGATCCACATCAGAGGGCACACTTTATTTTGAGTTCGTTTAGTCTTCGATTTCACCGATCTTTTGAAGCACAACTAAGCTATTACAAAGAACCTTAAAATAAACTAAGTATGGAGATGTACAACATGTTACAGATATGAAATAGTAAACCGAAGGGGAGGTCATCTTCAAATCCTTGATGGCCCAACACCCATGTCAATGGTTCCAAAAGATTAACTTGATATCATTCCAATGACGTTGCATTGGCGCTAAGCTAAATCTAGCTAACAAGTTCATTGAGAAATACAATATACGATCAAGTGTATTGTACTAAGTACAATAATGCGCATGTTGTACATACGTAGGGAATTCCAGCTCCCAACACTTTCTCATCATCATCCTTTAGACGAATAGGATCATTCCTTATATCCAACAATTTGATCGATCATGGGAGTGATAAACGGATACACTTTATCCATATTAAATTGTCTGATTATTTTCTAGACATATGCGATTGGTGAATTAATATTTCACAAAGTCAATGTTTAAGCTTAAATAGCTACACAAAGCCAAGTCTTCGCAACATTTTTCATCTCAAATTTACATTTCAAGTAGCTGGTGGTTTCTCTTATTTCATCAAGAATGCCTATTATGTTCATAACATCGACATATAAAGCTACAATTGAAATAAGAAAACTCGTTTTCTTTATAAATATGGAAGGGAACAATTTATCGTTTTTTTATCCCTTCGCAATCAAGTATTCACTTAGGCAGGTATACGACATCCACATAGATTACTTTAATCTATATAGTGAGCGTTTCAATTTTATTGCAAACGCATTTCATAGTTAGAGTTACTTGATTTTGGTAATGTAGTGTCATCAAGCAGTTTATATATCTTTGAATCTAGATCCCCTTGGAGATATGTGGTAACCACATTCATAAGCTGCATTTCCAGTCCTTCGGGAACTACTAGGCTAATTAATTAGTAAAATGTTACAATGTCTATCACGGGAGAGTAATCTTCTCGTGGTCAATCCAGGGAGTTGTGAGAAACATTTCGCTAAAGAAGAGCCTCATACATTATGACTTAATTATTCTCATTACGCTTTATGACAAATGATTTATCTATGCCTTACATGCTTTACACTTGGTGGGTTAGCACTACTAGACCAAATACTCGTTCATTTGTCAAATAATATAATTATCCTAAATTGCTTCTTTTCATTTAGGCCAATTTTCTCTTTGTTGATATTCTTCAACTGAGCATGGTCCAATGTCAATGTGCTCTATCATCTCCTAAGCAACAATATATGCAAAATATATCATCAATGAGTATGTATGATATGTCCATCAAGTCATATGCGCTCTCATAATTTATTTGAGGTTTCGTTGATCTCTGGAATCAATATTAACTTCGGAGCGTCCTCCAGTAATGATTCATAGACATAGTTATTGTCGGTCCAACAATACTACTTAACAAGATTCACACAAACAAACACACACATGAAGGTGTAAAAAGAGAGAAAACATAGAGAACACATTCAAGCTTAATCATTCAACCTTGTAATCGTTTCTATATTCAATACAGGTTGGTAATCGTTAATGTGTTGTTGTTTCTTAGAACTTGTTAAGTAGTTTTATAGATTAACGACACAATATGATTACCAACCTGTATTGATATATAACAACGGTTACAAGGTTGATCAAATTTTAAGCTTGGATGTGTTCTCTCTGTTTTTCACCTTTAAGTGTGTGTTTTGTGTTGATCTGATATTTTCGATTATATTCTCTTAGCTTCTACAACACACAACTTAACAACTAACATAATATCTAGATTTAATATCTAGATATTATTTCTAATTAATAATATCTAACTAACTTAGATATTAACTAATAATAATAACAAACAAACAAACTTTGACTATTTTATTACTAACGACTTAGACTAATATTAATGAGACGACTTTTCTGCTTTAGCTTCAGATTGCGATCTTCAGTTTGGATGATCTTGAATCCAATGAGACTGTGTCTTAACAATCTCCCCCTTTGGATCAAGATCATTAATAAAATGATATATCCAATTTAGTCTTCTTTTTCAGCATAGAAGAAGATGCAATATGTAGGCTTTTAATACCGTATGGAGCCACCTTCTTCGCCCGACATGCGCAAGATTCAATATTTTATGAATCTGCTAGGGAATTTTTCTCCTCGATCGGACACCGTAAGCCGACGCGCGACCAGGAAGTATGGAAGCCACTCCACCTTCCTGATCAATACCCGCCTTCTTGCTTGTTTAGGGACTTTTGACCTTGCGAGTATATTTGCAGCTTGTATATGTGATCTTGTCACTTCTAGAATAACATTAAACGAATAAGGTATCGAGTCTGATTCATTTGACTTCAACTTTACATTGTAAAGTTTTGGGTATCAAAATGAGACAGGGTGGGAATATTCAATGACACTTCCTGTCGTTCCCATGGAAAATCTTTTTTCCTATCTCCCCCTAGTGACGGGAAGACTATCTCATCAAAGTGACAACCCACAAATCTAGTAGTAAAGAGATCAATAGTCATGGATTCTAATTAGCGGATAATTTTTGGGATTCATATACAACATATACGAAATCATTTTCTTAAGGACCCATTTTGGTGCGTTGTAGGGGCACAATTGGCACATATACTACACAACCAACCATGCATAAATGTATAATATCATGCTTATATCCAGTTACCAACTGATATACATGAGACTGGTTAGCTAGTAATAGGTCTCAAAATGAAGAAGTAAAGTTGCGTATAGTATTGCATAACCCTAGACATATGTAGGTAAATTGGTGCGCATAACAAATATCTTGGCTACCATCTATATTATTTTGATGACAACTTCTGTGAGACAATTTTAAATATACATATGGGGTAACATTGATCCCAATACATATGCAATAAACATCAAATCCTGATGATGTCAATTATCTAGCATTCTATGTCATGTAGACTTGATGAGATAATCAGGGTGATAAGCCCTTAAATGTATAGCTAGTGTTAGGAGTGCAACATTTCATGTGGATAATAATACGACATGCGTTCATCGTGCCGAAACCAGAACCATAAAGTACTTTAATAGCCTGCATTCTGGATGTTTATGTCCATAAACACTACTAGAAAAATGCATAATACTGACCAAATTTTACCGACGACCTATATCCGTCGGTAATTTCCGATGGAACACTGACGAAAATAAGATATTTGCGACGGATACACTATCCGTCGGTAAATGAAAATATTTCTGATAGATCACCGACGGACGTAAAATTATTTTATTTTTGATTTAAAAAAAAAATTCCGTCGGTAATCCGTCGGTAAACTTAATAATTTAATTATTTTTTTTCCAACATTCCGTCGGTAATCCGTCGCAACTTACCGACGGATTTCCAATGGCCATTAGGAAATCCTCGGTAATCCGTCGGAAAATAATTTATTTTTTTCCAAGATCATTTGATGTATGTATGTATGTTAGTGTGTGTATATCATGTACATATCTATATGTGTATGTGTATGTGTATGTGTATGTGTAGGTACGTATGTATATGTATATATAGTATATATATATATGTATGCATGTATGTATATAGTACATATATATGTATATCATGTATATATGTGTATATCGTATGCATATAAGTGTGTGTGTATATGTCTATATCATGTATGTGTGTATGTATATGTCTATATATAGATCATGTATTGTATACATATGTATTGCTAATTGTATGTATATAGCACATATGTCAATGTATGTATGTATATGTATGTGTGTATATGTATGTATGTCTATAGATCATGTATTGTATACATATGTATTGCTTGTATGTATATAACATATATGTCTATATCATGTCTATGTATGTATGTGTCTATGTATGTATGTTTGTATGTATGTCTATAGATGTATTGTATACATATGTATTGCTTGTATGTATATAGCACATACGTCTATATCATGTTTATGTATGTGTGTATGTATGTATATATGTATGTCTATAGATGTATTGTATATGTATATCATGTTTATATATATGTCGTATGCATATGTATATCATGTGTATGTATGTATGTCTATAGGTGTATTGTATACATATGTATTGCTTGTATGTATATGTATATGTCGTATGCATATAAATGTGTGAATGTCATGTACATGTCTATATATGAATGTATGTATGTATGTATGTATATGTATAACACTTTTGGTCCCTGATCTAACTGGAATTAACGGGAAAAGATAACGACTGTTAGAAGGATGGACCAAAATTGTTACGTACAAAATGACACAATTTCATAACACTTTTGGTCCCTTCTCCTAACGGTCTTTAACTGTTTCCGTTAAGTCCAGTTATTGCAGGGGTATTTTAGTCAATTTTAATATTAAATAGTATATAATAAATTATTTAATAATTATTAATAATTTTAAAAACAAGATAATTTAATAATTATTAATAAATTAAATTAAATTTTATTTTAATTTAAAAAAGGATATCAGTCGGAAATCCGTTAGTAATCAACGACGGTAAAATTCCATCGGTAATTACCGACGGAATATCCGTCGGTGATTTTCTGAAATTTCTAAAAAATATAAGGGCGGACATAATTAGCCCTAATTCACAAACCATCGATCGAGCTCTCGACCTCTCCTCTCGACCTCCGGCGACTCCATCCACCATCAACTCCGGCGATCCTCTCCTCTCGACCTCTTGCACAACCCTTATCTCTGGCACCATCACCGTCTCCGACCACCATCACCGTCTCCATTATCGATTCTGATTTGGGTATAGTTTTTTCATCTTATCTACATTATCGATTCTGATTTGGATCATGTGTGTGTGCGTATGAATCTGTGTGTGATAGAATTTGTATGTGTGTGTATGTTTGTTTATGTATGAATCTTTGTGTGTATGAATATATATGTGTGTGTTTGTGTGTCTTTGATTAATCTGTTTGTGTGTGTGTGTGTGTTTATGAATGAATAAATGAATATGTGTGTGTATGTTTGTATGTGATAGAATATGTGTGTGTGTGTGTTTGTGTTTGTTTATGTATAAATCTGTGTGTATGAATATATGTGTGTGTTTGTTTGAGTTTGTGTTTGTGTGTGTTTGATTAATCTGTGTGTATGTGTGTGTTTGTTAATCGATTTGTGAATGAATCGATTTATGAATGAATCAGTTTGTGTTTGTGTGTGTTTGATTAATCTGTTTGTATGTGTGTGTTTATGAATGAATAGATGAATATGTGTGTGTGTATGTATGTTTGTGTATGCATCTGTGTGTGTATTGTGTGTGTTTGTGTGTGTGTTTCTTAAGGAATCTGTGTGTGTGTGTGTTTCTTAATGAATATGTGTGTGTGTTTAGAAGCTGTAGTGTGTGCTAACGAATGACTTTGTTTCTTAATTTTAAGGCATAGTTCATATTGAAGCTTCAAAGAAAGGGAATTTGGTGCCGCTTCAGAGACATACACATATACAGGCTTCTCTCATGACTTCTTGACGTGATTTAAGGTGCCAAAACAATTTTAGTCGTTATTCATTATTTTTTGTTGTCATTTAATAGGAAAATGTGAGTAGTAAGGGAATTATTTGTTATGTTTGTAAACCCAAACCGTTTTGTCATGTTTGTTTTTCGTTATGTTTGTTTTTGCGATATATGACAGCTATGAATAAGTGTTAATTATGACAGTTTAGACCTGTAATGAGATACAAGTATATTGTAAATTGAAATTGATGAGTATATTATATATTGAAATTGATATGAGTTCTTTTAGCTTATGAAAATGCCGTTTTTGGTTTGATAAACTTGTGATAATATTTTTGTATGATTTTAGCTTATGATATGCTTTTTGTGAAAATGTTTTGGTATGATTTTGTTTAATAAACTTGTGATATTAATTAGTTGGGTTGTCAATTATTGAACAAACATTAGGTTGCCAATTGTTTATTTATTTTAACTGGGTTGCCAATAGTTGGGCAAACATTAGGTTGATAAATGGAAATATTCATTTTATAGTCGTTATGCTGCCGAAATTTTAAGAAACATATGTTTGTGTTTTAAACTCTTTTCAAAGTCATCCAAAGCTCTTCTAAACCTACGGTTTGACTTTCAACTAGGTAAACCATTACATGTAGTGTTCAATAGACTTCTAGCTTCATTAACACCTATGGTTTGACTTTTAAATAGTCAAACCATTACGCCTAGGGTTTTAAACTTTCCAAAACATCTTTCTTTGACTGTAACCTATAGTTTTGACTTTCCAATAGTCAAACCATTACACATAGAGTTTTAAAGTCATCCAAAGCTCCTCTAAACCTATAGTTTGACTTTCAAGTAGGCATTCGTGTTCAATAGACTTCTAACTACATTGACACCTACGGTTTGATTTTTAAATAGTCAAACCATTACTTGTAGGCTTTTAAACTTTCCAAAACACCTTTCTTTGATTGTAACCTACGGTTTTGACTTTCCAATAGTCAAACCATTACACTTAGAGTTTTAAAATCATCCAAAGCTCCTCTAAACCTACGGTTTGACTTTCAAGTAGGCAAACCATTACATGTAGTGTTTTCAAGTCATTCAAAAGTCCTCTACACCACCCTATCTTGATTATGTCAACTAACTACTTCTTTCTTTGTTATAGTGGTTGAATATGTCGATAGATAGAGGATGGATGTATAAAAATAACGAAAGTCGGGGGTTTCTTAGCGTCGACTATATTGTTGTAATGGACAGTTTTTTGGACTATGCCTATGCCAACGAAGGGACTGTTGAAAGGAAACCTACACGTGATGGGATAGTTCTTCCTATCAGATGCTCTTGTAAGAAGTGTGAAAACTTACGCTATAAAAAAATGGATGACGTGAGGCTGCATTTGATGAAGCACGGTTTCATGCCTGATTATACCACATGGTGGGCACATGGTGAAACCTATTGCCAAAATGAGGGGCATCAAGACGTGGGTCAATCTTCTACTCCGGAAGTAGATTATAATGAAGGGTATGTTGAAATGGTGAACGATCACATGATACATGATGGCATGACATGGGAAGAATAAACCCCTAATCCTTCTGCCCAAGGATTTTATGACATGTTACAAGCTGCTGACGAGCCATTATGGGACGGGTGTCCAAATTACTTGAAATTGGGAGCTGCGATGAGATTGTTGAATTGGTAGGCAAAATGTAATGTACTCGAGACGACTTATAATCGAGTTGTTCCTATAATTAAAGAGATGCTACCCGAGGGTGACAAACTACCCGGTAACTTCTACGAGACAAAGAATAGTTTGAAAAAGCTTGCTCTACCAAAAGTAAAGATCGACGCTTGCAAAAACCATTGCATGCTATTTTACAAGCATTATTCTGAGTTGACCTATTGTCTGTATTGCAATGAAAGTTGCTACAAGGCAAGTGGACGAAGCAAGGTCCCAAACTTGGTGTTGACGTACTTGCCTATTGTTCCTAGACTTCAAAGATTGTATATGTCAAAGAAGACGTCTAAAGACATGACTTGGCTTAAGAATCATCAGATAGAACCGGGGGTGATGGTACATCCAAGTGATGGTGCGGCTTGGAAGCATTTCGACATGGTACATCCTGACTTCGCTTCTGAGGTCCGGAATGTGCGTCTTGGCTTATGCACCGACAGTTTCAACACGAATAATTCGAATTTGAATCCGTATTCACTATGGCCAGTGTTTTTTACCATCTACAATTTACCTCCTTGGTTGAGTTTGAAAGATTCGTATGTTAAACTTGCATTGGTCATTCCTGGTAGAAAGAGCCCCGGTCATAATTTAGATGTGTTTCTTAGGCCGCTAATAGATGATCTCAAGATGTTGTATATAGTGGGTGCTATTACGTATGATGCTTATCGTATGAATAATTTTGAGATGAGGGTTATACTTCTATGGACCGTCAACGACTTCCCTGCCTACGCAATGTTGTCGGGTTGGAGCACGCACGACAAACTAGCCTACCCGTACTGTATGGGTACAGTCGATTCGTTTCAGTTAAAAATTGGAGGTAAATATTGTTAGTTTGACTGTCATCGGAGATGGTTACCTAGTGCACACCCTTTCGACATGATCGAACAAGATTTTAGACGAATTTAGGGTGTTAGCCGGTCCACCAACTGAGTTAACCGGTGAATAAATATGGGAGCAGGTTCGTCATCTTCCAACTTTTTACGATGGCTCTCCATTTCGATCGACCAATAGAAAAATTACCAGCTTTGGAATCACTCATTGATATGTCCCGATTTTATCAAATTCTAATCACTATTCAACTACAAACAAGATGACAAACAATCTCAATCAAACTACCTGTTTCAATTCAATCACTGATTTCGTATACAAAGACTCTGAACACTTTCTCTCTCTAAAAACAATATGCGTATAATCTCTAACTTCTAAAGTGCACCTAATTAAACCTCTAGTCGAATATCTATTAAAAATAAAACAACTCACATGTTTACAAAAACAAAAAAGAAAATACAAGACTTTGACTTTTGACTTTATTACAAAGAACTTTGACTCTGACTTTGAGAGTTGACTTTGACACTGATCTTCTGACTTCATTATCTTGTATCCAACATATTTATGCTCTAACAATCTCCCCTTTTGGATTCAAGATCATCTCTAAAAAAAATTTTGCAATACAATCTCCCCCTTTCGTTGCATTGTTGAACTTTAAACAATTTATCTCCTCTTGTAAACTTCTTGTTAACTCAGATAATCTTCAGAAATAAACATTGATATTTGAGCAATTTCCCCTTTGTCAGAATATCACCAGATTAAATGTCCTCTTTCTTTGATGAACCTGTCTTCAAAGACTTTTGTAATCTCCCCAAATTATGTCTTTAAGAACAATGACATTCTCCCCCAAGGTTGTAAAACCTCTTCCAGACACTAGAAAGAAATTATCTTCAGGTTTAGCTCAGTTTGCTTCAACAAATTGTCTTCAAAGAAAATTTCAGTAAAATCTGCTCATATTCTAAAATCTTTGACCTCTCTCTTTCAGCTTTTAACAATCTTTCTTCAAAATCAACTGTCTTGACACAACATTCTTCTTTCAGCTCCAACTTTTCTTTATCAAAACAACAATTCTTGATTCTCTCTCCCATATTCATTTCTGACTCAAACATTTCTTGAACGTTTCTCCCCCTTTTTGATGATTAGAGCAAGGAAATCATCAAAACTCTTTACAAGAAATGTCATTGACAATCTGATATGACCACTGATCTTTTCCAAGAGCCTCTGACCAGCTATTGATCCACAAAGATATTCATCCAAATCTTTGCAAATCCAGACAAAATATGAGTGTAACACCTGAATCAACAAATGAATCAGTTAAAATGCCTGTCAGTAACACGAAGTCACTGTGTGTAACGAATACACATAGGAAAGGAGATTTTTGATGTTCACTCCCCCAGGTCTTCCATTCAATCATCGAATAACACAAGTTTATTCTATGAACGTTTTGACAAAAAAACGAATTTTCTATGCAGAGATAATTGCTTTTGTTAGGCTCAAAATTGTGTAAACCATTGAGATAACAACAGTTAAACACAAACTCGATTGTGCATGATCGAAGTGCGAAGGTGTGGCAAACGTCCTTCTTATTCAATATCCAGATTTTCCAAATGAAAATCAGATAGCATATATGCTGCGTCCCCTTGAAATATTGAAACATTTTCTTGTTGAGAAGAAAATGAGTAGCTGGTGGGGTTTGTATCAAGAGTTGGCATGGGCTAGATGCCTGTTTTAATGATGTTCACGAATAATTGTGAAACACCAGAATGTGGCTGCCCGACTCAGAAAAAGATGGTGCAGAGTTTGATAATCTTTTACTCTGTTCTCTCACCCTCTTTCTTTTAAACATTAACCTCACTTCTAACCAAACTCTCTTTTCCATTTTACCTCATCACTCAAACCTACACTCAGTTATTTTGACTCCTCATACTCGATCACTCAAGGATTAACTTCTTGGGTAGGAAACACTGGTTAACGTGAATCCATAGAAGTTCAGTTTAAGTCTTCACACAATGAACCCATATAATCCTAAAATTATTATGTTGCTAAAAAATGGTTTAACTTTTCAGTTAAAGCACAAACAATACATGTCAGATGTTTGTATGCTCATGAAGATAATCATAAAAATTTGAGCATTTTAAAACATTGAAGATATTTCAAACAAGAAAATTGAAAGAATGAAATGAATAAAAAAAATTTGTTTGAAAATCTGACATGGTATGATAAAGATCAATATCAAAATGATTTATCAAGTAAAGCTTAGGTCAGAAAAAATTAGATATTGTCTATATGAATCAAAATATAGACATTCTCGAAAGAAACGTTCTGAAATGAAATTGAAACTGTATTTCCCAATCACAATCAAACAATCTAACATTCAAGATATTGACAATATGAAGTTCTAGAGAGAGAGTGTAGAGAGAGAAAGTAATTATGTGTTCATATATCTGACAATGTTAAAAGTCTCCTATTACAATTACCACATACAAGGTATTTATACCTCATATTACACTCATATACCTATTTGACCAAGGCATATGAAACATTGACTATTCTAGAGACATAAACTTTATTGACTTTACAGACTTAGACTTTTCTCATTAAATCTTGGATACAATAATACACTAACATTCTCCCCCTTTGTATTCAAGATTTAATAAAAATTTGACATTAGTCTTCAGCGCTTTGATTCTTCAATCTTTAACTCTGACGGCTTTGAACTTTGAAGCTCTTTCTGAAGTTGTTGAAGAATCTTTAAAAGTCTTTAATACTTTGCAGCTTTGGAAAGTCAACAAGTCTTGAAAAACAAATCATTTGAAGTCTTGAATCATTTGAACTTTGAAATTCTTTAACTTCTTTGAAACTTCGAGGGATCTTTGAGCTTTTTATCTTCATCTCTTTGATCTCTTGACCGTTTTCATTTAAACAAACTTTCTCAAATCATCTTAATTTGGACTTATCTTCAGAAATCTTTGAGAATGATTTCTTTTCATCTGATTTGAACTTTTCAGAAAATTCTTCACAAGTCTTGACTTTATAACTCTGAAATTCCATGAAATTGATCTCTATGGATTTCTCCCCCTTTTTGATGATTGTGAGCATCATAATTATCAAAACTTTCTCAATTTCCAAACTTTCTTTGAATCTCCCCCTTTTTCAGATATTCTCCCCTTTTGAGATACATTTAACATTATCTGCCCTTTGATCTGAATAGCTGAATCATGAACTGTATATACCCGAATCTTTTCAAATTCAGATATAATGAACTTGGTAACCCTGATTCAACAAATGAAACAGTTAGAAGTGCCTGTCAGTAACACGGAGTTACTGTGTACAACAAATGTATAATTTAAGGAGCTGGTTTGATGATGACTCCCCAGGACATCCTTTCAATCATTGAAAAACACAAGGTTTATCTATGAATGTTCTGACAGAAAAAACAAATTTTCTGTGTGCTCGTTCTTGTGTATGAAAGAATTTAGTACAATGATTGTGTTTCATAAGGCTCAAATTGTGTAAACTGTTGAGACAACAACAAGTATTACACGAACTCAATGTGCATGAAAGAGGTGCGAAGGTGGGGCAACGTTCCTTCTTTTTCAATATCTAAATCTTCCGAGTGAAGACTAGATAGCAGATATGTTGCGTCCCCAAAGAAAATGAAACATTTCTTTGTTAAGAAAGAAACGAGTGGCTGGTGGGGTTAATGAAAGAGTTGGCATGGGCTCACTGCCTTTTTCAATGATGGTCACCAAAGAATGTGAACCAATCAGATTTTGTGGCTGCCCGACTCAGAAAGTGGTTGGTGCAGAGTTCTGATATTCTTTTAACTCTGTTCTCACACCCTCTTTCTTTTTATCATTATGCTCACTTCTAACCAAACTCTCATTTCCATTTTACAGCTCCATACAATGAGAAAAACTCAACCGGATGAGTTATCTCCCCCACTCTTTGATTTTGACCCCTCACCCCTCATTCACTCAAGGATAGCTTCCTGGGTAGGAAACACTGGTTTGCGTGAATCCATGGAAGTTCTGTTTAAGCTCACACATGAATCCCATGTAAGTCCTAAAAAGAATGGTTGCTCAACAGTTTAACTTGAACAGTTAAGCTCAAAATGATAATATTGTCAGAATGTATGCTCATTTAAAATTAAGAATGAAATTTGAGCATTTGAACAATGAAGATCTCTCAAAACAAGAATATTGAATGAATGAAATGAAATCAAGAGAATTTTTTTAAGAATCTGACAATGTATCAATCAGATCAAATGAAATGGTTAGGGTATCAAAGAACTAGATATTTTGTTTATATTAACAAATATAAACAATTTAGCAATGAACGCTCAAGTTGAAATGATGATTGTTGCTCAACAAAAGTGATTTACAAACGGGGGTATTACCATCGAAAAGTAGGTTCGTTTAGAGACATGGTAATAACAATTTAAAATGAAGTACTGAACCAATGTGTGTGAATACTTACAGTATATAAGAAAGATAATACACGAGTATTGATCTTTAGAAACACACGGTCAGTTAAACATTAAAGTTCAATATTGAAAAACATTTAAAATCACACTTCTTAATTCATGAAATCCTTTGAGAATAGAGAAGTGGTTTGAACATTTAAGAAATTGTTTTTCATGCTTGAAAGTTTTTCTTCTTTCAAACAATCAAAGATCTAAGATCAGAAGATATTTACCTTTAAGGCTCCCCCTCAAATCATTATAGAATGATTTAGGTCTATTAAGCTCCCCTGGATATTTTCAAAATATCCATGTCTGAACATTAAGAATGGGTCCTGATCTGTTATATGATCAGAAGCCACAATCTTTACATTAAAATTCGGGTTTTGAACTGTTTTGTTCAAAAGCCATACTCTTTGACTTTGAAGTCCGAGTCCTGAGTTGATTTACTCAGAAGTCAAACATCTTGCTCCCCCTAAACCTGTGGTACCTGCGAAACAGATTTAACATGTTTTGGTACCCACTGGTATTTGGGTCCTGGTATGTTAGATTTAGAAATCCACCTCTCATTAGATTTATATCTTTTAAAATCAGAAATCTGAGAAGTAATTCTATAAGATCCGTACCAGTTATGAGCAGATTCTTGTTGGACGAAATCATTCTCTCCACAGTAAGAACAACAAATTTTCCTTTGAGCAATTCTGATCAAATGATTAGTCGAGTAATATATATCAGAATTACCAAAAGATTTGCCTTTATGCGTACTATTCTTTTTGGCATTGGTTGTGGATTTGAATGATCTGTCATTCTTCTTCTCTTCATCAGGAGTCTTCACTCGTCAGACCATCTGATTTTTCTTCGATTGCTTTCCAAGAGATTTAACATAGAAGCTCGCTAGTCCATCAACAGATTTGTCATAAAATAGATTTGATGGTCTGATCTGACTTGATTTGACAATTATTGATTTGACACTTTTCTTTTTCAAAACATTTTTGTCATGAATTGAACTTGAAGTTGTTTTGAAAGAACAAACTGATTCTGTTGAAAGATCAACATGTGATTGACTAATCACATCAGCTGTTACTTGATTTGACAATTCCATGTTTGCAGCTTCTAAGTTCTTTTTATTTTCAGATAAAATGTTTCTTTCTGAAGTAAGTGTGTCAAACTTTATTTTCAAATCAGATCTTGCCTTCTGTTCTTTAAGAATATCTGATGATAGAACAGAGATCTTGGACATGAGCTTTGATATTTCAATTTCAAAATATGAACGTTCTTGCTCAAAATCTTTTTCTAAGTTCTTGGATTTATCAGAAATTTCATTGAAGATCCCAACATTTCTCTTTTCAGAATTTTTCTTTTCAGATTCAAAAGACTTTTTCTTTTCTTTGAAAAATTGTCTTTCCTTTTCTAATAAGTCTTGTAAAATTGAGATCTGTTGGGGAAATTCAGTGTTTTTATCTTCAAGAACTTTTCTTTCCTTAGCAAATGTGTATCTCTCAGTAATTAGAATCTTTTCAAAATCAGACATTTGCTTGGAAAGTTTAATGCATCTGTTAAGTAGAAGATGTCTTCCCACATGATTTTTATTTTTCTGCTTGGAGACTTGTTTTCAATTCAACATTCTTCTTTTCCAGAGCAAATATCTTTTCTTCGAAAGCCTTCAACTTCTGTTGAAGCTTGACTGACTCATCTTTCAGCTCAGATGATTTCTTTTCAGTCGTCTTCATTTGGCTTTGAAGATTTGCTTTAACTTTATCTTCTTTTATGATTTTCATCAAATCAGCATTTTTCACTTTCAATTCATATGCAATTTCTTCAGAAGCCATATACTTTTGTTGAAGCTTAACTGATTCATCATGCAAATCTGATGATCTTTGTTCAGTTATCTTCAATTGGATCAGAAGACTTTCAATGTAAGATTCCTTCATCTTGATTACTTCTTCAAGAGATTGAATGGTATTGTCTTTTATTCCCATCATTTTCTCTCTATCTTTAATCTCTTTCTCTTTCTCACTGATGATACCTGCAAAATGAGATTTATCCATATTAGCACACTTTTTACAGTCAGAAGTTTTATCAGAATTTGACAAATTCAGTTTCAACTCCTGAATCTGTTTGATAAAGGCTGCATTCTGAATTATCAATTTGTCTCGTTCAGCCTCTATAACAGGTATCTCAGGCATGCACAATACTGCCATATCTCTTGTGGACAATACAGTATTTCCCTTATCATCAGCAGTAGGCATCTTGACAGATTAGCTTGATAATGAAATGATCGTTCCCAAACAAATCAGAAATGTTGACTAAAAGTCAAACTTGGATCACACAAAAAAAATTTTAATTTTCAGAAAAACATTTAAGTCTTGAAACTCGCAAGTCACTATACGCGCTAAATACAAAACTCGCTAAGCACTATTCACTGAGAAACACGCTAATAGTAATGTGCGCGTTTCTAAAACTCGTAGGACACTGGTAGCGCGTTTTGCTCAAACTCGCAAGCTCTTCTAGCTTGTTTCGCTCAAACTCGCAGGCTTTGCCTTGCGCGTTTATGAAACTCGTAGGACACTGTTAGCGCGTTTTTACCCAAACTCGCACGCTCTTCTAGCGCGTTTCGCTCAAACTCGCATATATGTTTAGCGCGTTTTAACACTTAGATTTTAAACTCGCAGGCTTAGCTTGCGTGTTCTTCAGGCTTGAATCTTGCGTGTTCTTGATGATGAAGCTTGCACGTTCTAAGGAAGAACTTGCTCGTTTTTCAAATCTTGCGCGTTCTTCATGATTTTTCACACGATCTGTCTAAAAATGATTTAAACCTGCAATTGATTCTCAAAATACATCAGTATGTTCGAAAATCAAAACTAAGCATTTTGTATCAATCTAAGATCACTAAAAACATGAA
Source organism: Arctium minus (assembly GCA_954870635.1). Taxonomy (NCBI): domain Eukaryota; kingdom Viridiplantae; phylum Streptophyta; class Magnoliopsida; order Asterales; family Asteraceae; genus Arctium; species Arctium minus. The sequence goes on along the minus strand of OX941085.1, from coordinate 86,380,067 downwards.
ATTACAGTGCATTGATCTTATTACAAACTTTATGTTCGTGTTTTCAAGAAACTCACAAAAACTTAAAATTCAAACGATCTGGTGATCAAATCGTGTACAATTGTGAATACAAAACATTCAATTACACTAATCGATCATACTAAAATAGATTTAACAATCAAAGAACAACAAATTCGACAATATTTTGATCAAACAGTGATTTTCAAGAAAAGAAATGAGTTCGTGAAAAATCAAAATATTGAAAATTGAATTCAATCTGTGATCTGATCTTTTTGAATTTGTTTGGTTTGCTCTGATACCAATTGAAATTGTATTTCCCAATCACAATAAAACAATCTAACAATCAAGATATTGACAATATGAAGTTCTAGAGAGAGAGTGTAGAGAGAGAAAGTAATTCTTTGTTCATATATCTGACAATGTTAAAAGTCTCCTCTTACAATTACAACATACAAGGTATTTATACCTCATATTACACTCATATACCTATTTGACCAAGGCATATGAAACATTGACTATTCTAGAGACATAGACTTTATTGACTTTACAGACTTAGACTTTTCTCAATAAATCTTGGATACAATAATACACTAACATAAATCACGCTCAAACTTTGAATATCAAGCGGGGTGTATCACCATCAAAAAATTTTGTTCAATTTGAGTCATGGTGATAACATGTTCAACAACAAGTTAAACCGGTGTGTGTGAATACTTGAAAGTATACTATATAGAAAAGATAATACGCAAGTATATATCTTTGGAAACACACAGTTTGTTAGACAATTCAACTCATGAATAATGAAAACATTTAAAATCACACTTCTAAATTCATGAAATCGTTTTAAGAATCAGAAGTGGTCCGAACATTTAAGAACGTGTTTACATATCTGAAAGTTGTCCTTCTTTCAGACACATATGAGATTAAGATTAGAAATAAACCTTTCTGCTCAGTCTTAAATCTCACCAATTCAGCTCTAAGTCATATATGATATGATCATATAAGCTCTCTCTCAATTATGCAAAAATCACAAGTCGTCAAAATACAAAGCTTTATTCACAAAAAATTATTGAAAAGCAAATGACACAAAGCAATAAAACTTTGAATGCACGAGTTCTGATCAGATATAATCAAAAGTCATATACCATACTCCATATCCCTTACTCCCCTTGCAATTATGCATCAGAAAATTTATCAGTGATATACATATGCAAAATTTGTGAACTCCCCCTCAAATGTATGTAGATGAACTTAATTTCTTCTCACACTCTCTTGAGATCATGAACAAACTTAAGTGTAGATATCTTTCAGATTAAAAAATGAAGAAAAATAACAATAGTAAAACTTTAGTAGGTAACCACAGATTAAATCTTGAGATTTAACATACCAAGTTTTGAAACGAGAAAATTAACTCTCTTTTCATCCAGAGGCTTGGTAAATAAATCAACAAGTTGGTAATTAGTGTTTACAAAATAAAGTTCGATTGTACCTTTTTCGACATTATCTTTGATAAAATGATATCGAACGTCAATGTGTTTGGTCTTGGTATGTTGAACAGGATTCGCATATATGGGGATAACACTCTTCGAATCATTGTATATCGGGATCTTGTTATATTTGAAGCCATAATCTCGGATTTGTGTTCTCATCCACAACACTTGAGAACAGCAGCTCGCCGCAGCTCGCCGCAGCGACGTACGCTGCCTCAGCTGTTGATGTGGAAACATAGAGTTGTTTCTTTGAAACCCAACTCACGAGTTTATCGCACAGAAATTGTATGTGACCCGATGTACTTTTCCTATCAAGCATACAACCTGCATGATATGCATCTGAATATGCTGTTAGTTCAAGACTTCTATCCTTAGGATACCACAGACCAAGATCTGCAGTGCCCTTCAGATATCTAAAAATACGTTTAACTGCAGACAAATGGGATTCTTTTGGATTAGCCTGATATCGAGCACATAGACATATAGAGAACATTATATCTGGCCTACTAGATGTTAAACACATTAAAGAACCAATCATCCCTCGGTAAGTTCTAACATAGACAACTTTTCCTGAAGGATCAGTGCCAATCTTAGTTCCTGGTGCCATCGGGTTTCCAATAGATGTACAATTTTCCATTTTGAATTTTCTAAGAATATCGAAAATATACTTTGATTGATTAATAAAGATCCCCGTTGAAATTTTTTTGACTTGTAATCTGAGAAAGAAATTCATCTCTCCCATCATACTCATCTGAAATCTTGACACCATGAGGTTAGAATTTTTTTTACAGTATTTTGGATTTGTTGAGCCAAATATGATGTCATCCACATAAATCTGAATTAAAATGATATCAGCTTTTTCCTTTTTGATAAACAAAGTAGTATCGATTTTACCTTTAGAGAAGCCAAACTTTACTAGGAATTTAGATAAGACTTCATACCAGGCTCGAGGGGCTTGCTTCAGACCGTAAAGAGCTTTATTCAGAATGTAAACATGATTCAGTTTCTCTGGATTGACAAATTCTTCAGGTTGAGAAACGTAGACTCTCTCTTTTAGAATGCCGTTTAGAAAGGCAATCTTCACGTCCATCTGGTAGACGGTGAAGTTCTTGTGGGCGACATATGAAAGAAACATGCAAATAGACTCGATGTGCGCCATTGAAGCATAAGTCTCGTCATAGTCAATACCTTCATCTTGCCTATATCCCTTAGCCACTATTCTTGCTTTATTTCTGATTACGATACCATCTTCGTCCTTTTTGTTCTTAAATGCCCATTTCATGTCGATAATGGTTTTACCTTCTGGCTTAGGCACTAGTCTCTAGACTTTTAATGTTTCGAACTGATTCAGATCCTCTTGCATCACATTTACCCAATCTGAGTCATCTAGAGCTTCAGATACACGTGTTGGCTCTACCTTGCTCAGAAATGAGTCATGCATACACATATTTAATGTAGCAGACCTAGTTTGCACAGGTTTTGATGGATCTTCAATGATTTGACTTATCGGGTGCTCTTTGGTCCACTTATGTTAATGAGGGAGTGGATTTGATGTAGATTGATCATGATTTTCATCTAAGTATCCACTGTCTTCTTCTTGTTCAGGGAAAGGTTTAGTTGAAGGATTTTGTTCAGAAGCATCAGTTGGTACAAAATTATTTGGTTATTGATTAGTCGTTTCAGTGCAACCAACTGAGTCAGCAACTTTTGTCTCGACACTATCATGTACAACTTCAACTGAAGGAGTAAGTGTTTGAATAGGAGTTTCTTGCTGAACCGGGGGAACGAATTCAGTAGAAACATCTGAAGTGATTGGATGATGACTGCTTGACTCTTCCGTTCTGTCAATCACAACAAATTAAGTATTTTAGATCCAAGAAACTCATCGTAAAAGAATTCAAACAATAAATCTAATTCTGATAAATGAGATGTAGAAGTAGATGGTTTATCAGAATTAGGTGCATTAATCACAGATTCTGGACTGATTTGTCTAGAAGCTAGCACTCCAGTAAGTACGAGTTCTGAACTACTTTGTTCAGAAGCCAACTCTTCATCGAATGTAACATTTAAGCTCTCCACTACAGTCTTTGACTTCTTCAGATAGACTTGTAGGCAATAGACGTTTGAGAGTAGTCAATGAAAATGCCTTCGTCAGCCTTGGGACTGAACTTGTTCAAGTTCTCTTTGTCGTTCAGCACGAAGCACCTGCATCCAAAAATATGAAAATGTTTAATGCTAGGTGTACGATTATTTATTAAAGCGTAAGGCGTTTTACCAAATCGACGGTGTATTATCGAGCGATTATGCGTGTAGCAGCCAGTCGATACAGTATCGGCCCATAGAAACAGAGGTAGATCCGATTGACTAAGCATAGTTCGAGCGGCCTCAACTAGCGTTCTGTTACGTCTTTCTACTACTCCGTTCTGTTCTGGCGTTCTGGCAGTAGAAAACTGATGTGTTATCCTAAACGATTCGAGATAATCTTCTACAAGTTTGTTCTTGAATTCTGTGTCGTTGTCTGTTCGTAGAAGCTTAACTGTATTTTGCAGATTCACTTGGGTAGTCTTTAGAAATATGATGATGACTTCGGGAGTCTCATCCTTTGATCTCATAAATTTGACCCAAGTGTACCACGAGTAATCGTCCACAATCACTAATACATATTTTTTGTCGTTTATGCTTTGGGTATGCATTGGACCGCAGAGATTCGTATGCATTGGTTTAGGCTTTGGCTTATGAGAAGCTCTCTTCATCTTGCCTTTCTCATACGCTGCGCACAAATGTTCTTTCTCGTATTTAAGCTTAGGAAGTCCTTTTACTAACTTTCCCGTGACCAGTTTGTTGATGTAACGAAAATTCAGATGAGAAAGCCTTCGATGCCATAACCATCTTTGTTGCACCGAGGCTTTTGACAGTAGACACACCTCATTGGCAGTCTGGACTTTTGACAGATTAATCGTGTAGAGGTTGGACTTTCTAGTACCGACCAAGAGTTCCTTACCATCTTCAGTACGGACATAACATCTCTTAGCCTTGAAATTTACCTCTAAATCTTTGTCACATAACTGTCCAATGCTGAATAGGGTATGTTCTAATCCTTCAACGTAGCTCACCTTCGTAATCGTCACGTTGTCTTGAATCACGTCACCATAGCCCAAAATCGGTGAAAATTGGTCGTTCCCGAATCTCACGTTCCCGCAAAATTACTCTGTATAATTAGACAAAATATCTTTCTGCCCAGTCATATGCTTGGAGCAACCAGAATCCAAGTACCACATATGACGGGTCTGCACAAGAGAATTCAGGGAATAACAACTTTAGGTACCCATTTAAAAGTGGGTCCTTTCAGATTAGCGCAAGATTTTGGCACCCATATGAATTTGGGTCCTCTTTTGTTTTGAAAAATATGAGAAACTTTAGAATTATAAACATGATAATAACCAAACCAATCATCAGAATATTGGTGAGAAACAAAATCATTCCGTCTATATTTAGAAAGCTTAGTAGTAGACTGGGATAAATGGAGTAATTGCTTTATTATATATTTCTTGTAAGGAACTACAAGTTTTTGTTTATTTGAAGCAACATTACCAATTACATCAGAGACACTACCAGTCTTGCTATTACAAACTGTATCAGGACATGATTTTGCTTTCTCATCAACCTTCTGCTTTGGTCACCACTCTGTTCGTTCTTCCGACCTTTTATTTTTCAATAATGAAACACAAGATTTAGATTTGTTAGAAAAAATAGATTTCTGAGTTTGTCTTGTCTTAAGCTTACCAGTGTTGTTCCGTTTCTGTGAGCGCCGTTTCTTTTGCTTCTTACCTTTTCCATAATAATCAGTACTCACAGAAACCGGTTCACTAACCTTGGTTGATGATTCACCTACTTCATTCACACTGGGTAAAGCTTCACCATTAATAATAAAAGCAGAATGATCTGGAAGTTTAGCATTAAAGTCAAACATACCAACACTTTCATCAACACACCCATCATCAGAATTTAGAAAATCATTTGCAGACGCAAATAAGTCATCAAAATCATCTTCTGAAGTTGAGGTGCCTTAGAAGATTTTGAACACTCTTTGGATTCAGATTTAAAAACAGTGTTCTTTATTATAGTAGAAAATACGGTTTGTTCAATAACAACCAAAATTCTTTCATCAGATAAAGCATTTTCAAGATCAATTATTTTGCTTTCTAACATGAGTGGAGGAACATAAATTTTAACTTTAACCAGTTTTGCCTCCATCACTTGTGTAGAATAACTTGCAAAATAATCATTTGAAAGAAAGTTTGGTTTTTCTGAAAGATAACTATCATTCAACTTTTGATAGCAAAATGGTAGTTGCATTTTCTTTATTTTCTTTTTGTTATCAACTTCTTTGGCCTCTACCTCATCAGGTGATTTGGTAACGAATTTGGGTTTCAAATGAGGATGTTTACCAGCTGCAAATAGAAAATCAGAGTTATATAGAGTTGGTTGTTTTCTGATTGCTTTCTTTAGATAATGTGGGTTATTGTAACCGAGTCCCCACTTTTCTTTAACATCAGCTTCCTCATTAGATGTGTTTAAAAAAATGGTTTGATCTGTTTGTCCTTTAGTATACAGTTTGGCTTCCAAACCATTTACCTTTTTCTCCAGATTCGTATTCTCAACCTGCAATTTATGAGCTTTTAAAACACATTCTTGTTTCTCAATATCAGACTTGGAAAGTTTAGTAACAATTTTAGAAATCTTATTTTCAAAACAATCTTTTTGAAGTTTAAAATCAGAAGCAGATTTTTTCAGAGAGTCAATCAAACTTTTGTTCCCAACAAGTTGCTTATTGAGTTCAAAAATTGTTTGTCGTTTCTTTGCAACTCTGCTCTTTTCCTTTTTCAATTTAGATTGAAGGTCTTGAAGCTCTATCATCATGCTTCCATTTTATTTAAAAAATCAGATTCAGAAAAATTTAGTACTTCGCCTCCTTGCCCATCAGGCACATGTGTGCTGTTTATTCTTTTTCCTCCTCAATGGAATGGTCAAGCCATAACTCATCCTCAGCCATTAGAGCATTTCCAGCTTCCTTCAGTTTGGCCAAAAGCATCTTCTGCTTGTAGTAGTCTGAGTTTCTGACTGTAGGCTTCCGACAGTCCTTGGCATAATGACCAACCTTCCCGCAGTTGTAGCACTTTATCAAATCATCATTCTTTTTCTAAGTACCATAATCATTCACAAATCTCTTTTTCTCTTCAGGCTTTCTTTTTCCAAACCTCTTCTCCTCAAATCTCCTTCCTTCAACTCTTACTCTATGTTCGTGATTCTTTGATCCAGGGGAGTATCTCTGACTATTTGAACCCAACTTCTTGTAAAATTTATTATGAAATGCTTGGGTCAAAATAAGCATCGCTTGTTTGAGATTCTCTCCATCATCACTGTCAGAATCAGAATTAGCAGAATCATCTGAACTCGGAAGCACCACTTTCTTCTTTTTTTTCTTTTCTTTCTTCTCCTTCTCTTTTTGACCAGCCACTAAAACTATGGGATCTATAGCTTTCTCAACCTTCTTCTTCTCACTTATTTTCTCTTCTACCTCTTCCTCATTTTGTCTTAATGTTTCATAGACTTCATGGAGTGGGATATCACTGAGATCTTTCATCTGTTTCATTCTCCTTGTGTGTTTCTTCCACTCTGGTGGAGAATGTTGAGGAATTTGACATTGTTCTCGATTTGCTTCTTTTTGACTTTATTCTTTGAAAGCTCATTTAGGAGAAGAATGAATCTTTCATAAGTATCCTCAAGGCTTTCATTCTCCTTAGCCTTAAATTATTCGTAGTTGTTTATGCAGTTGGCTACTTTCATCTGATTTCCAACCTTTGAACCCATCATCATTTTCTGGAGTTGATCCCACATCTTCTTAGCATTGGCTTTGTAGCTGTCAATTTTGATGTAGATCTCATTGGGAATACTCTGTAAGAGTAGAGATCTTGCTTGCTTATCAGCCTTGTATCTGCTCTTTTGTTCTTCAGTGTACTGGGAAAGATATTTCGGAACAGTCTTTGTCTTTTTAACTCTATCTTCATCTACATCTTCACTATCTGAAGATTCGTCATCTGGTATCTTAATGGTAAGAGGTACCATTGGACCTTCCATAATAGACAAGAAAATGTTTTCCCCGTTTGTATGTCGGTAAACAAAGTCAAGGAACCGATCTTTCCACTGCTCATACTCCCCATTGAATAGAACTGGGGGTTTAACATCAGTACCAATGGAAAGTGCGTCCTTGGAAGTCATCCTGTTTGAAAGATATACAATAAGAACTTGACAATGATCTTTAGTCCAAGTGAAATCAGGATACAAAATAATTCTTAGAAATTAAATTTCCAAAAATATCCTAAGTATACAATTCGTAGAATATTGTGAATCACAAATAATTTGTATGATGAACTCGCATACAACACTATCTCTTAGAGTTCGCACACAAACCAAACTATCAAAATTCGCACAGAAGCTTATTTCAGAATTCGCATACAACAGAATTCGCATGAAGTGTTATGTGGGTTCTAGGAATCCGCATAAAACTCTATGTGAGTTCTAGACTTAGAAATTTTTTGAAAAAGAAACTTTTCGTAAAGAACTTTTCGCACAAAGGGATTATACGAATTCTGGACTTGGAAGAAATTTTAAAAACTTCTTATACGAACTCTGAGGAATTCGTATATCACTCTGATGCGAATTTTAAGAATTCGTATTATACTATTTGCGAGTTCTTCACTTTTAGCACATAAGACTTATACGAGTTCTTGCCTTGAACACTTTTCACAAAAACTTTCCGCATAGATAGCTTATGCGAATTCTTGCATTTTGCAAACAAAGCTATGTGAATTTTGAAAATTTCTCAACACTCACATGTATGAATTCTATGCAATTCTCAAAACACACTGTTGCAAATTCTACACTTGAAAAATTTCAGATTATACAATTATGCGAAATCTAATGGGTCAGCGAGTTCTTGGTGCGAGTTATTAAGGGTTCTGCGAGTTCTTCAGATCTTCGACCAAAATACACACTGATCCACTCAAAATCCCCTCTAACCTTCGATTTTCAAACCGAAACTTCGACAAATCATCCACTAGAACAACTAGAAACGATTACAATCAAAGAATTTCGATAAAGAATGCTAACACTTAGAAATTGAACCAATTACAGTGCGTATTAACCCGTGAACTCAAAACTCGTGAAATTTCAAAATTGATGATCAATTACAGTGAAAATTACTAACAAACCAATACAAGGTCGATCTAGAACATAAAATGAACTCAATTCAATCGATTACAACTCGAATTACACACAAAAATCCAAACTCGATCAAGACTCGATGAACAGTGCGAAAACCATTTTTCTCGATTGATTTCAACTTGAATTTTGCTCTGATACCAATTGATATGTCCCAATTTTATCAAATTCTAATCACTATTCAATTACAAACAAGATGACAAACAATCTCAATCAAACTACCTGTTACAATTCAATCACTAATTTCGTATACAAAGACTCTGAACACTTTCTCTCTCTAGAAACAGTATGCGTATAATCTCTAACTTCTAAACTGCACCTAATTAAACCTCTAGTCGAATATCTATTAAAAACAAAACAACTCACATTATTACAAAAACATAAAAGAAAATACAAGACTTTGACTTTTGACTTTATTACAAAGAACTTTGACATGGACTTTGAGAGTTGACTTTGACTTTGATCTTCTGACTTCATGATCTTATATCTAACATATTTATGCTCTAACACTCATAATTGGGTGAAGAGAAGCATCTTTTGGGAGTTTCCATATTGGAAGACGTTAATCCGACACAACCTGGATGTCATGTACATTCAGAAGAACGTCTTTGACAATCTCTTTAACACTGTCATGGACACGTCAAAAACGAAAGACAATATAAAAGCAAAAAATAATGTAGAGATTTATTGCAACCGATCGCAGTTGCACATTACCACGTTAGGCAATAAAGTAGTGAAGCTGAAGTCGTTGTACACTTTGACCAAACAAAAAGTAAAACAAGTATGTGATTGGTTGAAGAGACTGAAGTTTCCGGACGGGTATGCTTCGAATATTGGGGGGTGTAAACATGGCAAACTACAACTTTTATAGCTTCAAGAGTCATGATTGTCATGTGTTTATACAACGATTGCTCCCTATTTCCTTAGGAGGGATGATATGGACTCCTATATGGGATACGATAATAGAGTTATGCACATTGTTTCGTGCAATTTGCTCAAGGGTGTTACATTTAGAAGACTTGATTCCATTGCAAACAAGTATTGTTCAAACAATTTGTAAGTTGGAAAAAGTCTTCCCACCTGGATTCTTTGATTCTGTGGAACACTTAGTGATACATTTGACACGAGAATCCATAAATGGTGGGTTGGTCCAATACAGGTGGATGTATCTTTATAAGAGGTAAATGAACTTTTCCATTCAAATACTCACCCATTTATTTTTTAAAACGTATTTCAATCGTCGTGTTGGTCCCTTGTTAGCAAAACAAGTATTGTAGAAGGGAGGGGGGGGGGGGGGTTGAATACAATATACAAATTTTACTTAACTTTTAATTCTTTTATTGATATGAATATCAAGAATTACACAAAGAGAACAAAGATTGTTTCGGAATAAGAATAGTTAAGAACTACTCAAAACAATCTAACACTAAGAAGAGTTTAAAGAACACAAAGACTAAATATTAAAGAGAAAGTGAAAGATATCAACCTGCATGAAATCTTGCAAAGGAGAAATTTTGAGCTGAAAGCGTAAGTAGCAAGGTGATACCTCCATCATTTATATACTATCAAATGTAATGAGTGCAAAGGACATAGATCAATAAAGGCATGGGTGGTTGAGATATTGTAAATAAATTATAAGATATTTGATGTGACTTATCACAATACAAAAGGTAACTTTTGTACTATGAAAGTACAATATCTAAATAAAATATACTTGGGAAAATCTTTTTAAGATCTATTAGAAAATAAATGTCTCAATCACATTTAGACCCAAGAGAATATATTCTCATAGAAGGAAGCTTTCATTCCCATTGTCAGAAGATCATTGGGAATGAGAAAGTATGTCAAATCAAGAGGGTTTGACATAAATGATCTTACAGATAAAGGAGCAATCGGTAAGAGGGGAAACTGTCGAAGAAGTGGCATGGGATGCCGAACAAGGATGATTCAGCAAAAGAGAGATATGATGATGAAAGAGGATTCGGCAGTGGAAAGGTCTGCCGAATAGAGAATCGGCAGACCAAGCTTAGTTCATTTTGATGTATATCTGAATCCACATTTTGAGTTCGGTTTGTCTTCGACTCACCGATCTGTTTATACATAACTAAGTTATTATAAAGAACCATAAAACAATACAAAGTTCAAACATCAATAAAGACTAAGGAGAGGTTATCTTTAAATCTTAGAAGACCCAACAATCTCCCCCTATTTGATGATAACATCTCATATAACTGAAAGTAAATGAATAATGCATTTTGACACTTTTTCATACTCTTTTGGGTTCTTTTTCACATAGACCATTCTTTTGTTTCTTTTAGGATTTTTTAGAGTTTCCGATATTTACAGGTATAAAAGAATGAAATAATGAAATGTACAGACTATTTACTAAACAATACACATTGTATTAATCTTGTAAAAAGATTACAATACATGCTTAATTAAAGATAAAATACAATGAAGTAAAGGAAATAAGATATTCAAAAGGAAAAGAAGATTCGGCATCTCTTTTCTTAAACTTATCGGTGGCCTCCACATAGATGTCTCTTGCAGTAATGGGGATGATCTGAATGATCCCATGCAAGAACGTAGTGTCGGCGATGGGAACCTGACTCATTCTGAAGAAACGAGTTTAACCTAAGACATCGTTGAAGAAGATCCCACGAGTCGTCTCACTTAGTACCGTGGTAGAAGGATGAGGGACCAGAGTTGGATTAGTAAGATCAAGATTTGAAGTGTCATGAACTTTTCCTTCTCTGGCCATTTCTGCAAACACATCTTCTTTCTTAGATTTTGACTTTGGCTTAGAGGGAGGAGGAAGACCAGACTTGAGATTCTCGATTAGCTCTTTTTCGTCAGGAGTGTGAACAATGTTCTAAGTTCTTCGGTAGGTTCAAAATTCTGTTTGGAGATCAGCGAGATATTTATCAACTTAAGGCTTTAGAGCATTTCTGCTTTTCTCCAAATAAATAGCAATTTCCATCCATTCCGAAACTCCAAACCGAACCAGCGAGTCCAGTCTATCCACCGATCGTGAGGAATCCTCTCTTGTGATTGAGAGCCGAATAACATTTCAGCTTGCAGAAGGTTTGATAATTTTCACGTCGATGATTTTGTTGCGGCAATGTTATCGGCTGGGGGATTTTCGGTACTAGTCAATGCACTTGGCTTTAATCTCATCGTTTCTCTTTGCCAAGCCTTCCAGAGCACTTTCCTGGGACTTAATAGCATCAGTAGGATATTTATTTAGATCACCCACCTCCTTAGCTATTTCCAAGGCTAGCTCAGAATCCTTGTCATGGGCCATCTGGGCTAGTTCAGTAGCTTGGATTTCTTCTTTAAATAGACCCAGACTAGGAGATATAATCTTTGGGGGAGGAAGATGAATTCCACCACCATCAGTAGCTTTCTTTATGAAAGCATCTTTACGACGCTTTTCTTCTACAACTACTTCATCTGGTGTTAATTTTGTTTTGCCATTATCTTTCTTGGGCAATTTCTCCCCCTCAAACTCTTCGACCACCTTAGGATGGTCGGTTCCCTTCTCTTCGGCAGAGGCTTTGGCGGGTTCGGTATCGGTAGGAATAGGAGCGGTAGAAGGTTCTCCCCGACTCGTACTGGAAATAATAATTTGAGGGGTAGTTTGCTCCCCCTCAACATGTTTCTCTCCCTCAGTACGTGTCGGGGAAGAGAGACCAACCTTAGTTGACACACGGCCAAGACGTCTGTCAATCCGATCTAGAGTAGTTTGTTCGTCTGGAGTGAAAGCGGACTCGGTGATGTCTATATCAAGTGACCTAGCACAGTACTAAGCCACATCGGCAGGCATGGAGTCAATACGCTTATTTATACTTTGCAAAGCACTAAGAATCTGCGAGTTGACAGAATTTTGTTCAGAGGCCTGTAGTCGAAGGCGAATAAGATCCTGATCCCGTGCATCGGAAGCAGCTTTGAGAGCTGCCATAGACAGAGTCAAGGAGCTAATGTTATCATTGAACTTGATAACCTCCCTGAGAACAACATCCAGAGCGTCGGTTAGAGGGGTACGAAAACCATCAATTTCATGATGCACGACATCTAAGCACCGAAAGATGTCTCTGTTAAGATCAACACATTCAGAATTATGCTCTTTGACCAGTTGCAGAAGCTCAGCCAGAGAAGTGTTGTTGATGTCTAGAGAATTGAGTAGCTCAGGCTCACGCAAAGATTTGTGAAGCAGTTCATACTGAGTACCGAGCATCCTTACCTGCCGATTTGTATCAACGATTTCCAAAAGAAACTCGGCAGGTATGGAGATCGGCACTTGTGATGTCGAAGAAGAAGAAGTGGAAGGCCCAACCTTGTCATCAGTGGTACCCACTTTCGGTGGAAAATAAGGTGGGGTGAGTGTTTAGGGGAAGAAGTTTTCTTCGGTGAAGGCTAGGGTGAGTGTTTAGGGGAAGGAGTTTTCTTTGGGGAAAGGGAAGGAGATTGCTTCGATGAAGGCTTCTTTGGTGAAGTTTTCGGTGAAGGTTGGGGCGAGTGTTTAGGAGAGGCAGATGGTTTTGGAGACTCTGCATCTGAAAAGAACCGTTCAAAAATTTCCTCGATGTTGCCACCGATATGTGCAATATCTTCGGGTGTGACCCCGGGTGATAGGTTGTGCAGTGGAGAAGAGGAGCGTTGGTCCGGAGAGGAAACCAACTCATCTTCATCCATTAGTTAAAACTGAGGAGAAGAAATGTGAAAGGTCTCCGAAAAGTCAACCAAACCCTTTGGAGAGGATTTATAGGAGGTAGGATGGGCTCCTGCATATCCCCGTGGCCCTACTGGAGAAATTTCAACTTCTGGCAATTTTTGAGAATCGGTAGAAGGTGAGTGGGGCTCGGCCATTGGTTTCCTAAGTCTCCTAGAACGAAACCTAGGAGGGGATTTTGAGCCTCGTCGCTTAATAGAAGGAGAGGTAATGACAGGGGCAGCCACCGAAGGTTGTTTTGGTGGCATAGTCATTGAAGCAAGTGTGACGTTACCGATGGCCTTTTTCTTCGTAATGGCCACCAATTTGGCTCGAGAAGTTTTAGGGGCAGAAGGGTCTACCGATTTGGAAGCACCCTGAGAAAGAGAGGCCCCTTCGGTACCACTCTCAACAAGAGTTCCCCAAATCGGATTGGGAGAAGAGAGAAAAGAGATCATACATGGAGTCAGCGGAGTGTCGGTAGGCTTGATAGGCTTGAAAATGGTCTACTTGCTTATCTGAGAGATAGGCAAGTCATAAACGATGGTCAGTTCGGACAAGTATGCATCAGCACGTAGTTGCGCAGATAATTTCTCATTAATGACGAGGGAGTGAATCGAGGAAGAGCCACATTGTGTGTTCGAGGTGGCGTGATAGCAGTGACCAGGGAATCAAAAATCACCTGGGAAAAGTCGATGCGTCTCATAAAAATGAGAGCGTGTGCCAACCTGGTGATTGGTCCCACCCAGACATTTTGTGGGAGATACAGTAGAGAAGATGGGAGAAAAAATAATTCCAAACAACACCCATATTCTTTTGAAGAAGAGTACTGGAACCTTTAGTCATCCCCTTATGCACATAGTGAAGAGTGGCAACGACCTCCTCAAGTTCCCGATTAGTAGGGAAATGAGCGTATACATTGAACTCCGGAATTTTAAGGATAGAACGAGCATCCTCGACCCTAAAAGAAAGGTCGTGGTGTTCTTCAGAAGAAAGAAAAGAAGCTGAAACTTGATGAGTTTCTGAATCACACTTTCAAGTAAGCCAGAAAATTCCAAGGAGCATCTTGCTCATCTTAGTAGATAATGTAAAAGCATGTTGGAGAGGTGTGTTCTGAAGAAAAAGAGAAACCTGGTTGAACTCAGGGTGATCAACATCAGCAGAGAGGCGAGAAACCTGGTTGCATGTAGGAAAAACAAGGGATTCCTGAGTGAGAGGAGTAGTCTTGGAAGCCTTTGATTATTTGGAAGACGCCATTGAAGAAGAAAGAAAATTGCAGGTTGCAGGTATGAAGAGATGAAGAAGATGGTAGAGAATGAAAAGAAAGAGAAGGAGACCTATATATAAGTTTATAAAAGAGAGGGAAAGAAAAATAATTAAATGAAATTGATTGCCAAAAATGGCTCATGTCAGGGACGTGGGACGTCCAAACGTCCTTTCGCTGACCCACGAACCCTGGAGTGCCATGTGTCAAAATTTCAGAGGACCATAGGGAGGTGCCGAAGAGATCTTCGGTATGGGTTTGTGGATAAGGATGACACGTAGACAAATGAGATTCGATATAAAACTTTCGGTATAAGGGAGTTGGTATAGAACCATCGGTATAAGCCTTCGGTATAAATGAGGTGTACCGAAATGAAAGACAGGAGACCAACCGAAAAGAAGGAAGTATCGGTATACGTGAAGTGTACCGAAAGATAAAGGAGGAAATACCGAAGAAGGCCAAGAGTCGGCAAATGTAAACCCACCAAAAGTACTTCATTTTTTTACTAAAAATTTAACATACCTAATGATCCCACGAGAAAGTTGAATCGTGCTTCATCCAGTGGTTTTGTAAAGAGGTATGCAAGTTGAAGATCTGTAGGAATGAAGTGAAGTTCAATATCACCTTTAGAGATATGATCTCTTATAAAGTGATATCGAATATCAATATGTTTAGATCTAGAGTGCAACACTGGATTTTTGGCAACGGCTATGGCACTGGAATTGCCACATAGAATCGATATATGTGAGTAGAACTTTTCATAATCTTGTAGTTGATTTTTCATCCACAAGACTTGAGCAAACAACTTCTAACTTCAACATATTCAGCTTCGGCAGTAGAGGTAGATACCAAATTCTGTTTCTTGTTGGACCAGCTGACCAAATTTCCACCTAGTAATTGACAGCTGCCAGTTGTACTTTTCTTGTCTATTTTAGACCCTGCAAAATCAGAATCTGAATAGCCTATGAGATCAAAACATGAGTCCTTAGGATACCAAAGACCCAGATTCATAGTACCTCATAGGTACCTAAAAATACGTTTCACATCCGCCAAGTGAGATTCCTTGGGATTAGCTTGATAACACGCACACAGACATGTAGCATACATAATATCAGGTCTACTAGCAGTTAGATAAAGAAGAGACCCAATCATCCCTCTATAATTCATGATATCAACTGACTTACCAGCTAAATCAGCATGAATCTTAAGAGGTGGTGCCATTGGAGTTTTCATGGGAGAGGTGGTGTCATGAATCTTAAGAGGTGGTGTCATGAATATATTTACTCTGATTTATGAAAATACCTTCAGAGGTTTGTTTAATTTGAAGACCAAGAAAGAAAGTAAGCTCACCCATCATACTCATCTCATATTTGCTTTTCATGAGAGAGGCAAACTCTTGACAAAGAGTTTCATCAGTAGCACCAAAAATGATATCATCCACATAGATTTGAACAAGAATGATATTACCTTTGGTTTTCTTGAGATAGAGAGTTTTGTCAATTTTACCTCTGGTATATCGGTTTGAGAGAAGAAAATCTGATATAGTATCATACCAGGCCCGAGGGGCTTGTTTCAGACCATACAATGCTTTGTTAAGTCTGAACACATAGTAAGGATGAGTTGGATCTTCAAAACCAGGAGGTTGTTTCACATAGACTTCTTCAGCAAGTTCTCCATTGAGAAATGCACTCTTAACATCCATTTGAAAAACCCAAAAGTTTTTGTGAGCAGCATGAGCAAGAAAGATTCTTATTTCTTCAAGTCTAGCAACAAGGGCGAAGGTTTCATCATAATCGATGCCTTCCTCCTATCTATATCCTTGAGAAACAAGTCTGGCTTCGTTCTGGATAACAGTACCCACTTCATCCATTTTATTTCGGAAAACCCACTTAGTACCGATAATGGTCTTACTAAAAGGTCGAGCTACTAGTCTCCAAACTTTGTTTCTTTCGAATTGAGGCAACTCTTCTTGCATGGCAGTAACCCAACAAGAATCAGATAGAGCTTCTTCAATTTTCTTGGGCTCAAGTATGGAGAGAAAATTCACATAGAGACAAATGTTTCCAACACCTCTTCTTTTTTGGACACCTGCTTGTTGATCACCAATAATCTGATCAATTGGATGATATTTGGTCCATTTTAGAGCTTGAGGAAGAGGTGCAGGAAATGTGTGTGGAAAATATGAAGGTGAAGGATCGGTAGGTATAGGATGAATATGATGAAGAGGAGAAGTATGTAAGGTGGGTTCGGTAATTAGTAAGGGTTCTACCGAACTATGGTGAAGGGAAGTGGAGGTTACCGAGAATAGGACATATGGAGGTCCTGAAGACAGAAGATTTGGAGAATCTTTTCCAATACACGAAGTGATCCATTCATGAAGCTCAATATCATCACAAGATAAGGAAGATGTCTTCTGATCATCGAACTTCACATGTATTGATTCATCAGTACATATTCTCCTTAGATTGTAGACTCTGTAGGCTTTAGAAGAAAGAGAATAACCCTTAAATATACCTTCATCAGCCTTGGGATTGAATTTCCCAAGATGTTCTCGATCATTCAAGATAAAACACAAGCAGCCGAAAATATGAAGAAAACCGATGTTTGGTTTTCGGCCATAGAAGACTTCATAGGAAGTCTTGTTGTGTCTTTTCACAATAATAGATCGGTTTTGAGTAAAACAGGTTGTATTGACAGCCTCAGCCCAAAAGTAGGTTGGTAGGTTTGATACACTTAGCATAGATTGAGCAACTTCACATAGGGTACGATTCTTTCTTTCCACAACACCATTTTGTTGTGGAGTCCTGACTATTGCAAAGTTTTGAGAGATACCTTTGTCATTGAGAAAGGCATCTAAGGTAGCATTTCTGAATTCAGTCCCGTTGTCACTTTTAAGAGATCTGACAAGTTGCCCGTTGAGAACTTCAAACTTCTTGATGAAATTGATGATTTCTTCAGGTGTATCACTTTTGTACTGTTAAAGAATACCCAAGTGTAATGTGTGTATTCATCAATAATGACAAGAATATACCTTTTTCCACCTAGGCTGGGTGTGCTGACAGGCCCACAAAGACCCATATGCAACATATGAAGAGGAGTAGATATTGAGAAACACTGCTTTGATTTGAAAGAGGATTTTGTCAATTTGCCTTTCTCCCAAGCAACACATAGCTTCTCTTTTGAGAAAGAGATTTTTGGCAAGCCAATAACTTGCTCCTTGTTGGAGAGAGCATTCAATGTTTTGAAGTTAAGATGAGAAAGACGTTTATGCTAGAGCCAGTTCTTCTTTTCTGAGTCTTTAGAAATGAAGCATATGCTTTCATCTTCAGTTGATTTGACACTCATATTGATGACATACACATTGTCCTTTCTAAATCCAGATAGGACAGTGTGAAATTGTTTGTCAGTAATGAGACAATCATTTTCTATGAAAATCACATAGTTGACTAATGCTCAAAAGATTATGCATTAGACCTTCCACACAGGCAACTTTGTTGAAAGTAATGGAACCATTAGAAAGAGTTCCATAACCTTTAGTGGAACCACGAGAGTAGTCACCAAAAGTTACGGTTGGTCCTTTTTCTTTCACATAGTCTAGAAAAAGAGATTTGTTTCCAGTCATATGTCGTGAGCATCCACTATCAAGATACCATGTATGATGATGCCCAAAGACCTGCAGACATAAACAAATTAGTCCTTTGAAACCCATTTAGAGGTGGGTCCTTTAGCGTTAGTAGTAGAAGAAGAAGGTTTATTTTGACCACATCTTTCAATACGGTCCTTCGAACAATCTTTGGCAAGATGAAAAGTGTCACCACAGTTGTAGCACTTTCTGTAGATGAATATTTTCTTGGGTTCAAGAGAAGAAGCTTTTACTTTTCCTTGAGGTTTGGATTTTAGAGGTTTAGAAGAGTGAGGAGGAATAGGATAACTGTACGGAATGTGAGGGTTATGAGGTACTGGTCCAAGGATTCCCTTTTCAAATGAGGAAGAAGGGTTGATTGAGATTCCTTTAGACTTCTTTATTTTTAAGGCTCTAGGGATGAATTCCGTTGTGTGAATGGGAGATTTACCTTTTGAAGAAGGTATAATATTTCTTTTGTTGGGAAGGTCAACAACAACGGATTTTCCTTTAGGGAGGAGAGGAGCCTTTTTAGGAGAATGAGAAGAAGAAGAGGAAGAAGAAACTTCTTTTAATTTTAAGAACTTAAGAAGATCATTTACAACTTTCACAAACTCATTTGAGTCTTGATCTTCTTTTAGAAGAGGCTTGGATGGTTTGGCAGATACAAAGATGCCAAACTTCCTTGAATCGCGAAGATCCATGGAATATACAGAATTAGAATCTTCTGAGTTGGAATCATTCCAGTCAGAAGAGTATAAGGGTAGCTTAGAAGACAGAGGAAGATTTTGAGAAGGAGAGGAAATGTCTTCTAAAGGAGTATAGTCCGATCCTCTTTCTAGTAACCTAAACCAAATTTTTCATCACCAACAACTTGGTCTTTAAAAATTTTCTCAAGGTTTTTGGAAGAGGTGTTCCATTTGCTAAAAAATTCTTGTTCTTTTTGAAGATGTTTGAGAAGTTTGTTCTTCTCTTTGGCTAACACATAGTTTATTGTCTTTAAGTCTTCTAACTCAGCTTTTAGTTTATCAAAAAGTTTTAGTTGGGATAGAGAAGCCTGGAGTTGAAAAGAGAGAGACTTGATTTGAGCATTGGCTCTCTTTTTTGCATCTTTTTCTTTATGAAAAAGTACAGTCAGAGAGTCATAAACCTCAATCTTTTCTTCATCAGAGAGAGAGTAGAAGGGATGTACCTGAGAAGAAGATGAGGAGCACTCAGCAGTAAAGCCTATCATTGAGAAGGAGTATTTTTTTTCGTCTTCAAGTTTTGGCATAAGGCATTTACTTGATAATTCCTTTTCGTTATCGGAGGTAGGTTCGTTTGCCCAGTCTAGAGTTTCTGCCATTAAGCCTTTTCCTCTTCTTTGAGAGTTGAAATTTCTTTCTTTCTCTCTTTTGTACTTGGCTTTATATTTGCCAACTTTATCGAAGAGCTCTTTGAATGATGAAGAAGGA
Organism: Arctium minus; assembly: GCA_954870635.1. Lineage (NCBI taxonomy): Eukaryota > Viridiplantae > Streptophyta > Magnoliopsida > Asterales > Asteraceae > Arctium > Arctium minus. The sequence continues at coordinate 86,360,245 of OX941085.1, read as the reverse complement.
GAAGGTTTTCTAGGATGCGATCTACCTGTAGAAATAGATATGAGATTTCTTTTTTAGAAGAGTTAGAAGAATTAGATTTAGAGATCCTAGGAGGATTGCTTCTACACTCAGACGCAAAATGGCCCTTCTTACCACATGCGTAGCAATCCTCCTTAGATTTGTTCAAAGAATTTCTAGAGGAAGAATAAGAGAATTTTCTGTTGTTTTGAAATTTGTTGGAGGAGGGGTTCTTTCTGAATTTAGAGAAGTTCGCAAGCATACTCATATCCTCCGTCATTTGATCAACAGAGATGTTTTCTCCTTCATCATCGGCTTCACTAAGATAAGCCTCCGAATAGTGATCAATGTCATTTTGATTTTCTCTTTTAGAATCATCAGAAGGATAGGTTATACGAGGAATACACACAGATTACTTGGAGCCATCGCTGATAAGAGCCATAGAAGGGGCTCTTATTTCTTTAAAGATGGATTTCCTTTGAAGATGAGTTTGTTCGTAATTAAAGAAAGTTCCATAGAGAGAAGTAAGTGGAAAGCTTTCCAAGTCCCTAGATGTCTTAATGCAAGTACTGAGAGTTTCCCAAAAATCGGGAAGACTGTCCATGAATTTGCACAAGACTTCCTCATTGTCATAAATCTTTCTGAGAAGTTTTAGATCGTTTAATAGACTGTTAAAACGATTGTAGTAATTAGTAAGAGATTCTCCCTTGTCATGGGAGAAGAGTTCGTATCTGCGAACTAGAGAAATTTTCTTAGACTTTTTAACTTCATATGTACCTTTGTACAGAACACATAGCGTAGACCACATATCTTTTGCAGTAGTAAAGTTTACAAGAGAATGATACACTTCATCTAGAAGCGACTGAGCAATTATTGCTCGCACCTTGGAATCAAGTCCAATCGTGCGTCTATCTTCATTAGTGTACTCTTTTTCAAGCTTTAGTATATATCTACCAGTAGAAGAACTACGATCCTCATCAGAGGAGTCATCAGAAACTTGAAAAAGAGAATGCTTTTCTTTGTCTTTCTTTTTAGAAGAATTGATAAACTTGTCCCATACTTTAGGAATAAGTGGACCTTCACGAAGAATGGTCAGATAACGGCTATCAGCTCCTTCTAAGAAAAGCATCATTCTGTTTTTCCAGAAAGAAAAATTGTTAGCATTAAACCTTAGAGGTTTGACCATAGAACCATTATCATTTTGAGAAGAAAAAGAAGGATCAACTTTTGACGAAGATGCCATCACGGATCTGATTTATCAAATTAAATCAACCGCTCTGATACTACTTGTTGGTCCCTTGTTAGCAAAACAAGTATTGTACAAGGGGGGGGGGTGAATACAATATACAAATTTTACTTAATTTTTAATTCTTTTATTGATATGAATATCAAGAATTACATAAAGAAGACTTTAAAGAACACAAAGACTAAATATTAGAGAGAAAGTGAAAGCTATCAACCTGCTTGAAATCTTGCAAAGAAGAAATCTTGAGCTGAAAGTGTAAGTAACAAGGTGCTACCTCCATCCTTTATATACTATCCAATGTAATGAGTGCGAAGGACATAGATCAATGAAGGTATGGGTGGTTGAGATATTGTAAATAAATTATAAGATATTTGATGTGACTTATCACAATACAAAAGGTAACTTTTGTACTATGAAAGTACAATATCTAAATAAAATATACTTGGGAAAATCTTTTTGAGATATATTAGAAAATACACGTCTCAATCACATTTAGACCCAAGTGAATATCTTATCATAGAAGGAAGCTTCCATTCCCATTGTTAGAAGATCATAGGGAATGAGTAAGTATGTCAAATCAAGAGGGTTTGAAATAAATGATCTTACAGATAAAGGAGCAATCGGTAAAAGGGGAAACTGCCGAAGAAGTGGCATGGTGTTAGGCCTGATTTTATAGTAATCATTGTATTTATAGGGCTTGGTCAAATACTGTGTTTAGAGTCTTTCTGTGTTGTATCTGACCAAGGGTATTTAAGTCCCCTTGGTCTTTGTGTCTTGTAAGAACTCTTACGCACATATCAATAGAAACTTACTTTGCGCTTCCTTGTTACTCTCTCTAAGAATCAGTGATCTTGGACTCACAATTAGTATCAGAGCCATCTGAATCTTGAGAGGATTGAGAGTTTGTATTTTTGAATCTGAATTTATGATTGAAATCAAAAATTTGATCGATTTTCTTGAATTTTTCAAGAAAATCTCGTTTTCTTGATTTCTCATCAAATTTGGATGTGTTTGTGATCGAATTGTGATTTTGATTTCATTTGTTTCGTTTGTGTTAGTCGATCATACTTGATTCACATAATTTTGCATAAAAACCATGATTTGATCTTCGATTTTGTGATTTTGTGATTTTCTAGAAACTCGAGTTCTCGTACTGTTACATTCACGATTTTGAGTTTTAGTGTTTTTTAATCGAAATTGTTAGTTGAAAGTTGTTATAAAGTTGTTTTCGATATTCAAAGTGTGTATTTCTTGCATAAATTTCTTGATTTCATTTGATCTTGCGAGTTCTTTTTGATTTTCTGTGGTTTGCGGAAGTTTATGTAGATTTGCGCAACATTCATGTAGGTTTGCGCATGTTCATGCTGATTTGCGCATTTGTGTTCTAATCAACGTGTTAGTGCTTTTCAGGTTCTCGCATTGGACTAATTACGCAAAGCATAGTTTGCGTATCAAGTGCCATCCGAGAAACAAAGTTCGCGTATCAGGCTTCATACGCAAAGATCTTTTTGCGCATCACTCTGCATATACAAAGTCCAGTTTGCGCAACCTTTCGCATCAAGTTAGATACGCAAAGCATATCTTGCGTATCAAGTGCAATCCGATAAGTTTAGTTTTCATATTTCAGTACAAGTCAAATTCGCGTCTCTCTCTAAATATGCAAAGCATAGTTTGCGTACCCTTCAGCATACGCAAAGTCTACTTTGCGCATCTGCCTTCATACGCAAAGCCTAGTTTGCGAATCAACCTCCATACACAAAGCTCATCTTTGCGCAAGCTTGACACTTAGCATTTTTTCTGATATTCTGAAATGGACTCTGACAAGTTTTCTTATCAAGCTCAGTTCTACAAAAGTGATCTGATGATGACTTTGGGTACAGACAGTCATCCACTAGTGCTTACAAATGAAAATGAATTTACTAAGTGGCAAGATCGGTTCCTGAATTTCATTGAACGACAAAAGAATGGAAATGACATGATGACAATTTTATCTGAAGGACTATTCGACAGACCCAAATTGGCTTCTGGATTATACAAGCCTACTAAAGAGTATACACATGAAGAGTTATCTGCTTATCAAGCTGATTGGGATATTAAAGCAAATCTAATGCTGGCCTTGCCAAACTCTATATACAACAGGATTGATTGTTTCAAAACTCATCCTAATCTGATGTGGCAACAACTTGAGAAAATTATGCTTGGTTCTTCAGTAGCTACTCAACTCATGCATACGCGCTCCATGAATAATTTTGAAGAATTCAAAGCCAAGGACGGGGAACCACTAAAGACTGTGTTTGATCGTTTCTGTGACGTAATCAATTATCTTTGAAAGATTAAGGTTGTAAAGACAGAGCTTGAATTAAATCTGAAATTTCTCAGTGCACTTCAACCGGAATGGAACAAGTCATGCTACAGACTGAGAAATGATGTCAGAATATCTTCCATGCAGATCCAAGAGATGTTTGAGATTCTACTGACTGATGAGAGCATTGTGACTGAGAAGAAGGCAAAACTTGAGAAAAAGAAGAAGTCAGTAGACCCGGTTGCTCTCTTCACAAAGCAATTAACTGAACAAGCGTTGTCTGATAACGATTACACCGGGTCAACTGAAGATGATGGTGAGGCTTTGCAGAAAGCAATGATCCTTCTCTCTCAGCACTTTCAGAAAAAGTTCCAACCTCGGTCTAACACTACTCACTTCACTTCTGGGTCAAAAAATGTACAAGTGATTGAGGCTAAGAAAGCTGGTGCATGCTACAATTGTGGAAAGCCCGGTCACATCTCTAAGGAGTGTAAAGTGAAGAAGGTTCGGGATTCAGCTTACTATCGGAAGAAAATGGAGCTAGCTGAGAAAAAAGAGAATGAAACTACTTTGCTGGTAGAAGAGGAGTACTGGTTGGATCATTCTGATGAAGAAGTAGAAAATGTCGAAATCGCTCATATGTGCTTAGTTGGAATTGATCAGTCATATGATTCTGACACTAATCCTGATGAGGTATATTCTGAGTTTGACTATAATTTCATTACCTCTCAGATGAATATTATTATTTCTGCTTTATCTGATCTTCGTGCAAAACTCTTATCTGAAAAGAATTTAAATTCAGAAAAGTCAGATTTGATTGACAAACTGAAAATTTCTTTGAAAGATGAAAAATCAATTTTAGAAAATACTAAAGACATCTTTTCAAAAGAAATTGGATGATTTGGAAAATTCAAATAAGACTTATCTTGAGTCTTTGACTAATTTAAAAGATGAATTTTCAGGTAAAATAAATAAATTAGAAGAAAAGCTTTATCGAAGGAACCAATCTGAACAAACAATTTTTATGAACAAACTGAGGAGTGAAGAAGCTTTAAAACAAAAATGGGGACTTGGTTTTGAAAATCCTCATTGTTTAAACAATGCGATTAAAAAATCCCCAACTTTATATAATTACGATTATCTGACTCTTGCTCATTATGCTCCTCAATTTAAAATTGATTGGATGAATAAGAAGCAAGTGTTAGATCTCGAAAATGAGAAAAGGACAAATATTAAGAAAAATGAAATTCCTTTTGTTTATACATATGAAAATGCAAAATATTTCCCTGAAAAATCAAGAAGAGGAAGAAGAATTTTAAATGATATATCTTCTATTAAATCTTCAGTATCTGATGATTTTGTTTCTTCTTATGCCCCTGATTCTGATAAGGAAAATATTTCTCCTATCATTTATGATTCGAAGAAATATACTCCTCCTTTAGTATTAGAAGGCAAAATCATCGATCTTGAAGATAAGATAGAAGATCAAAATATTTTAAAGAAAATTGAATCTGATATTATTCTTTCTTTCATGACGTCTAGTCTTGAAGAAAATTTATTTTCTCAAAAACCAGTTCTATTTCTAGCCTCTCTTCTAATTCTAAGGAAAATGAAAAGGAAGTTTCAAGTTTTAAAATCTTTTCTCAAATTACTTCAGACTCCGAGGCTATTTCAGATTTATTAGTTGATCTGATTGGTTGCTTAGATAAATTTATTTTTTCTGATTTAAATATTTCATCTAAAATTTTTGATGATTCTTTTACGCTCAATGATCAATATTATAAACCTAAGCGTAAAAGAAGACGGTCAAAGAAGTCAAAGAAACGGGATACAGTTCTTTCTGACAGTTCTAATTCTTCTGATTCAATTTTTACAGATAGGACTTTGAGCAATCAGTCAAAGAAGCAGATCTGGAGAGCGAAGCGGACATCTGATGAACATACTTTTGATGGGGATAAATGTGTAGACAAACTTTACAACAATGATTCATTTCCTATATGTAATAAAATTTCAAAATACTCTATAAAGCAAATGATTTGACTTTCAAAACATGTCTCATGTTCTTCCTCAGATTCTAGTTCTGATGATTATGCTTTCTCTTCTGATGATTGTGCTTATTATTCTGATAATATTCCTCATACTTCTCGTAACAAATCTACTTATTATTTCCCCATAAGAACTGCAACTAACAAATATGGGCCCAAATTTAAGTGGTACCCAAATCATTATCTGATTTAAAGTTGCAGGCATCACATGTTAAGGGGGAGTAAGGGAAAGTGGCTTCTGAGTACTTCAGCTCAGAACCCGTGCTTCAATGACTACAACTTCTAAACAAATCAGTTTAGAACTCGTTCTTCAATGATTGAAGCTTCTGACTAAATGAGATACTGTGAGTACATCAATTTTATTTCCGCTGCATTTTATCTCTGATTATGATGTGTTCCAGTTTTTCTCATTATTTTTCAAGAATCTGAGCTTGTTCAACTATTTCTTGTGATTTTGTATAACCTAATTTTTTTTTAATTTGAGACACAAATTTTTTTTATAATGTGAAAGATGAAATAACTGAATTTTATTTTGTTCCAACTAAATATCAATTTGCCGAATTCTTTACATTTTGTCTTTAATGAAATTGTTTAACATCGACATATTGAGTTTAAAAGTTTAAATCTTTACAACTTTTATTATATAAAGTAAAGTTTTATATTTTTTCTTTCTTTTGAATAAAATATGTGTCTAGGATAAATTTTCAAGTTCTTTTGTTTATATTACAATTTTTATATGATCAAATTTCAAGTCTTACAAAAGTCGAAAAGTCAGCAACATGTTTGAAACTTTTATTATTGATTTAAAGTTGTGTGATTCGGAATATTTATAGTTTACAATGCTTGGAAAATTCTAACAAGTCAAAATTTTGATTGTAATGAAAATATAGGCCAAGTACTTTTATGTAAAACTGAGTGATTGAGATGAATATTAAATTCTTAAAATTCAGAAATCTCTAAGTTTAAAAGTTTGTACCTGTGGCCTTTCTAGTTTGGGAAAGTAAGTTCTTCGGGATGCCTGTCATCTGGTCCCCTAAGGTCATTTGATCTGGGAGTGATCGAACCCAAATCCTTCAATAGAACCAGATCGAAAGTGATGTTATACTGGTATGAATGGGTTTAGGATATGTCGATGTTGCCTTTCTGATTTGAGAGAGTAAGTTCCAAGGGGTGCTTGACACCTAGTCCCCTGAGGCCAACTGGTCTGGGTGCGGCTGACCCAAATCCTGCTATAGGGTCAGATAGAAAGTTACGTTTACGGCATGTTCTTTACTTAATAAACTTTTTGATCAAAATATGACAAAGTGCACAAGCTTAAATGATGCCAAAGAGCACACTCATGTTAAGATGCCAATGTGCACACTTCTAAAAAGATGCCAATGAGCACACATCTCATTATACTTGGTGATATGTTTAAGTTGCGATAAACCTATAAATATGTGATAATCTTAATTTTTGATGGATTAGTGTGAGTACATGCAAAGTTCTCTATTATATTTTTAGAATTGCATTTTCTTGAAGCTAATCGAAGATTCGCATGTGAGCACACTGAATAGATTGCTGGAAGTTTTTGAAACTGAACATGTTTTAATTGATATGCAATAAAACTTGTTCTTGTGTTCAACAACACACACTTGATTTCAACTGATTGATAAATTTGTGATATTTTACTGAGTAGACTTTAATTTGTTTAGTGTTTAAAGTTTTATATGTTTAGTCGTTTCAAAATTTACATTTAGAATATTTTTCTTTCTACATTAATATTTGATCATTGTGTTCTCATAAATATGTTTTAATGGGTTTATGCATTATTCAAGGGGGAGTGAACAAAGAGAATTTTTTCAAAGTTTATATTTGTTTTTGAGGGGGAGTATCTGATTCTATATATGAATGCTAACTTGAATTGTCAAATTTAGTGTATTTGTGTAGGGGGGAGTCAAAGAGATAATCAGGTAAAATTTTTCGGACTCCATGTCAGATTTGCGACATCAGTTGGTCGCGCAAACCGTGCTTTGCGCATCCTGCATGAAACGTAAACTGTGCTTTGCGCATCAAGCATGACACGCAAACCTTGTTTTTCGCATCAAGCATGACACGCAAACCTTGTTTTGCGCATCCAACTTGACACGCAAATCTTGCTTTGCGCATCCTGCGTGGTATGCAAATCACAATTTGCGCATCCTTCGTGACGCGCAAACCTCCCTTGTTTTCTTTGTTTCTTTGATTTTGCAGATCATAAGTCGTCTCGTCTCCAACATTTGCATGACCAAGTTGATCAAGATCATCAAGGTCATGAGGGGGAGAAGTCAAGTAGAAGTTAACGAGACAAAGAGCTCAAATGTTTATCTGCTGATCAAGATTTGCTCAAAGATTCTATTCTCTCAGCTACAAGTGATTCTTTTGTTGTTCTTGCTCCGAACACCACAGTTTATTCAAGGTCATTCAAAAGAGGTGTATCGTCTAGAGCTCAAGCAGCAAAGACAACTTCATCTGAAAGATGCTGAGAATAATTTTTTTTCTTAAAAGTCAGAAAGCTTCAGAAAGTCGCTTTGTTGGTCCGTGCTGTTTTAGAAGATGAATTTTGAAGACCAAAGCGCCAATGATTACTAAGGGGGAGATTGTTAGGTCTGATTTTATAGTAATCATTGTATTTATAGGGCTTGGTCAAATACTGTGTTTAGAGTCTTTCTGTGTTGTATCTGACCAAGGGTATTTAAGTCTCTTTGGTCTTTGTGTCTTGTAAGAACTCTTACGCACACATCAATAGAAACTTACTTTGCGCTTCCTTGTTACTTTCTCTCTACTTTCTCTCTCTAAGAATCAGTGATCTTGGACTCACACATGGGATTCCAAACAAGGATGATTCGGCAAAAGAGATATCTGCCGATCAAAGGGGATTCGGCAGTGGAAAGGTCTGCCGAATAGAGAATCAGTACAATAGGTGATCTGCCGAATAGGAAATTGGCAAACCAAGCTTAGTTCATTTTGAAGTATATCTCAATCTGCATAGTAGACTTCCTTCATGTTGAGTTCGGTTTGTCTTCGACTCACCGATCTGTTTATACATAACTAAGCTATTACAAAGAACCATAAAACTGTACAAAGTTCAAACATCAATAAAGACTAAGGAGAGGTTATCTTTAAATCTTAGATGACCCAACACGTTGTTTAGGAAACATGGGTCGTTGAAGAGGATTGTTAGAAACAAAGCAAGGGTGGAGGGGTCTGTCGTTGAGTCTTATCTAGTAAATGAACTCTTCACCTATTGCTCCCTGTATTTTGATCATCAGATAGAAACTCGGCATAATCGTGAGTCAAGAAACTTTGCCCCTTATATTCCTAGTTCTTCAGGAATAGACGAACGATTGAGCATATTCAAGGTTCCTTCTCGTAGATTATTCGAGGGGGGGGGGGAAGACCATATTGACTTAAGCCTAGATTCACAAGATCCACACATATGTGTTGTTTAATTGTGAAGAAGTTCGATCTTTTCAATGGACCTTTGATGAGTGGATATGACAATGAGAACCTTATCTTGATGCAGTTGCACGAGATAAAGCTCGGGATGAAAGGTTTTCTACTTGGTTCGAACAACACATGATTATAGAAATATGAAATTTACGTATGTAATGTTATACATGTAATTTATTTCTTATTTGAGGTTTTATAGGTCATGCTCGGATTAGCCGACTTCTCCGATCAAATGAAATCCCTAGCACATGGACCGGGCAGATATGCTTGGTCGCATAAGGGATATTTTGTCAATGGTTACAAGTTTCATACGGTAACACATGTTGTTGGGTGTGTAATACATAATAGTGGCGTATGTGTGAGAGGATCTTGTTATGATGACTCCAAGTCTGACTATTACGGATTGTTTGACGACGTGTTAGAGGTGGAGTATTATGGTGTAGGCTATTGTGTTGTAGTTTTTTTCAAGTGTACATGGTTTGGTAGTCCAGGGGGAGTTAGAGTCGACCTTAAACATGGGTTGATTGATATCAAATACAAGTCCACACTTAGAGGTGAGGACTATTACGTCCTAGCATCACAAGCGGAACAAGTGTATGACACACCCTATCCTTCAGTCAGTAAGGATTTAAAGGACTAGTGGGTAGTTGTGAAGACCAACGCCCGTGGAATATATGAAGTTGCAGAAAGGTCTATCGATGAGTTGGATGATGATAATGTGGATGGAGAACCGTTCTTTCAAATCAACGAACGAGTAAGTCATAATACAAACAATTGGGTAAATAAGGACCTCAATTTCGTCCCTCTTGTCACTGGGAAGGTCAACGTAGTCTCCACAAATGACGAGAAAGCAGAATTTGAAGATGTGGACGATGATGCAGATAACGAAGACAAACTTTTGTTATCTGATCACTCGTCTGATGACTAGTGTGCTTTTCTTATGTAGACATTATTCATAATAATTGTATCCTTATATGTTTGTACACGCATATTTTTGTGTCTTATGATTTATGTAAACTTATATCATTGTGTGCAAACCATTCTCTATTTTTAGTTGGGGGGACGCGACATTAGAGGTAGGGGTAGAGGCTCTAGCAGGGGCAGTAGCAGCTCCATCGGGAGTGGGGACCCCCCCCCCCCCCATCGACGAGCCTAGGGACGATTCCGAGTTCGTTGCAGCTACCGACGAAGGACTAGATTAGATCCAACCTGAGGACGGGCTTGTGACGTCGTCGCCTGGAGCGGGCTCGAGGGTTGGAGGCCCCAATATTGCATCAGAGACGCCTCGTCATCCGAGTCAGTGACCGACGATTGATTTGTCTACCGGTGGATAAGTAGATGTGATATATTATTTATTCTACTACATAATAAACCGATCCTAATGTTTTTTATGTTGTATATTTTACAATTGTGAAGGATTAAGAGGCAGGAAGTGGTCCGGAGGGCCATAAGCATTTTTCGCTCCATGTTCGCTGGTCCATGAGCTCATGTTGGGGATGTCCCTGAGGATCAATATGCACGGATGATGGATCGTTTACAGTTATGTGTTTTACTCTATTTAACTAATTGATTGGGTTTATTTTTACTTAACACAAACAATGTGTATGCAGTTGTATTATAGTTGGCTTCCTAAGATGGAGGCCGACGTACCCTGGAAAATAGGTACCCGAACCTGATGAGAGATGCCCGTATGTGGCCCAGATAGAGGGTTGTAGCTATTGATGGTGTCCAGTACGACGAATATGACTACACGGTTCTTAGCGTGGATCTCGCATGATATTTGGGTAAAGATGATTGATCAGGCTTGTTTTGAATACTTGTATCTGGTTGTACTAGGATTTTTATTGATTTATTTCTTGTTTTTAACATGTATGGAATACCGATGCGTTCTAGCGTATATCTCGGGCCAATACGGACAATTGGGCCACCGAGTATGAGGGGATGACATCCAGACACACGTGCGGATCTATTAGTACCGCTATGCATCGGGACCGCTTGGTAGTTTATCATCCACTGGACTAAATGTATATAGTTGATTTAAAGTACATATATCTATAATAATATGATTTTGTTACCTACTAACAATTTAGTTTGTCTATTGTAGAGAGATGGTAACACCCTGAATTTTTATCCCAATTGAAGAAGAGTGTTGAACTGGGTGAATCGGTACACATATGGAGTGCGGCTATACTACCATATGGTTGTGACATTTGTCACAATAGCACCAATGGTACTAAGAGTATGGTCTTCTTAGATATAGTGACATGTGGTTGTGACATCTGTCACAATAGCACCAATGGTATTGAAAGTGTGGTAGTCCTGACTATAGTGCCATGAGGTTGTGACATATGTCACAATAGCACCGACGTTACCGAGTGTTCGGTCGTCTCAGCGAATGTGCTATGAAATTATGGCAATGGAACTATAACTAGAATAATAGCATCAATTTTTCCGGTATATTGGTCGAGGAACAACAGGGAAGCCGTCGAGAAACGGTCGGGGAAGCCGTCGAGAAAGCGGTACATGCCAGGCTATAGTGTCCGGCGACTGTGGCAGTGGCACTATAGCATGTCAAGGTAGCCAAGGGGGTAAAATGGCTTTCGGTACACTTAGGATAACCTTCTCATGCGATTGTAACAAGGAATGGTCGCATGTCACAATCGCGCCAGACCTGCAGTGCATAAAATCTGGATTTTCTTCATTTGGTCATAACTTTCTCATTTCAACTCCGTTTTTGGCGATTCAATTTGCTATGGTTTCGTTTTTGAGAGATTTTAAAGGTTAGATTTTTAGTTTTGTGAATATCTAAGAATATTTGGTGGTGGATTGGAAGCAAAGGTCAAAAGCTCATCATCATCACCTCCATCTTCAGGAAATTTGGGGTTTTGTAGGTTTTCACCAAAACCTAAGTGGTGAGTTGATCATCCTAGTTTGAAATCTTTATTATGATTCATAAATTATCTATTGATGACTTCCTAGTATTTATGTTTCTCAAATTTCGGTTTAGGTGATTTTGGATAGCTGAGGTCAAAATTAGAGTTTTGGCCAAATTGGGGATTTTGATGTAAAATGTTTGGGGATCGATTTTAAATGGTCGAATATGAATGTTTATGGTTGGAAACTTATGAATCTAGGTTTTTGGAACGATTTGATTGTAGATTAAGTTTTCTTCAAGAAAGTTCAAGTTGGGGTAAAATCTAGATTTAGCCTAAATCTAGCAAGGTGAGTTCAAATTGATTTGTGAAAACGGTGTACATGCCAAAATGTCCATTTTAAAATGTTCATATGTTTTACATAAAAATATCAACTGTTGAGTTATTCAGTGAGTTTTGATTAGTCGAAGTGTTTAACTTTATAAACTTTGTACAACACCCAAATTTGGGATTTTGGGCATTTTGATAAATCAATCATAAGTATTGGTATTTTAATAATTTATTTTATGGGGGTAGATCTTTTGTTGGGAACTGAAGAAATGCTAAGTATGATTAATGCTGCTAGCTCAACAATTAGTACTTCTGAGTTAATGCTGCTAGTTGAAGTTAATGCTGCTAGAACATGATTAATGCTTCTCTTCAAGATTAGTACTGCTGGAGTTACTACTGCTAAGAGATTAATACTGCTGATCTTGATTAGTACTGCTTATGAGATGGAGATCCGAATTACAAGAATGACAGCTGGATAGACTGAAGATATTCCTGGAAGATATTCTGAAGATATTTTATTAATTGTAATTATCTTTTGTTCAGTATATATATATAGAATTGATAGAATAGTTTAATAATTATTAGTTCTAAGTTTTTGTTTTAGAGAGAATCAACCTCAAGGCATAGTTCCTAATTCTAGAGAAGTAGAATTCGTCTTGAAAGAGCTTGTTCTTCAAGATTGAGGTTGTGTCTGTAATCTTGTAACTTCAACCATTCAATACAAGTTTACAAGTTATTCATCATATTTACTGTTTGTTTACTGTGTTATTGAATATCAAAGTGTTATTCCGCAAACTTCTTTGATATTGTTTCTGAGTATTTATAATTCTTGTTGAGAATTCGATCCTAACAAGTGGTATCAGAGCTTGTTCTCTCAGAAACATTCATTCATTCATCATGGAAAACTTTGCAGATTCAAACAGTACTCTTGTATCTAAAGTTCCAATTCTCAAACCCAATGAGTTTGACATGTGGAAGATCAGAATCAGGCAATACATTCTCCTCAGTGACTACTCAATGTGGGATGTCATTGAGAATGGCCCCTCTACTGAAGGTCAGATTGGACCAGATGGTAAAAGATCTCCACCAAAGACAGATGGTGAGAGGAAGATTAGACAGACAGAGATGAAGGCCTTGAGTACTCTGCTCTTGGCCATCCCCAATGAATATCAGCATCAATTCTGCAACTGCACAGATGCTCAGATTCTCTGGAATGCTCAAGAGAAAAGATTTGCTGGAACTAAAAGCACCAAAAGAAATCAAAGGGATGTTTTGAAGCAACAGTATGAGAACTTCACTTCTTCAAAGAATGAGTCCATGACTCAAACTTTTGACAGGTTCAACAAGCTTATTGGTGAACTGGCTACTGTGGGAGTGAAGATGGAGCAAGATGATATCAACAGGAAATTCCTCAGATCTCTTGGGGAGGAATGGACTATGTACGCTGTCTCATATAGACAGAGTGACAATCTAGAAGAGAAGGAACTAGATGATCTCTATAATGATCTAAGAGTTTTTGAATCAGAGGTAGAAGCTAAGAAGAAGCCCACTGGGTATATTTATAATGCAACACTTCTATCAGCATCTGCTGATACTACTGCCAACCCTGAAGCAGTTAGTGCTGCTAGTGGTGTGAATTCAGAAAAAGGCACTGAAACAGTTTTTGAAGCCTTTTTATCAAGTCATAGCAACAACTTTTTGATTAATGATGATCTGGAACAAATTCACCCTGATGACTTGGAGGAGATTGACATTAAATGGCATATGGCTATGTTATCTATGAGGGTGAAGAAGTTTATTAAAAGAACTGGGAGGAACAACTTCTCTCAAAGAAGAGAAGATGGTGCTGGTTTTGACAAGACAAAGGTGGAATGCTATAAGTGCCACATGAAGGGACACTTTGTTAGAGAGTGCAGAAGTGGTGTGCCAAATAACAACCACCAACAAGCCCAGAATGGTGGCTTCAATCAAAACAAGAACTCTGCTCAAGCTCTTGTTTCTCAACAAGGAATGGGGTTTGACTGGAGTGACCAAGCTATTCAGAATCAAGCTCTCATGGTAGAGGTGTCTGATCTCCCCTCTGAGGTAAGTTCTAATCTTTGTACTCAATCTTGCATAGACACTGTCAAAAGGTACAGGGATCACAACCAAAACATGTGTGATGACCTCAAAAGATTAAAGAAGGACAGAAGAGATTATGTGTTGATAGTGGAAAGGTTTGAAGAACAAATCAAAGGCTTTCATGCCAATGAACTTCAACACTCTTATGACACAAATTACTGGAAGTGGGAAAAGAATTAGTTAGAGACCAAACTGTCTAAGTCCAAAGAAGAGAATGATAAGTTGAAAGAAGAATTAGCTAAGGTTAAGCTTGATATAGAAAAGTTTTCATACGCTTCAAAAGCAATGGATTCTCTTCTAAAGGCTCAGATTCATGATAAGATGAAGCCTGGTGTTGGATACAACAACACACCCCCTCCTTACAACAACAATTATATCCCTCCTACATCAGATCTGTTAGAGACCAAGGAGAAAAAAGACTTGTCTGAGAAAGCATTTAAGATAGATCCTTTGGATGAGGTGATGGTTAAGGATTTGACTGAGAAAGAAGCCAGTGAGAATAGGAATAATGCTGTGAGTAAAGAGATACCTTTAGAAAACAACATTATCACCAATGAGGGATGTGGAAAAATCTGGGTCAAGTCTAAAGAGATAGAGAAGACCAAAGGAAAGGCTAACAAGGTCCATTACAAACACACCACTGTTGTGAATCCTGGCCCTTGTAAATAGTGTGCTTGCAATAAAACTGAGAGCCCAAATTCTGGTACAAAGAGAGGTAATCAAAGAAACTGGAATAATCAATGGGCTTAGAAACAAGGAGTTGATCTGAGTAAGATAATCAGACCAAAACCTTGTTTCATATGTGGCAAGCTAAATCATTTGGCTGAGTACTGTTTCTTTAATCCTATTAACCAAAGGATGAAGTTTCAAAGATTTGTGCAAAAACCTGTTGGTTATAGGAAGGCTGGAAAGAAACATGTGGCTAAGAAATCTGTTGAAACCAAAGGCCACATGCAGAAAAAGTTTTTAAAAGAAAGTATTAAAATGTGGGTGCCTAGAAGCACTAAAACTGTTAGTGCTGCTAACAGGGATAGTGCTGCTAATAGCAATACTGTTGCTAACAGTGTTAGTACTGCTGAGAATTTTAATGCTTCTAACACTGTTAGTACTTCTTCAAAGGTTACTACTGCTAACACAGTTACTGCTGCTAAAACAGTTAATACTTCTAACAAGGTTAGTACTGCTAAGCATGCAAGTGCTGCAAATGCAGTTAGTTCTTCTAAAAACAGTACTGCTTCTAGCAAATATGCATCCAAACCCATTATTGTAACAAAGAACTCCAGTAATGAGGAGTCAAAGTTTAAAAATCTTGTCAAGAAAGAATGTAAATATTTTGATGAGAAAGGGGTACCCAAGATCACTTTGGCTTGGGTTCCTAGTCCATACTAACTGATTTATCTTATTTGCAGGGCAACCAACAGCTCAAGGGGAAGAGCATCTGGCATGTGGATAGTGGTTGCTCTAGGCATATGACAGGCAACATGTCATGCCTTCACGATTTCAAGCATATCAATGGTGGACATGTTGCATTTGGAGACAATCTTGCAGGTGGAAAAATAAGTGGAAAAGGTAATGTCATAAAAGGTAAGATGACATTTGAAGATGTCTACTATGTTTATCAGCTAAAGTACAACCTGTTAAGTGTATCACAGGTTTGTGACAAACAACATAGTATATTATTTACAAGTACAGAATGTATGATCCTTGCTCCAGGATTCAAGGTAGTTGATGAAAGCATTATACTACTTAGAACTCGAAGAAAGGACAATGTTTATTGTCTAGATATGGACAATGTTTCAAGTGATTCATCCCTGAATTGTCTTGTTTCAAAAGCTTCTGTGGATGAATCCTCTCTTTGGCACAGAAGCATGTGTCACATGAATTTCAAGACAATGAACAAACTTGTTAAAAACAACCTTGTAAGAGGTTTACCATCAAAAGTCTTTTCATGTGATGATCATTGTGTTGCTTGTCTTAAAGGCAAACAACACAAAACTTCTCATAAGACCAAACAGTTAAATTCAATTTCTTCTTGTCTCCAGTTATTACATATGGATCTGTTTGGCCCTACAAATGTGATGAGCATAGGGAAGAAATCATATTGCCTAGTTATTGTTGATGATTACTCTAGATTTACTTGGGTATATTTTCTAAGGACTAAGGATGAGACAAGTGGACTGATCAAATCCTTTATTCTAAGAATTGAAAACCAAACTAATCAAAAAGTAAAAGTCATTAGATCAGACAATGGAACTAAATTTAAAAATCTTGATCTAAACATCTTTTGTGAAGAAAAAGGCATTGAGAGACAATATAGTGCTCCTAGGACTCCACGACAAAATGGAGTTGCTGAAAGAAGGAATAGGACACTAATTGAGGCTGCTAGATCTCTGTTAGCTGATTCAAAATTGCCAATTACTTTCTGGGTTGAAGCAGTTAACACTGCCTGTTATGTCCAAAACAGAGTGCTAGTGGTCGAGCCAAAGAACAAGACACCTTATAAGCTCTTAAATAAAAGAAAACCATTTATTGGATTTTTTAAACCATTTGGGTGTCCTTGTACAATTCTCAATACTAAATCTCACTTAGGAAAGTTTGATAGCAAGGCAGATGATGGATTTCTTGTGGGTTACTCATCTCAAAGTAAAGCCTACAGAGTTTTTAATACTTTTTCTAGAACAATTGAGGAAAGTGACAATGTCAAATGCAATAAGAACACACCAAATCCTATTGGGTCTGGTCCTCAGTGGCTGTTTGACATTGATTCACTAACTACTCTTTTGGTTTCAGTAGTGATAATTATGCAGGACCAGGTAGTGGAGGATCAAGGACTATACAAGTTCAAGAAAACATACCTCAGTCTGTGATTTTTCCCATACCTACAGTGGATCCTATTCAAGACAGTGAAAAAGAGCCATCTACTAAACCAAATCAGAGTGAAGAAGAAAGGAGAGAAAAGGAGAATAAAGAGAATCAAGAGAATAAGGAACCAGAAGTAGCTGCTGACATCACCTCAGTTGAGTTGAATGACTCCAATCTAGAGGTGGGACTAAGTGAAGAACCTAGTCATCAAACAAAAACACAAAAGAATCATCCTCCTCAGCTGGTAATAGGAGATATCTCTTCTTCTATGATGACTAGAAATCAAAGCAGGCTGCAAGATATGCAAGACCATCAACATACAGTGCTCTCTTGCTTTCTATCCCAGCTTGAGCCTAAGAAGGCTCATGATGCTATGAAAGATTCCAGTTGGATAGAAGCCATGCAAGAAGAGCTGCTCCAATTCAAGTTGCAAGATGTGTGGGATCTGGTAGACCTTCCCAAAGGTCACAGAGCAATAGGCACAAAATGGGTCTTCAGAAATAAGAGAGATGAGAGAGGAATAGTAATAAAGAACAAAGCAAGGTTGGTGGCACAAGGGTATACACAAGAAGAAGGAATAGATTATGAAGAAGTATTTGCACCAGTGGCTAGGATAGAAGCAATCAGATTGTTCCTGGCCTATGCTTCTTATATGAAGTTCAAAGTCTATCAAATGGATGTAAAAAGTGCATTTCTGTATGGCTCAATTGAAGAAGAAGTATATGTATATCAACCACCAGGGTTTGAAAATCCAAGCTATCCAGACAGAGTATACAAACTGAAGAAAGCACTTTATGGATTGCATCAAGCACCAAGAGCATGGTATGACACTCTGTCATCGTATCTATTGGAAAATGGCTTTGAAAGAGGAGTCATTGATAAGACTCTGTTCATCAAGAGAAAGAAGAAGGACATCTTGCTGGTCCAAATCTATGTAGATGATATCATCTTTGGATCCACAAGAGACAATATGTGCAAGGAGTTTGAGGATCTCATGCATCAAAGGTTCAAAATGAGTTCCATGGGGGAACTTACTTTTTTCCTTGGACTCCAAGTCCAACAGAAGTCAGATGGTATTTTTATTAGTCAGTCCAAGTATGTGCAGGACATTCTAACCATGTTTGGTTTCTCAGACTCAAAGCCTGCCAGCACACCTATGGAGACACACAAGCAGATAACAACAGATCTTGAGGGAGAGGATATGGATGTTCATCACTATAGATCCATGATTGGCTCTCTCATGTATCTTACAGCCTCTAGACCAGATATAATGTTTCCAGTCTGTGTGTGTGCAAGATTTCAAGTAAGGCCAAAGCAATCACACTATCAAGCTGTTCAGAGGATATTCAGATATCTCAAAGGGCAACCTAGATTGGGACTTTGGTATCCTTATGATTCATCATTTGACCTACTTGCATACTCAAACAGTGACTTAGGTGGAGCAAACTTGGACAGAAAATCTACTTCTGGAGGATGCCAGTTTTTGGGTGCAAGACTAGTTTCATGGCAATGCAAGAAACAAACCACAATGTCCACATCTACAACAGAAGCAGAGTACATAGCAGCTGCAAGTTGCTGCTCTCAAGTCTTATGGATTCAGAATCAAATGCTGGACTATGGGGTAACATTTATACACACTCCAATCTTTATTGATAATAGCAGTGCCATTAGCATTGTTAATAATCTTGTCAAGCACTCAAAGACAAAGCACATTGAGATCAGGTATCACTTTATAAGAGACTGCAATGAAAAGAAGCTTATTCAAGTTGTAAAAGTTCACACTGATAACCAGTTTGCTGATCTATTCACCAAAGCCTTTAATGTGGGTAGATTCACTTTCTTGGTAACAAGTGTGGGAATGATCAACTCTGAATAAGATCCTACTTAAAAAGTGGTTCAATACCTGTATATTGGTTATTCTTGGTGTTTCTAACTTTCTTTCTCAAGAAATGTATAGCCGTACTCAGTTTATCACAAGCTTAAAAGTGTAAGTATGGTTAATACTGCCAGTACAGTTTTAGTACTGCCAGTACAGTATTAATGCTGCCAGTGCATTTTTAATACTGCAGTGCACAGTTAATGCTGCTAGTAGTTAATACTACTCTCAGTTAATACTGCTAGTCAGTTAATACTGCTAGTGGTTAGTACTGCTAGTTAGTTAATGCTGCTAGTGGTTAATACTGCTCTCAGTTAATACTGCTAGTCAGTTAATACTGCTAGTGGTTAGTACTGCTAGTTAGTTAATACTGCTTTCAGTTAATACTGCTCACTGTTAATACTGCTTTCACTAAATCTTTAGGGTTAATACTGCTTATAATCCACAAGCTATAAATACCGTTTCCCCGCCTAAAAAGTTCATAACGACTCTTTGTATACTGTTCACTTGCGCTCTAACCATTTTCTCTCAAGTACCAAGTTTTCAGGCAAGAACACTCAAGTTCAATGGCATCCATGGCGTTCATTGACGAGCACAATGAAATCGCGATGCTCCAAAAGCGAAAACAAGGTGAAGGTTTTCACCAGATAGTCGACTTTCTAAAGTCCAGCCACATCGCTCATGCTCTCACTGTGTCTCCTACCATCTTCATAGAGCATTAGAGGCAATTCTGGGCCAATGCCACCATCGTTACAGAGAATGGTGTGCAAATGATAAAGACAAGGGTGTGTGACAAACCCCTAACAGTTACTGATGAGGTACTACGCATCTGTCTACGTCTAGATGATGCTGCAGGTATCACCTCTATTCCTAATGAGGAACTATTCTCAACTCTTTCAAGAATGGGGTATGAAGGCCAAATGGGAATTTTCAAGTTTTTGAAAGCTATGTTTTCATCTCAATGGAGGTTCTTTGTTCATACCCTGATGCATTGTATTTCAAAGAAAACTACTGGCTGGAGCCAATTTAGCAGTCCCATTACATATGCTTTGGTTTGTTTATCTACTGCTAGAAAATATAATTTTTCTCTGATGATCTTCAATGATCTTGTCTCAAACCTGGACAACAAGAAGAGTTTCTTCATGTATCCCAGGTTTGTACAGGCAGTTATCACTAATGAATTGACGGATATACCTCACTTTGATGGGGTATATGTACCTAAACCCCCTAAAGGCAAGGTTTTCTCAAATATGAGAAGATCTGCTAGGGACTCGGAAGGAGTTGACACCCCATTGTTCTCTACAATGATGGTGGTGTCCCACATTGATGAAGGTATGGCAGCAGGGTCAAAGCCTTCCTCAGACCATCCCACTGCTAGCCAATCCCAACCTTCCCACTCCATATCTGTTCCCCAGTCTCTGCTTCATCAGCCCACATCTCCAATTACCCAAACTTACAAAAGGAAACAGGTAAAGAAGGTTCCTTCCCTTCTTGTACCTTCACCCACTAAGCCTTTAAGCCCTCTAAGGGAGGATTCTCCTTTAGAGAATATCTACAGGGCAACCACAGGGGTGTCTCCCAACCCCAAGGAGGTGCTCACTGAGGTGGAGGTTGAGCATATGGGTGTTAAGGCTGCCACTACTCCTGCTAGCACAGAGGAGGTCAGTGGTAACATCTCTAAGACCTTCCCCATGGCAACTTTGGGTGAGAAATCATCCAAAGGTCCCAGGTGCCAAGAAACCAAGGGGGTGGATAGTGCTTCTGCTAGGCAGAAGGCTTCCACTACTAAAAGATCCAATGATAATTCAAAAGGGGGTAACAATCCTGGAGAAGGTGAGGACAGATATAACTATGACGAATTGATGGAAACCATGGGAAACATCAACATGGATGTTTTTAAACAGGGCAAAGAGATAGATGAAATGAAGCTGGTAATCTTGTCTCAACAAGCACAGATTGCCAAGCTAAAGAAAATGGTGTCAAGGCTAGTGCAAAAGAACAGGAGAAAACAATATGTTTTGAAGAAGAGATCAACCATTAAAGATGCTTCCAACAAGGGGGAGAAAGAGTCTGAAAAAGAGAAAGAGGATGGGATAGAAGCAAAAACAGATTTTGCTCAAGCAGTATAAACAGTTAATGCTGCTGAGGCAAACGAAGCAGTAGAAACAGAGGAAACAGTAACAGGGCTTTCTGTAGAAGAACTAGAAATTGCATAAACACTGGTTAAAGACAAGAATGACACTCCCACTGCAAAGGGAGTGGTCATAAATGAAGGGGGAGTAAAGAAGACAGAAAAGAAAGATAAGGCTGCAGATACAAAGGGAAAAGGAAAGGAGAAGATTATTGAATCTGAAATGCCTTCAAAGAGAAAGACTCAGATTGAATTGGATGAGGAAATTGCAAAGAAGCTTCAAGAACAGATGGAAAAGGAGGAACAACTTGAAACTGAAACTGATAGAGAACTTGCAAAGATTATGGCCAGAAAGCTAAATGCAGAGTATCAGAAGAGTATACAAGAAGCAGCTCAGGCCAAGAAACTTCAATTCAAAAGAATGGCAAGTCAAAAGCAGAAAAGACAACCTTCCAAGACCTTTGTGGCCAATCGGGAAAGGAGAAAAATGATAAATTTCCTGAAAGGTGCAATTGGGGTCAAGGGAGAGATTTTTACCAATATGGCATACAGCAAGGTTGAGGAGCTGTACAAGAAGGAAATGGCCAAACTTCAAGGGGACTCATCTTAAAGGGAAGAAGATGAAAGAAGAATGAAGGAGAGGCATGACCTCAATATTCAACAACCATTCCCTGAGGAGACCACACCCTCAAAAGACAAAGCTGGAGAAAAGAAGGAAGAATATGAAAATGTTGGTGTAGAAGTTAAGTCTGCAAAAAGGGTAAAAACCATTGCTGCAAAAAGGGTTTTCAAAAGGCTAAGAGTGGAAGAAAAAGCAGAAACTGCAGTAGAAACTGAAGCAGAATAAGTGCATAATCCAGAACAGTTCCATAAGCAAACTAATGAGAATATGGATGTCTACATGACTATAGTAGAACCTATAAAGGCTGTTCCAATCTCCATGAAGGCTCCAGAGATTATCTTTTAGGACATTCTGAGAGATAATGGAAAGGATTTCTTCAGAATCAAAAGAGCTGATGGTACATTTGAAGCATTTTCAACCTGGGGGAGAGTGATCAGAAGTTGTTCAAGAGCAGACATAGAGGAAATGTATAAAGTGGGAATCAAACTCTATGAACCTGTGTTGAAAGGTACTGAAGAAAATCTTCTCAAAGTGGCAATGGAATACTTATGTATGATGTTTGATCCAGAGAAGGTGGTGCATAGGATTAAAGATCTTCATCATGAGTATGTGTTCAAAAAGATTGATCACTGGATACTCTTTGAAAACTGTGGTGTGTACATGATTACAATTGACAAATGTTATCATGAATACTACCTAGTGGACAAAATTTATAGTCACAGCAAGGAGAAGTTAACAGGGATGCTCAAAGCTAAGCTAGTATGCACAAAGGATTCAGAAATGGATAGAATTGTGGTGAGAAGAACTATCAATCAAAGTCTGGGCCTAGATCCAAATTTGGGCAACTGAACCTGAGGTGTTGAAAGCATCTTGAAGATCAGATCTGAAGAACTTGACTTCTCTTCCTAAAAGTCAACTTAGGGGGAGATTGTTGGGAACTGAAGAAATGCTAAGTATGGTTAATGCTGCTAGCTCAACAATTAGTACTTCTGAGTTAATGCTGCTAGTTGAAGTTAATGCTGTTAGAACATGATTAATGCTGCTCTTCAAGATTAGTACTGCTGGAGTTACTACTGCTAAGAGATTAATACTGCTGATCTTGATTAGTACTGCTTATGAGATGGAGATCCGAATTACAAGAATGACAGCTGGATAGACTGAAGATATTCCTGGAAGATATTCTGAAGATATTTTATTAATTGTAATTATCTTTTGTTCAGTATATATATATAGAATTGATAGAATAGTTTAATAATTATTAGTTCTGAGTTTTTGTTTTAGAGAGAATCAACCTCAAGGCATAGTTCCTAATTCTAGAGAAGTAGAATTCGTCTTGAAAGAGCTTGTTCTTCAAGATTGAGGTTGTGTGTGTAATCTTGTAACTTCAACCATTCAATACAAATTTACAAGTTATTCATCATATTTACTGTTTGTTTATTGTGTTATTGAATATCAAAGTGTTATTCCGCAAACTTCTTTGATATTGTTTCTGAGTATTTATAATTCTTGTTCAGAATTCGATACTAACATCTTTTGAGTAAGAATGCACTTTTTGTGTGTTTTAGAGAAATGTTTGATTTTGTGTTATGGGACGTTTTTGAATGAATAAATGATATAAACTAATTTGGAAAATTATTTGTCCCACTATAAAATGTGTAGGAGTTTATTCATGTATTTTGAAACGTGTGTTTGCATAAACGTGGGTCGATTACGCTTTATTGCATTTTATGACTTTTGACAAATGGTCAATTGATTTGTGGAGCTTTGGCTCGGTTGTGACTCAAATGAGTCTTGGCGGCATTTGCCCAGTTTTATTGGCTCAATGAGGAGCTTTGGTTTTACGATGCATTTAATTGCGTTTTGATGGAAATTACATGTTTTGAGTACGTTGTCATTCATTTGAGTCATGTAATGTTTTAGACTATAATGCATTGTATCCATAGGCATATGAGTCAGTCAGTTGGTTTAGTTGGGAACTTTATCCCCATTTTGGGATGGGAAATTATTTATGGCTAGCGGGAGCTCGGGGTATAGATCGTGGATGGTTGAACTCGGTAACCGTGTAATCTTTAGTGAATGGCTCGAGGTATAGATCATGGGTGGTTGAACTCGATGCTCGTGTAATCCAGTCTGGTTATTCATCGTGGAATTTAGTGTCCGCGTTTGAAGTCTAGTGAGTGGTCCCCAAGTCATGTTTTTATGTTTGCTTGTGTGGTGCTCGGCAGAGCCGTATATGGAGCTAAGTCTTGCGGTGGTGCCCATGGTGAGCCGGATACGGGGACTTGTGGCTTTTGTGGTGACACTCATCTAGAGGTCGAGTAGACACTAGGGTCATTTGGGTATTGTAACACCCGTAAAACCCTAAAGAACGGTCAATGATCGTACAAGGAAACACTTAGCAGACGGCCGAGAGAAACGGCCGGGGGACGGTTTAAACGCGCAGTGCGAGAAGGTACAACAAGCGACGCACGTAGATGGGCCCGCAGCCTCAAGCCACAGCTTGAGGTCGCTGCTAAGGCTACCGGGAGAGTCTGCTGGACTAAACACCAAACTTTTAGGGTTTTCTCTCATTCTTACTCCCACACTCTCTATTTATGTCCATTGGTGCAATTTTTGGGAGCTCTTATCTCAGATTTGGAGCACCCATGGTGGATTTATTCTAAGGAGGCATAAGGGTTCGGTATTTGGAAGATCAGATTGAAATGTGGATGTGTTCTTTGGATAGCTTTGGGTGGAGAGTCTCAATATCTTAAAGTAGTAAGTTTCCTTGAATATTCCAAGCTTTAGTATAAGGATCTTTGTAGATCTGAAGGTTTTACTTGTTATTGGTTCATTTCTAAAGTTGAAGAAATGTATTATTTAGAAACCCTAGCTTATTGTTAGTGACGACTTGAAAATGATGAAATCTACACTATTGGAGGCTAATGGATGAATTTGGAACCTAGGTTTAACTTAACCTAGAAATGTGAGTTCAAGTTGACTTGTGAAAACTATGTATATGCCAAAATGTCAATTTTAAAGTATTTATGTAGTTTACATGAAATTATCAACTGTTGGATTTTTTGGTGTATTTTGATTATTTGAGGTGTTTGACTTTATAAACTTTGTAAAACATCCACATTTGGGCATTTTGATAAATAAGTCATGCGTGAAAGTGTTTCGATGATTTATTGCATAAATGAAGATTATTTGGGTCAAAGTACATTTTTGGTGTTTGTTGGAAATATGTATCATTTATGAAATGAGACGTTTGAAGGCACATATGTGTGAGTCCTTTGATTTTTGTCTTTCCCGGCCTTGTGAACATTTTGGAAATTGTAAAACCTTTTTGGTTTGGGCCGAAGGCCAATTGTGATTTGAGAAACAAAGATTTGGGAAAATATGTATTTTGGATTATACAACCATATTGGCTCGCGTATTTTAGCCAAACGTTTGTTATGCCTTTTGGGGCTTGAATTATACTCAGATGAGTCTTGGAACATTTGATCAGTTTTGATAGCTTGATAAGGAGATTTTGACGGATGGTGTACTTAGTTGCATCTTATTTGAGAGTTACATGTTTTGAAGCGTTAGTTCATTCGTTGGAGTCATGTAACGTTTTATACTGTAATGCATTGGATCCACAGGCATATGAGTCAGTCAGTTGGTTTAATTGGGAGCTTTATCCCTGTTTTGGGACTAGAAATTATTTATGACTAGCGGGAGCTCGAGGTATAAATCGTGGGTGGTTGAACTCGATAACCGTGTAACATTATTGAAGGGATCGAGGTATAGATCGTGGGTGGTTGAACTCGATGCTCATGTAATCCAGTCTGGTTATTCGTCGTGGAATTTAATATCCGCATTTGAAGTCTAGTGAGTGGTCCCCAAGTCATGTTTTTATGTAAGCTTGCGGTGGTGCTCTGCAGAGCCACATACGGAGCTAAGTCTTGTGGTGGTGCCCATGGTGAGCCGGATACGGGGACTTGTGGCTTTTGTGGTGACACTCATTTAGAGGTCGAGTAGACACTAGGGTCATTTGTGTATCTTGCGGCGGTACCCATGGTAAGCCAGATACGGGGATCCATGGGATCTATGTGGAGCTCGAGAACATTGATAAGTGGCTTAACTTTGCATGCCCGCCACATTCGATGGAATTCGGGTCTCCCCCGTCACCGAAAGGTGTTGTTTTAGGTATTGATTTTATTATCCATGTTTTTGGTGACGTCTTGTTTATATGGGTTTTTATCCATCGTTTATGGGTTGAGTATTATGCCCCACCCGTGTTTTGGGTGTTTCGAGATATAAAGTTTTATCCGTGTTTCATAAATTGGGGGTCCGCTTTCTATTCTCATTATGAGTGAGTTTTGGGTCGATTTTAATTTACGAAAGAACGTTTTATATTGGGATCTTATTCCTTAAAATAGTTTGGATTTGAAAAACGTTATATTGGTGTTTCCTTTGCCTAAAATGCATATTATTGGAAAACGAGTCGTTCTCATAGTCTGTCGGTCCACAATACTATCAAGTTCTTATCAATAACAACACATATACGATAACCAACTTGTTTGATTAATAAACACGGAATACATATGGTTGATAGATTTCTCTTTGAAGGCTCTCTCTGTTTTACACCTTTTGTGTGTGTTATTTTGTGTGAGTTCTGTGATCTGATTCTAGCTTCTCAAACACACTATCAACAAACTCGCAAAATATCTAACTAATATGATAACTTAAATTAATATCTAAATATCTATTTATAAGATATTTAGAATATAGATAAAATACAATAAACAACTTTGACAATTATTACAAACTAACATTAGACTTGTATTAACGAGAGCGACTTTTCGGGCTTTAGCTTCAGATTGAATCTTCAGATTGGATGATCTTGAATCCAATAGATTTGTGCGCTAACAATCTCCCCCTTTGGATCAAGATCATTACTAAAAAAGATTTTAGAAATTCAGTCTTCTTTTTCAGCTCAGAAGATGCAATCTCCCTTTTAGTCTTCAATATGTAATAATCTCCAGGTTTAGCTCAGAATGCTTTAGCAAAGTATCTTCAAAGAAAATTTCTTGCAATTCAGCATGTTTTTAGTATACTTGGTCTAATCTTGTGTTGTTCCACATTTCTCGTGTTGGCTCTTTAGCGCTTCTCCCCCTTTTTGATGAAAAGAGGAACGAGTTCATCAAAATTTAATGACAAGAAATGTCTATCTTTCGTTGCCTCTGATTCTTCAATTCATAAGAGATTCATCTAGATCATTGCAAATCCAGACAAATTAGTTGTGTAACACCTGTATCAACAAATGAATCAGTTAAAAATGCCTGTCAGTAACACTAAGTCATTGTGTGTAACGAATACACAATGAAAAGGAGCTTTGTGATGTTCACTCCCCCAGGGCTTCCATTCAATCATCGAAACACCACAAAGGCAATTTCTATAAATGTTAATGACAAAGAAACAAATTCCTTGTCTGTTCGTGCTTGTGATAGAAAGAATTTATCACGGATGATTGCTTATAGGCTCAAAATTGTGTAAACCACTAAGACAACAGTAAGTTAAACACAGACTCAATGTGCATGATTGAAGTGCGAAGGTGGGGCAGACTTTCTTCTTTTCAATATCCAGATTTTCCAAATGATAATCAGATAGTAAATGTGCTGCTTCCCCTTAGAAAATGTGAAGCACTTTCTTGTTAAGAACAAAATGAGTAGATGGTGAGGTTTGATCAAGAGTTGGCATGGGCTAGTTGCCTGTTTCAATAATGTTCACCAAAAAGTTGTGAAATACTAGAATTGTGGCTGCCTGACTCAGAAAGTAGTTGGTGCAGAGTTGTGATATTCTTTTAACTCTGTTCTCACACCCTCTTTCTTTTAAACATTAACCTTACTCTAACCAAACTATCTTTTTCTGTATGACTCATCACACATTCCACACTCATTTCTTTTCGACTTCTCACACTCAATCACTATGGATTAACTTCTTGGGTAGAAGTAACTGGTTAAGATGATTCCATAGAAGTTGTGTTAAGTCCTAGCACAATGAAATCCTTGTTTTATTATGATGCATATGATGCTCAAATTGGTTTAACTATTTCAGTTAAAGCACAAATTAGTTCTTGAAAACATTTAAAATCACACTTCCAAATTATGAAATCAGTTTAATAATCGGGAAGTGGTTTGAACATTTAAGAACAATGTTTTCTATGATTGAAAGTTATCCTTCTTTCAACCAGATATGAGATTAAGATAAATGATTATACCTTTACGTGCGATCTTACATCTCATGAAGTTAAGGTTAAAGTCATAAAGATATGATTTTGTAAGCATCTCTCAAAAATCTGCAAAAGTCTTATGTCTATGTCAAAGAAAAATTTATTCACTTATATTGAAAAGACAAAAAGCAGTAAAACTATGAAAGTACGAGTTCTGATCAGAAATAATCAGAAGTCATATCCAAACTCCTTTGATTTGACGAGCTCCCCCTAAAATCATGCATTACAAAAATTTGGCATAAAGGTAAATGCAGAAATTAGTGAGCTCCCCCTCAAAATAACAATGATTATGTACCAATGTCTTCACATACTCCGCCTTTGATCATGAACAGAATATTGAAGTGGAGATATCTTGCGGAAATGAAGAAATGAAGAAAAATTTACAATAAGAAACTTTAATAGGTAACTACCGATTAGGTCTTAAGATTTAGCATACTAAGCTTAGAGACAAGAAAATTGAATCTCTTTTCGTCTAGAGGGTTTGGTAAACAAACCTGCAAGCTGATAATCAGTTTTTACAAAGTAAAGTTCAATTGTTCCTTTTTCAACATGATCTTTTATAAAGTGATACCTAACATCGATGTGTTTGGTGTTTGTATGCGGAACAGGATTGGCTGTTATCGTGATTGCGCTCTTCGTGTGATAGTATATCGGGATATGGTTGAAGTGAAAATCGTAGTCAAGCAGTTGTGTTCTCATCCATAAGACCTGAGAACAGCAGCTAGCAGCAACTAAATATTCTGCTTCGGCCGTTGAAGTTGAAACACAAAGTTGCTTCTTTGATGCCCAACTTACGAGTTTATCACCGATGAACTGTATATGACCTGACGTGCTCTTCCTGTCTAACATACTACCAGCATGATCTGCATCTGTATATGCTGTTAGTTCAAAGCTAGTATCTTTAGGATACCACAGACCAAGATCTGAAGTTCCCATCAGATACCTAAAAATACGCTTGACTGCAGACACATGGGATTCTTTAGGATTGGCCTGATATCTTGCACATAAGCATGTTGAAAACATTATATCTGGCCTACTAGAAGTAAGATACATCAAAGAAGATATCATTCCTCTATAATTTCTAACATCAACAGCCTTTCCAGAAGGATCGGTGCCAATCTTAGTACCTGGTGCCATTGGGTACCAATCGGTTTTGAATTTTCCATTTTGAACTTCCGAAGAATTTCAAGAATGTATTTTGATTGATTGATAAAAATATCCGATGAAAATTGTTTCACTTGTAATCCGAGAAAGAAATTCATCTCTCCCATCATATTCATCTGAAATCTTGACACCATAAGGTTTGAAAAATTCTTACAGTATTTAGGATTTGTAGAGCCAAAAATAATATCATCCACATAGATTTGAATAAGAATGATATGGCTTTTTCCTTTTTAATAAACAAAGTGGTATCTACCGTACCTTTTTAAAAACCAGACTTGACTAAAAATTGAGATAGGACATCATACCAGGCGCGAGGAGCTTGTTTCAGTCCATAGAGTGATTTGTCGAGAATGTAGACGTGAGTCGGTTTATCTTGGTTGACAAAGCCTTTGGGATGTGAGACGTAGACTTCTTCTTTCAGAATTCCATTTAGAAATGTTGTCTTCACGTCCATTTGAAAGACCGTGAAGTTCTTGTGGGCTGCGTAGGCTAGAAACATTCGAATTGCCTCTAAACGCACCACAAGAGCATAAGTCTTGTCGTAGTCTATTCCTTCCTCTCGCCTATATCCTTTGGCTACAAGTCTTGCTTTGTTTCGGATAACGATACCATCTTCATCTTTCTTGATCTTGAAAACCATTTCGTACCTATAATGGTTTTACCTTGAAGTTTGGGTACGAGTCTCCAGACTTTAAGTGCGTCGAACTAATTCAGTTCTTCTTGCATTGCAGTTACCCAGTCTGAATCAGCAAGAGCCTCTGATACGCGAGTAGGCTTGATCTTGCTCAGAAAGGATTCATGCATACACATATTCATTGACGCTGACCTAGTTTGCACCGGTTTTGATGGATCGCCAATGATCTGGCTTATCGGGTGCTCTTTGGTCCATTTATGTTCATGAGGTAGTGGATTATATAAGTATATATCAATATTATCATCTATGAATCCACTTGTACCTTTTCTTGTAGTTCAGGAGGAATGATGGTTGCAGTTGAAGTAGTAGGTGCAAAAGTCTCAGTAGGTTCAACTTGTTCAACAACTTCTGTCTCTTCATTATTGACCACAACTTCAACTGTTGGAGTTGGTATTTGAACTGGAATTTCTTGTTGAATCTGAGAGTTACATTCAATAGGGATATCTGACATGGTTGGATGAGTAGTCGTTGAGTCTTCATCCCTGTCAACCACAACAGATTTCTTCACATTAGATCCAAGAAATTCATCATAAAACAATTCAAATAATAAATATAAATCAGATAAATGATTAGTAGATTTTGATGCTTCATCTGATTTGTTCGTTTGAGACGCAGGTTCTGGACTGATTTGCCAGAAGCTAGTACTCCGGTTATCACGGGTTCTGAATTGTGTTGTTCGGAAGCCATCTCTTCATCAAACGTAACGTTGACGCTTTCAATAACCGTCTTTGACTTATTCAGATATACACGGTATGGAGTTGATGTAGATGAATAACCAATGAAGTTGCCTTCGTCTGCCTTGGCATTGAACTTGTTCAGACTCTCTCTATTGTTTAAAACAAAACACTTACACCCAAATATATGGAAATATTTGATAGTCGGTGTTCGGTTGTTGATTAACGCATAAGGAGTCTTCTTGAATATGCGGTGTATCATGGAGCGATTCTAACTGTAGCACACAGTCGATACAACTTCAGCCCACAAGAATAGAGGTAAGTTAAATTGACTTATCATAGTACGAGCAGCCTCGACTAGCGTACGATTTCTTCTTTCGACCACTCCATTCTATTGAGGAATACGAGCAGCAGAGTGTTGATGTGATATCCCGACTGATTTGAGATATTATTGACATGTTTTGTTCTTGAACTTTGTGCCATTGTCTGTTCTTAGAAGCTTTACTGGTTTCTGCACATTTACCTGGGTCGTCTTCAGAAATGTAATGAGAACATCAGGTGTCTCATCTTTTTAACGTGGAAACTTGACCCAAGTGTATCGCGAGTAATCGTCCACGATAACTAGTATGTACTTCTTTCCGCCTAGACTTTGCGTTCGCATCGGACCACAGAGATCCATATGCAAGAACTCTAACAGAGCTCTTGTACTCAGTTCAGGCTTTGGTTTATGTGAAGCCCTCTTCATCTTTCCCTTTTCACACGCTTCACATAAGTGTTCTTTTTCATACTTCAACTCTGGAATTCCTTTCACTAAGTTTCCACTGACCAGCTTGTTGATGTACCGAAAGTTAAGGTGAGAGAGTCGTTGATGCCATAGCCAGCTTTGCTACAACGAGGCTTTCGAGAGTAGACAAACCTGCTTGTCAGTCTGGACGTTTGACAAATTGATTGTGTAGAGGTCGGACGTTCTCGTGCCGACCAAGAGTTCCTCTCCTTCTTCAGTGCGAACTGAACACCTCTTGGCTTTGAAATTGACCTCTAGTCCTTTGTCACAGAACTGGCCTATACTGAACAGGTTGTGTCCTAAGCCTTCAACATAGCTCACCTTCTTGATCATGACTTTGTTATATACCATATCACCATAACCTAGTATTGGTGAAAACTGGTCGTTCTCGAATCTAACTGTTCCGCAATACTTCTCTGTAAAGTTGGTCAACATACCTTTTTATCCAGTCATATGCTTGGAACATCCGCTATCCAAGTACCACATATGACGGATATGCACAAGAGAAATTACGAAACAAGAGATTTAGTTAACCATAAAACAAAACTTTAAGTAAAGACTTTTGAGCATTGAAGTGCGGGTCTTGAACTGATTTGTTCAAAAGCCAATGTTCGTTGAGGTACGAGTCCTAGACTATTTTGCCTAGAAGTCATACTTTGTTGAAGTACGGGTTCTAAGCTGAATTGCTTAGAAGCCTCCATCTTGATATTTAAGTCCGGGTTTCGAACTGATTTGTTCAAAATCCTATGTTCTATGCTCCCCCTTAAACTTTGAGTTCCTGCAACACAGATTTAGCTTTTGGTACCTATTGAAATTTGGGTCCAAATGTGTTAGCACAAGATTTTGGTGCCCATAGAAATTTGGGTCCGTTTTTCATTTGAAATTCATTGGAAGCATTAGAATGATTAGAGTGCACATGATAAGTTCCATACCAAACATCAGAATCTTGACAAGAAGCATAAACATGTTTATCATAATATGAAGACTTTCTAGCAGATAAACATAAATAGAATAATTGCTTCATAGAGTATTTCTTGCGATAAACGACAAGTTTTGGTTTCAAAATAGCAACATCAGCAATTAAAACATCTTTAATAGGCGAAGTCTTATTACAATCAACAGTACAAAAAGATTTATCAGTCTTGTCATTCTCCTGTTTTGGTTTCCATTGAGATTTAACTTCTGGCCTTTTCTTGCTCAGATCTGAAACAGTTGAACCTTGTGAGTTAGACTTGTGAGCAACAATTGAATGCTTCTTCTTTGGGTTACCAGTAGTGATCAGTTTCTGTGAATGCTGAGATTTATTCTTACCTTTAGCATACTTAGTATTCACAGAGACTGATTTATCAACTTTCGTTGATTTTGCACTTTTTACAGACGTACTGGTTTTTCCCAAGGATTTTACAACAAAAGATGAATGATTAGGAAGTTTCGCATTAAAATCATATTGACCAAAACAACCATCCAAACCACCGTCAGAGTTTAGAAAATCAAACCCTCCATCAGTTATACCAAAACTATCATTAGATTTTAAAGCCTTAGAAAGAACAGCATTTTTAAACACAGTTGAAAAAACTTTTTGTTCAATATTAATCAAAAGTCTTTCATCTGTTAAAGAATTCTCAAGTTCAGAAATTTTACTTTCCAAAACAAGAGGAGGGACATATAGTTTACCTTAAATAGGCTTCGCCTCCATTTCTTTGACAGAATAACTCTGAAAGAAGTCATTTGAAAGAGTTTTCTTTTGATATATAGGATCATCATTATAACTATTATTTAACTTCGCATAACAAAATGGAAGTTGAACTTTAGTTGTGTTCTTTCGTTTTTCCGTTTCCTTCGCTTCATCCTCTTTTGACAATCCAGTCCAGAAAACATTAAGCTCAGGGATTCTTCGAGCTAGTTTCAAAAATGTTAAATCATAAAGTGCAGGCACTTCAGATTTACCCTTTTTAAGGTAGTGAGGATTCTCATACCCCAGTCCCCATTTCTCTATTTCCTCTTTGGGTTTGTTCAGATGAATGGTTTGTTCAGTTTGACCCAATTTGTATAACTTCTCTTCCAAACCTTTTAATTTAGCAAGTAAAGAAATGTTTTCTTTGGAAGTTGAAGAATGCAATTTCGTAAGCTCGATGAAATCAAACTTACTCTTTCTCAATTTAGTCTTTGTTTCAGTAACTTCTTGAAGAATTATGGTCTGTTCTTTGGCGTTGGTGTCAATGTTTTTGTAGAAGGTCTCAACCAATACTTTCTTCTCAGCAACAACATTGCTAAGTTTCTGTATTGATTGGTTTTGTTCAAGAATGACACCCTTTTCTCGCTTAAGCTTCGACTCTAACTCTTCGAGTTTTGACATCATAGAGTGCATTTGATTTATGAAACCAGATTGAGTTAAATCACATACCTCGTCATTGTCATCTTCATCGGAATCTGCATCATCATCTATTTCCATCTTGCCCATGAAGCACATGTTTGCTTTCTCGTCATTCTTTTCATCGTCATCTTCCTGGTCTGAAAGATCTAGCCAGTATTCCTCTTCTGCCATCAATGCCTTTCTAGCCTCTTGTTGCTTGGCTAGAAGCATTTTGTTTTTGTAGTAGTCTGAGTTTCTGACTTTGGGTTGTCGGTAGTCCTTGCAAAATGTCCAAGTCTACCACAGTTGTAGCACTTTGGAGGTTCTGTCAGACTATATGCTTCAGCTTTATACTTTCTTTCTTCCAACTTCCTTTCCTCTAATCTCTTTCCTTCAAACCCCTTTCCTTCAATCCTCTCTTTGTGAACATAATTGCTAGGACCAGAAGAATATCTCTGACTGTTTCAGCTTGGCTTTTTGTAGAATTTTTTCTGAAAAGCCTTAGTCAACATTAGCATTGCCTGCTTTAGTTGTTCACAGTCGTCCGAGTGAGAGTTTGCTTCAGCTTCCATCTCTTCTGGTTCAGACACAATCATCTTCTTTTTCTTCTTTTTCACAACAAGAGCAACTGTATCATCATTTGTCTTCCCAGTCTGCCTCTTTTCATCGAGTATTTCATCCACCTCTTCTTCATTCTGTTTGAGGGTTTTATACACCTCATGAAGTGGAATCTCATTTAAATCTTTGATTTCCTTCATCTGTCTGGCAAACCTCTTCCATTCAGGCTGGATAATGCTTAAGAATTTGACATTCAACTCTGTTTGCGATTTGTTGACCTTGTTCTTGCTTAGGTCATTCAGCAAGGTCAAAAACCTGTCGTATGTTTCTGCTAGTGACTCTCCAACTCTGCCTTTGAATTCTTCATAATTGTTTAGGCAGTTGGATATCTTCAGCAGGTTCCCAACCTTTAAGCCTAGCATCATCTTCTTTAGCTGATCCCACATCTGTTTGCCTGAGGCCTTATAGCTATCTATCTTCACGTATATTTCATTTGGAATTCCTTGAAGAATATAAGACTTTGTTAATCTATCATCTTTTGCTCTTTTTATGTTATCACCTTCTAGTTCATGATACTTAAGTTCAAACTCTGTTTCCACAGTTCCCTCTGTACGAGTCTCCAAAACTGGTGCCATAACCCCTTCTTCTATAGATTTCCTGATGAATTCACCCAACTCATGTCTTTCAATAAAGTCCATGAACCGATCTTTCCACTATTCATACTCTCCCTTGAAGAGTACTGGTGGTTTTGAGTCAGTTCCGATTTCTAGGGCTTCTCTAGAAGTCATTCTGCTTTGAAAAATAATGTCTGGTATTTGCGCTAAAGTTAGCTGGCGCACAAGAGTTTTGCGTTAGATGTAGGTGGCGCGAAGCAGAACTTTGCGCGAAGAGAGGTTAGCGCAAACTTTAGTTGGACTGGAAGGTGTTTTACGCTATACGTTAGTGACGTAAATGATAACTTGCGCGAGGTTTTAGTGGTGCAAAGTAATACTTTGCGCGATAAAACACTGGCGCAAAAGTTAACTTGAGCTTTGCGTGAACTAAGGTTTGCGCGAGAAGTAGTTGGCGTGAACAGAGGTTTGCGCGAGACGAAGTTGGCGCAAACTGAGGATTGCGGGTTGCGCGAGAAAGATTTTGCGCGAGTCGTTGGAAGCACAAAAGATGGTTTGCGCGAGCAACGTGTGGCGCACAAGATGCTATGAACTGGTGTAAATATGAACTTTGCGCGAGTTCGTCCCTGTTCTTCGAAAAATCGAACTAAAAACTTGTTTGGACTTAGATTAGCAGTTCTAAACTCTAACAAAATGACAACTAACAGTTTTACAACAGATTGCAACCCTCAGATCTAACAAATAAACACTTTTAGAAGAAATGACCGATGGAACAGTGAGTTTCCAGACCTGAACTATTTTGCAATAAAATCCCAAAATTTGAATCGATTGAAGTTATATACTGAAATCAAACAACACCAACTCGATCTAGCACCCTATACGATCACAACCTGATCGATTTCAACCCCAAAAACACACTAAAACTCGAAAATGATTTTGAAATGAAGAACACAGAGTCGAGTTTATAAAAACTTGATTTAAATCTATTTTCAGGCTTTGATACCAATTGTCGGTCCACAATACTATCAAGTTCTTATCAATAACAACACATATACGATTACCATCCTGTTTGATTAATAAACACGGAATACATATGGTTGATAGATTTCTCTTTGAAAGCTCTCTGTGTTTTACACCTTTTGTGTGTGTTTTTTTTTGTGAGTTGTGTGATCTGATTCTAGCTTCTCAAACACACTATCAACCAACTTGCAAAACAACTTGCAAGAAAAACAAATATTAAACTAAAACTAAATATCTAACTAATATAATAACATAAACTAATATCTAAATATCTATTTATAAGTTATTTAAAATATAGATAAAATACAATAAACAACTTTGACAATCATTACAAACTTACATTAGACTTATATTAACGAGAGCGATTTTTCGGGCTTTAGCTTCAGATTGGATCTTCAAATTGGATGATCTTGAATACAATAAATTTGTGCGTAACATAGTCGAAGCATATCATTTTGAAAGATTATGATTGAATTGCATTCCTTCTTTTCAACGATGTATTTATTCATGTTGAAAACTCTTGAACTCACTAGGCGTTAACCCAACCTTTTTATTTGTCGGCATGTGGAACAGGCTCCGGTTGGGATTAAGCCTAGTGACACTGTGAAGAGAAGAGTGCTAGCTGTGTGCTCGAGACATGAGTAGCTTGGTAAAGTCTTTCGCTTTGGTTTTGTAAAGAGCAACTTGTATTGGGGTTAAGTAGCACCTAACTTGGGTCTAGATCTTGTATCTCGTTGGAATTTGTTGATCCAAACTCTCTCAGTGATTTGATAACGACCCTTTTCTGTACTTAGTGAAAATTTCGTTTAATATGTATTAGTGTTTCACCATCAGTGATCAAACTGAGTTTGTTCAGTTATTGCTGATAGTATTTCATATAAACATTTAATATGTATTAGTGTTTCACTATCAGTGATCAAACTGAGTCTGTTCAGTTATTGCTGATAGGTCTGATGTAAACAGTAACGTAATTCCTGAAGACAAGTCTCGCGTCAACAGATGTTCATAGCTGAATCGAAGACGAAGTTGCTGAACAAAGAGAAGTCTACTAGTGACCCGATTCGGATATCAGTGAAGCAAATACAACTCTACTTATACGCGAAGGAACATGAAAAAAGCTTCAGCAATCGTTGAACTCTTGATATCTCTGAAGAAAGAGATATTCAGCGATCAAATGATAACAAAGCTTATACTTCAAGTTTCCTTTTGTCTTACCTTGCACAACTCAGTACGATGTGTCATAAAGGACATGCCTCTGCCACAATTCGTACAACAACTCTGTTAACTACACTGTCCATAATCCGGCCGAAAGCATGTCTCCCAAAGTCAGACTTCCAAAGCCAATCAGTGAACGCCACGTGTAAAGTGCCCTGCCATGCATTTAATGCATATGGTATAAATAGGAAGTTCACCCCTCCATCTGAGGAAGTGCTCAATCCTTGAACTCAAAATAGAAACCTTTGTTTTCTATATTCCTTAATCCCCCATTCTCTGAAATTCTTCTGCAACCATCTTAGTGTTTCTTAAATTTGTGTAGATTGAGTATATCTTAATCTTATTCCGCAACAAACTTGTAAATTGTGTTTGATTTATCAATAAAAAATTTATTAAACTTTAAATTTTTGTGTTTGTATTCAACCCCCCCCCCCTTCTACAAACATGTTAAGCACCTCCGGGAGCAACAAGTGGTATCAGAGCAGACTGTTTAATCTGATAAACAAGATCTTGCTTTATTCTCTTCTTTGTTATTCTCAAATGGCACTTAACACAAACACTAACTACTATGATAATGGTTCACTCTCTAAACCTCCTCCATTTAGCAGAGATAACTTTTCTCTATGGAAAAATCGAATGATGCTATTTATTGAAGGTGTTGATCCTACTATACCCGAGTATATAAAAAATAGACCCTATGAACCTGTTAGAATTATAGCTACAGTTCCCGCTACTTCCACCACTGAAGCTGTCCCTGAACTCTATGTAGTTAAGGAAATAAGACAGTGGAGTGATGAAGACAAAAAGAAGGTAGGTATATATGCAAGAGCAAAGAACATTATCTCAATGGCTCTGCCTGATGAAGTTTTTCATTCCATCATGCATCTGAAAACTTCTAAAGAAATGTGGGAAACCATATGTGTTCAATATGAGGGCACCATTGAAATCCAAGAGACTCAAAAGATTAACTTGGTAAAACAGTATGAAAGTTTCATCGTTGGTAAGAATGAATATCTCTCTGACGTTCATCAGCGGTTTAACTGCTTAAGCATTGATCTAAGAACAGTTGGTAGGACCTATTCTATTTCTGAGGTCCTAACAAAATTCTTAGAATGTCTTCCTAAAAGCTGGGACAATTATTCAATATGTCTTAAGCTGACAAAAGACTTAAATTCTCTTTCTCTCAGCACTCTGGATGGAATATTGCTAAACTATGAGCAATCGAATCTCTTAAAGAAGAATCTTGTAAAAGATTATAAAGACTCCAAAAGCACTCCTGTTGCTTTAGTTGTAACACCCCGAATTTCGTTATGTAACCTTGGTATTCTAGTGTTAAGATTTTGTCGTTAGCACCGCGTTTGGTTCCAATTTTGAGTTTGTCTTTTGGTGATTTTGGACAAACCATAGTGAACTACGCGAGTTGCACCGCGACTTGAGGTCGCGGCACAACCCGCGAAACCCTCTGGATGGGTTTGGTTTCGTTTAAGCGGGCGAGTTATGCCGCGAGTTGAGGTCGCGGCATAACCCGCGAAAGTCCCTGGACCGACTTAAGGGTTTCAGTTTCCAATATCACTTTAGATCTCGTTTCTCTCAATCTTTAACTCTCTCTTCTCTCTCTCTAAATCGTTTTTCTCTCTCTCTCTCTAGAGTTTGGTGGTTAAAATCTAGTGTTTGAACCGAGGTTTCGGTGTAGAAAGCTTCGTCTTATCAAAGGGGTCGATATCTGGTTCTTCGGGTTTTCGTATAAACCTATTGGGTGAGTTCCTACTATCATTTTAAGCTGTATACATATCAAAAGATACCTTTTGGAACACCTATATATCTCCATGGTTTCATATCTAAGTTTTCTACACATTTGATATAACTTGAGTTTTGGGAGATTTTAGGGTTCCCGATCATTTGTGTTTACTAAAATGATGGATCTTATCTTATTGAAGTAAAATGATGTTTTACTTGCACATTATGTGGGATATGTGAAAAGGATGTTTAAGAACTCATTTTTAATGATTTTCATTTTTACCAGAAGTTGAACTGGAAATGACATTTTGTTTATAAAATGTGTTCATACCATATGTTTATTTATGGTTGGTCACCTTTGTTGTTGTGACGAGTCTGTACCATTACTAGTGGATCCCTAGGTTTTGAGTCGACTGATATTATTTGGTGGGTACCAAGTAAAGAAAATATAGAGATACATGTGCATTAAATTGTGAGGCTCTGGCCGTTAACAAATAAGAACTACATGTGCATTAAATTGTGAGGTTCTGGCCGTTAACGACTTATTTTTGGGATGTCACATTCCCCATTGTAGCTATGGATGCATATGATCCTCGGGGGCAACTTGGTACGGTTATGTGAGGCCGGATACTAGCCATGGTTCATAGTGATCCTAGTGAAGGAGTATACATTGGTTTTGCTTGCGGCTAAATCTCACGTTGTAGCACAGACTTATGTGTTCGTATCCTCGGATTCCAATTGTTTAGCTCATAACTCGGATTTGTGGTCTACTTTATGTTACACCACAATCCTTGGTAAAAGGGTTCTTTTGTCATCATATGATGAGTTTTGGACCGAAAAGGCCCGGTTGTGGCGAAATGTTATCTTTTATAAAATAAACCTTTATGAAAAGATTTCCTTATGATACTGATGTTTATATCTCTAATTTTGAATAAACTGTATGTTCTCACTAGGCTTTAAGCCTAACACTTTTTCTCAAATGATGTGTATAACAGGTTTCCCTTAGCGATGGGTTACACAGGGTCTTTGAGAGTCGAGCGTGGACTCGAGGCATATTTTGAGATGTCTAGTATTTTGGTGTTGGGCATTGTTTAAGTCCCATCTTTTAGTGAATTTTGGTTCGTCAAGTGTTGTAGTCTAGACGGTTATGTTTAGATTAGTATTGTTGATAAATTCTATATCCGTATGAGTTTTGTATAGTCTTAAGGACTGATCCCCTTTATGGGAAGTTTATATCATTACGGATGTCTTGTTGCCATATTTTCAGGTTTTAATTTACTCTGAATTTTAGAGTATTACAAGTTGGTATCAGAGCTCTAGTTTAAGCGAACTAGGCATGAATGTAAGATGTCTAGACTTAGACTGGGTTGGATAGGCATTGATTGTGAGATTGGGTAGAACTTCTAAGATGGATTGGCCTTAGAGTCGACGGAGGTTATGTTAATCAAGCGTTGTGATGATGGTAACAAGAACCCTTATGTTTTATATGTTCATAATCTCACTTAGCTAATGTGATTATGAGGATATTTTACGTGAGTGTAATTGGTTTGCTAATGTCATGACAATTGGTAGACGTAGCGGTACGTTTCTTTCGTGTGTGTTTCAGTTAAACTCTTCCTTACCCTTTCTCGTGCTTGTGTTTACCTGCTCTACCTTGCTATGTTGACCGTTAGAGTAGTGTGGAAGTTTCTAAGCGAGTAAGCTAAGGAATGATTGTTGTTTATAGCAATGTCTCTTCGGGATGATAGTAAGTGCGTATAACGCAATAAGTTAATCATCTTGAGCCAGATTCGTTGGTGGAATTAGAACTATATCTTGTTAGATCGATTCTATTTCGAGGAGATTTGTAAGTTAATTAATGGGATGGTTGCCCTAAGATGCCTGAGGCGTCCGGTTGATTATAGTACGTCGGGATCTTGGGAAGCGTAGTATTAAGATATGAGTGCCGACCGAATTCATGCATTAAATTTATTTCTAAAATAATGTTGCATACATTGCTTTTAATGATCGCCAACCATAAAGTAAATTACCTTATAACGTTTTGGCAAAACATTTAGCACTCAGCATATTTCAAACTATGAGCATAAGCATTGCTTAAAATGATTTTGTTGCACCAGATTTCAAATTGTTATCAAAACTCTCTTTATTCACGTCTTGTGTTTAAATGCTATTTTTGGATGTCGAAATATCTGTGTTTTAACGCTTATTGAGTTAATGGGCAAGTAGCTGTGGAATTTTGACCTTGACATTGGATGTCTTCCACGTATGTCAATGGTTTTAAAAGAAGAGTTATTCCCATACTTTTGAGTCGGAGTTTCTTGGGAATTTTTAGTTGTGTGAGTTTTTCTGAAATTCTTGGAATTTTGTTTTACAGATTTTTTTGTCGCGTGCGTATATTTTGAGATGCGTAAGTTTAATTTCAATGCGTACAAGTTATGAGTTCTTTGGGAGTCGTGTCTCATCAAAAATCTTGTCAAAATGGTCGCCTTACCTTGTGTTGAAAAATGGAAATTTTG
The DNA here is from genome assembly GCA_954870635.1 of Arctium minus. Taxonomy (NCBI): domain Eukaryota; kingdom Viridiplantae; phylum Streptophyta; class Magnoliopsida; order Asterales; family Asteraceae; genus Arctium; species Arctium minus. The sequence goes on along the minus strand of OX941085.1, from coordinate 86,318,784 downwards.
ACACCACTTGATTTAGCGTTATTGAGTTTTATGAAAAAATAGTTGGATTATGGTGTCTTATCTTACGACTTTTGTGTCGCGTAAATAATTTCAGGAACATGTGCATATGCATCATTGTGTGCGGTAATTTTTGGGTTTTATTAACAAATGTCAACCGTCGTGTACTTTGTGCATTGGATTTAAGTATCCCGTGGGGGTGAGTGATTGCATAAACGATTTATGTTATTTTTAAAACAGGACTTTCGTTCTGACCGTATTTCCATCATTAACTCTTACTGTTAAAAATTTCTGCAAAGTATTTAGCGAGTTAGCGATATTTTTGTCGTTGTAATTTCTATTTTGGTCAAATGTGTTTATCTTTACAACGTGAAGCTTTAAACTCGATTAGAAAATTTATTTGCATCCCCGTTATTTTACCGCCCTTTGGGGAATGAATTGTTGCATATGGGGTGAGTTGAAAATTCTTTTGCTGCAACGCCTCTTGGTTATAGAGGAGGAATTTTAAAGATAAAATTGTGATTTTTCCTTTGGAGTTGTACAAACAATTGTTGCACATGTTGAAGTGCAAGAACCTATTTTCACGTTTATAGTGTAAACTATTGCGTATGTTTTACTCGGTATTTCTCAGGGTGCCAGTATTTTGTTATGTTTTCGTATTTGGTAACTTGGATTGTTTTAACATCATAAATTGCTCATGCCGATCTTGAATATTTCAACAAGTAAATAGCGTGATTTACATATTCTGAGCGATTTTGTACACGTAAAATCTACATTATGATTTATGCATCTTTGATGATTTTGTGCAAACAAAGTCTATTTCATGACATATGCATCTTAGTGTATTTGCATTCATAAAACCTTTGGAAAGTCTTTGGTCCCAATACGTGTTAAGTTTTGAGAAAGCATGTATTTGTGGTGTGGGTTTTCATAAGCATTGTTTAAAGACATTTAATTATTTGGGGAAAACGTTAAATGTCGGTTAAATGTGTTTTAATGTTTACGAGACTTTCGTTGGAAATTTACGTGAAGTGTCGGGCCTTTGGCTCGGGTTTTGACTTAATGAATCGTGTGGACATTTGTCCGGATTTATAACCGCAATGAAAGATTTTAGTATGATGTAGTTTAATTGTGTTTTTGGTGAGTTAAAGTTGATTTGTGAAAACGGTGTACATGCCAAAATGTTTATTTTAAAGTGTTTGTGTTTTACATTAAATTGTTAACTGTTGATAAGTTTTGGTTATTTTGAAATGTTTAGTTTTATGAACATGTTGAGACATCCATTTTGGGATCTTTGGATATTTTGTAAATAAATCATGTTGAAGTGTTTCTTTGATGATTTTACATATATAATTGGAGTTCAATTGACGTAAGTGTCATTTGGTGTATTTGATCTTATAAACCTTTTCAGAAAATGCATATTATTGTGTTATGAGGCATTTTGAAAACATAAGGGTATGAGTTCATTTGGAAAACGGTTTGTTTCAACCAACGATGAGATTTGAATTAATTATACTTTTGGTCGTGTTTGCATAATAGTTGGTCAAACGTGTTTCAATATTTATATCGACTTTCTTTTGGGTATTTACGTAAACTGTTGGGTCGTTGGCTCAGTTTTGACTAAATGGAGTCTTGAGGACATTTGTGCGGTTTAAAAACAATTGTGGAATTTTTGGAGTATGATGGCGATTATTTCATGCCATTGTGAGTTACATGTTTTGGGAGCTTTGGTTTTTCAGTTGGAGTCATGTAATGTTAGACAGTGTTGTAGATCCATAAACAATATGTCTGTTTTGTAAAGCCTGAGGTTTTGGGTTACACTTAGTGACCACTCGGGTTGGCTAGCGAGTAGACAATAGGTGGCACGAGCTGCTGAGTTGGGACTCGTCTGGATTGGATAGGCACTCGTGTCCGTAAGTCGTTGAGGTGGAACTCGACGGAGTATGGCTAGAGGCAATAAACGGTTTGAAGTTGTGATGTCTGGTATGACATGGGAACTAAGATTAGGATACGTGGTGAAATCCAATAACATCACGGGTGGCCCCATTCATTTGTTCTCGCCACCTAAGATGGAAACGTTTAGAGGTCATGGGAGGAAGTTGTATGGGCGGCCTACTTGCGTGTCCTTCTATTCTCTTTGTGTACGGGTCTCTCCGTCGTAAACCCGGGGTATTTTAAACACTAATGTCATATTTTTATCAACTTTGGTTATGTGGAGTCGACGGTAAATGATGGCTTTAATATTGGGTTCTCCCCACGTATATTAAAGTTTGAATGAAGTGTGTTTTCCTGCATATGGGTATTTAGTTTTCTTTCGTTTTGGTCGTGTGAGTACTGGACCTAATGTCCATGATTTCGGACGTACGGTATGCATGGTGTTACTAATGTTTCATACTTCGAGTTAGCACAAGTTGTATCAATTTATAAAGTATCGTTGAAATGAATGATCCATCTTTGAAATTGCATAACTTTGAAAAAGGATGTTAGGACACAGTCTCATTGGATTCAAGATCATCCAAATACGAAGATCGCAATCTGAAGTTAAAGCTGACAAGTCACTCTCAACAATAGTCTAGGGTCTATTCTGTAATAAAGTCAAAGTTGTTTTAATATCTAGATATTATAGTTTTAGATATTAAGTTTTATTATTATTTTATGTTTTGATAATATCTTTATCAAGATATTATCTCTCTCTCAATATCGATCAGATTAGAGTTCAACACACACAACACATATTCAAGGTGTAAAACAGAGAGAGCTTATCGATCAACATTATCAACCCTTTGTAATCCGCGTTTATAATCTAAACAGGTTGTTAATCGTTATTGTTTTGTTGTTTGATTTATCTGGTAACGATCACGGACTCACAATTGGTATCAGAGAAAAAAAAAACAAGAAATGACAAACAACGCATGTTTCAATAATCACGTCCAAGATTGAATTCTTCAAAGAGGAAGTATTCTGAAGATATGCTGATTCGAGAGAAATTTTCTTTTGAAGATACTTTGATGAAGAATTTCGAGCTGAAACTGAAGATAATTTCTTCCCAACATCCACGAAAGATAATCTACATCTTTTGGGGAGTTTACTATATCTTGAAGACTAAGAGAGAGATTGCATCTTCTGTGCTGAAAGAGAAGATCGTATTGCTAAATCATTTTATTAATGATCTTGATCCAAAGGGGGAGATTGTTAGGACACAGTCTCATTGGATTCAAGATCATCCAAATACGAAGATCGCAATCTGAAGTTAAAGCTGACAAGTCACTCTCAACAATAGTCTAGGGTCTGTTCTGTAATAAAGTCAAAGTTGTTTTAATATCTAGATATTATAGTTTTAGATATTAAGTTTTATTATTATTTTATGTTTTGATAATATCTTTATCAAGATATTATCTCTCTCTCAATATCGATCAGATTAGAGTTCAACACACACAACACATATTCAAGGTGTAAAACAGAGAGAGCTTATCGATCAACATTATCAACCCTTTGTAATTCGCGTTTATAATCTAAACAGGTTGTTAATCGTTATTGTTTTGTTGTTTGATTTATCTGGTAACGATCACGGACTCACAATTGGTATCAGAGAAAAAAAAAACAAGAAATGACAAACAACGCATGTTTCAATAATCACGTCCAAGATTGAATTCTTCAAAGAGGAAGTATTCTGAAGATATGCTGATTCGAGAGAAATTTTCTTTTGAAGATACTTTGATGAAGAATTTCGAGCTGAAACTGAAGATAATTTCTTCCCAACATCCACGAAAGATAATCTACATCTTTTGGGGAGTTTACTATATCTTGAAGACTAAGAGAGAGATTGCATCTTCTGTGCTGAAAGAGAAGATCGTATTGCTAAATCATTTTATTAATGATCTTGATCCAAAGGGGGAGATTGTTAGGACACAGTCTCATTGGATTCAAGATCATCCAAATACGAAGATCGCAATCTGAAGTTAAAGCTGACAAGTCACTCTCAACAATAGTCTAGGGTCTATTCTGTAATAAAGTCAAAGTTGTTTTAATATCTAGATATTATAGTTTTAGATATTAAGTTTTATTATTATTTTATGTTTTGATAATATCTTTATCAAGATATTATCTCTCTCTCAATATCGATCAGATTAGAGTTCAACACACACAACACATATTCAAGGTGTAAAACAGAGAGAGCTTATCGATCAACATTATCAACCCTTTGTAATCCGCGTTTATAATCTAAACAGGTTGGTAATCGTTATTGTTTTGTTGTTTGATTTATCTGGTAACGATCACGGACTCACAATTGGTATCAGAGCCAATCCAGATTCAAAATCAAAAATTTTTAATCTCTGTGTTCTTCATTTTTTGAAGAACACTGTGCAATAGATCAAAATCTTGATTTTGCGGTTATTTTCGAAATCAAAGTGTTGTGCATTGTTCTATTTGGTAAGGAGATCGTACTGTCAAAATTTGGTGTGGTAAAACAACCTCTAGTTGGGTTAATTTTAGAGTTACAGGTTGATTTAATCGGAGAAGACGACGTACCGGTCCTTTGTAATATATCGATCTAAGCCAATTGACCGATAATATTTTTTTACCGGTTGAACCTTAGTTTTTACATTCTATCGGTCTTAAGCATTCGACCGAACTCTTGCAAATACCGGTCGAAGATCACTTTTTCTCGGTCGAATCTCACAAAACAAAACCCGGTCAAACATCTCCTTTTATCGGTCTTCTATCATTTGATACCGATCGAATCTCACAAACCACATACCGGTCAAACAATCAAAACCCGGTCTTCAACACAAACAAACATCCGATCTTCATTGAAATTCCGGTCAAACCATCTTCGGTCAAACACAAACTAATCCCGGTCATCCCACTCCACTCATTCTTTTTCTAATATCGGTCCACTACTTCACATGCAATATTGGTCCACTACTTTCTTCATACTCACACGTGGCAATTGATAGGCAAAATTTTCAAGCATTTCACGTGGCAATCATAAGAAAAGCATTTCAAGCACATCATCACTCTCATCACGTGGCATTTTTTTTCTCAACAATTGGCAATTGGTGTGGTTGTTTAAGATCCTACACGTGGCAATACCCTTTTAAATTTGTTTGTTTTTCGGTCGAAAGAAAATTTTACCGGTCGAGCATCATTTTTTACAACTTACCGGTCAAACATTTTTCCGGTTCTTACATCTTCCCGGTCGAACCTTCTTTTGCGCTTTCAACGTGTTACACAAAACTCCAGTTTGCGCCACCCACTTTAAACGCAAACCGGACTTAGTTTTTCTAAGTATCACATCATATAATTCAAGATGGGATATTTTTCTGATGATGATGAGAAGAAGGTTAAAAAGCTCAACTTAGAGAACAAAAATCTTGCTTCCTCAGTTGAGTACTACTCAAAGAGATCAAAGAGATACAATGATGAAAGGAAGCTACTGAGAGAAGAAGTAAGTACATTAAAGGAAGTCAACGAAGAACTTCTGAAACAGAGTTCTGGGGTTTGTGAAGATAAGATAATGCTTTTGGAAGTTGAGAACTTTGATCTTAAAAGGAAATTTTCTAAATTAGAAGCTCAAATACAGAAGCAAGAGTCTGTAGAGAAGAACGGGGAGAAGTTCATGAGCTTGGAGAGTGAAAACACTAATCTTAAACATAAACTATCAGACTTAAATCAAGAGTTTGTCAAGGACAAATCTGAGTTTGAACAGGAAAGTTCAAAGTTTGCACTGAAGTTCTCAGTAATTTCCAAGAAAAGTGGTGAAGAGAAGAAGACTCTCGAGCTTAAATGCCTAAAGCTTTCTCAACAAGTTAGTAAATTTGAGAAAGTAATAATTTTGGAAAGAGATCAGTTTGCCAAGGAAAGGAAGACAAATGATCAGAAGGGTGCTCAGAAGGGATTTGAAGAAGAGAGAAGCATCCTTGAAGCTACAATTAGGAAGCTAACTGCTAAGATATCTGAACTTTCTAAGAATGCATAGAAAGAGAAGAAAAAGAAGCACGAGCTTGAGACGAAGATTGACCTTCTCGTCAAAGAAAGAAACGGTTATTCTTCAAAGGTCAACGAGCTTGAAAAGATTATTTCAACGGTGGTGGTGACTGAGCGCAAGTCTCCAGAGTCAATTGACCACTCACCTAGATATGATTCAGCTGATTTCGAATGCTCATTCAAGTCAGCTGCAAGTTCAACATTCAGACTTGTTTCTTCAAAGAGGTCAGTTAAATCTTCTGATCAAATTCGTAATTCTAATCTTTTCTATGATAGAAATATAGATTGTTCAGGTACACATAGAAGGAGGAACAACTCCGAAGAAGCTGAACTGGTCTGGAACAGGAAACCAGTTGAAGCAAAGAAGAAAGATGAGCTTAAAAGTAAAAACTCATGTGTACATACGCCTAATGCCAAGAAGAACAATGCGCCTAAAGGTAAACCTGATTTTGTTTACTCTAGAGATAAATTAATCAGATATTATCTCTAGAGAACAATGCGCCAAGAAGAACAATGCTAAATCATTTTCGTAATGATCTTGATCCAAAGGGGGAGATTGTTAGGACACAGTCTCATTGGATTCAAGATCATCCAAATACGAAGATCGCAATCTAAAGTTAAAGCTGACAAGTCATTCTCAACAATAGTCTAGGGTCTATTCTGTAATAAAGTCAAAGTTGTTTTAATATCTAGATATTATAGTTTTAGATATTAAGTTTTATTATTATTTTATGTTTTGATAATATCTTTATCAAGATATTATCTCTCTCTCAATATCGATCAGATTAGAGTTCAACACACACAACACATATTCAAGGTGTAAAACAGAGAGAGCTTATCGATCAACATTATCAACCCTTTGTAATCCGCGTTTATAATCTAAACAGGTTGGTAATCGTTATTGTTTTGTTGTTTGATTTATCTGGTAACGATCACGGACTCACAATTGGTATCAGAGCCAATCCAGATTCAAAATCAAAAATTTTTAATCTCTGTGTTCTTCATTTTTTGAAGAACACTGTGCAATAGATCAAAATCTTGATTTTGCGGTTATTTTCGAAATCAAAGTGTTGTGCATTGTTCTATTTGGTAAGGAGATCGTACTGTCAAAAATTGGTGTGGTAAAACGACCTCTAGTTGGGTTACTTTTCTATAATCCGAATGTATAGATTGGTGGTATTTTAGAGGTTAATCCTTATAATGTGGTTGTAGACAAAGTATTTATGGAAGTATTAAGAAATTTGAATAAGGGCTATTTCTAGATTTGGAATCGGATCGGAGTTGAGTGATAACAGAATCTGTGTTAACCGATTGCCGGAAAGATGCATTAGTGCGCCTTGTAAGAATATCTTTATCACTATTAGGAATGGATCAGTGAAATCTGTTAACCGTGCAGTTTGAAAGAAATTGGTAGATGGAAAGTTGAGGTCGCAGTTTTCTGGAGGTAGTAATTGTCACCAAAGGTTGGGAGGCAACCGTAACCTTGGGAGTAAAGGTTACTTTGAAGTGTTGAGTGTTCGCTCGGTTAGGATTGAATTGTGCCCAAGAAGGGTAGCTAATGTGGATGTCGGTATTAGGATCTCGTTAATGATTCTGGCAATGGGTTAAGAACGATCTTCTCTGCGGACAGTGTTCCATTGAGAAGAGTAGATTTCGAGGACGAAATCATTCTAAGGTTGGGAGTATTGTAACACCCCGAATTTCGTTATGTAACCTTGGTATTCTAGTGTTAAGCTTTTGTCGTTAGCACTGCGTTTGGTTCCAAGTTTGAGTTTGGCTTTTGGTGGTTTTGGACAAACCACAGAGAACTACGCGAGTTGCACCGCGACTTGAGGTCGCGGCACAACCCGCGAAACCCTCTGGATGGGTTTGGTTTTGTGTAAGCGGGCGAGTTATGCGACGAGTTGAGGTCGCGGCATAACCCGCGAAAGTCCCTGGGCCGACTTAAGGGGATCAGTCTGTGTTTGTATTCAACCCCCCCTTCTACAAACTTGTTAAGCACCTCCGGGACCAACAAGTGGTATCAGAGCAGACTGTTTAATCTGATAAACAAGATCTTGCTTTATTCTCTTCTTTGCTATTCTCAAATGGCACTTAACACAAACACTAACTACTATGATAATGGTTCACTCTCTAAACCTCCTCGATTTAGCAAAGATAACTTTTCTCTATGGAAAAATCGAATGATGCTATTTCTTGAAGGTGCTGATCCTACTATACCTGAGTATATAGATAATGGACCCTATGAACCTGTTAGAATTATAGCTGCAGTTCCCGCTACTGCTACCACTGAAGCTGTCCCTGAATGCTATGTCGTTAAGGAAATAAGACAGTGGAGTGATGAAGACAAAAAGAAGGTAGGTATAGATGCAAGAGCAAAGAGAATTATCTCAATGGCTCTGCCTGATGAAGTTTTTCATTCCATCATGCATCTGAAAACTTCTAAAGAAATGTGGGAAACCATATGTGTTCAATATGAGGGCACCACTGAAATCCAAGAGACTCGAAAGATTAACTTGGTAAGACAGTATGAAAGTTTCATCGCTGGTAAGAATGAATCTCTCTCTGACGTTCATCAGCGGTTTAACTGCTTCATCATTGATCTAAGAACAGTTGGTAGGACCTATTCTAATTCTGAGGTCCTAACAAAATTCTTAGAATGTCTTCCTGAAAGCTGGGACAGTTATTCAATATGTCTTAAGCTGACAAAAGACTTAAATTCTCTTTCTCTCAGCACTCTGTATGGAATATTGCTACACTATGAGCAATCGAATCTCTTAAAGAAGAATCTTGTAAAAGATTCTAAAGACTCCAAAATCACTCCTGTTGCTTTAGTCTCTTCAGAGATAATTCCATCTCAGGGATCTACTCTCACCATCACTGAGTTAGATTCTGAATCTGAGGATCCATCAGACCCTGATCTTTCAGAGTTTGATGAGTCCTTAGCACTCTTGACAAACTCTTTTAAGAGATTTTCAAGAAAGAGCAATTTCCGAAGAAATAAGCCTCTCTCTTTTACTGAAAATCCAAAATCAACTCCTGTTGATAAGGCTACTGCCACTTGCTATATCTGTGAAAAGATTGGACACTTTGCTAGTGAGTGCAAGTCTAAAAAGGTCTTCAAGCCTTCTACCTCAATAAGATCCAGTGATGACAAATACCTAAAGCTGAAGAACAAATATCAAAAGCTGAAAAGCTACAAGCGAAAAGGTAAAGTTCTCATCGCTGAAGAACACGACTGGGCTGAATCAGAAGAATCAAGTTCTGATGAAGAAGAAATCCCTAATCTTTGCCTCATGGCTGAGATTAAAGAAGAAGTGGAAGAAGCATCTGAACCTTCCATAAGCTACATATCATCTCAGGTATCTATCTCTACTAATCCCTCTCTGCCTGAAGCTGAGAGAAGTCGCGCTGTTGATGTGCTGACAATTGATCTTTATAATGCTCTAAACGACAAAACTCAAGATGAGAATAAAAATGTTCATTTAACTCAAGATCTAGAGATATGTCATGAAAAGATAAGAGAACTAACTCTTTTAGAAGAAAAGTTGAAAGATCAGGTCATTATAAATGAAAATATCAGCATTGAACGCGAACAAGCCATCGTTGCTCTAAAAGCATAAAAGGCTCATGTTGAAAAATGGTGCAAATCATCAACAAAGATCTCTGAGATAATAAATTCTCGAACTCCTGAAAGTGATAAAACTGGTCTTGGCTTTTGGACACCATAGGATGAGCCTAAAGAAGAATGTTCCATGCTTAAGTTTGGAACGTTTGTCACTCCTATCTCTGACACTTCTTATGATCAATTTTATCCTTCTTCTTCAAATTCTATCCCCGAGGAAAAATCCAAAGGCTCTAAGTCTGCGGATAAAGAAAAATTCATTCTTCGTCCTCAGAAGGCTACCAAGAAAGCAAAGCTGAAAGTTCCTTCTAAACCTTCATTGAATCAATCCTCTAGCTCTGTGATAGAAATCTTCGATCTCTGTCCTCCAAAGCTAAAGATTGACCTTAAACCCATGAGATCTGAAGAAATAAAAATTCCTCCCAGATCTCATGAGAAAAGCATTCTTGGACCTGACCCCGCTTATCTTAAACTTGCAAAACCTTCTTCTTCTGGTCCTAAAACCATTTTCAAATATAGAAAATGTTATCACTGTGGTTTTACTGACCATATTGCAAGCAAATGTCCAACTGCCACTAAAGCTGATAAAACAGCTAAAGTGAAGATGAATGCCACCAAGGCTGAAAAGGAAACTAAAGCTGAAAATTCGACCAAGGTGAAGAATACCACTAAGGTTAAGAAATTAACCAAAGTGAAGATAACCACTGAAGCTGAATCTTCATCTGCTGTGAAGATTACTGAATCTTCATCTGCTGTGAAGATTACTGAATCTTCATCTGCTGTGAAGATTACTGAACCTTCCATCTCCACTAACCCAAAAGGACCCATTGAAAAATGGGTACCAAACAACGCTTAATATTCCTTATGTGTGCAGGGATCAAAGGGCATCTGGTATCTCGATAGTGGATGTTCTCGTCATATGACTGGACAAAAAGACCTACTCACTGAATACAAGAAAGAGAAAGGTCCCTCTGTGACCTTTGGTGGAAATGGAAAAGGATATACCCGAGGGTTTGGTGTTCTCAGCAATGGAACAACTACCTTTCGAAGAGTCGCTTATGTAGATGGACTGAAGCACAATCTTCTAAGCATCAGTCAGCTATGTGACAAAGACTACGAAGTTCGCTTTTCTAAGAAAGCATGTTCAGTGGTGAATGAGAAAGGAAAACTTGCTCTTAGTGGTTATCGCAGAGAAAATGTCTATGTAATAGATATGGACTCTACTACCACTGAAAACTTATGTTTTCTCTCTAAAGCCTCTTCTGATGTCAACTGGCTATGGAACAAAAGGCTCTCTCATCTTAACTTCAAAACCCTGAATTCTCTCTCTTCTAAGGAACTGGTTTCTGGTCTTCCTCAGCACTCATATGCTAAAGAATCTCTCTGCTCAGCATGTGAAAAACGAAAACAAACAAAAGCTAGTTTCAAGTCAAAACAAGTTTCCTCAGTGACAAGTCCTCTTCATCTCTTACATATGGATCTGTTCGGCCCTGTCAATATCCAATCAATAGCTGGAAAGAAATATACACTTGTCATTGTAGATGAATTCTCTCGCTATACCTGGGTTATTTTTATTCGCTGCAAGAGTAATACTCCAAAAGAACTGATATCTTTTGTTAAAAAGATGGAAGTGCTGAATAATCTTACCGTTCGTTCAATAAGAAGTGATCATGGAACTGAATTCAAAAACAGCTCTCTGAACAATTTCTTTGAAAACAAGGGAATTTCTCATAACTTCTCTTCAGTAAGAACACCTCAGCAAAACGGAATCGCTGAAAGAAGAAACAAAATGATCATTGAAGCTGCTAGATCAATGCTCAGCGATTCTCACCTCCCTACACAATTTTGGGCTGAAGCTGTAAATACTGCATGTTTTACTCAAAACAGATCGCTGATAGTAAAGCGATTTGGAAAGACAGCTTATGAACTCTTTCATAAAAGAAAGCCCTCTATCAGTTTTCTTCATATCTTTGGTTGTCAGTGTTTTATCTTAAACAACAAAGATCAGCTTGGAAAGTTCGACCCAAAAGTTGATGATGGAATATTTCTAGGATACTCCTCTATCTCCAAAGCCTACAGAGTTTTCAACAAGCGAAGACAATCTGTGGAAGAAACAATTCATGTCACTTTTGATGAAACTCGCTCAGCGAACTCCAAACCAATCGCTGACAATGAAGAGTTAAATGCTTGGATGTTCTCTCCCTACAAATGAACTGAACCCTTCTTTTCAAACCATCAGCACACAAATCCACCTACTGCTGATGATGATCCAAACATCATACATCCTAACGCTGAATCCAACTCATGGGTTTCAGCTGAACCTCTTAACACACTACTACCAACAGATCTACCTTCATCTGAAAACCTCTCTGATAACAATAGTCTATCCACTACTCAACAGTTAATTGTTGATGAACCTCAAACGTTCTCCTCAGTAAACATCCCAATTGTTGATCCAACTTCTGAGTTAAGCGATCATGCTCCAGCTCAGCGATGGATCAGAGATCACCTAATAGATCAAATTCTTGGTGATCCCGATGCAGGTATTCAGACACGACGAAGTTCAGGTAATATCTGTCTCTTTGTCAACTTTCTCTTTTTCTTAGAACCAAAGAAGACTGATGATGCCCTCAGAGATCCAAACTGGGTCAGCGCTATGGAAGAAGAGCTGGCTGAGTTTACTCGTAACAAAGTTTGGAATCTCGTTCCTAGACCATCTGATAAAACTCTTATAGGCACCAAATGGGTGTTTAGAAACAAGTTAGATGAACATGCAACTGTAACCCGCAACAAGACTCGACTTGTTGCTCAGGAATACAGACAAGAGGAAGGCATAGACTATGATGAAACCTTTGCCCCTGTGGCTAGGCTCGAAGCAATTCGACTATTCTTAGCCTATGCAGTCTATAAAGACTTTATCGTTTATGAAATGGATGTAAAATCAGCGTTTCTAAATGGAAAGCTGAATGAAGAAGTCTATGTAGAACAACCACCAGGGTTCTATGACCCTAAGTATCGAAATTATGTTTATAAATTGGATAAGGCTCTCTATGGTCTAAAACAAGCCCCTCGTGCTTGGTATGACACACTCTCATCATTTCTTATCTCTGAAAAATTTGAACGTGGCAAAATTGATAATACACTGTTTTTCAGAAAGATAAAAGGTCATATTATTCTTGTACAAATATATGTCGATGACATCATATTTGGTTATACTAACCCATCTCTGTGTACTCGCTTCGCTGAATGAATGAAGAAAGAATACAAAATGAGTATGATGGGTGAGCTGACATATTTTCTTGGTCTTCAGATTAAACAATCTGACAAAGGTAATTTTATCAGCCAAGGTAAGTATGTTAAAGACATGCTGAAGAAGTTTGATCTTACACAAACTTCAGCGATGAAAACTCCCATGGCACCTCCCCTGACACTTAACAAAGATCCATCTGGAAAACTTGTTAATGTCACTGCCTATAGAGGAATGATAGGCTCCCAGCTGTATCTTACAGCGAGCCGACCTGACATCATGTATTCTACTTGTTTATGTGCACGCTATCAATCTGAACCCAAGGAATCCCATATGATCGCTGTCAAGAGAATTTTCAGATATCTGAAAGGAACTCCTAACCTCGGTCTTTGGTATCCCAAAGACTTAGGGTTCGATCTAACTGGTTATTCTGATAGTGATTTTGCAGGTTGTAAACTTGACAGAAAGAGTAACACTGGTGGATGTCAACTCCTAGGAGAAAAGCTGGTAAGCTGGACAAGCAAAAAGCAAAATTCAGTGTCCACTTCCACAGCTGAAGCTCAATACGTAGTCGCTGGAAGTTGTTGTTCTCAGATCTTATGTATGAGAAATCAACTATTAGACTATGACCTTCAGCTATCAAAGATTCCAATCTATTGCGACAGCACTAGTGCTATCGCTATAGCAAATAATCTAGTGCTACATTCAAAGACGAAACACATAGAGATCAGATATCATTTTATCAGAGATCATGTGATGAACGGTGATATTGAACTTCATTTCATCCCTACTGACTATCAACTTGCTGATTTATTCACCAAACCTCTTAATGAGACAAGGTTCAACTTTCTCATCAGTGAGCTTGGAATGCTGAATCTAGAAGAATAATTCTTCAGAGTTCATGCATTGTGTCAGTAATCATAAGTTCCCCTTTTTATCACTCTGATAAACATTCTGACTCTCAGTTATGTTCTCTCCATCCCTACAACTGAATCTTCATTCAGTTAAGATGTTTTTCAAAATATAAACTTTAATCACTGAACTTTCTTCAAATGATTAAAAGGTTTTTGAAAAATAAATTTATCACTGATATTTCTAGTCAGTGATCCTTCTTAAAAGAAAAATCATCCCTAACTTTACCATCAGGGATACTCTCAAAAAGAAAAATCTATTGCTGACTTTCCTTCAGCGATAATTCCAAAACGAACAAATGAACAGTCTCTCTCTCTTCTATGACGTCATTTGAACCGACAATCCACGACATGCCTTTTTCTGACATGTTCGTCCGTTGCCCTTCCATCCAATCAACTTCGTGGGACGTGTCTGTGTCATGATGAACATTTGTTTTCCCGCCTCTCACACTCTCTCTCCTTCTCTCTCACGTATAAAAAGAATGTTTTTTCATTCTTATCTTTTTACGCTTTCTGGAAATACTTTCAAGGAAAGAAAATTCTCTCAAAAGAATTCTATCATTCTCAAGCCTTTGCATCATCTCCTTCAAGATCAACAGGTTATTCTTGATCTTCTTCTTATTCTTGTTCTAAATCTTTTTACATAATACTCCATTTATGGACTTCCATTATGAGTTTATAAGATATTTTTTCATAAAATCATCTTTCTTTTTTATTTTATTCATTCAAAACCATTTTCTTTTGATTATCTTCATTCAAAATCTTTGGTTTTTCTTCTTGTTCTTATATCTTATATTAAGAACATCTTTTTAATCTTCAAATATGTTGATTTTTCTATGTTTCTTTCCTAAAAGAGAAACTGGGAAAACCTTCTTTATTTTTAGACTAAAACCTTTCTTCTATTTTTCTATCTCTTCATATTCAGAATGGCTCAATCTGCACTTGTCGCCTCTAAGAACGTCAAGTTCGCCATCGCTGACTCTGAGCTTCCCAAAAACAATCATCTTGCACGCCTTGACTTTGATGGTGTCAAATACCCACATCTGGTGGAAGCCGCAAAATTTCTGAAGCAATCCTGCATTGCCTACACTATCACTGTGGATCCCACACCTTCAAAAGCTCTTCTCCAACAATTCTGGTTTACCGCTGAAGAGACCTCTCTCACCAACAAAAAGGGTGAACTTGTTCCTGCTATTTCCTTTAACACTGAACTTGGAACAGGGATGATGACGGCCTTAGGGCTGAGGAAAGCTCTGCGATTTCCAGACAAACCCAGGAATGGATTCGATGCCTTGCCCACTGATGTTGAACTCATCCAATTCCTGGATGCTATGGAATACTCTTGGGAACCAAAGCCGATGACGACAATTCCCAACAAAAGGCTGACTCTTGTGAAGAAGGCGCTCATGCCTTCTTAGCTTAACTACATCTTCTCTCACTTCATTCAGTATATGAGTGGGAAGAGTGGGTCACTGGACCAGGCCAGCAAGATTCAGGTCCAAATGACTTACTCAGTGATCGCCGGAAGAAATTTTGACTACGCAACAACTATCTTTGACGATTTAAGGTCAAGGATAGAGAAGACCGAGAGGGATCCTAAGATTCCCTATGTACGCTTCATCTGTGAATACCTGAAGTTCCTCTACCCTGCTACTTACCCCACTAATGCTGATGCATCTTTTCCCAAAGTGGGTAAGCACTCCCTGGAGGTCAAGCCGCTCCCCAACGAGGTAAGTATCTCTGAACTTCGCTCCCGACTCTTTCTCCTCACTTCTTCGTCTTCAGCGGCCACGCAGGAGGTTCTTTCTTCTGCTATCCCTACCGCTACCCCTTCCAAATGACTATCAAATGGCTCCCTTGGTCCTTCGAAGAAGGCCAAGGTGACCAAGGAGAAAGCTACCTCTAGCTCAATACCTAAGGATGTTTATCAACAAACTTCCTTGGATGCATTCGTGGGTCTCTCCTCCACAAACTCAGCGATACCCGCTTCAACCATGCCAGCGATCTCGGTCGCTGTCACACCAACAGTGACGCAACCTACAATCTCATTTCAGCAACAAACTGAGGTAACTACCCCTATGCCTACATCTTCTATCCCCATCTATAGTCCTTCTATTTCTTTGATCTCTAACCCAGCATCTACTTTCTCACAACCACAGTTTGGACCCATAGGACCTGAACATCAATCTTTTGAGGAATCTATGCAATTCTACAAAATATTTGATAATTCAGGTACACCTATAACCTTAAACACTTCTCCCAACTCACCATATAAGCCTGTTTCTCAAAAACGAACTTATATTTCAGGTCCTAGTTTGGCGACTGTTGACACCAATGTCAACAGTTTGAGTGCAAAGGTGGAGTCTCTGACTGCCTCTCTCAAAAACACCACCAACACTGTTCATACAGCTGGTGAAGCACTAAAGACGCTGACAGCTCAAAGCGCCTCCAAAACTGACGTCTCTCAAATCGCTACTCTCCAAGAAGCGATTGTCAAAATCAGGGAGGACTCACAACAACAGTTTGCAGCCATGTCTACAAAGGTTGATTCCTGTGAAGTTCTTCTTCAGCTAATCCTGATTCACCTGAAGGCAATAGCTCCAACTCCAACTCCCTCATTCACAGAGAACGATCGTACCTCTCTGAACATTGTCGTGGAGTTCATTCATCAGGCAACGTCAGATCTTCTTGCGATTGAAGGCCGTCTGGACAGTTTGGAGGATGAAGTTCAGGTGTTGGCCGCTGCAAAAGCTTCATCTCCTTCAAAAGATTTCTCCCTCAATGATAATGACGAAAAGGGGGAGAAAGCAGCTGAAGAAAATACGGAGTTCGAAGTTGCTGCTGTAACACTCTAAAATTCAGAGTAAGTTAAAACCTGGAAATATGGCAACAAGACATCCGTATTGATATAAACCTCCCATAAAGGGGATCACTCCTTAAGACTATACAAAATCTGAACGGATATAGAATTCATCAACAAACTAATCTA
The DNA here is from genome assembly GCA_954870635.1 of Arctium minus. Taxonomy (NCBI): domain Eukaryota; kingdom Viridiplantae; phylum Streptophyta; class Magnoliopsida; order Asterales; family Asteraceae; genus Arctium; species Arctium minus. Next base: position 86,302,027 of record OX941085.1, on the reverse strand, counting down.
AACATATACTATCTAGATTACATAAGTTGTTGATCCAGAATCATCTAAAAATGCGGGACTTAACAACGCCCAACAATCCAATACTACATAATCTCAAAAACCCTCGAGATAAATCCCGGTACTCAAGCCCTTAGCAACCCGCCGCTAACGAGAACCTGATATACATATCATTTGAGAAAAAGTGTTAGGCTTATAAAGCCTAGTGAGAACATACAGTTTATACAAAATCATAGATATAAACATCAGTATTATAAGGAAATCTTTTCATAAAGGTTTAATTTATAAAAGATTACATTTCGTCACAACCGGGCCTTTTCGGTCCAAAACTCATCATACGATGACAAAAGAACCATTTTACCAAGGTTTGTGGTGTAACACAAAGTAGACCACAAATCCGAGTTATGAGCTAAACAATTGGAATCCGAGGATACGAACACATAAGTCCGTGCTACAACGTGAGATCTAGCCCCAAGCAAAACCAATGTATACTCCTTCACTAGGATCACTATGAACCATCGCTAGTATCCGGCCTCACATAACCGTACCAAGTTGCCCCCGAGGATCATATGCATCCATAGCTACAAATGGGGAATGTGACATCCCAAAAATAAGTTGTTAACGGCCAGCACCTCACAATTTAATGCACATGTAGTTCTTATTTGTTAACTGCCAGAGCCTCACAATTTAATGCACATGTAGCTCTATATTTTCCTTACTTGGTAACCACCAAATAATATCAGTCGACTCAAAACCTAGGGATCCGCTAGTAATGGTACATATTCGTCACAACGACATATGTGACCAACCATAAATATACATATGGTATAAACACATTTTATAAACAAAATGTCATTTCCAGTTCTACTTCTGGTAAGAATGAAAATCATTAAAAATGAGTTCTTAAACATTCTTTTCACATATCCACATAATGTGCAAGTAAAACATTATTTTACTTCAATAAGATAAGATCCATTATTTTAGTAAGCACAATGATCGGGAACCCTAAAACCTCCCAATACTCAAGTTATATCAAATATGTAGAAAACTTAGATCTGAAATCATGGGGATATATAGGAGTTTCAAAAGGTATCTTTTGATATGTATACTGTTTAAAATGATAGTAGGAACTCACCAAACAGGTTTATACGAAAACCCGAAAAACCAGATAACGATCACGGCGAAGAAGTGAAGCTTTATACTTCGAAACCCGAGCAATGCACCTAATACTAGCGATTAACGAACCCTAGAAGGTCAAAAGAAACTTTAGAGAGAAAGAGAGAGAGAGACTGAAGAGAGAGAGAGAGAGATAATCTTGAGAATGAGATATTTGATGAAAACAAACTTTAAGTCGGCCAGGAGAGCTTCGCAGGTTATGCCGCCACATCCACTCGCGGCATAACTCGCCCGTGTCCCTAAAACCCAAGACATCCAGTGGGTTTCGCGGGTTGTGCCGTGACCTCAAGTCGCGGTGTAACTCGCGTAAGTCACTGCTAGTCCCCAAATCTCTCAAAATCCAACTCAACTTCAATCTAAACACGACGCTAACGACAAAAGCTTATACATAAGAATAACAAGATACAAAGCGGAAATCCGGGGTGTTACAATCCTCCCAACCTTAGAATGATTTAGTCCTCGAAATCCACTCTTCTCAATGGAACACTGTCCGCAGGGAAGATCGTTCTTAACCCAAATGCCATAATCATTAACGAGATCCTAATACCGACATCCACATTAGCTACCCTTCTTGGGCACAATTCACTCCTAACCGAGCGAACACTCAACACTTCAAAGTAACCTTTACTCCCAAGGTTACGGTTGCCTCCCAACCTTTGGTGACAATTACTACCTCAAGGAAATTAGCGACCTCAACTTTCCATCTACCCATTTCTTTCGAACTACACGGTTCCGAACTCAAAGCAAACGGTCGACGCTAATCTTCCCAAAACTCTCAGATTTCACTGATCCATTCCTAATAACGATAAAGATATTCTTACAAGGCGCACTATTGTGTCTTTCCGGCAATCTGTTAACACAGATTTTGTTATCACTTAACTCCTATCCGACTCCAAATCTGGAAATAGCCCTTATTCAAATTTCTTAATACTTCTATAAATACTTCGTCTACAACCACATTATACAGATTAACCTGTAAACGTACCACCAATCTTTACATTCGGACTATAAAGGACGGGTGCTAATAAAACCCACAACAGGAATTTGATGCACATGCTGAAAAAAATAAAAAGGATTAGGCTTAATGCCTAGAGAGCTCAAGAGTTTTACATAAGTAAAAGCAATTAAATTGATGAACTTCTCTTTAAAACAGAATCTTTCAGATAATGAATTTTAAAACATGGAACAACTCCTTTTCAAAGTTAAGAAATTTCAAAGATGGATCCTTCATTAGTAACACCCTGCATACCGTACGTCCGAAATCATGGACATTAGGTCCAGTACTCACACGACCAAAACGAAAAAAAAAACTAAATACCCATATGCAGGAAAACACACTTCATTCAAACCTTAATATACGTGGGGAGAACCCAATATTAAAGCCATCATTTACCGTCGACTCCACATAACCAAAGTTGGTAAAAATATGACATTAGTATTTAAAATACCCCGGGTCTACGACGGAGAGACCCGTACACAAAGAGAATAGAAGGACACGCAAGTAGGCCGCCTATAGAACTTCCACGCATGACCTCTAAACGTTTCCATTTGGGTGACGAGAACAAATAAATGGGGCCACCCGTGATGTTATTGGATTTCACCACGTATCCCGATCTTAGTTCCCATGCCATACCAGACAACACAACTTCAAACCGTTTATTGCCTCTAGCAATACTCCGTCGAGTTCCACCTCAAGGGCTTACGGACACGGGTGCCTATCCAATCCAGACGAGTCCCAACTCAGCAGATCGTTCCACCTATTGTCTACTCGCTAGCCAACCCGAGCGGTCACTAAGTGTAACCCAAAACCTCAGGCTTTACAAAACAAACAGACTGTCTATGGATCTACAACACTGTCTAACATTACATGACTCCAACTGAAAAACCAAAGCTCCCAAAACATGTAACTCCCAATGGCATGAAATAATAGCCATCATACTCCAAAAATTCCACAATTGTTTTTAAACTGCACAAATGTCCTCAAGACTCTATTTAGTCAAAACTGAGCCAACGACCCAACAGTTTACGTAAATACCCAAATGAAAGTCGATATAAATATTGAAACACGTTTGACCAACTATTATGCAAACACGACCAAAAGTATAATTAACTCAAATATCATCGTTGTTTGAAACAAACCGTTTTCCAAATGAACTCATACCCTTATGTTTTCAAAATGCCTCATAACACAATAATATGCATTTTCTGAAAAGATTTATGAGATCAAATACACCAAATGACACTTACGTCAAATGAACTCCACTTATATATGTAAAATCATCAAAGAAACACTTCAACATGATTTATTTACCAAAATAACCAGAGATCCCAAAATGGGTGTCTCAACATGTTCATAAAACTAAACATTTTAAAATAACCAAAGCTTATCAGCAGTTAACAATTTAATATAAAACACAAACACTTTAAAATAAACATTTTGGCATGTATACCGTTTTCAAAAATCAACTTTAACTCACCAAAAACACAAATAAACTCCATCACACTAAAACCTTTCATTGAGGTTATAAATCCGGACAAATGTCCACACGACTCATTCGGTCAAAACCCGAGCAAAAGGCCCAACACTTCACGTAAATTTCCAACAAAAGCCTCGTAAACCTTAAAACACATTTAACCGACATTTAACCGACATTTAACGAAAGCCTCGTAAACCTTAAAACACATTTAACCGACATTTAAACAATGCTTATGAAAACCCACACCACAAAGACATGCTTTCTCAAAACTCAACGTATTGGGACCACAGATTTTCCAAAGGTTTTATGAATGCAAATATACAAAGATGCATATGTCATGAAATAGACTTTGTTTGCACAAAATCATCAAAGATGCATAAATCATAATGTAGATTTTACGTGTACAAAATCCTTCAGAATATGTAAATCACGCTATTTAGTTGTTGAACTATTCCAGCTCGGCATGAGCAATTTATGATGTTAAAACAATCCAAGTTACCGAATACGAAAACTTAACAAAATACTCGCACCTTAAGAAATACCGAGTAAAACATACGCAATAATTTTCGCTATAGACGTGAAAATAGGTTCTTGCACTTCAACTTGTGCAACAATTGTTTGTACAACTCCAAAGGGAAAAATCACAATTTTATCTTTAAAAATTCCTCCTCTATAACCAAGAGACGTTGTAGAAAAGGAATTTTCAACTCACCCCATATGCAACAATTCATTCCACAAAGGGCGGTAAAATAACGGGGATGCAAATAAATTTTCTAATCGAGTTTAAAGCTTCACGTTGTAAAGATAAACACATTTGACCAAAATAGAAATTACAACGACAAAAATATCGCTAACTCGCTAAATACTTTGCGGAAATTTTTTAACAGTAAGAGTTAATGATGGAAATACGGTCAGAACGAAAGTCCTGTTTTAAAAATAACATAAATCGTTTATGCAATCACTCACCCCCACGGGATACTTAAATCCAATGCACAAAGTACACGACGGCTGACATTTGTTAATAAATCCCAGAAATTACCGCACACAATGATGCATATGCACATGTTCCTGAAATTATTTACGTGACACAAAAGTCGTAAGATGAGACACCATAATCCAACTGCATTTTCATAAAACTCAATAACGCTAAATCAAGTGGTGTCCAAATTTCCATTTTTCAACACAAGGTAAGGCGACCATTTTGACAAGATTTTTGATGAGACATGACTCCCAAAGAACTCATAACTTGTACGCAATGAAATTAAACTTACGCATCTCAGAACATACGCACGCGACAAAAGAATCCGTAAAACAAAATTCCAAGAATTTCAGCAAAACTTACACAACTAAAAATTCCCAAGAAACTCCGACTCAAAAGTATGGGAATAACTCTTCTTTTAAAACCATTGACATACGTGGAAGAGATCCAATGTCAAGGTCAAAATTCCACAACTACTTGCCCATTAACTCAAAAAGCGTTAAAACACAGATATTTCGACATCCAAAAATAGCATTTAAACACAAGACGTGAATAAAGAGAGTTTTGATAACAATTTGAATCAGGTGCAACAAAACCATTAAGTTTTGATAACTTAATGCGTTCTACGCACTTACTATCCTCCCAAAGAGACATTGCTATAAACAACAATCATTCCTTAGCTTACTCGCTTAGAAACTTCCGCACTACTCTAACGATCAACATACCAAGGTAGAGCAGGTAAACACAAGCACGAGAAAGGGTAAGGAAGAGTTTAACTGAAACACGCACGAAAGAAACGTACCGCTACGTCTACCAATTGTCATAACATTTGCAAACCAATTACACTCACGTAAAATATCCTCATAATCACATTAGCTATGTGGGATTATGAACATATAACACATAAGGGTTCTTGTTACCATTATCACAACGCTTGATTAACATAACCTCCGTCGATTCTAAGACTAACCCATCTTAGAAGTTCTACCCAATTTCACAATCAGTGCTTATCAAACTCAGTCTAAGTCTAGACATCTTACATTCATGCCTAGTTCGCTTAAACTAGAGCTCTGATACCAACTTGTAACACTCTAAAATTCAGAGTAAGTTAAAACCTGGAAATATGGCAACAAGACATCCGTATTGATATAAACCTCCCATAAAGGGGATCAGTCCTTAAGACTATACAAAATCTGAACGGATATAGAATTCATCAACAAACTAATCTAAACATATACTATCTAGATTACATAAGTTGTTGATCCAGAATCATCTAAAAATGTGGGACTTAACAACGCCCAACAATCCAATACTACATAATCTCAAAAACCGTCGAGATCAATCCCGGTACTCAAGCCCTTAGCAACCCGCCGCTAACGAGAACCTGATATACATATCATTTGAGAAAAAGTGTTAGGCTTATAAAGCCTAGTGAGAACATACAGTTTATACAAAATCATAGATATAAACATCAGTATTATAAGGAAATCTTTTCATAAAGGTTTAATTTATAAACGATTTCATTTCGCCACAACCGGGCCTTTTCGGTCCAAAACTCATCATACGATGACAAAAGAACCATTTTACCAAGGTTTGTGGTGTAACGCAAAGTAGACCACAAATCCGAGTTATGAGCTAAACAATTGGAATCCGAGGATACGAACACATAAGTCCATGCTACAACGTGAGATCTAGCCCCAAGCAAAACCAATGTATACTCCTTCACTAGGATCACTATGAACCATGGCTAGTATTCGGCCTCACATAACCGTACCAAGTTGCCCCCGAGGATCATATGCATCCATAGCTACAAATGGGGAATGTGACATCCCAAAAATAAGTTGTTAACGGCCAGAACCTCACAATTTAATGCACATGTACTTCTTATTTGTTAACGTCCAGAGCCTCACAATTTAATGCACATGCAGCTCTATATTTTCCATACTTGGTAACCACCAAATAATATCAGTCGACTCAAAACCTAGGGATCCGCTAGTAATGGTACAGACTCGTCACAACGACATATGTGACCAACCAAAAATATACATATGGTATAAACACATTTTATAAACAAAATCTCATTTCCAGTTCAACTTCTGGTAAGAATGAAAATCATTAAAAATGAGTTCTTAAACATTCTTTTCACATACCCACATAATGTGCAAGTAAAACATCATTTTACTTCAATAAGATAAGATCCATTATTTTAGTAAGCATAATGATCGGGAACCCTAAAATCTCCCAAAACTCAAGTTATATCAAATATGTAGAAAACTTAGATCTGAAATCATTGGGATATATAGGAGTTCCAAAAGGTATCTTTTGATATGTATACAGTTTAAAATGATAGTAGGAACTCACCAAACAGGTTTATACGAAAACCCGAAAAACCAGATAACGATCACGGCGAAGAAGTAAAGCTTTATACTCCGAAACCCCGAGCAATGCACTTAATACTAGCGATTAACGAACCCTAGAAGGTCAAAAGAAACTTTAGAGAAAGAGAGAGAGAGAGAGAGTGAAGAGAGAGAGAGAGAGAAAGAGAGAAAATCTTAAGAATGAGATATTTGATGACAACCAACTTTAAGTCGGCCAGGAGAGCTTCGCGGGTTATGCCGCAACTTCTACTCGCGGCATAACTCGCCCGTGTCCCTAAAACCCAAGACATCCAGTGGGTTTCGCGGGTTATGCCGCGACCTCAAGTCGCGGTGTAACTCGCGTAAGTCACTGCTAGTCCCCAAATCTCTCAAAATCCAACTCAACTTCAATCTAAACACGGTGCTAACAACAAAAGCTTATATATAAGAATAACAAGATACAAAGCGGAAATCCGGGGTGTTACAGCTTCTAAGGTCCAACTGGAAACTCCCTCTCAGGTTGAGGGGGAGATAGCTGCTGAAAAATCCCCTCCTACCATCGATGAGTTAATCGATGAGAAGGAAGAGGAGGACGATGAAGATGAAGACCTTGATCTTGAAGATCAAGAGGAAGAACCTCATCAAGATGATGATGATGACGATGAAGAAGATCAATCTCTATGGTGTTCTTCAGCCGTCACTTCATCAGCGATAGCTTCGAAAGAAGTTATCAAAGCAGGGGGGAGCCATGGAACATCTTCAGGAACCCTTTCCCAAAGCAAAGGTGCTACTGCTGAGGAAAGCCTGAAAATGACTTCACTATCTGAGGAGAATCCTTCTCAGGTATGCCTTTCCCTCGTTCCCTTATCCTTCTATAAAATCCCACCCATGTTTCTTTCTAAGCCTTTATCTCTCTTCTCTAAAAATAAGCTAACCTTTTTCATTTTATAAACAGAGAGTTCTCTCCCCTGCTTAAGGGTAAAGAGCTCCAAATAATCCAGCTGCTGAAGCTGATGACAAGATAATCCCAATCTCTGTAAGAGAGATTGATGAAGAGGATGAAGAAGATGAGTCCCTGCAACATCCACGGAGGCCTTCTAGACCACTTCATTGGTTAGAGGAAGAGATGAAGAAAAGAATAGAGATGATCTCTCATCTCGAGAGTCAACGACTGAAGATCCCCTCTCAATCAATAGATCTAGAGTTCCTGACTAAAGTTGAAATTGAAGAATCTGTCAGGGCTGAGAAGCTGATCGCTGACTTTCAAAGAGATGCCACTCTGGCTCTCAAAATTCAGTCTTCTCAAGTCAAAGACAAGAAACTGAAGAAGAAACCAGTTGAAGTCCAGGCTGCTCTTTTGAAAGAAATTGAAGAGGAACGCTCAAAAGCTCTAGTGGTCAGCGATAGCGCAGTCGATTGGTGCAAACATAAACTCGACTATCGCTCTGACCCAATGAAGATTATTTCAGTCGCTATCTTTAGAAGAAAGAAGAAGGACAAAGTTTCTGTCACTATGGAGATTACAAGAGAGGATGGAAGCTGCAAGGCAATGTTTGTTTCAAAGCTGGAAAGCCTCAGCTATATGGAATGAATTGAGTTCAAAGACGCACTGAAGAAATCAAAGTCAATCTACAGAGGCTATGTTGAAAGGATAAATGATGCTCTCATCAACAGAGTCGCTGCAATCCTAAAAGCGTCGTCTGCTCTTCCTTCTAAGCCAAAGCAGATCAGAAGAAAGCCTGTATCCTCCTCCTCTTAAAATGTCGCAGTGATCAGGAATGAAACCTCCATCAAATTTTCAAGAGAAGCTCTGTTCGGTCCTCCTTCTGATCTTTCAGTTTTGGATCTATCTCTGCCTCCTGGTAGACCATATGTTGCGGGACAAGTACTTGAAGAACCTTTTGGAATCTTCTTCAGAGATGACGAGGAACAACTCAGATTTCAAAGAATCTCTGAAATCCCTATCAGTCCCCTCGGTCTTCTGAAGGATCTCATGTGCTTATAGTGTGATCTCTCTTCTGCTGCTGAGCAAATCAAAGTGATCATTAGCAAAGAATCTTTAGAGCGAAAGCAAAAAGGAGAAGATATACCTGAGTATTTGATCAATCCTCCTAAACGCTCTTTAGATTGCTGGTAGATTAGTTTTCTTCTCGTAATCTAGTAGTTTAAACTTACAGTAGTTAGTACATCAATTGTACTTGTAATTTTCATACCTTGTAATTCTTATCTTGAATTAATGAAAATTTCAGTGAAGTACTTAACTCTATCAGTACTGTAATATTTAATATTTAATATGTATTAGTGTATCATTATCAGTGATCAAACTGAGTCTGTTCAGTTATTGTTGATAGTTCTGATGTAAACAGTAACGTAATTCCTGAAGACAAGTCTCGCGTCAACATATGTTCATAGTTGAATCGAAGATGAAGCTGCTGAACAAAGAGAAGTCTACTAGTGACCTGATGCGGATATCAGTGAAGCAAAGACAAATCTACTTATACGCGAAGGAACATGAGGAAATCTTCAGCAATCTCTGAACTCTTGATATCTCTGAAGAAAGAGATATTCAACGATCAAATGATCACAAATCTTATACTTCAACTTTCCTTTTGTCTTACCTTGCACAACTCAGTACGATGTGTCAAAAAGGACATGCCTATGCCACAATTCGTACAACAACTCTGTCAACTACACTGTTCATAATCCGGCCGAAAGCATGTCTCCCAAAGACAGACTTCTAAAGCCAATCAGTGAACGCCACGTGTAAAGTGCCCTACCATGCATTTAATGCATTGGGTATAAATAGGAAGTTCACCCCTCCATCTGAGGAAGTGCTCAATGCTTGAACTCAAAATAGAAACCTTTGTTTTCTATATTCCTTAATCCCCCATTCTCTGAAATTCTTGTGCAACCATCTTAGTGTTTCTTAAGTTTGTGTAGATTGAGTCTGTCTTAATCTTATTCCGCAACAAACTTGTAAATTGTGTTTGATTTATCAATAAACAATTTATTAAACTTTAAATTTTTGTGTTTGTATTCAACCCCACCCCCCTTTACAAACTTGTTAAGCACCTCCGGAACAACATAATTTATATTTTTTGAGGTTAATTATAGAATTTTAACTTGAAGTATATTGAGTTATGATTTTTAGGAGGAAGTTTTGTTCCTTATATTGATGTTATATTGATTTTTTTAAATTTGTTGCTCTTACCAAATTCGAGGGTGTTATAGGTATCATGCGATGGTTGCTCGGTAGGGAGCCGTATACGGGGATCCATGGCTCTATGTGAATCTCGAGAACATTGATAAGTGGCTTAACCTTGTGTGCCCGCCACATTCGATGGAATTCGGGTCTCCCCTGTCACCGAAAGGTGTTGTTTTGGATATTGAGTTTTATTATTCATGTTTTCGGTGACGTTTTGTATATATGAATTTTATCCATGATTTATGGGTTGAATATTATGCCCCACCTGTGTTTTGGGTGTTTCGGGATATAAATTTTATCCACGTTTCATAAATTGGGAGTTCACTTTCTATTATCATTTTGGGTGAGTTTTTGGTCGAATTTAATTTACGAAAGAACGTTTTATATTGGAATCTTAGTCCTTAAAAGAATTTGGATTTGGAAAAAGTTTATATTGGTATTTCCTTCGCCTAAAAACGCATATTATTGGAAAACGTGTCGTTTTCATATTTGAAGCATATCATTTTGAAATGTTATGATTTAAATTGCATTCTTCTTTTTTAATGATGTATTTATGCGTGTTGAAAACTCTTGAACTCACTAGACGTTAGCCTAACCTTTTTATTTGTCGGCATGTGCATCATATTCCTGCTGGGAATAGTTCTAGTGACACCGTGAAGAGAGGAGTGCTAGTTGTGTGCTCGAGAAGTGAATATCATAGTGAAGCCTTCCACAAATATTATGGGATTTGCAGCTTGTCTTTGGGTTAAGTAACACATGTCTCTAGTTTAGTCCTTGTATGAGACTGGAGTTATAATTGTTGCAGTTAAATATAGAATTCTATTTGGAGATTTATCTTTTATTTGATGAAATTTTGAAATTTTAATTTAGCTGTTGTTTAAAAATTTGAGGGTGTTACAAGTTGGTATCAGAGCTTAGGTTTTAGAGAATTAGGTGTTGATTTGGAATTCCTAGACTCAAACTAGTGTTCTTTTAAGTGATTGAGAGAAACAATTTCACCAATACGCACTTTAAGATAAGACGTTTTGAAGTTGATGGAGTCACTAGAAACGGTAATCGCGTCGAGGGTTGCAAGGATGATCATGTATAGTACGTTCGTAATTGCACCTGGCCAGTGTCATGATGAACTTACATGTTACATGTGCGTGCTTGAATCACCCTTATCTGATGACCGATGGGGTAGTGGAGGAATTTCTAAGGAGATTTAGCTAGAAGAAGTTGATAATTATAGCCTTGTCACTTGGAGTAACGGTTCAACGTGATGAATACATTGAGTTGACCATTTTGGGGCGGGCCAATTGGTTGGATTAGAACCATAGGCCTATTGAATCGACGTTATTTCGAGGAGAAATTGTAAGGTGGACCTATTTAGTTGTCTATCGTTACCTTATGATGTTGAGCATCCGGATGTTGGTAGTAAGATCATTGGACTAGGTGAGCTTGGTCCTAAGATTGTGGGTCTCGACCCAAAAAAAAATTCATGCACGAAACTCGTTTTTAAAATTAGTTACATAAAGTATTTCATACTTTCCCAAAACTATCATGCGGGTCACATTTTGTATATGTGGGAAGACGTTTAACATGCATGAGATTTCAAACCATGAGTTTAAACATGCGTAAAATTTCTTCATTGCACATGATTGCAACCTTTGTTTAGATTTTCTTTATCCCTGTTTTTGTCGAATGAAATTTTCGGATATTATAGTATTTGCGATTTAACCTTGTTTAGAGTCTAGGAAAGTAACTGCGATTTATGACTTTGACATTGGATCTCCTCCACATATGTTAAGGTTTTAGAGGAAAAAGTTATTCCCATGTTTTATTGTTCGAGTTTTATTGGAAATTTTATTCCGTGTGAGTCTTGTTGAGCTTTATGAAGTATTATTTTATGACGTTTTGCTACGCACTAGTGAATTATGAAATGCATAGGCTTTAATTATGTTGCATGTAAATTTATGAGTTTTATGGAACGTCATGTCTTAAGTGGGTCTTGCACATGCTTTTTTAGCAACCGTAAGAGACGTCTTGAGAGTCTTGATATCGCATGATTGTACTTTTGAGTTTTACGCAAATATATTTTTTTTTACACTACTTAGTGTTTGAATTGATTTACACTTTTGTCTGAGTAAGGATATGAAGGACCTATGATGGTTCGAACTGAACTTTTTCTTTGTACATTCTTCAGTTGTTGATTTTACTGTTATAATTTCATGCAATGCATTATATTAGTTTATTGGTATGCATGTCATGGTAGCCACTATTTTGGGACTAATAGCATTTTATTATGCGGTTTAAAAGTATGAAATCGATTTAAATTATCTTACGTTTAACCAATTCGCATGCACCTATCGTTTTACTAAATTTGGGAAATAAATTGATGTATGCGGGTCTTGTTGGGAAATTTTATCCCATGTTATTTTATGGTTAAAAGAGGATTTTGGAGCTTGAACTTGTGAAGTTCCTCTTTTGGAATTTGTACGATTATTTGTTACCCATTCTTTAGTACATAAAACTATTTTACGTACACAACATAAACTCATGTATACTAGGACCGTAGTGGTCCACTTGAAAATTTTGTTGCACATATTTTGTTATTGTCATTATTAGCGTTGTGATCCCAATTACTAGCGTATATCAATTAACAGATTAAGAACACAACTTTTATTGATCCAATCATACGATTACAATAGTCACAGATCAAACACAGTGTCACAGATCTCACGTATGTGTGTGTTCTAAGGTGTGCGAGTTCTTACCAATCTACTTTCGTATCTACAAGATTACACAGACACAAAACTATTTATACCTAGTCAACATTAGTTGACTTTACAACTTAAACCCTTACACATTCAAACTATTACAATATTGACCCTCTATTTTAATCTTGAATACAATATACATCCACCAATCTCCCCGTTTGGATTCAAGATTAAAAAAATTGACATTTATCTTCAGGTCTTCTTATCTTCAGAAACAATCTTCAGCAAATAATCTTTTTCAGCTTTTGACTTTGAAATCTTTGACAAACACTTTGTATGAATTTTAACATCTTGAACATCTGAAGTACATCTCCCCCTTTAGCTTTTCCAACAACTTCAACACTTTCTACACAACCATTGAAATCATCAAAACTTTGACTATCTTCAAATCTTGAACTATCTTCAACTGTTTAAAAATCAACCATCTGACTTGAAATTCTACCATTTAATTACATCTCACTTGTCATTGCTTTCGCCATTTTGAAATTGATCTGGCTTTAAAATCTGAAACTCTTTACCTTTTCTCAGCTTTTGCATGATTTGACTTCTTTCAGATACACTTATTTTCATAACTGACTTGAACTTTCTCCCCCTTTTTGATGAATTTTGAGAATCATAATCATCAAAACTTTCAAGGCAGTTTTGTCTTTGAACTTTCTCCCATATAGAAACAGTATAAGCACAGTCTTCATAAATAATCTCCCCCTCTTGGCAAGATATGAACATTCTCCACCAACTGATCTAATAATGAGCCTGTCGTCAATTCATGAATGTATTTATCCGAATTTTTTCAAATTTAGACAAATTATGATTTGTAACCCTGAATCAACAGATGAAACAGTTAGGAATGACTGTCAGTAACAAAGTTACTGTGCACAACGAATGTACAATGGAAGGAGCTTGAGGTGATGTTCACTACCCAGGATTTTCATTCAATCATTGAAAAACACAAGATAATTCTATTAATGGTCTGACAGAAAAACAAATTTTATGTGTGCTTGTGCTTGTGTTGTGAAAGAATTAGTACAATGATTGATGTTTAGGCTCAAAAATATGCAAATCATTGAGACAACAATGATTGTACATAGACTCAACGTGCATGATAAAGGGTCTAAGGTGGGGCAACTTTCCTTCTTTTTCAATATGAGTATCTTCCGAGTGAAGAACCAATAGAGTATGTGCTGCTTCCCCAGAAAATGTGAAACATTCTCTTTTTGCAAAAAAAAATGAGTAGCTGGTAGGGTATTTGCAAGAGTTGGCATGGGCTCACTGCCTTTTTCAATGATGGTCACCAAAGAATATGAACCAATCAGTAGATGTGGCTGCCCAACTCAGAAAGGTTTTGGTGCAGAGTCTGATATTCTTTTAGTCTGTTCTCACACCCTATTTCTTTTAATCATTTTAGCTCACTTCTAACCAAACTCTCATTTCTATTTTACTTCTTCACACACCAACACTCTAATCTTTAGACCCCTCTCCCCTCAATCACTCGTAGGATTACTTCCAGGGTAGGAAACACTGGTTATCGTGAATCCATGGAAGTTCTTTTAAGCACTCACATCAAATACCATGTATTTTTATCCTAGAAAAATGTATTGCTCAATGATTTTCTTGACATTTAAGCGCAAGAAATCATAGTCAGTATATGTATGCTCACAAAAGATAATAATGAAATTTGAGCAATTGAACATTTAAGATCTCTCAAAACAATTTGAATAAATAAATATCATGAAATGAATAGAAATGTTTTAAGAATCTGACAATGATTTAAATCAGATCAAATATTTCATGATGAAAAATAATATGGGAAATGAAAGACGTAAGATCTTTTAACAATGAAAGTACATGTATAGTAAGAAATGATGTCTGATCTAAAACAATTTAGAATAGAAAACGATGGGAGTATTACCATAGAAAGATTTATCTATTTGATACATGGTAATAACAAAGTCAAAAATAAAGTACTGAATCAATGTGTGTAAGAATACTTGACAAAGTATATGAAAAGTAAATACACAAGTATTTTTCTTTAAGAACACACGGTCAGATAAGCATCAAAATATCCAACAAAAATTATTTAAAATCGCACTTCGAAATTCATAAAACATTTTAAGAACGCGAAGTGGTTTGAACATTTAAGAAAAACATTTGTCACAAGTGAAAATTCTCCTTCTTTCATCAAGTGATAGAGTTTAAGGTTCTGAAAAATATACCTTCAGTATAAAACCTTAACTCCCCCCTAAAATGAATATCATCATTTAAACTTCCTCGAAATCTGTAACAATTCAAATAATCAAAAAAAATATAACAATGAAAGTCTAATGAAGTTCTTATATCTCCTCCCCCTAAAAGATATGACAATTAAAATCTCACTAACTCCCCCTCAAATAAAAAAAACTTCTTGAAAAGATATTAACTAATCAGCATCCGTCAGAAGAAAAACATTTGATATCGGGTTCTGAAGTGTAATATTCAGAAGCCATGATTACATATTCTCCGGTTAGAATAGTAATTTACAGATTTACCAATTAAGAACGGGTCCTCATCTGATTTAATCAGAAACAATAGTTCTGAAACATTAAGGAACGGGTCTTGAACTGTTTTATCCAAGAGCCATAGTTCTTTCTCCCCCTAAGTCTTTATTTGCCTGCAACACAGGTTTAACTTTTGGTACCCACTTGTATTTGGGTCCTAATTTGTTAGTTGCAGTTCTATTAGGAGAGATGTAGTAAGAACCATACCAGCTATTTTCATAATTTTTGTTTACAAAATCATTTGAACCACAATAGGAACAACTAATTTTCTTTTGTGCTAACCTAATCAGTTGATTTATAGTGTAAACCAGATCAGGTTTGCCAAAAGTTTTACCTTTAGAAGCACTTTCCTTTTAGTATTAGATATATGCTCAAATGATTTATGTTCTTTCTTCTCCTCCGAGGAACCTTTCACTATCCATATCCATTTATCTTTATCTTTCTCATCTATTCTTCTCCAAAATCTTTTCTTCTGAGACATGTTTTTCTTGATATTACCTGAACCATCAACATGTTTATCATAGAAATGGTTAGAAGGATGAATCTGATCTTTAGATTTAGAAGTAAGACTATCATCTGAATCAAATAAAGGATTATTAGAAACATTTGTAAAACGTGAACTTGAAGTTGTTTTGAATGAGCATTCTGAATCAGCTTGATCATCTCTTGGTGATTGGACAATTGATTCTGATGTCTTTGATTCAGTCACCTTCACCTTGAACATGATCTCTTCAAGTTCCTTTATCTTTGAAGACAAATTGTTTCTCTCCTTTGACATCAGATCAAACTTCTTATGCAACTCAGATTTTGCATTCTTCTCCTTCAAGATGTTTGTTGACAGCTCAGATAAATTCTTATTCAACTTCTCTATCTCAGTCTCAAACACTCTTCTTTCTTCCTCAAAATCTTTTTCAACATTATTTCTCTGTTTAGATATCTCCTTGAATACACCAACATCTTTCTGTTCAACTTTCTTCTTCTCTGTTTCAAACTTATGTCTCTCCAAGATGATTACTTTCTCAAAATCTGAAACTTGTTGAGAAAGCTTTACACAGTTTAGCTCCACTAACTTCTTCTCTTCAAAAGCTTTTCTGGAAAATTCAAAAAATTTCTTAGCAAATTCTTTTCCTTCCTTTTCAATCTTCCTTTCATCTTGAGAGATCTTTTCTTTCAGTTCATTTATTTTCTTCTGAAGCTCAACATTATCTTTTTCAATCTCCTTTCTCTTCTTCTTATTCTTCTTCATCCCATCTTGGGCTTTTCTATTTTCTTTCTCTTGGGTTTCTCTTTCTTTCATAATGTTAATTTCAACCTCAAGACTGAACACTTTGTCTTTCAACTTATCTCTTTCAGCAAAGATTTGAGAATTTATCTTTCTAAGCCCTTCACAAGTTTCACTAGAGATATTTACTCTTCTTCTCAATTCATCAAGCTCTCTTTGCATTTGTTCCTTTTTAGACTATGTAGTATTTTCATTTAGACCTTCAAACTTTTTTAGCTTTGTTTGCAGAGTTGAAATCTCTTTTTCCTTTGATTCAATGATTCCTTCAAAATTAATTTTGGAGTTAGCTACACAGTCTGAGCAAATAAAATCTTTCTTTGAATCTTTATCATCTTTCAAATTATTGATTTGAGCAAGAAGAGATGAATTATGAATTTTCAAATTCTTGTTCTCTGCTTTCAGTGCTGAAGCCTCTAGCATATATGTCAATATATGATCTTTGTTGATTAGAACTCTGTTTCCCTTTTTGTCAATATAAGGCATCTTGACAATCAATCTACACACACACAAAAATTAGCTAGTAATGATCTTTAATCAGAAAATTAGAAAAATCCCCAGTAAAAATCACAGAAAATCACTCAAAAAATATCACAAGTACAAAATTCGTATGTAAGAATTCGTATGACAGTCACAAACAACAATTCACATGTACAATTCGCATAGCACTCACAAGCAAGAATTCATATAAGGAAAACAATTCGTATATTCACAATTCGCATAAAAGGATATGAAAAGGATACGAAATCTGAGATTTTCGCATACAACTATGTGTGAGTTATGAGCTTTTCGCATGAAGGCTTATGCGAATTTTTGAAATTCGTATGTCTCTCAGTTGCGAATTCCACACATTTCCTACATGTGTCTTGTGCGAATTCTATACTTCTCGTATATGCCCTTGTGCGAGTTCTTAACTTTTCATACACACTCTTTTGCGAATTCCTTCCTTAACTTCTCTGTGATATGCGAATTCTTTAACCCTGCGAATTATATCCTTAGAATCAACAAAATAAACTACTCTACGAATTCCTTGGCTCTGCGAGTTCTTCGTGCAAGTTCTTCATTAGGTATGTGAATTCTTTAGATCTTGACAATGTTTTCCAACTTTTCACTTGAAATCCACTCAAACCTTGATATATGACTCTGAAACTTTGTATGAATGATCTTTATGCCATCGAACACAACCTGTTAAGTCCTAAATTAAAGTTCTAAATGTAACAAACAATCAAGATGAACAATTAATCAAATCATATGTCATTGATTCAACACAGATTACAATCTCACAACTTTCTCTCACTACATTCACTCTCTCTCTAGAATAATATGAACATTGACTTCTTCTATAATCATCTCACTTCTACGATATCAATTGTTACTACACATACAAAGACAAGGCTATTTATATCTACACACAATTACAAGGAAACAAAAACAATTACACTTTGAATTTGACTTATTACACAAAGACTTTGACTTTGATGCTTGAGAGTTGACTTTGAACATTTACTTCCTTGAACTTTGACCTTCAGTATTAATGATCTTGCATCCAACAAATATGTGCTCTAACATTTTCCCCCTTTGGATCAAGATCATCTCTAAAAGGATATTGCAATTCAATTTTCTTTTTTAAACTCAATTTGAATCTTCTCAAGCAATCAACATTCTCCCCTTTCTTTGATAAACTCTATCTTCAAACTTTCATCAATCTTCCAAAAATCTATTCTTCAAGAATATTAACATTCTCTCTCAAGGTCGGCATAAACCTCTTTCAGACTGTTAGAAAGAAATTATCTTCAGAATTTAACTCAATTTACTTCAGCAAATTTAACTTCAACAATTCTGAAAACTTTGAACTCTTGAGCTTTCAACAATCTTTAATATTTCTTGATCTTCTCTCACAGTCAATTTTTGAACTTTTCTTTAAACGCTTTGAATAAGCTTTCAACAAACTTTCTTTCACAACCAAACCATTTCTTGACCTTTTCTCCCCCTTTTTGATGATTGCGGCATTAAGATCATCAAAACTTTCAACAAGAAATGTCATTATCAGTTCTGACCACTGATCTTTTGAACTCAAGAGCCTCTGATTCACTGTCAATCCAACATAATATATTCATCCAGATCTTTTCAAATCTAGACGAATTAGGAATGTAACACCTGAATCAACAAATGAATCAATTAATATGTCTGTTAGTAACACTAAGTCACTGTGTGTTACGAATACACTTTGGAAAGGAGCTTTTTGATGTTCACTCCCCAGGGCTTCCATCCAATCATCGAAACACCACAAAGGAAATTTCTATGAAGTTATGACAAGAAAACAAATAAGGCTCCCTTGTGTGCTTATGCAAGTGTTTGAAAGAATTAAGCACTTGATGATTGCTTTTAATAAGGCTCAACATTATGTAAACCACTGAGACAACAATAATTAAACACATACTCAATGTGTATGATCGAAGTGCGAAGGTGGGGCAGACTTCCTTCTTTTTCAACATCCAGATTTTCCGAATGAAAATCAGATAGATTATGTGTTGCGTCCCCTTGAAATATGAAACAATTTCTTGTTAAGAAGAAAATGAGTGGCTGGTGGGGTTTTTATCAAGAGTTGGCATGGGCTAGATGCCTATTTCAACAATGTTCGCAAAGAATTGTGAAACATTAGTAATGTGGTTTCCTGACTCAGAAAGTAGTTGGTGCAGAGTTTAATATTCTTTTACTCTGTTCTTTCACCCTCTTTCTTTTAATCATTGAGCTTACTTCTAACCAAACTCTCTTTTTCATTTTACTTCATCACACAACCCACACTCATTTCTTTGGACTCCTCACACAATCGATCACTCAAAGATTAACTTCTTGGGTAGGAAACACTAGTTAATGTGAATCCATAGAAGTTTCATTTAATCTCACACAATGAACCCATATTTCCTATTAAAGCAAAATGTTGCTCAAAATTGGTTTAACTTTATCTGTTAAAGCACAAAGATACAAGTCAGATGAATGTATGCCCATAAGATAATAATGAAGATTTGAGTATTTTAAAATATTAAAGAGATTTCAAACAAGTAAATTGAATGAATGAACATGAATGCAAGAAACTTGTTTGAAAATCTAACATTGTATGAAAATGATCAGAATGAAATGATTTATCTATTAAGGCTTCGGTCAGCAAAAATAGAATGTTGTATATACGAAACAAGATATAGACATTCTTGAAAGAACGTTTTGAAATGAAATCACGCTCGAATTTTGAATAACAATCGGGGTGTATCACCATCGAAAAATTTGTTCAAATATGAGACATGATGATAACATATCCAACAAAATTAAACCGGTGTGTGTGAATACTTGAAAGTATATGGAAAAGATAATAAACAAGTATTTATCTTTGGAAACACACGGTTTATAAACATTTAAGCACGATTTAAAAATGAAAACATTTAAAATCACACTCCCAAATCAGAAAATATTTTTAAGAATCGGGAAGTGGTTTGAACATTTAAGAATATGTTTTCTATGATTGAAAATCGTCCTTCTTTCAACCATATATGAGATTAAGAATAGAAATAAACCATTCCTTTTAGTCTTAAATCTCATCAAGTCAAACTTAAAATCATAATGATGTTATCTTGATAGCATCCTCTCAATCTGCATAAGTCAAAAAGTCTGTCAAAACAACTTTATTCACAAAAATTTATTGAAAATTTAAAAGACATAAAGCAGTAAAACATTGAATGTACGAGTTCTGATCAGAATTAATAAAAATTCATAATTCATACTCCCCCTGAAAATATGCATCTATAATTTGTCAGTGAAAAAGCACATGATAGAGATCTACAACTCCTCCTGAAATGTAATTCGTCATATCTTCCGAATACATATTTCCAGAAACATATGTACTCCCCCTTGCAGGTTGATGTCCTCATCTGAGTATCGGAGTACAATTTCTTATCAACCCGGGAGTATCATCTCTTTCCTCGTTGAAGTACGAGTTCTAAACTGTTGTGTTTAGAAGTCAAACTCCGTTGAAGTACGGGTCCTAAACTGATTTATTCAGAAGCCTTGGTTCTCTTACTCTCCCTTGACTTGAGGTGCCTGCAACACAGATTCACTTTTCGGCTTTGGTACCCACTGGTATTTGGGTCCATATTTGTGATTTGCAGTTCTAATAGGAGTGATAGAGTAAGAACCATACCAGTAATGATCACTATTTTTGTGACCATGATCATGTGTATGACAGTAGGAACAATAATATTTCTTACTTGACAACCTGATTAACTGGTCTCTCGAGTAAACATGATCAGGTTTACCTTTTCGTGCATTGTTCTTCATGGATTTTGTCACATGTACACATGACGTCTTACCTTTCTTTTCTTCCTTATTCTAATCATCCTTCTCATCCCCGATTGGTTTCACTCTCCGAACTAGCTTTTCTTCTTCATATCTCCTTCTTCTTCTACTTCTTCTTCTTCTTCTTCTGTATGTATCTGAACCATCTACATTTTCATCAAAGAAAATGTTAGTTCTACGAATCTGATCATATGATTTAACAAACCTTTTTGATAAAACAGTTTTCTTATGTGAGCTTGCAGCTATCTTGAACGAACATTCAGAATCAGCTGAATCATCTCGAAGTGTGTGGATTAGTGACTCTGAGTCGTGTGCTCAGTCACCACAACCTTTGAAATATGGTCTTCAAGCTCTTTTATCCTTGAAGAATAATTGTCTCTTTCTCTGATGAGTAGTTCAATCTTCATCTCGAATTCAGACTTCGTATTTTGATCTTTCTGTGCACTTTCAGATAGTTCAAATAGCTTCTCAGTAAGCTTCTTGATCTCTGCCTCGAAGATATTTCTTTCTTCTTCAAAGTCCTTCTCAGCATCCTTTCTCTGACCAGATATTTCTTTGAAGACTCCCACATTCTTCTGTTCTATAGTTTTCTTTCCAAAATGATCACTTTCTCAAAGTCAGAAAGTTGTTGAGAAAGCTTTATACATTTAAGCTCAAACCATCTTCTTCTCTTCAACACTCTTCCTGGAAAACCCTGAGAATTTCTTAGCAAACTCTTTCTTTTCTTTCTCAAAATCAGATCTTTCTTTAGCAATTTGCTGCTCTAAGTCAGAAATCTTCTTGTTCAGCTCATGATTCTCAGTCTTTAGACTCTTAATCTTTTCCTCGTAACTTTCAACAGATGCTGCTTGCTTGTCAGGATCTTAATTCTAAACAAGAATAAACACTCAGAAACAATATTAAAGGAGTTTGTGGAATAACACTTTAATATTCAATAATCAATGAAACAGTGAATCAGAAGAACAACTTGTAAACTTTATTGAATGATTGTAAATTTACAAGATTCAACACTCAACCTCAATATTGATGAACAGGCTCACCAATACGAATTCTACTTCTCTAGAATTAGGATTACAAACCTTGAGGTTGATTCTTTCTATCAAAACAAAAATTCAGAATTCTATATTTATCAATTCTAAACTATTCTTTAAATAATGAAGATAAAAGATAATTACAAATAATAAAAGATCTTCAAAATAATCTTCCATCTTTATCTCCAAGCTTTCCATAATCATCAAACTTGATCTGCACGAATCTTGATAATCTCATAAGCAGCACTAAGTCTTCAGCAGTATTAATACTTTGAGCAGTATTAATGTTCAGTAGTACTAACTACTAGCAGTACTAAAATTGCTTAGTAGTAGTAATCTCCTCTAGCAGTATTAATCTTGACTTCGCAGTACTAATCTTGATCAGTAGTATTAACTTCACTCAGCAGCATTAATCTCAGAAGTAGTAATCAAGTTCTTCTAGCAGCATTAACTATACTTGTGTATTTCTGAATTTCCCAACAATCTCCCCCTAACTTGACTTTTAGGAAGAGAAGTCAAGTTCTTCAAATGGTCTTCTTAGATGCTCCCAAAACTTCATGGCTCATACACCTGTATTTGCATCCAACCCCAAACTCTGATTGATTGTTCTTTGAATCAAATACTTAGCCATCTCTGAATCTAGAACACATCCTAGCTTCTTCTTCAACATTGCATGAGGCTTTAGTCTGCTGTGATTGTACACTCTATCCACTAGGAAGTAATCTATGTGATTTATGTCCATAGTTAGTGCATATACTCCACTAGTTTCATATAGAGTCCAATTGTTGACAGTTTTGAACACATTTCTGATCACATGCTCCACTTCTTCAGGTTTGAACATCATACACAGATACTCCATCACTAATTTTGTAATTGAAATCTCTGGAGCTTTCAGTTGATCTACATACAACTTCATTCCTATGTCAAACATCTCTTATAAATCTGACCTGGAGCATGTTCTTACAATCTTTGCCCAAGTGTTATACACTTCATACTTTTCATCCTTTCTTTTGAGCCTTATGTATTCCTTCCCATCAACCTTCATTGTGTCCCATAGAATAACCTCAGGTGGCTTCACTTCAATAGGTTCAGCTGAAATTGGTTCAAGCACTTTGTCCATCACTACCATGTACATATTTACATCATCAGTTCTTGCAGGTTCTTTCTGTTCAGATGGCTTAGGTGCCCCTTCTTCTTCAGCAACCTTCTCAACTTCTTCTTTAGCTATTCTAGGCTTCTTGGTTGACTTTCTCCTTGACATCATCTTGGTTCTTTTTAACGTCCTTAGACTTTCACCAAGAGTGGCTTCTTTCTTTGGTGGTGTTTCTTGCTCATCTGGAAAGGGTTTTTCTATCATGAAGTCATTGTTTTCTTTCATTCTCTTCTCCATTTCCACCCTGGCAGTTTCATTCCCTTGAAGCTTGGTCATTTCAGAATTGTACAACTCTTTAATCTTCTCAAAAGACATCTTTGAGAACATCTCCTTTCTGACTCCTACAACACCTTTGAGAAATGTAATCATCTTGTTTCTCTCTTGGGTACCTAGGAAGGTCCTTGAGGGTTGTTTCTTCTTTGCAACTGTTTTTACCACCATTGATTTCTTCAGAGTTATATCTTTCTTTTGTGCAATTTCAGTTGTCAGGCTTTGTTGATAAGCTTCATTCAGTTCAGCAACTAGAGCCTTAGCCATCTCTCTGTCCTTTTCAACCTGAACCCTTTCTTTTTACTCAATATCAGCTTGTATCTTCTTGGCCAAAGCTTCATCTGACTCAACCAACTTTTGCTTTTTGATTGGTTGATCAGATTCCACCATTTTAGCTTTGCCTTTATCTTTGCTTGCCATTTCTCAACACTAGCTTTCTTGATCACTTCACCTTGTTCTTTGATGACAACTCCTTTGGCCTTTGAGATGACCTTAGGAGTATCATGCTTAGATTTGATTAAGGTTTGTGCAATCTCAAGATCTGTCAGAACTTCTTGCACTATTTCTGCTGCTTCTATCAGTTCAGCAGTATTAACAGTTTCTGCTGCTTGAACAGTTTCTTTACTTATTTCATCAATCTCTCCCTCAACACTATGTTTCTCCCCCTTATCTGTATCAGCTTCCAATTTGTCTTTGCTTGCCATCTTCTCAACACTAGCTTTCTTGATCACTTCACCTTGTTCTTTGATGACAACTCCTTTGGCCTTTGAGATGACCTTGGGAGTATCATGCTTGGCTTTGATTAAGGTTTCTGCAATCTCAAGATCTGTCAGAACTTCTTGCACTATTTCTGCTGCTTCTTTCAGTTCAGTAGTATTAACAATTTCTGCTGCTTGTACAGTTTCTTTGCTTACTTCATCAATCTATCCCTCAACACTATGTTTCTCCCCCTTATCTGTATCAGCTCCCAATTTGTCCTCAGCTTCTGACTCCCCCTTTTTGGGAGCATCAGTTACTGGTTTCCTTCTTCTAAGCACAAACTGCTTCTTCCTCTTTTTCTGGACTAATTTTTTTCACCAAGTTCTTCAGTTTGGAAATCTAAGCTTGTTGAGACATGACTATTAGTTTCAGATCTTCTATGTCTTTTCCTTGGTTGATCACATCCATGTTGATGTTGCCCATTGTTTCCATCAACTCATAGTATTTATATTTGTCCTCACCTTCTCTAGGAGTGTGACCCCCTTTTGAAGGATCATGGGATGTTTTTGTAGTAGAGGTCTTCTGCCTAGCAGAAGCACCTGCTACCCCCATGGTTTCTTGGCACCTGGGACCTTTGGATGATTGCTCACCCAAAGTTGCCATGGGGAAGGTCTTATTTATGTTACCACTGACCTCCTCTGTGCTAGCAGGAGTAGTGGCAGCCTTAGCACCCATATGCTCAAACATCTCCTCAGTGAGCACCTCCTTGGGGTTGGGAGACACCCTTGTGGTTTCCCAGTAGATATTCTCTAATGGAGAATTCTCCATTAGAGGGCTTAAAGGCTCAGTGGGTGAAGGTACAACAAGGGAAGGAGCCTTCTTTACCTTTTTCTTTATGTAAGTTTGGGTTATTGGAGAAGTTGGCTTTTGAACAAGAGACTGAGGGATTGATATGGAGGGTGAAGGTTGGGATTGGCTAGCAGTGGGATGGTCTAATGAGGGCCTTGAACCTGCTACCATACCTTCTTCATTGTGGGACACCACCATCATTGTAGAGAACAATGGGGTGTCAACTCCTTCCGAGTCCAATGGAGATCTCTTCATATTTGAAAAGACCTTAGCTTTGGGAATTTTGGGTACATATACCTCATCAAAGTGAGGCATATCCGTCAATTCATGGGTTATAACTTCCTGTACAAACCTTGGGTACACGTAAAAACACTTTTTGCTTCCCAAGTTTGATACAAGATCACTGAAAATCATTCTTGAAAAATTGTACTTTCTGGCAGTGGCCAAGCAGACCAAAGCATATGCAATGGTACTGCTAAACTCACTCCATCCAGTAGTCTTTTTGGAGATACAGTGCATCAGGGTATGAACAAGAAAACGCCATTGGGTATAAAATTTTGCTTTTGAGAATTTGAAACCACCCAATTGGCCTTCATACCCCATTCTTGACAAATTTGAGAACAAGTCCTCATTTGGAATAGAAGTAATACCTGCAGCATCGTCTAGACGTAGACAGATGCGTATCATCTCTTCAGAAACTGACAAGAGTTTGTCACACACCCTAGTCTTGATTATCTGCACACTATTCTCTGTGACTATGGTAGCATTTGACCAGAATTGTCTTTGATGCTCTATGTAGATAGTTGGCGACACAGTAAGAGCATGGGCAATGTGGCTGGACTTGAGAAAATTCACAACCTAGTGAAATCCAACAGCTTGTTTCGGCTTCTGTAGCATCGCAATCTCGTTGTGCTCATCAATGAATGCCATGGATGCCATTGTGCTTGAGTAATCTTGACTGCAACACTTGGTGCTTGAGAGAAAAGGGTTAGAGAGCAGATGAATAGAAAGCAAAGAGTCATTATGAACTTTTGGGCGGGCAAAAAGGGTATTTATACGATTCGGGACATAAGCAGTATTAACTCCTAACAGTATTACTAACTAGCAGTATTAACTGAGAGCAGTATTAACTCTGGCAGTATTAACTAAACTAGCAGTATTAACTGAGAGCAGTAGTAACTCCTAGCAGTATTAACTAACTAGCAGTATTAACTGAGAGTAGTATTAACTGTGCACTGGCAGTATTAAAATTGCACTAGCAGCATTAACTATACTTACACTTTTTAAAGCTTGAGGTACTCTGAGCAAGGTAATAACTTCCTGAGAAAGATGTTAGTAGCACCAAAGAATAAACCAATAACAGGTATGTAAACACTTTTTAAAACATGAGCTCATTTAGAGTTGATCATGCCCACACTTGTGACCAAGAAAGTGAATCTACCCACATCAAAAGCTTTAGTGAATTGATCAGCAAACTGGTTGTCAGTATGAATTTTAGCAACTTGAATTAGCTTCTTTTCATTACAATCTCTGATAAAGTGATACCTGATCTCAATGTGCATTGTTTTGGAGTGCTTGACTGGATTGTTAACAATGCTTATAGCACTGCTATTGTCAATGAAGATTGGAGTGTGAAGAAAGGTTACCCCATAGTCCAGCATCTGATTTTGAATCCATAGAACCTGAGAGCAACAACTTGCAGCAGCAATATACTCAGCTTCTGTTGATGATAAGGACACTGTGGTTTGTTTCTTACACTGCCAAGATACTAGTCTTACACCCAAGAGTTGACATCCTCCAGAAGTAGACTTTCTGTCCATGTTAGCACCTCCCAAGTCACTATCTGAATAAGCAATCAAGTCAAAGTTGGATTCATAAGGATACCAAAGACCTAATCTAGGTTGCCCTCTTAAGTATCTGAAAATCCTTTTAACAGCTTGCAGATGTGATTGCTTTGGCTTGACTTGGAATCTGGCACACAAACACACTGGAAACATGATGTCTGGTCTTGAGTCTGTGAGATACATGAGAGATCCAATCATTGATCTATATAGATGGACATCAACATCCTCCCCCTCAAGATCAGCAGTGATCTGTTTATGAGTCTCCATAGGTGTGCTTGCTGGCTTTGAGTCTGTTAATCCATATTTTTCCAGGATGTCTTTAACATATTTTGATTGGCTTATGAAGATCCCATCTTTCTTCTGTTTCACTTGAAGCCCAAGGAAGAAGGTAAGTTCACCCATTGAACTCATTTTAAAGCTCTTGTGCATCAACTTTTCATAGTCTCTACACATCTGATCTTTTGTAGATCCAAAGATGATATCATCCACATAAATCTGAACCAATAGGATGTCCTTCTTACTTCTTTTAATGAAGAGGGTCTTGTCAATTATTCCTCTTTCAAACCCATTCTCCAAGAGGTAGGTAGACAGAGTATCATACCATGCTCTTGGGGCTTGATGCATACCATAAAGTTCTTTCTTCCGTTTGTATACTCTGTCTGGATATGATGGATTTTCAAATCCAGGGGGCAGACAGACATATACTTCTTCATCAATTGTGCCATACAGAAAGGCACTATTCACATCCATTTGGTATACCTTGAACTTCATGTATGATGCATAGGCTAGAAATAGCCTAATTGCTTCTACTCTTGCCACTGGAGCAAACACTTCTTCATAGTCAATGCCTTCTTCTTGAGTGTACCCTTGTGCCACCAGCCTTGCTTTGTTCCTTATCACAATACATCTCTCATCCTTTTTATTCCTGAAAATCCAGTTGGTGCCAATATCTCGATGAGCTTTTGGAAGGTCCACCAAGTACCAATACTCATAACATTTGTAGGACCAAACAAATCCATATGCAACAACTGAAGAGAATTAGAGATTGTGTTCAACTCTTTGGACTTATGAGAAGTTTTGTGTTGTTTGCCTTTGAGACAGGCAACACAATGATCATCACATGAAAATACTTTGGAAGGTAAACCTCTTACAAGGTTGTTTTTAACAAGTTTATTCATTGTTTTAAAGTTCATGTGACACATCCTTCTGTGCCAAAGTGATGACTCATCCAAAGAAGCTTTTGAAACAAGACAATTAAGGGATGAATCAGCTGAAACACTTTCCATATCTAAGCAATAGACATTATCCTTTCTGGGAGTTCTTAGTAGTATCATCTTTTCATCAACAACCTTGAATCCATGAGCAAGGATAATGTATTCAGAATCTGTAAATAATATACTATGTTGTTTGTCACAAACCTGTGATACACTTAACAGGTTGTACCTTAACTGCTCAACATAGAATACATCTTCAAAGGTCATTTTACCTTTGGTTACATCCCCCTTACCACTTATCTTACCTCCATCTGGAGTATTACCAAAGGAAACATGACCACTATCAATTTTCTTGAAATTCGTGAGGCATGACATGTTCCCTGTCATGTGCCTTGAGCAACCACTATCAATATTCCAGATACTCTTCCCCTTGAGCTGCTGGTTGCCCTGCACATAAGATTAAACAATTAGTATTGCTTGGAGACCCAAGCCAAAGTGGTCTTGGGTCTCCATTTCTCATCAAAGTATTTACATTCCTTTTTGACGAGGTTTTTAAACTCAGAGCACTCTTTGTTAGAGTACTTTGTCAATATGATTGGCTTAGCAGCACAAACACTAGAAGCAGTACTAACCTTAGAAGCACTAACAGAGTTAGCAATATTAACTTTTGAAGAAGTACTAACAATGTCAGCAGTACTAACATTGTTAGCAGTAGTATTACTTCTAGCAGCACTATCATTGTCAGCAACACTATTTGTGTTAGCAGTACTAACAATTTTAGTGATTTTAGGAACCCACATATTGACACTTTCTTTAACAAACTTTTTCTTCATGTGGCTTTTAGAATTAACAGTTTTCTTAGCCACATGATTCCTTTCAACCTTCTTCCTATAAGCAAAGGGTTTTTGCATAGATATTTGATAGTTCATCCTTTGGTTCATAGGGTTGAAATAACAGTTTTTGGCAAGATGATTTAATTTTCCACAGATAAAACAAGGTTTTGGTCTATTGATTTTACTCAAATCAACCCCTTGTTTTTGTGCCCACTGATTATTCCAGTTTCATTGATTTTCCCTCTTTTTATCATGTTTTTGGGGCTCATTCTTCTTGCATGCACACTGTTTGCAAGGACCTGGATTCACAACTGTGGTCTGTTTGTAATGGACCTTACCAGACTTTCCCTCTATCTTCTCTATGACCTTGGATTTGATCCAAGCCCTTCCATAGTCCTCATTGGTGATAATGTTATTCTCTAGAGGAATCTCACCACTCACTTTGTTTTCCTTACTCTTACTGTAACACCTCAAAAATCAGAGTAAATTAAAACCTGGAAATCTGACAATATAACGAATGTAAAACCATAACTTTTCATAAATGGGATCAGTCCTCCAGACTATACAATCCTATACAAGGATTTCATCAAAAGAATGGGACTTAACAATGCCCAGCAATAATACTAATCAATCCCAAAAACCTCGAGACTCAAAACTCGTCTCTCCAAAAACCCCGGCAACCCACCGCTAATGGAAACCTGATACACATACCATTTGAGAAAAAGTGTCAGACTTAAAGCCTGGTGAGAACATACAGTTTATGAAGCTCAAAAGATAAAACATTTGCATCAAGATAACATTTCCAAAGAGATTAAGTTTACAATTTAGGTCCTCGCCACAATCGGGCTTTTTCGTTATAAACATACCACAAAAGGACCGAAAACAAAATATTTTACCAAGGATCGTGGCGTAACACAAAGTTAGGCCAACAATCCGAGTTACGAGCTAAACCAATTGGAGTCCGCGGATATGAATCACAAAGTTCGTGCTTCAACGTGAGATCAAGCCCCAAGCGCAAAACCAAGGTATACTCCTTCACTAGGATCACTATGAACCATGGCTAGTATCCGGTCTCACATAACCGTACGAAGTTGCCCCCGAGGAACAAGTGATCCATAGCTACAATTCTGGGGAATGTAACATCCCAACAATACAGTCTACTCCAAAACCTAGGGATCCACTAGTAATGGTAAGGACTCGTCACAACAACATATGTGACCAACCATAAGTAAACATGTGGTATAAATACATTTTATAAACAAAATGTTATTTCCAGTTCAACTTCTGGTAAGAATGAAAATCATTAAAAAGGGCTTTTAATCATTCTTTTTGCATAATCACATAACGTGCAAGTAAAACATCATTTTACTTTAATAAGATAAGATCCAAAAGGTAACTTTTGATATGTATACAGTTTAAAATGATAGTAAGAACTCACCTCTGTTTCCTTCTTCTTAACGAGCGCTACCTATGATAACACCGAAAGAATCGATAAGTCGAAATACAGATAAACCTCTCGTTACTTGAATAGGACTCAAAGACACAGAAGCTAACAACTTAACAGAACCTAATTCGGTTAAAGGCAACAACCGGTCGAACACCACCCCGGTCGAACACTACCCCGGTCGAATAGGCAACACCGGTCGAACAGGCTTCCGGTCGAGGGACCATCCGGTCGAACAACCATCCGGTCGAACGACACACCGGTCGAACAACCTCCGGTTGGGCACAACCCTCCGGTCGAACCAACCATTCGGTCGAACGACCACCCGGTCGAACGACCACCCGGTCGAACGACCATCCGGTCGAACAACCTCCGGTCGATCGACCATCGCCTTGTTCATCAAGAACAGCGATGCAGAACCCAGATTCAACCCAGATCCCAAATGAGAAAATACCCAGATCTCAAAACGGAACGGTTCAAAACCTTCACAACGAGATTCTACTCGGCTAAAAGCATTCAGATCAAAGCATTAAGCTAGATTCGTACCTCGATTTGCCCGAAACGATCGACCCTTTACAAAGCTTCTTCCTGCCTTTCTTCCTTTCTCTCTGACTTCTCAAAACCAAAACTGATATTTGTGATATTTATCAAAATATCTAATTTGATTTTGTATATATATAACCTAAGTAACATTTAACCCCCCTGAACTTTGGGTAACGGTCAACTTCTCACCCAATCCCAAAATTCAGGGTGTTACAATCCTCCCCAACTTGGGAATGATTTCGTCCCCGAAATCCAACTATACAAAGAGATGAGGATATCTACGCTTCGTATCCTCTTCAGATTCCCAAGTCACATTTGCTCCTCGGTGATGCTTCCACTGCACCTTGACCAAAGTGACTTCCTTATGACGCAACTTCTTAGTCTTTCTCTCTAAGATGGCGTCGGGTTCTTCCACACAACGGTTACCTTCGTCAACCCTTAACTCTGAGAGGGGAATGACGCTGTCTTCTACCGCCAAACACTTCCGGAGGTAGCAGACATGAAACGTGTTGTGTATTCTACTCAACTCCGGTGGCAGTTCCAACTGGTAGGCCTGCAACCCTACACGCTTAAGTACTTTGAAAGGTCCGAGGAAACGAGGACTCAACTTCCCACGTTTTCCGAACCGTATGATGCCCTTCCATGGCGATACCTTAAGCATAACGCGGTCGCCTACTTGGAATTCCATCGGTCGCCTCTTCTTATCGGCATAGCTCTTCTGACGATCTTGAGCCGCTTTCATCCTCTCTCTAATACACATGACCTTATCGGCAGTCTCTTGCACGATTTCAGGTCCGGCGAACTGCTTCTCTCCTGCTTCCAGCCAACACACGGGAGTCCGACACTTTCGCCCATACAATGCTTCAAAAGGTGCCATCCCAATACTCGAGTGGTAGCTATTGTTGTAAGCAAACTCTACCAAAGGCAGGTGAGAGTCCCAACTACCCCCGAAATCGATGACACAAGACCTCAACATGTCTTCCAAGGTTTGGATCGTTCGTTCGCTCTGCCCGTCGGTCTGCGGATGGTAAGCCGTACTCAACTTAACTCGCGTACCAAGATCTTTCTGAAACCCATCCCAGAAGTTCGAAGTGAACCGGCTGTCACGATCCGACACGATCGACAACGGTATTCCATGCCTTGAGACCACCTCATCGATATAAAGCTTCGCCAACTTATCCATCGGTAAAGTCTCGCGCATAGGCAGAAAGTGAGCGCTCTTCGTCAATCTATCCACTATCACCCAGATGGTATCGTGTCCCCGAAGAGTTTTGGGCAACTTCGTCACGAAGTCCATGGTGATATGCTCCCACTTCCACTCGGGAATCTCTAAAGACTAAAGACTCCCATAAGGTCGCTGATGTTCGGCTTTGACTTGTGAACACGTCACACAATGCTCAACGTAACGCGCCACATCAAGCTTCATTACCGGCCACCAATAGTGCAACTTCAAGTCCCTGTACATCTTCGTACTTCCCAGGTGAATGGAATACTTGGACTTGTGCGCGTCTGCTAGCAACAGCTCACGGTTTCCCCCAACCTTGGGCACCCACACACGACCACTGAACAGTTTCACTCCGCGGCTATCCTCCGTCAAGAGTAAACGTTGTTTTGTCACGACTTCCTCTTTGTGATTCTCTTCCAACAATGCTTCCATCTGAGATGTCTTGATCTTCTCAACAAGACTAGACACTAGCTCGATCCTTGAATGGGTATCCCGAATACTCCCGCTATAGTCCTTCCGACTTAGCGCATCGGCCACCACGTTCGCCTTACCGGGATGGTAAAGCAATTCACAGTCGTAATCTTTCAGCAACTCGAGCCACCGCCTTTGCCTCATATTCAGCTCTTTCTGACCAAAGACATACTTCAGGCTCTTGTGATCCGTGTAAAGAGTACACTTCGTGCCGTAGAGGTAGTGTCGCCAAAGCTTCAAAGCGAACACCACCGCCGCTAACTCCAAATCATGAGTTGGATAATTCTGCTCGTGTATTTTTAGCTGCCTCGAGGCATAGGCGATTACCTTGCCTCGTTGCATCAACACACAACCCAATCCCATCTTTGAAGCGTCGCTGTAAACCACGAAATCTTCCGACCCTTCAGGCAAAGATAAGATCGGAGCTTCACACAACTTCTTCTGAAGAATCCGGAACGCCTTCTCTTGGGCCTCTGCCCATTCAAACTTCACATTCTTCCGAGTCAGAACTGTCAAGGAAGAAGCGATCTTCGAAAAGTCTTGAATGAATCTTCTGTAGTATCCCGCCAGACCCAAGAAACTTCGGATCTCTGACGGACTCTTAGGAGGCTCCCAATTCATCATTGCTTCAATCTTGGAGGGATCTACTTTCACTCCGTCCCGAGGGACTACGTGCCCTAGAAATTGTACTTCTTTAAGCCAAAAGTCGCACTTGGAAAACTTGGCGTACAACCTCTCTTTTCTCAACTTCCAGAACTTCACGCAAGTGCTGCTCGTGCTCTGTCTCACTCTTGGAGTACACGAGTATGTCGTCAATGAATACAATGACCGACTGGTCGAGGAATGGTCGGCACACTCTATTCATCAAGTCCATAAACACCGCTGGTGCGTTCGTCAGGCCAAAAGGCATTACAAGGAACTCGTAATGGCCGTAACGCGTTCTGAAAGCCGTCTTCGGAATATCTTCTTCTCTCACCTTCACTTGGTGATAGCCTGATCGTAAGTCGACTTTGGAGAAACAACCCGCTCCTTGAAGTTGATCGAACAAGTCGTCTATTCTCGGAAGCGGATACCTGTTCTTCACTGTAGCTTTGTTCAACACACGATAGTCGATGCACATTCTCATTGTGCCATCCTTCTTCTTGACAAATAAGACCGGAGCTCCCCAAGGTGACGAACTCGGTCTTATGAATCCCTTCTC
This sequence comes from Arctium minus, assembly GCA_954870635.1. Classification (NCBI taxonomy): domain Eukaryota; kingdom Viridiplantae; phylum Streptophyta; class Magnoliopsida; order Asterales; family Asteraceae; genus Arctium; species Arctium minus. The sequence continues at coordinate 86,268,140 of OX941085.1, read as the reverse complement.
AAAAAGCTCTTGGAGTTGTGCCACCATCTCTTGCATCTCCGATGGCGCTAAACGATAAGGTGCTTTAGCGATCGGTGCAGCGCCTGGCACAAGATCAATTCGAAACTCTACCTGACGATCGGGCGGCAACCCGGGCAAGTCGTCCGGAAAGACATCTGGATACTCCCGCACGATCTTCACATCTTCCAGCTTGGACTTCTCTAACTTGGCATCGATCACATAGGCTAGGAAGGACGAACATCCTTTTACTAAATACTTGCGTGCTTTTGCCATTGTGATTATTGCCACTTCACCCTTTCTCTTTTCGCCATAGATGACCACGACCTCTCCAGAGAGGTTGGGAAGTCGAATCATCTTCTTGGAACACACGAACTCGGCCTGATTGTTTGACAACCAATCCATACCGATTACAACATCAAAACCCCCGATTGACATTGGTAGCAGATCGATCGGGAATTCTCTCCCTTCGATGCTAAGAGCATACTGCTTCAGAATTTCGTGGATCAGAACTTGCCTACGGTCTGCTATTTCTACTACTAATGCATCCTCAAGACTAGTAGTGGGCATAGCAATTTTCTGACGGAATAATTCAGATACGAAAGAGAAACTAGCACCCGTATCGAACAAAATACGAGCAGGTACAGAGTTTATAAGAAAAGTACCCGATACCACATCAGCGGATGCTCTAGCCTCTTCGGCCGTCATCTGAAATGCTCGACTCTGAACCTTAGGAGGGTTCTCCTTCCTTGCTGGCGCGCTACCCGACACAAGCTTCGGGCAATCTCTCTTTACATGCCCTGGTGCCTTACACTCGTAACAGACGATTCCATTGATCGGGCAATCTCTGACAGTATGACCGGGATTCCTACACTTATAGCAAACTTGAGAATTGTTGTAACAGTTACCGTGATGCTTAGTTCGACACCTCGGGCACCACTTAGCTTCCTGATAATTGCTGAAGTTGCGGTTCCCAACAAAAGGTCGGGTCCGCTTGGGAGGTACTGAACTGTTCTCCCACTTTCTCTTTTCAGGCACCACCACTGCCTTCTCAGATTTTCCCTTCGCGAACATCTCTTCCATAAATTGAGCTTCTTCCACCATCTCTCGGAGGTTAGAAGCCTTAAAATTATGGACTATAGATTGCATGTCCGCTGTCAAGCCGTTGAGATAAGATTTCATCTTGTCTTTCTCTATTGGGGCAGCGTGCCCCACCAGACCAAGTTTCTCCATAAACTGACGGGTATACTCCCTCACCGTCAGGCTCCCTTTCACCAAAGACCAGAATTCTTTCTCAATTCGGTCCATGGTCCTCTCGTTGCAAAACTCCTCTAGCAGCTTCTTCTTGAACTCGGCCCACGACAACTGAGCCAGTACTTCCGGAGATAGAGTGGATTGGATGATATTCCACCAGATGAGTGCAGTGTCCCTCAGCAGTTGGGTACCAAACCGCACCCTCTGATCATCACCACATTCGGAAGAGCCAAAAGCTTGCTCAACCGCTCGGATCCACTTAACGCACACCACCGGGTCGTCAGAACCGAAGAATTCTGGCGGTCCGCAGCCCAGAAAGGACTTATAGGAACACTCTTCCTGTTCCCCGGAGCTTCAGAACTCCTGCGCTCTACTGCCGTGACCCTTATACCATCATCACCAGAACCTACTACGACTTTCTCCACCACCGTCTAACTTCTCCGATGGTTCACGTCGCGGTCCTCCATCGCTTTTAGCAGAAACTCTTGCTGCTTGGCCATCTCTTCTCTTATTGCCAACATCACGCTGGCCAACAACTCTGACTGGGGATTAGCATCCCCTATAACTGGGTGAGACGAAGCCAGGTCCACATGCGGAATGACCTCTGGCCCCCCACCTAGTATTTGTTGAACGGGTGGTCGGACGATAACCTCAACTCCTTCCGGCTGACCCGCTGTAGAGGATGTCGCTTCCTGACCATCAATACGAGCACGCGGTCTTCCACGCGTACCTACCATTCTGAACTGCTACACGGAGAAGTGGAAGAGATAAGAAAAGATAGAAAAACACGAAAGGAAAACGTACTACCACATTACCAAATGTCATATTAATAGCAATTCAAGGAATCTTACGTACAATATCCTCATAATAACATTAGCTAAGTGAAATTATGAACATACAACACATAATGGTTCTTGTCACCACTACTATAACGCCTGATAAACGTACTTTCCGTTGACTCTAAGACTAACCCAACTTAGGAGCTCTACCCAATTCTCGCGGATCAATTCTTAGTATACGCAGTCTAAGTCTAGACATCTTACATTCATGCCTAGTTCGCTTAAACTAGAGCTCTGATACCAACTTGTAACACCTCAAAAATCAGAGTAAATTAAAACCTGGAAATCTGACAATATAACGAATGTAAAACCATAACTTTTCATAAATGGGATCAGTCCTCCAGACTATACAATCCTATACAAGGATTTCATCAAAAGAATGGGACTTAACAATGCCCAGCAATAATACTAATCAATCCCAAAAACCTCGAGACTCAAAACTCGTCTCTCCAAAAACCCCGGCAACCCACCGCTAATGGAAACCTGATACACATACCATTTGAGAAAAAGTGTCAGACTTAAAGCCTGGTGAGAACATACAGTTTATGAAGCTCAAAAGATAAAACATTTGCATCAAGATAACATTTCCAAAGAGATTAAGTTTACAATTTAGGTCCTCGCCACAATCGGGCTTTTTCGTTATAAACATACCACAAAAGGACCGAAAACAAAATATTTTACCAAGGATCGTGGCGTAACACAAAGTTAGGCCAACAATCCGAGTTACGAGCTAAACCAATTGGAGTCCGCGGATATGAATCACAAAGTTCGTGCTTCAACGTGAGATCAAGCCCCAAGCGCAAAACCAAGGTATACTCCTTCACTAGGATCACTATGAACCATGGCTAGTATCCGGTCTCACATAACCGTACGAAGTTGCCCCCGAGGAACAAGTGATCCATAGCTACAATTCTGGGGAATGTAACATCCCAACAATACAGTCTACTCCAAAACCTAGGGATCCACTAGTATTGGTAAGGACTCGTCACAACAACATATGTGACCAACCATAAATAAACATATGGTATAAATACATTTTATAAACAAAATGTTATTTCCAGTTCAACTTCTGGTAAGAATGAAAATCATTAAAAAGGGCTTTTAATCATTCTTTTTGTATAATCACATAACGTGCAAGTAAAACATCATTTTACTTTAATAAGATAAGATCCAAAAGGTAACTTTTGATATGTATATAGTTTAAAATGATAGTAAGAACTCACCTCTGTTTCCTTCTTCTTAACGAGCGCTACCTATGATAACACCGAAAGAATCGGTAAGTCGAAATACAGATAAACCTCTCGTTACTTGAAAAGGACTCAAAGACACAGAAGCTAACAACTTAACAGAACCTAATTCGGTTAAAGGCAACAACCGGTCGAACACCACCCCGATCGAACACTACCCCGGTCGAACAGGCAACACCGGTCGAACAGGCTTCCGGTCGAGGGACCATCCGGTCGAACAACCATCCGGTCGAACGACACACCGGTCGAACAACCTCCGGTCGGGCACAACCCCCCGATCGAACCAACCATTCAGTCGAACGACCACCCGGTCGAACGACCATCCGGTCGAACAACCTCCGGTCGATCGACCATCGCCTTGTTCATCAAGAACAGCGATGCAGAACCCAGATTCAACCCAGATCCCAAATGAGAAAATACTCAGATCTCAAAATGGAACGGTTCAAAACCTTCACAACGAGATTATACTCGGCTAAAAGCATTCAGATCAAAGCATTAAGCTAGATTCGTACCTCGATTTGCCCGAAACGATCGACCCTTTACAAAGCTTCTTCCTGCCTTTCTTCCTTTCTCTCTGACTTCTCAAAACCAAAACTGATATTTTTGATATTTATCAAAATATCTAATTTGATTTTGTATATATATAACCCAAGTTACATTTAACTCCCCTGAACTTTGGGTAACGGTCAACTTCTCACCCAATCCCAAAATTCAGGGTGTTACACTTACCAACCTCTTTCTCAGTCTTATCCTCAACAACTACTTCATCCAGGGGATCTATCTCAGTGGATCCCTCAGGCAAGTCCTTCCTATCATTGGTTTCTAGCAAGTCTGAGGTAGGGGGGATGTAATTGTTGTTATATGGTCGTGGTGTGGCATTATACCCAATTCCTCTTCTCAGCTTATCATAAATCTGAGTTTGTAGTAAAGAGTCCATTGCTTTAGAAGCATTGGAAAACTTTTCTACATCAAGCTTAACCTTGGTTAGCTCCTCTCTCAGCTTTTCACTCTCCTCTTCAGATTTGGTCAGTTTAAGTTCTAGATCCTTTTTCTCCCACTTCCAGTAATTGGTGTCATATGAGTGTTGGAGTTCATTGGCTTGAAAACCTTTAATTTGTTCCTCAAACCTCTCAACAATTCTCACATAGTCCTTTATATCCTTTTCTAATCTCTTAAGGTCATCACTCATCTTCTGGTTGTGATCTCTGTACCTTTTAACAGTGTCTATGCAAGTTTTAGAACAAAGATTAGAACTTACCTCAGTTGGGAGATCACATACTTCAACCATAAGTGCTTGATTTTGGATAGCCTCTTCTGCTTGGTCACTCCAGTCAAACCCCATTCCTTGTTGAGAAACAAGGGCTTGAGCAGAGTTTCTGTTATGGTTTAGGTTTTCAGACTGTGCTTGTTGGTGGTTGTTGTTGTGAGACACTCCACTTCTGCATTCCCTGGCAAAGTGTCCCTTCAGATGGCATTTGTAGCACTCCACCTTTGATTTATCAAACCCTGCTCTATCTTCTCTTCTTTGGGGGAAGTTGTTCCTCCCAGTCCTCTTTATGAACTTCTTCACCCTCATGAAAAGCATGGCCATCTGCCATTTAATATCCATATCTTCCAGATCATCAGGATAAAGTTGTTCCAAATCATCATTAATTAAGGAGGAATTTCCATGGCTGGCAAGAAAGGCTTCAAACACAGAATCAGTGCCTTTTCCTTCATTTGCTCCATTAGCAGCATTAACTGATTCAGTATTAGATGTAGAATCAATTGATGCTGATAGAAGTGCAACATTATGAATATATCCACAAGGCTTCTTCTTTGCCTCCACCTCAGCTTCAAATACTCTAAGATCATTGTATAGATCATCAAGTTCTTTCTCTTCCAACTGATCATTCTTTCTGAATGAAACAGTGTACATGGTCCATTCATCTCCAAGGGACCTTAAGAACTTTCTATTTACATCATCTTGATCAATCTGTACTCCCATAGTTGCTAGTTCACCAATCAGTTTGTTAAACCTGTCAAAAGTTTGAGTCATGGACTCATTCTTAGTTGACATAAAGTTTTCATGTTGTTGCTTCAAGATTACCTTTTGATTTCTCTTGGTACTTTTGGTACCAGAGAATCTCATCTTTAGAGTATTCTAGAGCATCTGTGCATCAGTGCAATTACAGAATTGGTGTTGATATTCATTGGGAATGGCCAAGAGCAGTGTGCTCAAGGCTTTCATCTCTGTCTGCCTTGTCTTTCTTTCTGCATCAGTCTTTGGTGGAGTTCTTTTTCCATCTTCACCAATCTTTCCTGCATCAGATGGGCCATTCTCAATGATGTCCCACATAGAGTAATCTGTGAGGAGAATGTATTGTTTCATTCTAATCTTCCACATGTCAAATTCATTGGGTCTGAGCATTGGAACCTTTGAGACCAGAGTACTGTTTGATTCAGCTGTGTTTTCCATGATGAATAAGATTTCTGAGAATACTTGCTCTGATACCACTTGTCAGGATCTTAATTCTAAACAAGAATAAACACTCAGAAACAATATTAAAGGAGTTTGCGGAATAACACTTTAATAATCAATAATCAATCAAACAGTGAATCAGAAGAACAACTTGTAAACTTTATTGAATGATTGTAAAGCTACAAGATTCAACACTCAACCTCAATATTGATGAACAGGATCACCAATACGAATTCTACTTCTCTAGAATTAGGATTACAAACCTTGAGGTTGATTCTCTCTATCAAAACAAAAATTCAGAATTCTATATTTATCAATTCTAAACTATTCTTTAAATAATGAAGATAAAAGATAATTACAAATAATAAAAGATCTTCAAAATAATCTTCCATCTTTATCTCCAAGCTTTCCATAATCTTCAAACTTGATCTGCACGAATCTTGATAATCTCATAAGCAGCACTAAGTCTTCAGCAGTATTAATACTTTGAGCAGTATTAATGTTCAGCAGTACTAAAATTGCTTAGCAGTAGTAATCTCCTCTAGCAGTATTAATCTTGACTTAGCAGTACTAATCTTGATCAGCAGTATTAACTTCACTCAGCAGCATTAATCTCAGAAGTAGTAATCAAGTTCTTCTAGCAGCATTAACTGTACTTGTGTATTTCTGAATTTCCCAACATTGCTGGATTTGAATAATCTGATTTTCCATGTCAAAGATTTTTCTTGTCAGCTCTGTGTTCTCAACTTCCAAATTCAATATCTTCTCATCATTCAGCCCAGAAGTTTTTTTTAGAAGATCTTCATTAATTGTCTTTAATGCACTAACTTCTTCCCTCAGTATCTTCCTTTCATCAGAATATCTTTTTGACCGCTTAGAATAGTAGTCAACTGAAGAAGCAAGATTTTTGTTCTCTAATTCGAGCTTGTGAATCTTTTGTTCATCATCATCAGAAAAATAACCCATCTTGAATTATCTGTTACAGAAAGAACTTGAAATGATCGTTAGAAATTCAGAAACAAACTAGATCTACAAAAATCAAACTTGGTTAAACTTCAGAAAACTCAGAAAAAATTTGAGTATAGAAAAACTTTGTCCCCCTCCGCAGACTTAGCACGGGGTTCCCACTAACAAAGGATACAGACTTCGCGCAAAAACAGTAACTTGCGCGTTTGAACTTCGCACACAAAAAATGATACGAGTTCTGAGGTTCGCGCAAGAAAGCTCGTGCGAGTTTCTGGTTCACGCAGGTAACTACGTGCGAGTTCTTGATACTTCGCGCACAGTACTTGTCGCTATGTGTTTGCGCGTTTGAGACTTAGAAATATTTTCGAATTTGACGTCACGCTAAATGTAAATGCGCACAATGAGCACTTCTCTCAAAATCAACTTCGCACACAACAATACTTCTCGCATGTCACTGTTCACGCACAACAAAGAAAATGAACAGTAGAAACACGCATACAATGCTTTGCGCGTTTCTACTTCGCGCATGACACAACTTGCAAGTTCTTCATTTCCTTACTTGATCTTTTGACGTACGAGTTCTTCAACTTTGAAGGCCTTTGCGAGTTCTTTACCTGTCGAGTACTTCACTTGTAGGTTCCTTAGATCTAGCGAGTTCTTCAGATGCACAGTTCCAAAAACTTGAAATTTGTACAGATTTCGATCAAACCATTTTCAATTGATCTGAGATTGTACACGAATCTTCTAAATCATAATTCGAATCAATTACAAGAAATTAATTTAAATCTAACACATTGAAAGTTCAAATTCGATCTTGATACAGTAAAGCTCAAAAACTCAAACTAAGTTCACAAAAATCCAAAAATTCACACGATTCTGATGTGAATTATGCTAATTAATACACATAAGACTTGTTCTATACTTGAAATAGACTACAATGATACCAAACATAAATCAAAAACATCATTGTAGCAACAAATTCGACTCTGAACAGTGTTCTTGTGCGAGTTCTTGAAAAATCGATTAAATCTTGAAATTTAATCCATTTTCTGAAAATCTTCTGCTCTGATACCAATTTTTAAGTCCTAAATTAAAGTTCTAAATGTAACAAACAATCAAGATGAACAATTAATCAAATCATATGTCATTGATTCAACACAGATTACAATCTCACAACTTTCTCTCACTACATTCACTCTCTCTCTAGAATAATATGAACATTGACTTCTTCTCTAATCAGCTCATTTCTACGATATCAATTGTTACTACACATACAAAGACAAGGCTATTTATATCTACACACAATTACACTTTGACTTTGACTTATTAAACAAAGACTTTGACTTTGATGCTTGAGAGTTGACTTTGAACATTAACTTCCTTGAACTTTCACCTTCAGTATTAATGATCTTGCATCCAACAAATATGTGCTCTAACACAACCTATGGAGTGAATTTTATGAAGAACAACTATAGATGTGGTAATCAATTCTTGCCAGTCCACGAATGTAAACTTTCAAAAAATGCAAAGATTGATTCAATTCAGTCAATCTGTTGATCAATTGTTTAACCACCCAAAACAAGAAATGTTCCACTTCAATATTCGATCACTATTTCACAAATTCGATCGATGAAACAGTAAGCTTGATGAACAGTTACTTTTTTTTAAATTTGTTTTTTCTTCTTTTCTGATCTAGCTCTGATACCAAATGTAATCCCAATTACTAGCATATATCAATTAACAGTTTAAGAACATAACTTTAATTGATCAAATCATACGATTACAATAGTCACAGATCTAACAAAGTGTCACATATCTCGCGTATGTGTGTGTTCCAAGGTGTGCGAGTTCTTACCAATCTACTTTCGTATCTACAAGATTACACAGACACAAAACTATTTATACCTAGTCAACATTAGTTGACTTTTCAACTTAAACCCTTACACTTTCAAACTATTACAATATTGACCCTCTATTTTAATCTTGAATATAATATACATCCAACAAGCGTGAATAGTGATCAAATGCTTTTGAAATGGTTTTATGTATGTGGCTTTTGTGACTACTTTGCACACCTACCGAGTAAACGGTAGTGTATTTTTACACGTACGAATAATTGTTATAAAGCTTTTGCGTTTGAAAGTTTCATAAAATTTTCCATTGACATATTTGTTGAGCCCTGTAGTTGAAAAAACTTGAACTCATTAGAACTATAGATTTAACCCTCTTATGGAAGGAGTTGTGATTAGGGACTAAAGGATTCCATAGGAATTGAAGCATTTGATGGTCTGACTTGTGGTCAGTTTTGAATTATCGGTTCAATTTATGAATCGGTGTACGCATGAATAATTGAAGTATTAGATGCTTTCTCCCAGTTAATTAAGGGGTGATCCTTCTGTTTCGGTGAATCTTTGGGTTAAGGCTTTGTGTGGTTGATTGATTATGTTTGGATATGTGCTGATGGGTTGATTGTTCGACATTATGCATGTGTTGGGGGAGTGCCATCCGGGTGAGTCTTCAGGAATAAAGGAAATATTGTGGTTCGTCTGTTAGAGATGTAAGATTGGGAATTTTTATGCCATGTTAGGAATGAAATATTTGACGATATATTTGACGATATACCTACATTTTCAGTATCACCATTTTGACTATAGGCATCGACTTGTTCTTTTGAAGGCAACGATCTTTGGAATGTTTGGAAGTACTCCTGTTGAATCATAAGAAGTGTTAGCCTCTTAGTGGTGGAACTTTAAGAAGAATAGATGTTGGCAATTAAGTATTTATGAGTAAGATATTCTTGATATGATAAAGATATTACCGACTGAATGATTGATGTTATTTGAGGCTTATATCTTCAAAATGTTACCCTTTTGGGAGGAGTATATGACAAGACAATTATCAGACTGATGCTCGGTATTGTGTAGTATTAAAATACTTCATCTATGAACTATATTTCTAGGAAGAAATATCTTTTAAGGTTGCGAGGATTGTAACACCCTGAATTTTTATCCCAATTGAAGAAGAGTGTTGAACTGGATGAATCGGTACATATATGAAGTGCGACTATAGTGTCATGTGGTTGTGACATTTGTCACAATAGTACCAATGGTACTAAGAGTATGGTCGTCTTGGCTATAGTGACATGTGGTTGTGACATATGTCACTATAGCACCAATGGTAATGAAAGTGTGGTAGTCCCGACTACAGTGCCATGCAGTTGTGACATATGTCACAATAGCACCGACGTTACCGAGTGTTCGGTCGTCTTAGAGAATGTGCCACGAAATTATGAAAATGGCACGATAACTGGCATAATAGAATCAATTGTTCCGGTAGAACGGTCGAGGAACAGCCGGGAAAATGATCGAGAAACGGTCGGGGAAGCCGTCGAGAAAGCGGTCAAGAAAACGGTCGAAGAACGGCCGAAAAACTCGAGGTACGGGCCAGACTATAGTGCCCGGTGACTGTACCAGTGGCACTATAGCCTGTCAAGGTCTCCAAGGGGGTAAAATAGATTTTGGTACACTTGGGGCAACTTTGACATGAGATTGTGACATGGGACAGTCGCATGTCACAATCGTGCCAGATCTGTAGTGCATAAAATCGGGATTTTTTTCATTTGGTCATAACTTTCTCATTTTAACTCCGTTTTTGGCGATTTAATTTGCTATGGATTTGGTTTTGAGAGATTTTCAAGTTTATATTTTTAGTTTTGGGAATATCCAAGAATATTTGGTGGTGGATTGGAAGCAAAGGTCAAGAGCTTATCATCATCACCTCCATCTTCAAGAAATTTGGGGTTTTGTAGGTTTTCATCAAAAACTAAGTGGTGAGTTGATCTTCCTAGTTTGAAATCTTTATTATGAGTCATAAATTATCTATTGATGACTTCCTAGTATTTATGTGTCTAAAATTTCGGTTTGGGTGATTTTAGATAGATTAGGTCAAAGTTAGGGTTTTGGCCAAATTGGTGATTTTGATGTAAAATGTTTGGGGATCGATTCTAAATGGTTGAATATGAATGTTTATGGTTGGAAACTTGTGAATCTAGGTTTTTGGAAGGATTTGATTGTGGATTCAAGTTTCTTCAAGGAAGTTCAAGTTGGGGTAAAATCTATATTTAGCCTCAATCTAGCAAGGTGAGTTCAAGTTGATTTGTGAAAATGATGTACATGCCAAAATGTCCATTTTAAAATATTCATATGTTTTACAAAAAAATATCAGCTGTTGAGTTATTCGGTGAGTTTTGATTAGTCGAAGTGTTTAACTTTATAAACTTTGTACAACACTGCAATTTGGGATTTTGGCATTTTGATAAATAAATCATAAGTATTGGTATTTTAATAATTTATTTTATGGGAGTAGATCTTTTGAGTATAAATGCACTTTTAGTGTGTGTTTTGGAGAAATGTTTGATTTTGTGTTATGGGGCATTTTTGAAAGAATAAATGATATAATCTAATTTGGAAAATGATTTGTCCCACTCTTAAATATGTTAGAGTTTATTCATGTATTTTGAAACGTGTGTTTGTATAAACTTGGGTCGATTATGCTTTACTGCATTTTATGACTTTTGGCAAATGGTCAATTGATTTATGGAACTTTGGCTCGGTTGTGACTCAAATGAGTCTTGGGGGCATTTGCCCAGTTTTAATGGCTCAATGAGGAGCTTTGGTTTTACGATGCATTTAATTGTGTTTTGATGGAAATTACATGTTTTGATTACGTTGTCATTCATTTGAGTCATGTAATGTTTTAGACTGTAATGTATTGGATCCATAGGCATATGAGTCAGTCAGTTGGTTTAGTTGGGAACTTTATCCCCGTTTTGGGACTGGAAATTATTTATGGCTAGCGGGAGTTCGAGGTATAGATCGTGGGTGGTTGAACTCGAAAATAATGTAATCTTTAGTGAAGGGCTCGAGGTATAGATCGTGGGTGGTTGAACTCAATGCCCGTGTAATCCGGTCTGGTTATTCGTCGTGAAATTTAATGTCCGCGTTTGAAGTATAATGAGTGATCCCCAAGTCATGTTTTTATGTAAGCTTGCGGTGGTGCTCTGTAGAGCCGTATACGGTGCTAAGTCTTGCGGTGGTGCCCATGGTGAGCCGGATAAGGGGACTTATACATTTTGTGGTGACACTCATCTAGAGGTCGAGTAGACACTAGGGTCATTTTGGTATCTTGCGGTGGTTGGTCGGTAGGGAGCCATATACGGGGATCCATGGCTCTATGTGAATCTCGAGAACATTGATAAGTGTCAGGATCGAATTCTCAACAAGAATTAATTCTCAGAAACAATATCAAAGAAGTTTGCGGAATAACACTTTGATATTCAATGAAACAGTAAATCAACACAGTAAATATAAATAACAAACTGTAAGCTTTTATTTGATGCTTTGCAGTTACAAGATTACTCACTCAACCTCAATATTGATGAACAGGCTCACCAATACGAATTCTACTTCTCTAGAATTAGGATCTATGCCTTGAGGTTGATTTTCTCTAAAAAAATGAAAACTGAAAGTTAAAAATTATCATCCTATTCTAAACAATACTATATATATATACTGAATAAAAAGATAATTACAATGAATAAAATATCTTCAGTATATCTTCTATGTATATCTCTAAGCTTCCATGTATATCCTTTCATACGAATCTTCATCATATAAGCAGTATTAATCTTCAGCAGCATTAACTTCCTTCTAGCAGCATTAACTACTAAGCAGTACTAACCACTAGCAGTACTAACTAGCTAAGCAGTACTAACTTTGTTCAAGCAGTACTAACTTTGACTAGCAGTATTAATTAACACTAGCAGTAGTAACACTCAGCAGTACTAACCTTTATGTCTTCTAGCAGCATTAATATTGAACCAGCAGCATTAACCACACTTGATGAATTCTTCAGTTCCCAACAATCTCCCCCTAACTTGACTTTTAGGAAAAGAAGTCAAGTTCTTCAGATCTCTTTCAAGATGATTTCAACACCTCTGATTCAATTTCCCAAATTTGGATCTAGGCCCAAACTTTGATTTACAGTTCTTCTCACCACAATCTTGGCCATTTCTTAATCCTTTGTACAAACCAGTGTAGCTTTAAGCATCCCTTCTAACTTCTCCTTGCTATGCTCATATATTTTGTCCACCAAGTAGTATTCATGATAACAATTGTCAATAGTAATCATGTATACTCCACAGTTTTCAAACAATATCCATTTGTCAATCTTCTTGAATATGAACTCATGCATATGATCTTTAATCCTATGGTGCACTCTTGCAGGATCAAACATCATGCACAAGTATTCCAATGTCACTTTGAGAAGATTCTCTTCAGTACCTTTCAACACAGGTTCATAAAGTTTCATCCCAACTTTATATAGTTCTTCCATATCAGCTCTTGAGCAACTTCTGATGACTTTCCCCCATGTTGAATAAGCTTCAAATGAACCATCAGCTCTTTTGATTCTGAAGAAATTCTTTCCATTGTCTCTCAGAATATCCCAGAAGATGATCTCTGGAGCTTGCATAGAGATTGGAACAGCTTTCAAAGGTTCCACTATTGTCATGTACGGATCCATACTTTCATCAGTTTGCTTAGTGACCTGCTCTGGACTCTGTACTGGCTCTGTTGGGGATGTGACTGAAGGTTCTGCTTCCTTTTCAGGTTCTTCCACCCTAGGCCTTTTCAACTGCCTTTTTGGAGCAATTGTTTTTACTCTTTTTCCAGACTTGGCTTCTCTACCAACATTTCCAGGTTCTTCCTTCTTCTCTTCTGCTTCTTCTTTGGAAGGTGTGGTTTTCTCAGGGAATGGTTGTTGGATGTTGAGATCATGTCTCTCTTTCATCCTTCTTTCTGCTTCTTCCCTTTGAGAGGAATCCCCTTGGAGCTTTGTCATTTCCTTCCTGTATAGCTCTTCAACCTGAGAGTATGCCATATGAGTAAACATATCCCCCTTAACACCAATTGCACCTTTCAGGAAGTTTATCATCTTTTTTCTTTCCTGATTGGCCAAAAAGGTCTTGGATGGTTGTCTTTTCTGCTTTTTGAATGGCATTCTTTTTACTTGTACTTGCTTGGCCTGAGCTGCTGTTTTCATGCCCTTCTGATACTCTTCATTTAGTTTTCTGACCATATTCAGTGCAAGCTCTCTATCCTTCTCAGATTGAAGTTGTTCCTCCCTTTCCATTTCTGCCTGAAGCTGCTTTGCCACTTCTTCATCCAGTTCTATCTGAATTTTCTTCTTTGCAGGTTGTTCAGGTTCAATCATCTTAGCCTTACCCTTTGTATCCTTCAACCCTGCCTCACTTCTTTCTTGTGTCTTCTTTTCAAGGTCTCCTTCATTGATGACTACTCCCTTAGCCTTTTGAGTAGCCTTAGGAGTGTCATTCTTTGCTTTTACTAAGGTTTCAGCTATTTCCAATTCTTCAACAGATAGCCCTGTTGCTGCTTGAACATTATCTGTTTCTACTTCTTGTGCTTCTGTTTCTGCAGCTTTCTCCCCCTTAACATCAAATCCCATCTCAGAAATACTTTCTTTTTCTGCTTCAGCCTCTGAATTCTCCCCCTTGTTGAAATCATCTTCAACACTTGTCCTCCTCTTTAGCACAAACTGCTTCCTTCTCCTTTTCTGTAACAATCTTGTCACCATTTTCTTCAGTTTAGTGATCTGAACTTGTTGAGATAGAATAATCAGCTTCATCTCCTCTATTTCTTTTCCTTGCTTGATGACATCCTTGTTGATATTTCCCATGGTCTCCATCAATTCATCATAGTTATATCTGTCCTCACCTTCTCCAGGAGTGTTACCCCCTATTGAAGGATCATTGGATCTTTTATTAGTAGATGTCTTCTGCCTAGCAGAAACACTATCCACCCCTATGGTTTCTTGGCACCAGGGGCCTTCAAATGATTGCTCATTCAAAGTTGCCATGGGGGAGGTCTTATTGATGTTACCACTTTCCTCCTCTGTGCTAGCAGGAGTAGTGGCAGCCTCATCACCCATATGCTCTACCTCCTCCTCAGAGAGCACCTCCTTTGGGTTGGGAGACACCCTTGTGGTTTCCCTTTGGATATTCTCTAGGGGAGAATTCTCCCTTAGAGGGCTTAAAGGCTGAGTGGGTGATGGTACAAGAAGGGAAGGAGCCTTCTTTACCTGTTTTCTTTGATAAGTTTGGGTAATTGGAGAAGTGGGCTTATTTAGTAGGGACTGTGGGATAGATATAGAGTGGGAAGGTTGGGCTTGGCTCGCAGTGGATTGATCTAATGGGGGCCTTGACCCTGCTGCCATACCTTCATTGGGTTGGGACACCACCATCATTGTAGAGAACAATGGGGTGTCAACTCCTTCAGAGTCCCCAGCAGATCTTCTCATATTTGAGAAAACCTTGCCTTTGGGGGGTTTTGGTACATAAATTCCATCAGAATGAGGAATATCCGTCAATTCATGGTTGATAACTGCTTGAACAAACCTGGGATACATATAAAAGCTCTTTTTGTTTCCCATGTTTGAGACAAGATCATTGAAAATCATTTGTGAAAAATTGTACCTTCTGGAAGTGGCCAAACAGACCAAAGCATAAGCAATGGTACTGCTGAACTCACTCCATCCAGTAGTCTTTTTAGAAATGCAGTGCATCAAGGTATGAACAAGAAAACGCCATTGGGGTGAAAATTTAGCTTTTGAGAACTTAAAAATACCCAGTGGGCCTCCATACCCCATTCTTGTCAGAGTAGAAAACAGTTCATCATTAGGGATAGAAGTTATACCAGAGGCATCGTCTAGACGTAGACTGATGCGAACTATCTCTTCAGTAACTGTCAATGGATTGCCACATACTGTCGTCTTGATCATTCGCACACCATCCGCATTAACAATGGTGGCATGTGCCCAGAATTGCCTCTGATGCTCTATAAAGATAGTTGGAGACATAGTGAGAGCATGGGCAATGTGACTAGTCTTCAGAAAGTCGACTATCTGATGAAAGCCATCTGCTTGTTTTGGCTTTTGGAGCATTGCGATTTCATTGTGCTCGTCAATAAACGCCATTGATGCCATTTATCTTAGTGAAGACTTGCCTGAAAACTTCGAACTTGAGAGAGAAAGGGTTTAGAGCGCAAGTGAATAGTATGCAAAGAGTCGTTATAAGCTTTTAGGCGGGCAAAGAGTATTTATAGTATTCGGAATAGAAGCAGTATTAACCTATAGCAGTATTAACTACTGCAGTATTAACTGCGAGCAGTAGTAACTAACTAGCAGTATTAACTAACTAGCAGTATTAACTACTAGCAGTATAAACTGAAAGCAGTATTAACTAACTAGCAGTATTAACTACTAGCAGTATTAACTGCGAGCAGTATTAACTGAAAGCAGTATTAACTAACTAGCAGTATTAACTACTAGCAGTATTAACTGCGAGCAGTATTAACTAACTAGCAGTATTAACTGCTAGCAGTATTAACTGCTAGCAGTATTAACTGCACTTGTTCCTTTTAAGCTTGCTAATCACTGAGAACTGCTATGCATGTCCTGAAAAAGAATATTAGTAACACCAAGAATAACAAAATACAGGTATAAAACCACTTTTTGAGAAGAAGATTATTCAGAGTTTATCATTCCCACACTTGTTACCAAGAAAGTGAATCTACCCACATCAAAAGCTTTAGGGAATAAATCAGCAAACTGATTATCAGTGTGAACTTTGACAACTTGAATAAGTTTCTTTTCATTACAATCTCTTATAAAGTGAAACCTGATTTCAATGTGCTTTGTCTTTGAGTGCTTGACTGGATTATTTACAATGCTGATAGCACTGCTGTTGTCAATAAAGATTGGAGTGTGTAGAAAGGTTACCCCGTAATCCAACATTTGATTCTGAATCCATAAGACTTGAGAACAGCAACTTGCAGCTGCTATGTACTCTGCCTCTGTTGTAGATGTAGATACTGTGGTTTGTTTCTTGCACTGCCATGAGACTAGTCTTGCACCCAAAAACTGACATCCTCCAGTAGTAGATTTTCTGTCCAAGTTTGCCCCACCTAGATCACTATCTAAGTATGCTATTAGGTCAAAAGGTGAGTTATGAGGATACCAAAGTCCCAATCTGGGTTGCCCTTTGAGATATCTGAATATCCTCTTAACAGCTTGAAAGTGAGATTGCTTTGGCCTAACTTGAAATCTGGCACATACACAGACTGGAAACATAATATCTGGCCTTGATGCTGTGAGATACATGAGAGAGCCAATCATGGATCTATAATGATGCACATCCATATCCTCCCCCTCAAGATCTGCTGTGATCTGCTTGTGTGTTTCCATAGGTGTGCTGGCAGGTTTTGAGTCTGAGAAACCAAACTTGGTTAGAATATCCTGCACATACTTGGATTGACATATGAAAATGCCATCTGACTTCTGTAGAACTTGAAGTCCAAGGAAGAATGTAAGTTCCCCCATGGAACTCATTTTGAACCTTTGATGCATTAACTCCTCAAACTCCTTGCACATGTTGTTTCATGTAGAACCAAAAATAATGTCATCAACATATATTTGGACCAGCAAGATATCCTTCTTCTTTCTTTTGATAAATAGAGTCTTATCAATGACTCCTCTTTCAAAGTCATTTTCCAAGAGATAGGATGACAGGGTGTCATACCATGCTCTTGGGGCTTGATGTAGTCCATAAAGTGCTTTCTTTAATTTGTATACTCTGTCTGGATAGCTTGGGTTTTCAAACCCTGGTGGTTGACAGACATATACTTCTTCTTCAATTGACCCATAGAGAAAAGCACTTTTTACATCCATTTGGTAGACTTTGAAGTTCATGTAAGAAGCATAGGCTAGGAATAGTCTGATTGCTTCTATCCTAGCTACAGGTGCAAAAACTTCTTCATAATCTATGCCCTCTTCTTGAGTATAGCCTTGAGCCACCAGCCTTGCTTTGTTTCTTATAACAATACCTCTTTCATCTCTCTTGTTTCTGAAGATCCATTTTGTGCCAATTGCTCTGTGACCTTTAGGAAGGTCTACTAGATCCCACACATCTTGTAGCTTGAACTGTAACAATTCTTCTTGCATTGCTTCTATCCAGCTAGATTCTTTCATAACATCATGTGCCTTTTTAGGCTCAAGCTGGGATAGGAAACAAGAAAGCACCGTATGCTGTTGATCTTGCATTTCCTGAAGTCTGCTTTGATGTCTAGTCATCATAGGAGAAGAGATATCTCCTATTATCAACTGTGGAGGATGATTCTTCTGAACTCTAGTGTTGTGACTAGGTTCTTCATTTAATCCAGCCTCAAGATTAGATTCATGCAACTCATCTGAAGTATTTTCAGGTGTTACTTCATTGTTTTCTTGAGTCTCCTCATCTCTAGTGTCTTTTTCAATCTGACTTGATTCAGAAACTGATTCCTTTTCACAGTCTTCAACTGAATTTACTGTGGGTATGGGAAAAATCACAGATTTAGATATACTTTCTTGAACTTGTGTGATCTCTGATTCCCCACCACCTGTTCCTGTATACTCATTACTGAAACCAAAAGAGTTAGTTAGTGAATCAATGTCAAATAGCCACTCAGGTCCAGACCCAACAGGATTTGGTGTGTTCTCATTGCATTTGACATTGTCACTTTCTTCAATTATTCTAGAAGAAGAGTTAAAAACTCTGTAGGCCTTACTCTGAGATGAATATCCAACAAGAAATCCATCATCTGCTTTGCTATCAAATTTACCTAAGTGAGATTTGGTATTTAGAATTGTACAAGGACACCCAAAAGGTTTAAAGAAACCAATAAAAGGTTTTCTTTTATTTAAAAGCTCATATGGGGTCTTGTTCTTTTGCTTGACTATTAGGACTCTGTTTTGGACATAACAAGCAGTATTAACTGCTTCAGCCCAGAAGGTAATTGGCAATTTTGAATCAGCCAACAGAGATCTAGCAGCCTCTATTAGTGTCCTATTTCTCCTTTCAGCAACACCATTCTGTTGAGGAGTCCTAGGAGCACTATATTGTCTCTCAATACCTTTCTCTTCACAAAAGGTGTTTAGATCATGATTTTTAAACTCAGTTCCATTATCTGATCTAATGACTTTTACTCTTTGATTAGTTTGGTTTTCAATTCTTAGAATAAAGGATTTGATAAGACCACTTGTTTCATCCTTAGTCCTTAGAAAATATACCCAAGTAAATCTGGAGTAATCATCAACAATAACCAAGCAGTAAGATTTCTTGCCTATACTCATAACATTTGTAGGACCAAACAGATCCATATGCAATAACTGGAGATAAGAAGAAACAGAATTTAATTCTTTGGTCTTATGAGAAGTTTTGTGTTGTTTGCCTTTAAGACAAGCAACACAATGATCATCACATGAAAAGACTTTTGATGGTAAACCTCTTACAAGGTTATTTTTAACAAGATTGTTCATAGTCTTGAAATTCATGTGACACATCCTTCTGTGCCAAAGGGAGGATTCATCTATAGAAGCTTTTGAAACAAGACAATTTAAAGATGAATCACTATCAACATTGTCCAAATCAAGACAGTAAACATTGTCCTTCCTTGGAGTTCTAAGTAGTATCATGCTTTCATCAACTACCTTGAACCCTGGAGCAAGAATCATACACTCAGTATTAGTAAATAATATACTATGTTGTTTGTCACAAACCTGTGATACACTTAACAGGTTGTACTTTAATTGATCAACATAGTAGACATCCTCAAATGTCATCTTACCTTTGGTGACATTACCTTTTCCACTTATCTTACCACCAGTAAGATTATCTCCAAATGCAACATGTCCTCCATTAATTTGCTTGAAATCCTGAAGGCATGACATGTTGCCAGTCATGTGCCTAGAGCAACCACTATCAACATGCCATATGCTCTTTCCCTTGAGCTGTTGGTTGCCCTGCACATTAAATAAATCAATTAGTATGATTGGGGACCCAAGCCAAAGTGATCTTGGGTCTTCCTTTCTCATCAAAGTATTTACATTCCTTTTTAATGAGGTTTCTAAACTCAGAGTACTCTTTATTAGAGTACTTTGTCAATATGATTGGCTTAGCAGAATCAACACTAGAAGCAGTACTAACCTTAGAAGTACTAACAGAGTTAGCAGTACTAACAGGTTTAGCATTACTAACCTTGTTAGCAGCATTAACATTGTTAGCAGTAGTATTACTTCTAGCAGCACTATCATTGTCAGCAGCACTATTTGTGGTAGCAGTACTAACAGTTTTAGTGCTTTTAGGAATCCACATATTGACACTTTCTTTAACAGAATACTTTTTCTTCATGTGGCTTTTAGTTTTAACAGTTTTCTTAGCCACATGGTTCTTTTCAATTTTCTTATAACCAAAGGGTTTTTGCATGGATCTTTGGAAATTCATTCTTTGGTTCATAGGATTGAAATAACAGAATTTTGCAAGATGATTCAATTTGCCACAGATAAAACAAGGTTTTGGTCTATTGATTTTACTCAGATCAACCCCTTGTTTATGTGCCCATTGATTATTCCAGTTTCTTTGATTTCCCCTCTTTTTGTCCTGTTTTTGGAGCTCATTTTTCTTACAAGCACACTGTTTGCAAGGACCTGGATTCACAACTGTGGTCTGTTTATAATGGACCTTACCAGACTTTTCCTCTGTCTTCTCTATGTTCTTGGATTTGATCCAAGCCCTTCCACAATCCTCATTGGTGATAATGTTGTTTTCTATAGAAATCTCACCACTCACCTTGTTCTTCTTACTCTTGCCAACCTCTTTCTCAGTCTTATCCTCAACAATTACCTCATCTAAGGGATCTATTTCAGTGGCTCCCTCAGGCAAGTCCTTCCTATCTTTGGTGTCTAACAGGTCTGAAGTAGGAGAAATGTAATTGTTGTTATATGGTGGAGGTGTAGCATTATACCCAATTCCTCTTCTCAACTTATCATGAATCTGATTTTTCAGTAAGGAGTCCATTGCTTTAGAAGCATTGGAAAACTTTTCTACATCAAGCTTAACCTTGGTTAACTCCTCTTTCAGTTTTTCACTCTCCTCTTTAGATTTGGTCAGTTTAAGTTCTAAATCCTTTTTCTCCCACTGCCAGTAATTGGTGTCATATGAGTGTTGAAGTTCATTGGCTTGAAAACCTTTGATCTGATCTTCAAATCTCTCTACAATCCTTATATAGTCTTTGATATCTTTTTCTAATCTCTTAAGGTCATCACTCATCTTCTGATTGTGATCCCTGTACCTTTTAACAGTGTCTATGCAAGTTTTAGAACAGAGATTAGAACTTACCTCAGATGGGAGATCAGATACTTTAGCCATAAGAGCTTGATTCTGAATAGCTTCTTCTGCTTGATCACTCCAATCAAACCCCATTCCTTGTTGAGAAACAAGGGCTTGAGCAGAGTTTCTGTTATTATTGAATCTTCCAGATTGAGTTTGTTGGTGATTGTTGTGAGACACTTCACTTCTGCATTCTCTAGCAAAATGTCCCTTCAGATGGCATTTGTAGCATTCCACCTTTGATTTATCAAACCCTGCTCCATCTTCTTTTCTTTGGAAGAAGTTGTTTCTCCCAGTCCTCTTTATAAACTTCTTAACCCTCATGGAGAGCATGGCCATCTGCCATTTAATATCCATCTCTTCCAGATCATCTGGATGAAGTTGTTCTAAGTCATCATTAATCAAAGAGGAATTTCCATGATTGGAAAGAAAAGCTTCAAACACAGAATCAGTGCTTTTGTCTTGATTTGTTCCAGTAGCAGCATTAACTGATTCAGGGTTAGCAGTAGAATCAATTGATGCTGATAAGAGTGCAGCATTATGAATATATCCAGAAGGCTTCTTCTTTGCCTCCACCTCAGCTTCAAATACTCTAAGATCATTGTACAGATCATCAAGTTCTTTTTCTTCCAACTGATCATTCTGTCTGAATGACACAGTGTACATGGTCCATTCATCTCCAAGGGACCTTAAGAACTTTCTGTTCACATCATCTTGATCAATCTGTACTCCCATAGTAGCTAGTTCACCAATTAGTTTATTAAACCTGTCAAAAGTTTGAGTCATTGACTCATTCTTAGTTGAGATGAAGTTTTCATACTGTTGTTTTAAGATTGCCTTTTGATTTCTCTTGGTACTTTTAGTACCTGAGAATCTCTTCTCTAGAGCATTCCAGAGCATTTGTGCATCAGTACAATTGCAGAATTGGTGTTGATACTCATTTGGAATGGCCAAGAGCAGTGTGCTCAAGGCTTTCATCTCTATCTGCCTTGTCTTCCTGTCTGCATCTGTCTTTGGAGGGGTTCTTTTGCCATCTTCACCAATCTTTCCTGCATCAGATGGGCCATTCTCAATGATGTCCCACATAGAGTAATCTGTGAGGAGAATATATTGCTTGATTCTGATTTTCCACATGTCAAATTCATTGGATCTGAGCATTGGAACTTTTGATACCAAAGTACTGCTTGATTCTGTAAGATTTTCCATGATGAATAGTTTGTTTCTGAGAAATCAGACTCTGATACCACTTGTCAGGATCGAATTCTCAACAAGAATTAATTCTCAGAAACAATATCAAAGAAGTTTGCGGAATAACACTTTGATATTCAATGAAACAGTAAATCAACACAGTAAATATGAATAACAAACTGTAAGCTTTTATTTGATGCTTTGCAGTTACAAGATTACTCACTCAACCTCAATATTGATGAACAGGCTCACCAATACGAATTCTACTTCTCTAGAATTAGGATCTATGCCTTGAGGTTGATTTTCTCTAAAAAAATGAAAACTGAAAGTTAAAAATTATCATCCTATTCTAAACAATACTATATATATATACTGAATAAAAAGATAATTACAATGAATAAAATATCTTCAGTATATCTTCTATGTATATCTCTAAGCTTCCATGTATATCCTTTCATACGAATCTTCATCATATAAGCAGTATTAATCTTCAGCAGCATTAACTTCCTTCTAGCAACATTAACTACTAAGCAGTACTAACCACTAGCAGTACTAACTAGCTAAGCAGTACTAACTTTGTTCAAGCAGTACTAACTTTGACTAGCAGTATTAATTAACACTAGCAGTAGTAACACTCAGCAGTACTAACCTTTATGTCTTCTAGCAGCATTAATATTGAACCAGCAGCATTAACCACACTTGATGAATTCTTCAGTTCCCAACAATAAGTTGCTTAACTTTGTGTGCCCTCCACATTCGATAGAATTCGGGTCTCCCCCATCACCGAAAGGTGTTGTTTTGGGTATTGAGTTTTATTATCCATGTTTTCGGTGACGTTTTGTATATATGGATTTATCCATGATTTATGGATTGAGTATTATGCCCCACCTGTGTTTTGGGTGTTTCGGGATATAAAGTTTTATCCACGTTTCATAAATTGGGAGTTCTCTTTCTATTCTCACTTTGAGTGAGTTTTTGGTCGAATTTAATTTACGAAAGAACGTTTTATATTGGAATCTTAGTCCTTAAAATAGTTTGGATTTGGAAAAAGTTTATATTGGTATTTCCTTCGCCTAAAACGCATATTATTGGAAAATGGGTCGTTTTCATATTTGAAGCATATCATTTTGGAAGGTTATGATTTAAATTGCATTCTTCTTTTTTAATGATATATTTTTGCGTGTTGAAAACTCTTGAACTCACTAGGCGTTAGCCTAACCTTTTTATTTGTCGTCATGTGCATCTGGTTCCGGCTGGGAATAGTTCTAGTGACACCGTGAAAAGAGGAGTGCTAGTTGTGTGATCGAGAAGTGAATATCTTAGTGAAGCCTTCTGCATATATTATGGGATTTGCAACTTGTCTTTGGGTTAAGTAACACCCGTCTCTAGTTTAGTCCTTGTATGAGACTGGAGTTTATATATGTTGAAGTTAAATATAGAATTCTATTTGGAGATTTATCTTTTATTTGATGAAATTTTGAAATTTTAATTTAGCTGCTCTTTCCAAATTTGAGGGTGTTGCAGAGATGCATGGGGTCGTTAGCCTATTGGTGGGGAGGTTTGGGAGGCTACACACTACACCAACAGGAAGCTTGTTCCGGGTGCGATTGGTCTGCCCAGAGATCCTCCGATACGTTTACCCAAAGGCGACTGGGTGATATGGCGATAAGTTCAATTATGTATGTTTGGATTTTTGTTTGTATTATAAGATAGATAGAAACTATTGCAAACTTAGTTTGGGCTGCCATTGTTGGGCAGACGATTGGATTGTATTATTCCCATGATTCAAGTTCTAATCATAATTCTATACAATGACAATATGAAACAATCAAACAATCAAATAACCTGTTTTGATTTCCAATCAAGATTTCGTATATAGAAGTTCTCTTTACACTTTCTCTCTCTAGAATATATGTCCGCGTATTATTTTAGTCTATACTTAGTCATATCCCTATTTGAAAGTAAAACACTTATACACAAAACAATTACAAGACTTTAACTTTGACTTTATTACAAATAGACTTTGACTTCTATGCTTGAGAGTTGACTTGAACTTTGACTTGCTTGATTTTAGACTTCAGTCTTCATGATCTTGTATCCAACATATTTATGCTCTAACATTCTCCCCCTTTGGATCAATATCATCTTCAAAAAGATTTTGCAAAACAATCTCCCTCTTTCATTAATTTTTAGCAACATTATCTCTCCCTTGTAGACTTCACTCAGCAAAGATCATCTCAGAAAGATAAACAATGAATCACAAAGTTACAATCTCCCATTGGTCATAATCAAACTTCAACTATTCTGTAATCTTCCTAATTGCAAACAAATTTTAACATTCTCCCCAAAGGTAATAAGAGCCTCTTCAGACATCAGAAAGAAATTATCTTCAGATTCAGCTCGGATTGCTTCAGCAAATTATCTTCAAAGAAAATTTCAGTAAAATCCAGCTCGCTTTCAGAAATCTTTGAATTTTCTCTTTCAAACTTGTACCATCTTCAGCAATCTTGCATTCTTTGACACAAATATTCTCAACAACCTTTCTTTAACAACTTTCTTTCACAACCATTTCTTGATGATGTCTCCTTTAAATTCCAACATTTCTTTAACATTACCCATATTTCTTGATCATCTCCCCCTTTTTGATGATTGTGGCATTGAAATCATCAAAACATTCACAAGAAATGTCCTTAAAATTCTGACCACTGATCTTTAACAAGAGCCTCTGACCATCTATCGATCCAAAAAGATAATCATCCGAATCTTTGAAAATTCAGACAAAATATGAGTGTAACACCTAAATCAACAAATGAATCAGTTAGAAATGCCTGTCAGTAACACGAAGTCACTGTGTGTAACGAATACACATTAGAAAGGAGCTTTTTGATGTTCACTCCCCCAGGTCTTCCATTCAATCATCGAATAACACAAGTTTATTCTATGAACGTTTAGACAGAAAAACAATTTTTTTGTGTGTTCGTGCTTGTGTTTGAAAGAATTAAGCATATGATGATTGCTTTATCAGGCTCAAAACTGTGTAAACCATTGAGACAACAACAATATAAAACAGACTCAATTGTGCATGATCGAAGTGCGAAGGTGGGGCAGACTTCCTTCTCTTTCAATATCCAGATTTTTCAAATGATAACCAGATAGATTATGTGTTGCATCTCCTTTAAAAATTGAAACATCTTCTTGTTGAGAATAAGATGAGTAGCTGGTAGGGTTAAAATCAAGAGTTGGCATGGGTTAGTTGCCTGATTCAATGATGTTCACCAAAGAAATGTGAAACAATCAGTAATGTGGTTGACCGACTCAGAAAAAGTTGGTGTAGAGTTTGATATTCTTTTACGTTGTACTCTCACCCTCTTTCTTTTTATCATGAGCTCGCTTCTAACCAAACTCTCTTTTTCATTTTACCTCATCACACCCACACTCATATATTGACTCCTCTCACTCGATCACTCAAGGATTAACTTCTTGGGTAGGAAACACTGGTTAACGTGAATCCATAGAAGTTCTGTTAATTTCTCACACAATGAACCCATGTAATCCTAAAAGCACAATATTGCTCAAACGGTTTAACTTTGCAGTTAAAGCACAAAATACATGTCAGATGTCTGTATGCTCATTAAGAAAATCATGAGGATTTGAGCATTTTTATCATGAAGATATTTCAAAACAAGTATATTGAAATGAATGAAATGAGTACAAAAGACTTGTTTGAAAATCTGACACTATATGAAAAAGATCAAAATTTGAATGATTTATCATGAGAAAGTTAGGTCAGAAAAAATTGGAATTTGTCTATACGAATCAAAATATAGACATTCTCGAAAGAAACGTTTTGAAATGAAATCAACGCTCAACAAACATTGAATATCAAGTGGGGTGTCTTACCATCGAAAATATGTTACAATATGAGACATGGTAAGAACATTTTGAACATAATATTAAACCAGTGTGTGTGAATACTTGAAACTATATGGAAAAGATAATATACAAGTATATATCTTTGGAAACACATGGTTTATATATCAATTAAGCACATGTAAATGAAAACATTTAAAAATCACACTTCAAAATTCATAAAATCTGTTTGAGAATAGAGAAGTGCTTTGAACATTTAAGAACATGTTTTCATATCTGAAAGTTGTCCTTCTTTCAAACACGTATGAGATTAAGATTTGAATAAACCTTACGATCATCTTCAATCTCACTAAGTCAGCTCAAAATCATAAAAAATATGATCATGTAAACTTCCTCTCAAATCTGCAACAGTCAAAAAGTCTGTGAAAGTACAAAGCTTTATTGACAAAATTTTTTGAAATGTAAAAGACATAAAGCAATAAAACGTGTTAAGAACGAATTATGATCAGATGTAATCAGAAGTCATATACTCCCCCTTAAATATTGCATTCACAATATTTAATTATCAGAAAAAATATGTACTCCCCCTTGAAGGTTGATCATCTCATTTATGTATGGGAGTACAATCTCATTCATTAACAGGAGTATAATCTCTTTTGACCGTTGAAGTACGAGTCCTAAACTGTTGTGTTTAGAAGTCATATTCTTTGACATTGAAGTCTGAGTCCTGAGTTGATTTACTCAGAAGTATAAGTTCTTTTACTCCCCCTTGACTTGAGGTGCCTGCAACACAAATTCATCTTTTAGCTTTGGTACCCACTGGTATTTAGGTCCATGTTTGTTAGTTGCAGTTCTATTAGGAGTAATAGAATAAGAACCATACCAGTAATGATCAGATGCTTTATGAACAAAATCATTTGTACGACAGTAAAAACAATAACTCTTCTTATGAGCTAACATGGGTAATTGATTTCTCGAATAAACATGATCAGGTTTACCTTTCCGCACATTGTTCTTCTTGACATGTGATGTATGCACAAATGATTTCTTACTATTCTTCTCATCAATCTTTTCATCAGAAGTTGGTTTCACTCTCCAGACCAACTTTTCTTCTCTATACCTTCTTCTCTTGTATGTACCTGAACCATCCACATTTCTATCATAGAAAAGGTTAGTAGTACGAATCTGATCATATGAATTAACTGACCTTTTTGTGGAAACAGTTTTATGATAAGAACTTGTTGTTGTTTTAAATGAACATTCAGAATCAGCTGAATCATCTATAGGTGTGTGGACAATTGACTCTGGAGTCTTCTGCTCAGTCACCACCACCTTAGAAATAATTTCTTCAAGCTCTTTTATCTTTGAAGATAAACTATCTTTTTCTTTGATGAGCAGGTCAATCTCTTTCTGGAATTAATACTTCGTTTTCTGATCCTTCAAAGCACTTGTAGACAGTTCATATAGCTTGTCAGTGAGCTTTCTTATTTATGCCTCAAAAATGTTTCTTTCTTCTTCAAAGTCCTTCTCGACATTGTTTCTCTGACTAGATATTTCTTTGAAGATTCCAACATTTTTCTGTTCAATGGCCTTATTTTCTTTTGCAATTTTGTCTCTTTCCGTTCTGATCACTTTCTCAAAGTTCGTTACTTGTTGAGAAAGTTTTGTACATTTAAGCTCAACAACTTTCTTCTCTTCAAAACATCTCCTTGAAAACTCTGAGAACTTCTGAGCAAATCCTCTTTTTTCTTTATCAAATTCTGATCTCTCTTTTGCAATTTGCAGTTCTAACTCCGAAACCTTCTTTATCAGCTCTTCATTAGCACACACCAAATCCTTAACTTTCTCCTCATTCTTCTTAACAAACTCTGTTTGCTGGATTTTGAAATTTTGATCTTCCAAGTCTAACATCTTGCTCTTCAACTCAGTATTCTCAGGTTCCAAACTCTATACTTTTTCTTCATTGCTTTCACCATCTTTCAATTGCTGAAAGTCAGAGATCTGCTTCAGAAGATCCACATTAATGCTCTTTAATGCATCGACTTCTTCTCTTAGCAACCTCTTTTTATCATGATATCTTTTTTATCGCTTTGAATAGTATCCAACTGATGAAACAATAATTTTGTATCTCTGTTTTGAGGTTTGCAATGTTTTCTTCATCATCATTAGAAAGACTCATCTTGAAATACACTGTATCAAAAAGAACTTGAAATGATCGTTAGTTCAATAGAAATCCGAATACAGAAAAACTTAAAAGAATTTTTCAGAAAATAAAATTCCAAAAATTTCCTAAGTATGGAATTCGCACACTATACCAAGATCAACACAATTCGCATACAGAATACGCACACAAGAAAACATAGCTAAGAATTCGCACACAATCAACTTTCAGAATTCGTATACACAAAATAACCAAACAATTCGCACAAACAAACTTCGCAGGCCAACAATTCGCACACAACCAGAATTCGCAGAACTCCACCAATTCGCACAAACCTAGATACGAATTCTAGGAATTCGTACACCACTATCTGAGAATTTTATTCTTAGAATTCAACGAACTTCAACTTTTCGCACAACAGAGACATACGAAATCTGTACTTAGAGATTTCCAATCTTTAATGCAAAATCTGAGCAATTCGCATACACCCTTATGCGAAATCAAGGAATTCGTATAACTCACTGATGCGAAATCCTTGCTTTTCGTAAGACACCCTGATGTGAATTCTGTTCTTTAACAAACTTTTCGTATAGAAGTGTTATACGAAATCTGAACAATTCGCACAACACCTTATGCGAATTCTATACTTGTAATATTTTCATAAAATCTTATGTGAATTCTTCTAAGCAAACTCTATAGATTATGCGAGTTCTTCGAGGATATGCGAGTTCTTCATGTACTTATGCAAGTTCTTCATAATTTAAGTGAATTCTTCAGATCTTCAACTTAAAAACACTTTGATCAACACAAAAACTCATCAAATCTTCGAATTACGATCTCAAACTTTGACAATTCAACCACTAATACATCTAAATCGATTACAATCATTGAATTTCAATAAAGATCACTCAAAAATACAAATTGATTCTATTACAGTGCGTTCGACTCGTGAAAACTAAAATGAACAAAATCACTAAATTTATGTACAATTACAGTGCAAAATTTCAACAAACCTATACAAGATTTATCTAAAACTCTGTACGAACTCAATCAACTCAATTAATCTCACAATAACACTAAAAAATTGAAAATTCGATCCAAAACTCAACACACAGTACGAACATCCATTTCTTGAATATTTCGATTTGAACTCTGCTCTGATACCAATTATTATTCCCAATATTCAAGTTCTAATCACAATTCTATACAATGACAATATGAACAATCAAGCAATCAAATAACCTGTTTTGATTTCCAATCAAGATTTAGTATATAGAAGTTCTCTTTACACTTTCTCTCTCTAGAATCTATGTTCGCGTATTATTTCAGTCTATACTTAGTCATATCCCTATTTGAAAGTAAAACACTTATACACTAAACAATTACAAGACTTTAACTTTGACTTTATTACAAATAGACTTTGACTTCTATGCTTGAGAGTTGACTTGAATTTTGACTTGCTTGATTTTAGACTTCAGTCATCATGATCTTGTATCCAACATATTTATGCTCTAACTGATTGTTTTGATAAAAAAAGGTCATGGATATATATGTTCAAATTACAGTTGAAATGCTACCGAATTTTCTATAGGTTTGTTGACAATGTCTAATTTGGTAAACTGTAGGGTAACTACCGACAGATTATGGAGGAGGAGTACCCAGACTTAGATCCTGGCACTTTACCTCCCAATGATGTCGAGTTGTGGGAGCGCAGTGTCGGAGGACGGCATAAAGGTCGTCTGTTTGGATGGGGGACCAGTCAGGATCCCTATTATGCTATGACCGGTGATTCAGGTGCCAGTACGAGCGGGAGCTCGTGCGACCATCTCGATGAGGAGGTACTCTTGTCAATTGTTGTTTAACATTGTTATATTTTTGTTAATTGTTGTCTAACATTGTTATATGTCTGTCAAATGTTGAATTTCAGTTAGATAAGCTAAGACAGAGGCTATAGAAAGACAGCAGAGAGGATGCAGATACAGGAGCAACTTAACGTGTTTGAAGCCTTCATGAAGAAGTTTCAAGATCACTCCCCTCCCTCGATGTAGGATAGTTGGTTGTATTACGTTTTATTTTTAATTTTTAGATATTAAATGAAAAATGGGCAGGCTTTGTACAGTTTTAAACTGGATATTAAATGAAAAATGGGCAGGTTTTGTACAGGTTATAAACTGGCATTTATGATTTTTTTAATTATTTTTTTTATAAAAAAATAAATTGTCGACGGATTACCAACGGATAATCCATCGGTAAATTTTTTTTAGTTTAATTTAAATTTATTCAATACCTTAGGAAATCTGCCACTAAATTCGTCGGAAATGGTCCGTCGGTAAAGATCCGTCGGTAATCCGTTGGTAACATAAGGCCGTCGGTAATCCATCGGTAATAACCCAGGTCGTTGGTGATCCGTAGAAAAAATAAGTCGTCAGTGATCCGTCGGTGATCCGTAGGAAATTTGATCGTCGACCACCTACTTTCCGAGGGTCTTTTTCCGACGGATTTCGTACGGATCGAACTTTCACCGACGGATTCAACCGTCGGTGATAGCCCTCTGTTTTGTAGTGAAATATCACCTTGTATTCATTGTAAGAATGGAATATTTTTGTATTATTGTTAGATCACATATTTATTGGATTCAAGATCATCAAAACTGAAGAAGAAAGTTTCAAGAAGTCAATGCTGAAAAGTCACTCTCAACAAATAGTTTAGGTCCTTTGTAATAAATAGTTAAAGTTATTTTTCTTGTATTTTTGGTATTTTTTGTCTTTTCCCTAAATAGGTATAAGGCATTTAGGGTACTAGGGTTGAGAGAATGTTGTGTGTGCAAAATTAGAATAAATCAGTCGTCATTCTTTTTGTAGAGAGAAAAAGAGAGCTTAGAGAGAGAAAGTCCTTTCAAGAGAGTTTTGTAATCCTTTGATTGAGAAATCAATATCAGGTTATTAATCTCTTGTTTGTGATTATATTTTTTATGTGATAAGAAACTGATTTTACAGGGACAATCAATTGGTATCAGAGCTATATCCAGATTGAAATCAAATAGAAACCTGGCCGAACACTGTTCCATCGATATACAAATTCGATTTTTGAATGTTTGTGTGTTTTTCGAATTGAAATCGATTAGATTTTGCTCGAAAAGTGTTTTAGATTGAGTTTGTATTGGTTTAATCGAGTATTACACTGTAATCGATAGGATTTCTGATGATTTTGGAGTTTTTGTTATTCACGAGTTCAGAGCACTGTTTCATTGATCGAATCTCACTTAGAGTATTTATTTTTGAAATTATTTGGTTGTAATCTATTCTAGACGTATTTGTGGTCTTATTGTCAAAATTTTGAGTTTTAATTCGAAGTCTAGATAGGTTTTTGGGTGATTCAGAGCCGACTTTCGAAGTAAAGGTGAAGAACACGTTTTGCGCCAGTTCATAGGTTTTTCTCGCCAGATTCAAGGGCTTCCAAGTGATTAGCGCAAAGTCACATTTGCGTGATCAGAGTTTTTCGCGAGATAGTTTTTGCGCCAGCTTCATTTAGCGCAAGTTGTCTTTTTGCGCCATCTTCACGTAGCGCAAATTGTCTTTCCGCCAGCTTCATTAAGAGCAATTTTGCGCAACTTCCTTTAGCGCGTTTCAGAACTTCTCGCCAGCCTCTCTTAGCGCAAAGTTTCTTTTGCGCCACTACTTTTCGCGTATTTATGAGTTTTGCGCCAATTTCACACTTTTCCACACTTAGACAAAATTTTGCAAACTATTATATGGCCTTTAATTGTGAAAAAAAATTCTCTAGGGGCGCTACCCCTCAACCCCGCAAGGACGTTGCCCCTTGACCCCACCCGCTAACCAGGTAGCGGGACCCCCGTACTAAGTCTGCGTAGGGGGACATTGTCCTGGTTGTTATCAAAATTCTTGAATTCCTATTTCAATATTTTTGAATTTTATTTGATTTTATTTGGACTAACGATTATTCTCAAGTTTCTTATTGCGTATTTTCAATATCAGGATGACATCAGAGAAGCTCTCGCAATTGGAACTGATGTGAAGCCACCAATACTCTTCAAGGGAGAGTACGAGCAATGGAAAGACCGATTCTTCGATTTCATCGATCGAAATGATTTGGGAGATTACATCAGAATATCCTTAAAGGAGGAATCATGACACCTCCAACCAAGATACTCATTGTAGCTGGAGAGAATTATGAAGAAGAACAGAGAGAGTATCCATTACCGCTTGATGAATACTCAGATGAGCAGAAAAGAAGACATAAGGGTGACAGACTGGCAAAATCATTCATTCTCCAAGGCATACCGAATGAGATTTATGTCAAAATTGATAGCAACAACGCTACTGGAAAGCAGATGTGGGATCAATTGGAGAAGATGATGCTCGGATCAAAGGTCGACAACCAACTTAAAGTATCCAACTGCCTGAATAACTATGAAGAGTTCAAAGCTAAAGTTGGAGAATCTCTAGAGGCTACATATGACAGATTTGTGACCTTGCTGAACGAGCTAAGTAAGAATAAGGTCAACAAATCTCAAATTGAGCTGATTGTAAAGTTCCTCAGCGTCCTCCAACCTGAGTAGAAGAGGTTTACTAGACAGTTGAAGTAGATGAAAGATCTGAACGAAATTCCACTTCATGAGGTCTATAAAACCCTCAGGCAGAATGAGGAGGAAGTGGATGAGATCAAGGATGAGAAGAAAAAGGCTAAGAAGACAGTTGTTGATCCACTCGCTCTTGTTGTGAAGAAGAAAAAAAAGAAGATGATAGTTTTTGAATCAGAAGAGGCTGAAAGTGAGAATAACTCTGACTCTGACTCTAACGATTGTGATAACCTGAAGCAGGCTATGCTTATGTTAACTAAGGCTTTTCAAAAGAAGTTCTACAAAAATCCTAGTTCGAATAGTCAGAGGTACTCATCAGGTTCAAATAACTACGATCACAAGGAGAGAGTTTAAGGAAAGAGGATAGAGGAAAGGAGACCAGAAGAGAAGAAGTATAGAGCTGAAGAGACCAAGCAGGTTGAACCTACAAAGTGCTACAACGGTGGCAAATTCGGACATTTTGCTAAGTATTGCCGAAAAACCAAAGTCCGAAACTCCGATTACTACAAGAACAAGATGCTTCTAGCCAAGCAACAGGAGGCTGGAAAGGCATTAATGGCCGAGGATGAGTTATGCCTCGACCATTTTGACCATGAAGATGAGGAAGAAGAGAAGGAAAAGACAGCACACATGTGCTTGATGGGTCACATGCAGATGGAAGTTGAAGCTGATTCTGATGAAGAGGATAACGAAGAGGTTTGTGATATGACTAAATCAGATTTCTTGAATCAAATGCATGCTATGATGACTAAACTCCAAGAATTAGAGTCTAAACTTAAGCGTGAAAAAGGTATTATTAATGATAAAAATCAATCTATAAAGAAAGTTAGCAATTATATTGCTGAGAAAAATGTATTGATTGAAGCTTTGCATAAAAACATTGACACCAGCGCAAAAGAGAAGACTATAATTCATAAAGAGTTAGCTGAAACAACTTCAAAATATAGAATGTGCGAGTTTGAATAAAAAGAGATTTCTAAAATGTATTCTTCGATTTCAAAAGAAAATAAATCTTTAATTGAAAAAGTGAATGCTTTGGAAGGAAAATTATATACCTTGGGTCAAACTGAACAAACCATTCATCTGAACAAACCTAAAGA
Organism: Arctium minus; assembly: GCA_954870635.1. NCBI lineage: Eukaryota > Viridiplantae > Streptophyta > Magnoliopsida > Asterales > Asteraceae > Arctium > Arctium minus. The sequence continues at coordinate 86,234,179 of OX941085.1, read as the reverse complement.
GAATCCTGAGTGTTGGGGACTTGGTTACAAGAACCCACACCACCTCAAAAAGGGTATATCTGAAGCGCCTGCTCTTTATGACTTTGGATTTATGAAACTGGCACCTCAATACCCTGAACTCAAAGTTTTCTGGACTAGTTTGTCTGAAGAGGATAAAGCCAACGAATATGCTAAAAGAAAGAACACAACTAAAGTTCAACTTCCGTTTCGTTATGAGAGGTTGAATAACAGTTATAGTTCTGATAAATCAAAATCTTTGTCTAGTGACTATTTTGAGAGTTATTTTGTAAAAGAAATGGAGGCTAAGCCCATCGAAGGTAAGCTTTACGTTCCTCCTCTCATTTTGGAAACAAAAATTTCTGAACTCGAGAATACTCTCAAAGAAGAAAGGATCTTGATGGACTTAGAACAAACTATTTTCTCAACTGTGTTCAAATATACTGAGTTTTCTAAATTATCCAAGGCTTTAAAATCTGATGATAGGTCTGGTTTACTTGATAATGAGTTTGATTTTCTAAACTCTGATGGTTGTTTAGAGGACTGTGTTGGTGATTTTGACTTTAATGCTAAACTTCCTAATCATTCTTCTTTTGTTGTTAATTCTTTTGGATTACCAAGTGTCTATGAAAAATGTAAAACATCAACGAAAGTTGATAAATCAGTTCCTGTGAATTCCAAAGTTGCCAAATGTAAGAAGAAGAAATCTAGGCATTCACAGAAACAGATCACCACTGGTAAGTCAAAGAAGAAGCATTTGTTTGATTCTCACCATTATAACTCTAAAGTTTCAAATGTTTCAGATTTGAGAAAGAAAAAGCTTGGAGTTAAGTCGGAATGGATACCAAAACAAAAGATCGACGAGAATGCTAAATCATTTTCTAGTTTTGATTGTATTAAGAAGACTAAAAGTAAAGATGATTTGATTGTGAATGTTGCTAATTCTAAACCAAAACTTGTTGATTCTCGCAAGAAATATTCCATACAACAATTATTCCAGTTATCTCCGTCTAATAGAAACTTTTCAAATTATGATAGATATGATTATGCCTCTCGAAAATACTCTGATGTTTGGTTTGGCACATATCATGTTCACTCTTATAGTTCTAATTCCTCATATGGTTTTCAAAAGAAAAGCGGGCCCAAATTTAAATGGGTACCAAAATCACGTGCTAACACAGTAGGTCCCATTTATAAGTGGTTACCTAAACCTCTTGTTTCTTGATTTCTCTTGTGCAGACCCGTCATATGTGGTACTTGGATAGCGGGTGTTCCAAGCATATGACCGGGTAGAAAAGTTTGTTGTCTAACTATACAGAGAAATACTGCGGAACAGTTCGATTTGGTAACGATCATTTTTCACCAATTCTGGGGTATAGTGATGTGGTACATGATAATGTAACGATTAAGAAGATGAGCTACGTAGAAGGATTAGGACACAACCTTTTTAGTATTGGCCAGTTCTGCGACAAAGATTTAGAGGTAAATTTCAAGGCCAAGAGGTGTTCGGTACGCACTGAAGAAGGTAAAGAACTCTTGGTCGGCACTCGCAAGTCAAACCTCTACACCATCAACTTGTCAAAGGTCTAGACTGACAATCAGGTGTGTCTACTCTCAAAAGCATCGATGCAACAAAGTTGGCTATGGCATCGACGACTTTCTCACCTGAACTTTCGCTACATCAATAAACTTGTCAGTGGAAAGCTAGTGAACGGACTTCCTGAGCTCAAGTACGCAAAAGAACACTTGTGTGCAGCGTGTGAAAAAGGGAAGATGAAGAGAGCTCCACACAAAACCGAAGCCTGAACCGAGTACCAGCTCTTCTTTAGAGTTGATGCATATGGATCTCTGTGGTCCTATGCGAACGCAAAGCTTAGGCGGAAAGAAATACGTGTTAGTTATTGTGGATGATTATTCGCGATACACGTGGGTCAAATTTCTACGGTCAAAGGATGAGACACCCAATGTTCTCATTACATTTCTTAAGACGATCCAAGTGAATCTGCAGAAACCAGTCAAGCTTCTCCAAACTGACAACGGCATAGATTTTAAGAATAGAACAGTTGAAGAATATCTCGAATCGATCGGGATATCACATCAATACTCTGCTGCTCGTACGCCTGAATAGAATGGAGTAGTCGAAAGGTGAAACCGTACACTAGTCGAGGCCGCTCGTACTATGCTCAGTCAATTCGACTTACCTCTATTTCTGTAGGTTGAAGCTGTGTCGACTGCGAGTTATACTCAAAATCGGTCCATGATACACCGTAGATTTCAAAAGACTCCGTATGCGTTAATCAATAACCGAACACCAACAATCAAGTATTTTCACATATTTGGGTGTAAGTGTTTTATGCTAAATGACAGAGAGAGTCTGAATAAGTTCAGTGCTAAGGCGGAAGAGGGCATCTTTATCGGCTATTCTTCTACATCTGCTGCATATCGAGTATTCTTGAAGAAGTCAAAGACTGTGGTCGAGAGCGTAAACATTACATTAGATGAAGATATGGCTTCTGAACACGTCAGTTCAGAACCCGTGATAACAGGAGTACTAGCCTCTAGGAAAATAAGTCCAGAACCTGTGTCTCAAGCGAACATATCAGATGGCGCATCAACGTCCACTAATCACTTATCTGATTTAGATTTACTATTTGAACTATTTTATGATGAATTTCTTGGATTTAAAGTGACTAAATATGTTGTGGTTGACAGGATGGAAAACTTAATGACTACTCATCCAACCAGTTCAGATATCTCTACTGAATCCAACTCCCTGATTCAGCAAGAAGTTCAAGTTCAAATGCCTACTCCGACAATTGAAGTTGTGACCAACAGTGAAGAGACAGAAGTAGCTGAATCAGTAGGGTGTACTGTAAGGACTGATCAACAGACTGATCAAGTTGAACCCACTAAAACTTCGTCACCTACTGCTTCAACTGAACCCCCCATTCCTACTGAACATTCTGAAGAAGATACTAGTGGATTCTTAGATGATAATTCTGATCAATCTGCATCTAATCCACTCCCTCATGAACACAAGTGGACTAAAGAGCACCCGGTATCTCAAGTCATTGGAGATCTGTCAAAATCGGTGCAAACTAGGTCTGCAACATCAAATCAATGTATGCATGACTCCTTTCTGAGAAAGATTGAACCTACTCGCGTATCTGAGGATCTTGCTGATTCAGATTCGGTGACTGCAATGCAAGAAGAGCTGAATCAATTTGAAGCACTTAAAGTCTGGAGACTCGTACCCAAACCTGAAGGTAAAACCATCATTGGTACGAAATGGGTTTTCAAAAACAAGAAAGATGAAGATGGTACCGTTATCCGAAATAAAGCAAGACTTGTCGCCAAGGGATATAGGCAAGAGGAAGGAATAGATTACGACGAGACTTATGCTCCAGTGGCACGTATAGAAGCAATCCACATGTTTCTTGCGTACGCTGCCCACAAGAACTTCACCGTCTATCAAATGGATGTGAAGACAACCTTTCTGAATGGCATACTCAAGCAGGAAGTCTACGTCTCGCAACCAGAAGGATTTGTTAATCAAGAGAAACCGAATCATGTATACATTCTCGACAAAGCACTTTATGGTCTGAAATAAGCTCCTCGTGCCTGGTATGATGTCTTATCTCAGTTGTTGGTCAAGTCAAGTTTTACAAAATGTACGGTCGATACCACTTTATTCATTAAAAAGGAAAAATCTGATATCATTCTTATTCAAATATATGTGGATGATATTATTTTTGGCTCTACAAATCCTAAATACTGTAAGAATTTTTCAAACCTCATGGTGTCACGTTTTCAGATGAGTATGATGGGAGAGTTGACTTTTTTTTCTCAGATTACAAGTTAAACAATTTTCAACGGGGATTTTCATCAATCAATCTAAATACATTCTTGAAATTCTTCGGAGGTTCAAAATGGAAAGTTGTAAACCGATTGGTACCCCAATGGCACCTGGTACAAAGATTGGCACTGATCCTTCGGGAAAAGCTGTTGATGTTAGGACTTATAGAGGGATGATAGGTTCTTTGATGTATCTTACCTCCAGTAGGTCGGATATAACGTTTTCTACATGCTTATGTGCTAGATATCAGGCCAATCCTAAAGAATCTCATATGTCTGCAGTCAAACGTATTTTTAGGTATATGAAGGGGACTGCAGATCTTGGTCTGTGGTATCCTAAAGATACTAGATTTGAACTAACAACATATTTAGATGCAGATCATGTTGGTTGCATGATAGATAGGAAGAGCACATCGGGTTATATACATTTCCTCGGTGATAAACTCGTCAGTTGGGCATCAAAGAAGCAATTATGTGTATCTACTTCAACGGCCGAAGCAGAATATGTAGTTGTTGCTAGCTGTTGTTCTCAGGTCTTGTGGATGAGAACGCAACTGCGAGACTATGGTTATCACTACAATAAGGTTCGATCTATTGTGACTCGAAAAGCGCTATCGCGATATCAGCTAATCCTGTTCAGCATACAAAGACCAAACACATTGATGTCAGGTATCACTTTATAAAAGATAATGTTGAGAAAGGAATAATTGAACTTTACTTTGTAAAAACTGATTATCAGCTTGCAGATTTGTTTACCAAACCCTTAGACGAAAAGAGATTCAATTTTCTTGTCTCTAGGCTTGGTATGCTAAATCTTAAGACATAATCAGTGGTTAGCTATTAAAGTTTTTCTAATTTCAAAATTTTCATCATTTCTTTATCATTATTTGTGAAAGATATCTGCACTTTAATAGTCTGTTCATGATCTCAGGGGGAGTATGAGAAGTACTTCATAGATGATCAATGTTATTTTAAGGGGAAGCATATCTAATTTCTGCATTTACCGATCTGTCAAATTTTTATAATGCATGATTTTAGGGGGAGTTTTTCAAGTCAAAAGAGTATGGCAATGACTTCTGATTATTTCAGATCAGAACTCCCACTTTAATTGTTTTACTGGTTTATGTCTTTTAATTCTTGTGAATAAAGTTGCTTTGACTATGACCTTTAAAACTTTTGCAGTTTGAGAAATGCTTACAAGATCATATCTTTATGACTTTAAGCTTGACCTCATGATATGTAAGACTGAACGCAAAAGGTATAATTCTTTATCTTCATCTCATTTATGATTGAAAGAAGGACAACTTTCAATCAAAGAAAACATGTTCTTAAATGTTCAAACCACTTCCCGATTCTTAAACAGATTTCATGAATTGGAAGTGTGATTTTAAGTGTTTTTCAAGATCTATTTTGAGCTTTAACTGATAAAGTCAAATCATCTGAGCAACACATGCTTTCTAGGAACACATGGGATCTTTGTTCTATGACTTAAATGAAACTTCTATGAATTCACGTTAACCAGCGTTTCCTACCCAAGAAGTTAATCCTTAGTGATTGAGTGTGAGGAGTCAAAAAGAAATGAGTGTGGGCTGAGTGATGAGGTAAAATGAAAGAGAGAGTTTGGTTAGATGTGAGCTTAATTATAAAAAGAAAGAGGGTGTGAGATCAGAGTAAAAGAATATCAAACTCTGCACCAACTACTTTCTGAGTCGGGCAGCCACATTTCTAATGTTTCACAATTCTTTGGTGAACGTTATTGAAACAGGCACCTAGCCCATGCCAACTCTTGATTATAACCCCACCAACCACTCATTTTCTTCTTAACACGAAAATGTTTCATTTTTCAAAGGGGAAGCAGTACATTTACTATCTGATTTTCATTTGGAAAATTTGGATATTGAAAAGAAGGAAGTCTGCCCCACCTTCGTACTTCAATCATGCATATCGAGTTTGTGTTTATCTACTGTTGTATCAATGGTTTACACAATGTTGAGCCTTTCTAAGCAATCATCAGTGCTTAGTTCTTTCAATCACTTGCACGAACACACAAGGAATTTGTTTTCTTGTCATAACGTTCATATAAATTGCCTTTGTGGTGTTTCGATGATTAAATGGAAGCCCTGGGGGAGTGAACATCATAAAAGCTCCTTTATAATGGTTACATATTCTATTTTACTTAAGCAAAGGAAATTAATTTTAATTTAATACTTCAATCAATCATAAATTAATATGATATAGTTCAATTTTCAACTTGTTGCCTTTTCGACATGAGAACTCTTTAGTGCATTTCTTATTTGATTGTTCATTATCACATGGGGCTGTAGTTGTACCTCTACTCTAGGTATTGAAAAATCATTCCCAACTCTTAGCATGACCCTAACCCTTTCTAGGGTTTTGTCCACATGGTGTGTAAATGTCATATGTGTGAAATTTTTTTTAACTCACAATCATTTGGAGTTGTTTCCACTTCTAATGCTTTCATTATTGATATTGGGAATTTTCTTTGTCCCGACATATGTGGTATTGTTATTCGAAAGAACCATGTTATGTCTCTTAACCACTTGCAGTAGGTTGATGAGTTTTTCTAAATGTTACATTCCAACTTATATTGTTTCATTAATATTTACTAATGTATGAAAGGTGGAAATAATGTTATGAATCAAGTCAGTTTCTATGAGTTCCTTAGCACGAAGATTGAGATGCATTTTGAGACACAATATTTCTTTGTTGAAATCAATCACCTTCTTGTAATTCAGTGAATTTCATTCCACTGTATGATTAGTTTAGGAAGTACATGGTAATGAATACTCTGGATTTTCCTTTTCACTATGTCCCACAATTCTTAGGGCATTTTAGTTAGAGATATTCCCTATGAAGGATGTGACTGATGTGTCGTGTTGATCCAAACTCTCTCAGTGATTTGATAAAGACCCTCTTCTACACTTAGTGAAAATTACGTTTATTAATATGAATTAGTGTTTCACCAAAAGCGATCAGACTGAGTCTGTTCAGTTATCACTGATGATCTTTCTTATAAACATTCATATGTATTAGTGTTTCATTATCAGCGATCAGACTGAGTCTGTTCAGTTATCGCTGATGATTTCTATGTAAACGTAATCCCTGAAGACAAGTTTCGCGTCAACAGATGTTCATAGCTGAATCGAAGACGAAGCTACTGAACAAAGTCAAGTCTGATAGTGACCTGATGCGGAGATCAGTGAAGCAAAGAGGACTCTACTCATACGCGAAGAAACCTGAGGAAAAGCTTCAGCGATAGCTGAACTTCTTTGTATCTCTGAAGGAAGAGATATTCAGCGATCGATGATCACTTAGCTTATGCCACAAGTCTTTTTTGTCTTTCCCTGCACACCCAGTACGATGTGTCAGAACGGACATACCTCTGCCATAATTCGTACAACAACTCTGTCAACTACACTGTTCATGATGCGGCCGAAAGCATGTATCCCAAAGTTAGACTCTCTCTGCCAATCAAAGAAAGATACGTGTAAAGTGCCCTGCCATGCATTTAATGCATAGGGTATAAATAGAAAGATTATCTCTCCATCTGGAGAGTGCGCTCCCCTTAAGCCTTCATCTTTCTCAAATATAGAAACCCTTGTTTTCTATACTTCTCAAATCCCCATTCTCTATATTCTTGAGCAACCATCTTAGTGTTTTCTTATGTTTGTTTAGATTGAGTTTTACTTAAACTTATTCTGCAACAGACTTGTAAGTTGTGTTTGATTTATCAATAAACAATTTATTAAACTTTAAATTATGTGTTTGTATTCAACCCCACCCTTTCTCCAAACTTGTTAAGCACCTTCGGGACCAACAAGTGGTATCAGAGCAGATTGTTTAATCTAATAAACAAGATCTTGATTTATTCTCTTCCTTGCTATTCTAAAATGGCACTTAACACAAACACAAACTACTATGATAATGGTTCACTTTCTAAACCTCCTCGATTTAGCAGAGATAACTTTTCTCTCTGGAAGAATCGAATGATGCTATTTCTTGAAGGTGCATATCCCACTATACCTGAGTACGTAGCAAATGGACCCTATGAACCTGTCCAAATCATAGATGTCGTTCCAGCTACTACCACCACTCCTGCTATTCCTGAACGCTATGTTGTTAAGGAAATTAGACAATGGAGTGATGAAGACAAAAAGAAGGTTGGTATAGATGCAAGGGCAAAGACCATTATCTCTATGGCTCTGCCTGATGAAGTTTTCCATTCCATCATGCATCTTAAAACTTCTAAAGAAATGTGGGAAACCATATGTGTTCAATATGAAGGCACCACTGAAATCTAAGAGACTCGAAAGATTAACTTGGTAGGACAGTATGAAAGTTTTATCGCTGGTAAGAAGAATCTCTCTCTGATGTTCATCAGAGGTTTAACTGCTTAATCATTGATCTAATAACTGTTGGTAGGACCTATTCTAATTCTGAGATCCTAACAAAATTCTTAGAATGTCTTCCTGAATGTTGGGACAGTTATTCAATATGTCTCAAGCTGACAAAAGACATAAATTCTCTTTCTCTCAGCACCTTGTATGGAATATTGCTCAACTATGAGCAATCAAATCTCTTGAAGAAGAATCTTATAAAAGATTCTAAAGACTCCAAAAGCACTCCTGTTGCTTTAGTCTATTCAGAGATAATTCCATCTCAGCGATCTACTCTCCGTATCACTGAGTTAGATTATGATTCTGAGGATCTATCAGACACTGATCTTTCAGAGTTTGATGAGTCCTTAGCACTCTTGACAAACTCTTTTAAGAGATTTGCAAGAAAGAGCAATTTCCGAAGAAATAAGCCTCTATCTCTTACTGACAAACCAAAATCAATCCCTATTGATAAGGCTACTGCTACTTGCTTTAACTGTGAAAAGATTGGACACTTTTCAAGTGAGTACAGGTCAAAGAAAGTCTTCAAACCTTCTAACTCGAGAAGATCTAGCGACGAAAAATACCTTAAACTAAAAGAAAATATCAAAAGTTGAAAAACTGCAAGAGAAAAGGTAAAGGTCTCATCGCTCAAGAACATGACCGGGTTAAATCAGAAGAATCAAGTTCTGATGAAGAAGAACTCGCTAATCTCTGCCTCATGGCTGAGATTAAAGAAGAAGTGGAAGAACCAAATGAAACTTCTATGAGTTATATATCATCTCAGGTATCTATCTCTACTAATCCCTCTCTACCTGAAGCAGAGAGAAGTCGCGCTGTTGATGTGCTGACGATTGATCTATACAATGCTCTAAATGGCAAAACTCTAGCTGAGAACAAAAATATTGATTTAACTGAACAGCTAGAGAAATGTCATGAAAAGATCATAGAACTAACTCTTTTAGAGGAAAGTTTGAAAGATCAAGTCATTGTTAATGAAATCATCAGCATTGAACGCGAACAAGTCATCGCTGCTCTAAAAGCAGAAAAGGCTACTATTGAAGGATGGTGCAAATCCTCAACAAAGATCAGTGAGATTATAAGTGCTCAGATCCCTGCCAGTGATAGAATTGGTCTTGGTTTTTGGAAACCACATGATGAACCTAAAGAAGATAGTTCCATGCTTAAGTTTGGAACGTTTGTCTCTTCTATCCCTGACACTTCTCAAGCTCAATGCTCTTCATCATCTTCTTCTAATCATGTCCCTAAGGAAATATCTAAAGGCTCTAAACCTGCAGATAAAGGAAAATCTATTCTTTATCCTCAGAAGGCTACCAAGAAAGCAAAGTTGAAAGTTCCTTCTAAACCTTCAGTAAAACAATCTTCTAGATCTGTGATAGAAATCTTTAATCTCTGTCCTCAAAAGATGAATATTGATCTTAAGCCTAAGAGATCTGAAGAAATGAAAATTCCTCCCAGATCTTATGCTAAAGGCATTCTTGGAGCTGGACCTGCTCATCTTAAGTTCTCAAAACCTTCTACTCATGGTCCTAAAACCACATTCAAATATAGAAAATGCTATCATTGTGGATTTACTGACCATATTTCAAGAAAATGTCCAACTGCCACTAAAGCTGATAAAACAGGTAATGTGAAGATGAATGCCTCCAAGACTGAGAAGGTCACCAAAGTTGAGAAATCTACCAAGGTGAAAAATACCACTAAGTTTAAGAAATTAACCAAGGTGATGGTTACCACTGAATCTGAATCTTCATCTGCTGTGAAGATTGTTGAACCTTCCATCTCCACTAACCCTAAAGGACCCATTGAAAAGTGGGTACCAAACAAAGCTAAATCTTCCTTATGTTTGCAGGGATCAAAGGGCATCTGGTATCTTGATAGTGGATGCTCACGTCATATGACAGGACAAAAAGACCTGATCACTGAATACAAGGAAGAGAAAGGACCCTCTGTGACCTTTGGTGGAAATCGAAAAGGATATACCCGAGGGTTTGGTGTCCTCAGCAATGGGACAACTACCTTCAGAAGAGTCGCTTATGTAGATGGACTGAAGAACAATCTTTTGAGCATCAGTAAGCTATGTGACAAAGACTATGAATTTCGCTTTACCAAGAAAGCATGTTCAGTGGTAAATGAGAAAATAAAACTTGCTCTCAGTGGTTATCGTAAAGAAAATGTCTATGTAATAGATATGGACTCTACTACTACTGAAAACATATGTTTTCTTTCTAAAGCCTCCTCTGATGTCAACTGGCTATGGCACAAAAGGCTCTCTCATCTAAACTTCAAAACCCTGAATTCTCTCTCATCAAAGGAACTGGTTTCTAGTCTTCCTCAACACTCATACGTTAAAGAATCTCTCTACTCAGAATGTGAAAAAGGAAAATAGATGAAAGCTAGTTTCAAGTCTAAACAATTTTCCTCAGTGACAAGTCCTCTTCAACTCTTGCATATGGATTTGCTTGGCCCTGTCAACATCCAATCAATAGCTGGAAAGAAATATACACTTGTCATTGTAGATGAATACTCTAAATACACCTGGGTTATCTTTCTTCACTGCAAGAGTAACACTCCAGATGAACTGGTATCTTTTGTTAAAAAGATGGAAGTGCTGAATAATCTTACTGTTCGTTCAATAAGAAGTGATCATGGAACTGAATTCAAAAACAGTTCTCTGAACAATTTCTTTGAGAACAAGGGAATTTCTCACAATTTCTCTTCAGTAAGAACGCCTCAGCAAAACGGAGTCGTTGAAAGAAGAAACAGAACGATCATTGAAGTTGCTAGATCAATGCTCAGCGATTCTCACCTACCTACTCAATTTTGGGCAGAAGTTGTAAACACTGCATGTTTACTCAAAACAGGTCGCTGATAGTAAAGCGATTTGGATAGACAACTTATGAATTATTTCATGGAAGAAAACCATCTATCAGTTTTCTTCATGTCTTTGGTTGTCAGTGCTTTATCTTAAACAACAAATATCAACATGGAAAGTTCGATCCAAAAGCGGATGACGCAATATTTCTTGGATATTCCTCTATCTCCAAAGCCTATAGTGTTTTCAACAAAAGAAGACAATTTGTGGAAGAAACAATTCATGTCACCTTTGATGAAACTCGCTCGGCGAACTCTAAACCAATCACTGACAATGAATAGTTAAATGCTTGGATGTTTTCTCATTACAGAGAAACATAACCTTTCTTCTCAAACCATCAGCACTCTGATCCTCCAGCTGCTGATGATGATCCAAACATCATACCTCCAAACGCTGAATCTATATCATGGGTTTCAGCTGAGACTCTAAACACACTTCCTCCATCAGATCCATCTTCGTCTAAAAACCTCTCAGAAAACAATGGTCTATTTGACACTCAATTATTTGTTGATGAACCTTAGGCTTCTTCATCAATGAACATTCCTATTGTTGATCAAACCTCTGAAATGAGCGATTATGTTCCTGCTCAGCGATGGACCAGAGATCACCCCATAGATCAAATTCTTGGTGATCCCGATGCAGGTATTCAGACACGACGAAGTTCAGGTAATATCTTCCTCTTTGTCAACTTTATTTCTTTAATAGAGTCAAAGAAGACTAATGATGCCCTCAGAGATCCAAACTGGGTCAGCGCTATGCAAGAAGAGCCGACTGAGTTTACTCGTAACAAAGTTTGGAATCTTGTTCCTAGACCATCTGATAAAACTGTTATAGGCACCAAATGGGTGTTTAGAAACAAGTTAGATGAACATGGAACTGTAACCCGCAACAAGGCTCGACTTGTTGCTCAGGGATACCGACAAGAGGAAGTCATAGACTATGATGAAACCTTTGCCCCTGTGGCTAGGCTTGAAGCAATTCGACTCTTCTTAGCTTATGCAGTTTACAAAGACTTCATTGTATATCAAATGGATGAAAAATCAGCGTTCCTAAATGGAAAGCTAAATGAAGAAGTCTATGTAGAACAACCCCAGGGTTCTATGAACCTAAGCATCTAAATTATGTTTATAAATTGGATAAGGCTCTCTATGGTCTAAAACAAGTCCCTCGTGCTTGGTATGATACTCCCTCATCTTTTCTTATCTCTGAAAATTTTGAACGTGGCAAAACTGATAATACATTATTTTTTAGAAAGATAAAAGGTCATATCATTCTTGTACAAATATATGTCGATGACATCATATTTGGTTCTACTAACCCGTCTCTATGTACTTGCTTCGCTGAAAGAATGAAGAAAGAATCCAAAATGAGTATGACGGGTGAGCTAACGTATTTTCTTGGTATTCAGATTAAACAATCTGAAAAAGGTACTTTTATCAGCCAATCAAAGTATGTTAAAGATATGCTGAAGAAGTTTGATCTAACACAAACTTCAGCGATGAAAACTCCTATGGCACCTCCTCTGACACTAAACAAAGATCCTTCTGGAAAACCTGTTAATGTCACTGCCTATAGAGGAATGATAGGCTCCCTGTTGTATCTAACAGCGAGCCGACCTGACATCATGTACTCTACCTGTTTATGTGCTCGTTATCAATCTGAACCCAAGGAATCCCATCTGATCGTTGTATAGCGAATCTTCAGATATCTGAAAAGGAACTCCTAACCTCGGTCTTTGGTAGACTCAGGGTTCGATCTAATTGGATATTCTGATAGTGATTTTGCAGGATGTAAACTCGATAGAAAAAGTGCTACTGGTGGATGTCAACTCCTAGGAGGAAAGCTGGTAAGTTAGACAAGGAAAAAGCAAAATTCAGAGTCCATTTCCACAACTGAAGCTTATTATGTATCCGCTGGAAGTTGTTGTGCTCTGGTATTATGGATGAGAAATCAACTATTAGACTATGACCTTCATCTATCAAAGATTCCAATCTATTGCGACAGCACTACTGCTATCGCTATAGCAAATAATCCAGTACTGCGTTCAAAGACGAAACACATAGAGATCAGAAATCATTTTATCAGAGATCATGTGATGAATGGTGATATTGAACTTCACTTTATCCCCACTGACTATCAGCTAGCTGATTTGTTTACCAAACCTCTTGAAGCGACAAGGTTCAACTTTCTCATCAGCTATCAGAGTAACTCTTCATCTTTCCCGCATTATGTCAGTATTTCTAAGTTCCCCTTTATCACTTAATCTCTGAATAAATTTCTGACTCTCAGGTATGTTCTCTCACTCTCAATCACTGAATATTCATTCAGTAAGACATTTTTCAAAAATAACAACTTTAATCACTGATAGTTCTTCAAATGATTAAAAGCTTTTTTTGATAAATCAATCACTGACATTTCTCATCAATGATCCTTTTGAAAAGAAAAATCAATCTCTGAAGTTTATCAGATATTCTTTCAAAATGAAAACCTATCTCTGACTTTTCTTCAGAGATAATTTCAAAAAGGACACGTTTTTCTCTCTCCTATGACGTCATTTGAACCGACAATCCACGACATGCCTTTTTCTGACACGTTCGCCATTGCCCTTCTATCCAATCAACTTCTTAAAACGTGTCCATGTCATGATGAGCATTTGTTTTCTCGCCTCTCTCTCTCTCTCTACATATAAAAGGAATGCCTTTTCATTCTTTTTTTTTTACACTTTCTGGAAATCTTTTCAAGCAAGAATTCTCTCTCAAGGCATTTCAAGTAAACAACTCCTTCAAGAGCAACAGGTTACTTTGTTCACTTTTTCTTCGTAAATTTTGTTACAAAGTCCTAAATATATTCCATCATTATGGGTTTTTCACAAGATTTCTTAAACATTAAAATCATTTTTTTTTATTTTATTGATTCAAACCTGTAATTCCAAGATCACTAGAACTTCTAGAGAGAGAAAGTAGATAGAGAGACAATAGGAGCGTAAGATACGATTTCTATTGATAGTGCGTGTCAGGTACTTACAACCAACAAGACCAAAGAGACTTAAATACCCTTGGTCAGATACAATACTGATAAGCACTAAACACAGTATTGACCAAGTCCTATAAATACAATGATTACTATAAAATCAGACCGAACAATCCCCCCCTTGGTAATCATTGGCGCTTTGGTCTTCAAAAAATTATCTTCTAAATCAGCACGGACCAACAAAGCGACTTTGAGAAGCTTTCTGACTTTCAAAGAAAAAATTTCTTCTTAGCATCTTGCAGATTGAAATTTTCTTTGCTGCTTAAGCTCAAGACGATACACCTCTTTTGAATGATCTCGAATGAACTGTGATGTTCGGAGCAGGAACAACAAAAGAATTTGATGTAGCTGAGAGAATAGAATCTTTGAGCGAATCTTGATTAGCAGATAATCTTTTGAGCTCTTTGTCTCTTAAACTTCTCCTTGACTTCTCCCCCTCATGACCTTGATGATCTTGATCAACTTGGTCATGTAAATGTTGGAGACGAGACAGCGTAAGATCTGCAAAATTAAAGAAACAGAGAAAACAGGGAAGTTTGCGCTTCATGTTGGAGGCGCAAACCAAGGTTTGCGTTTCATGAAAGAAGCGCAAAACAAGGTTTGCGTTCCACATGGGACGCGCAAAGCAAGGTTTGCGTGTCATGTGGTAGGCGCAAATCTGCCTTGGAAATTTTTTTACAATTTTAAGCTCTTTGACTCCCCCTACATAAATGCACTAGATAAGACAATTCAAGATAGCATTCATGTAAAGAAAAACAGACACTCCCCCTCAAAAACAGATATAATCTTTGAAATACATTCTCTTTGTTCACTCCCCCTTGAATAATGCATAAACCCATTAAAATATATTTATGAGAACACAATGATCAAATATTAATGTAGAAAGAAAAATATACTGAATTTAAATTTTGAAACAACTAAACATATAAAATTTTAAACACTAAACAAATAAATTTCAACAGAGTAAAATATTACAAATTTATCAATCATTGGAAATCAAACATATGTTGTAGGATACAAGAACGAGTTTCATTGCATATCAAGTTAAGACATGTTCAGTTTCAAAAACTTACAGCAATCTATTCAGTGTGCTCACATGCAAATCTTCAATTAGCTTCAAGAAAATGCAATTCTAAAAATCTTATAGAGAACTTTGCATGTACTGACACTAAGTCATCAAAAACTAAGACTTTCACAAATTTACAGGTTTGTCGCAACTCAAATATATCACCAAGTATCATGAGATGTGTGCTCATTGGCATCTTTTAGCAGTGTGCTCATTGGCATCTTAACATGAGTGTGCTCTTTGGCATCTTTTAAGCTCGTGCACTTTGGCATCTTTTGATCAAAAAGTTTATTAAGTAAAGAACATGCCGTAAATGTAACTTTCTATCTAACCCTATTGCAGGATTTGGGTCAGCCGCTCCCAGACCAGTTGGCCTTAGGGGACTAGGTGTCAAGCACCCCTTGGAACTTACTCTCCCGGATCAGAAAGGCTACATCGACATATCCTAAACCCATTCATACCAGTAAAACATGACTTTCGATCTGATTCTATAGAAGGATTTCTGTTCGATTACTCCCAGACCAAATGACCTTAGGGGACCAGATGACAAGCATCCCATGGAACGTACTTTCCCAAACCAGAAAGGTCACAGGTACAAACTTTTAAACTTATAGATATCTGTATTTTAAGAATTTAATATTCATCTCAATTACTCAGATCAACGTCTAAATGCTTAGCCCATATTTTCATTCCAATCTATAATTCTGATCATTTAGGTAGTCTAAGCAAAGTAAACTATAAAAATTCCGACTCACATATCTTCAAAGCATTGATAAAAGTTTCAAACATGTTGCTGACTTTTCGACTTTTGTAAGACTTGAAATTTGACCATATAAAAACTTTAATATAAACAAAAGAACTTGAAAATTTATCCTAGACACATATTTTATTCAAAAGAAAGAAAAAATGTAAAACTTTACTTTATAGAATAAAATTTGTAAAAATTTAAACTTTTAATAGATATTTAGTTCGAACAAAATAAAATTCAACTATTTCATCTTTTACATTGAAGAAAATAAATTTGTGTCTCATATTAAAAGAAAATTTTGGGTAATACAAATTCATGAGATAGATAAACAAGCTCAGATTCTTGAAACATTGAGAAAAACTAGAATAACATCATTATCAGAGATAAATGCAGCGGAATTAAAATTGATGTACTCACAATATCTCATTAAGTCAGAAGCTTAATCATTGAAGAACGAGTTCTAAACTGTTGTGTTTAGAAGTCGTAGTCTATGAAGTGCGGGTCCTGAGCTGAATTACTCAGAAGCCAAATTTCTCTTACTCGCCCTTAACATGTGATGCTTGCAACTTTAAATCAGATAAAGATTTAGGAACCCACTTGAATTTGGGCCCATGTTTGTTAGTTGCAGTTCTTATGGGGAAATAATGAGCATATTTGAAATTTAAAGCATGAGGAATATGATCAGAGAAATAATCACAACTATCAGAAGATAAAGCATGATCATCTGAACTAGAATCAGAAGACGAATATGAGACATTTTTGGAAATTTGAAACATTTGCTTTATAGAGTATTTTGAAACTTTATTACAAACAGCAAATGAATCACTATTATAAAATTTGTCTACACATCGATCTCCAACAAACATAGAATCAGTTGATGTCCGCCTAGCTCTCCAGATCTGCTTCTTTGACTGGCTCACAGTCCTATCTGAAATAATAGTATCGAAAGAATTAGAACAGTCAGAAAGAATTGTATCTCGTTTCTTCGACTTCTTTGACCGTCTTCTTTTACGCTTAGGTTTATAATATTGATAATTGAGCGTCAAAGAGTCATCAAGAATATTAGACTTAATATTTAAATCAGAAGAAATAAATTTATCCAAGCAACCAATATGACCAACTAATAAATCTGAATTTCCCTCGGAGTCTGAATAATTTTGAGAAAAGATTTTAAAATTTGAAACTTACTTTTTATTTTCCTTAGAATCAGAAGATAAGTTAGAAATAGAATCAGATTTTTGAGAAAATAAATTTTCTTCAAGACTAGACGTCATGAAAGAAAGAATTAAATCAGATTCAATTTTCTTCAAAATATTTTGATCTTCTATCTGATCTTCAAGATCTATGATTTTTCCTTCTAATACTAACGGAGAAGTATATTTCTTCGAATCATAAATGATTGGAGAAATATTTCCTTTATCAGAATCAGGTGCAAAAGGAGCAATAAAATCATTAGACATTGAAGATTTGATAGGAGATATATCTTTTAAAACTCTTTTTCCTCTTCTTGAATTTTCAGGAAAATATTTTGCATTTTTGGACGTATAAACAAAAGGAATTTCATTTTTCTTTTTATATATTCTTTTCTCATTTTCGAGATCTAACACTTCCTTTTCACTAGTCCAATGAAATTTGAACTGAGGAGCATAATGAGCAAGTGTCGGATAATCGTATTTATATAAGATGGAAACTTCGTCTATTACTTTGTTTAAAAATTGAGGATTATCAAAACCAAGTCCCCATCTCTGTTTTAAAGCCTCTTCACTCCTCGGCTTGTTCATATAAATTGTTTGTTCATATTGGTCTCTTCGATAAAGCTTTTCTTCTAACTTAATTATTTTATCTGAAAACTCATCTTTTAATTTGGTCATGTCAGTCAAAGATTCAAGATAAGTTTTGTTTGAATTTTCCAAAGCATCCAATTTCTTTTGAAAGATGTCTTTAGTATTTTCTAAAATAGATTTTTCATCCTTCAAAGAAATTTTCAGCTTTTCAATTAAATCTGACTTTTTAGAATTTAAAACTTTTTCAGATAAAAATTTAGAGCACAAATCAGATAAAGCATTAATCATGATTTTAAACTGGGAGGTAATAAAATTGTAGTCAAATTCAAAATATACCTCATCCTCATCAGTATCAGAATCATCTGACTGGTCATCTACGACTAAGCACATCTGAGCGATCTCTACGTTCGAAGCTTCGTTGTCAGAGTGATCCAACCAAAATTCTTCCTCGACTATCAAAGCTGATCCACTTTCTCTTTTCTCAGCCAGTTCCACTTTCTTTCTGTAGTATGCCGAATCCCTAACCACCTTTGCTCTACACTCCTTTGACATGTGACCCGGCTTTCCGCAGTTGTAGCAAGTAGCATTCTTTAGCTCAGGTACTTTCACTTTAGTACTGGAAGTGAAGCGAGAATAGTTGGAACCCGACTTTGGTTGGAACTTCTTTTGGTAGTGCTGAGAAAGAAGGATCATAGCTTTCTGTAAGGCCTCTCCATCGTCATCAGTTGATCCGGTGTAAGCATTATCAGACAACGCTTGTTCATTCAGTTGCTTCGTGAGAAGAGCAACCGGATCAACTGTTTTCTTGTTCTTTTTATCCAGTTTGGCCTTCTTTACCAGTACCAAACTCTCATCAGTCAGCAATATCTCATACAGTTCTTGAATCTGCATTGTTGAGATCCTAACATCGTTCCTCATTCTATGACATGCTTTATTCCACTCAGGTTGTAAAGCATTCAGAAACTTCAAGTTAGCCTCCAATTCAGTGTTGGTAACTTTAATCTTGTAAAGATCATTGATAACAGCCCAGAATCGATCAAACACACTCTTCAAACTTTCCCCATCCTTTGCCTGAAACTTTTTCAAAGTTGTTCATGTATCTGGTCTGTCGTAACTGAGTAGACATTGCAGAACCAAGCATAATTTTCTCATGTTGTGTCCACATCAGCATAGGGTTATATTTGAAGCAATCGACTCTATTATAGATGGAGTTGGGAAGAGCTAGAATCAGATTTGATTTAGCCTGACTGTCTGCTTTTTATCTTGATAGCTCTTTTTCGTCATATTCACTTAAAGGTGTTTCAACTGCTGTAGCTGGAGTAGTAGCAGTAGCTGGAATCACTTTCATTTTCCTCACCATAGGACCCTCATACAGAGATTTCATCATGTTATCCCCATTAGGTTGCCTTTCAATAAAGTTGATAAACCGATCCTGCCACTGTTCGAATTCGTTCTCATTGATTAGTACTGGTGGACGAGTATCAGACCCCAAAGACATCATGAGGTCATTCTTGTAGATATGTGCTTCCAAAGACATCTTGATAAAATAATCAACTTGAAGTGAATGACCGTCCCAAACTATATATCAGAAAATCAAAAATCAGATTATATTGAAAATTTTCAAAAAATATTAAAAATTGACAATTTGAAAAACACTTGATATGACACAAAGTTTAAAAAGAAAAAAAAAATTTAGATGACACACTAAAAAAAATTTCCAGACTTTGCGGGTGCCTTGAGGAACGCAAGGTGGAAGTAAATTTTTTTTTTTTTTTAAACTAAGACAGGGAGACGCAAGATGAGACTTTGCGGGTCTAACAAGAAACGCAAACTGAACTTCGCGGGTGCCTTGAGGAACGCAAGGTGGAACTTTGCGGGTCACACTAGAAACGCAAAGTGAACTTTGCAGGTGCCTTGAGGAACGCAAGGTGGAACTTTGCGGGTCACACTAGAAACGCAAAGTGAAATTTGCGGGTCTAACTAGAAACGCAAAGTGAAGCTTTGCGGGTCTAACTAGAAACGCAAAGTGAACTTTGCGCGTGTAGTAAGATCCGAGAACCTGACTTTGCGTGTGTCACTTGAGACGCGCAATGAACTTTGCGGGTCTAATGTGAACCGAAAATGCAAAGTATGATGAATGAGGCGCAAAGCATAAGAATGAAACGCAAAGTTGTAAGAACAAACGCAAACCGCAGAAACTCAAGAAAAAACTAGCAAAATTAAACGAAAACAAGAAATTTATGGAAGAAAAGCATACTCTGAGTTTCGAAAACAACTTTAAAACACCTTTCAACAAACAAATTCAATTAAAACACAATAAAACTCAAAAATCAATGATGAAATAGTAAGCAGGCCGACTTTTTCCAGAAAATCATAAAAACACAAAATCGATGATCTAAAACCGTTTTTCTTGCAAAATAGTATGAATCAACAACGATCTTCTATCAAAAACGAAACTAAAGACACAAAATTCAAAGCAATTCAATCACAAACACATCCGAATTTGATGAGAAATCAAGAAAACGAGATTTTCTTGAAAAATTCAAAAAAATCGATCAAATTTTCGATTTCGATCACTAATTCAGATTCAGTAAAACAATATCTCAATTCTCTCAAGATCTAGCAAGCTCTGATACCAATTGTAATTCCAAGATCACTAGAACTTCTAGAGAGACAAAGTAGAGAGAGAGACAATAGGAGCATAAGATAGGAATTCTATTGATAGTGCGTGTCAGGTACTTACAACCAACAAGACCAAAGGGACTTAAATACCCTTGGTCAGATACAATACTGATAAGCACTAAACACAGTATTGACCAAGTCCTATAAATACAATGATTACTATAAAATCAGACCTAACAAAACCCTTTGTTTTCTTCATGTTCTTTCTTATTCAAGAACAATGTTTATTCTCAAAATAATTAAAAAATTTCCTATGTTTCTTTCTGAAAACAAAAATTGGTAAAAATAAATTTTGACTCTAAACCTTTCTATCTATCTTTTCTCCTTCTTTCCATATTCAGAAATGGCACAAACATCTTTCATTGCTTCCAAGACTATCAAGTTTTCTCTCACTGAATCTGAAATACCCAAGAACAATCAACTTGCACACTTTGACTTCGATGCTATCAAATACCCAAACTTGGTGGAAGCAGCTCAATTCTTGAAGTAGTCGTGTCTTGCTTACGCGATCACTGTGGATCCTAAACCATCCAAAACTCTTCTACAACAGTTTTGGTTCACTACTGACGAAACCACCATCACCAACAAGAAAGGTGAACTGGTTCCTGCTCTCTCCTTCTGCACTGATTTAGGACCGGGCATGATGACTGCATACAGTCTGAGGAAGTCACCTCGATTCCCTGAGAAACCTAAGGGTGGATTCAATGCCCTCCCCACTGATGTTGAACTCATCCAGTTTCTGGATGATATGGAATACTGTTGGGACAACAAGCCTCGCTCAACCATTCCCAACAAGCGCTTGACCATCATTAAGAAGGCAAACATGCCTTTCCAACTGAACTACATCTTCTCACACATCATTCAATGCATGAGTGGGAAGAGTGGCTCACTGGATCAGGCAAGCAAAGTTCAGCTCCAAATGGCTTACTCTGTGATCGCTGGCAAGAACTTTGCCTACGCTACTGCTATCTTTGACGATCTCAAGTCAAAGATAGAGAAGACAGATAGGGATCCCAAGATTCTCTATGTATGGTTCAGTTGTGCATACATAAAGTTTCTATACCCTGACACTTATCCTACTACACAAGATGGTTCTTTCGCAAAAGTGGGTCAATGATCGTTGGAGCTCAAGACGGTCGCCAACGAGGTAAGTATCTCAACTCTACGCTCCCGTCTCTCTCTCTCCACTCTTCTTCTTCTTCAGTGGTCATGCCGGAAGTTCCTTCTCTAGCTAACCCTGCTGCTAAAACCGCTTCCAAAAGACCATCAGCTAGTCTTTCTGGTCCTTCGAAAAAGGCCAAAACGACTAAGGAGTCTATCGCCCCTAGCTCAAGGCCTGAGGTAGTTTCTCAACAAACTACCTTGTATGGTTTTGTGGGTCTCTCCTCCACATCTTCAGTTGTTACCACAACAACCGTGCCAGTGATCTCGGTCGTTGCCACAACATCAGTAAAGCCACCAACCATCTCAGTTCAACAACAAACTGAGGTAACCACCCAAATCCCAACTTCTTCTATCCCCATTACTCTTCCTCCCATTTCTTTGGTCTCTAACCCTCCATCTCTCAAGTAGTAACCTCAAGTTACATTTATAGGACCTGATGCTCAAACCTTTGAAAGAGATATGCAATTTTTCAATATGTTTGAACCATCAGGTATACCTAAACCCACAAATCAAACTCCCATCTCTCCATATAAGCATGTTTCTCAGAAACTAACTTTTCTTTCAGGTCCTAATATGGCAATTGTTGACTCTCATGTCAACCGTTTGGGTGTCAAGGTGGATTCTCTCACCACCTCCATCAACGAAACCACCAGCCCTGTCAATAACGCTGGTGAAGAGCTGAAGAAACTGACGGCTGCTTGCTCCTCAAAATCTGAAGCCTCCCAAGTCTCAACTCTTCAGGGAGAGCTTGTCAAAGTCAAGGAGGACTTGGTCATCAATCACCAACAAACTCAAATTCTTCAGGGACGTGTTGGTACTCTCAGTAAGGACGTCCAGGATTTTTCTAGCAAGATCGATTCCTGAACATCCATACTACAGCAGGTTCTGGATAAGCTGAATGCACCAGCTCCGATGCTCACACCTTCTTTCATGGACGAAGACCGAACCTCTCTAGATGTCGCTGTTGAATTTATTCATCACACTACTTCAGATATCCCTGTGATCGAAGGTCGTCTAGATCGTTTGGAGGTTGAAGTCTGTTCGTTGGCCACTGCAAAAACTACCTCTCGCATTGATGACCTCTCCCTCAATGATAATGACAAAGAGGGGGAGAAAGATCTTGAAGAAATTGCAGAGGAAGCAACTGCTGAGGTTCACTCGAAAGAACCTCCCTCTCATGTTGAGGGGGAGAATGTTAGATTGATATTGTATTCAAGATTAAAAGTGAGGGCCTGTATTGTAATTATGTAATAGTTTAGGTGTTTGGTTGTAAAGTCAACATGAGTTGACTTAGTATAAATAGTTTTGGTTCTTGTTAGATTTGTAATCACGCACACATATAAGAAATCAGAGTCTGGGTAAGGAAGAACTCGCACACACATAGTGAACGTATGTGATACATGTAATTACGTGTTAGATATATGACTTTGATGTAATTCATGATAAAATCAATAAAAGGATTGTTATCTACATGGTTCTGTGTGTATTATATGCTAGTATCTGGGACACAATTGGTATCAGAGCGAGAAATCTAACAATTTGAGGTTTACGAAAAGTCGAGTTCTGTCGTAGTATTTCTTGATTAATTTTTGCACAAAAAGTGAGTTTTTGTTGAAATTGATGATGAATTAGTGGTCGAATAGTGTTTTAAAATAGTTTTGTTGTATTGAATTTCAAAGAAAAACAACATTTAATCGTGAATTAGAGATTTTTTGTTGGTTTTGTTCGAACGAGTTATCGCCTCACTGTTTGATTGAATTGATTGTGCAAATGTGTGAATTTGTTCTTAATATTGCATTGGATTGTTATTTGGACTAATCTTGTTGATTATGTGAAGTTACAGCATTGGATTTGGAGTTTTGGATCGATTTCAGGACCAAAATCGATATTTTTGGACTGTGTAGTCAAGAACTCGCAAGATTCATAGGATTCGTATGAAGAACTCGTTAACTTGACAGAATTCACATACAGATTTCGCAGAATTTCATTTCTGAATTTTTAAGTAAAGAATTCCCAACAGTGCATCTTACGAAATATATAAGAATTCGCATATTTTTCTGATAAAAATCTTAAGGACGGAATTTGTATCTCTCTCTGTAACGAAAAGCTAAAATTCGTGAAAGTCATTTTTGCGAAAAGTTGTGTTTTCAAAAGTTTAAGCGAAGAATTCGCCATTGTGTCTATTACGAATTCTGAGGAATTCGCTACTGTGTCTATAGCGAAAAGTTGGATTTCGCATCACTGAGTGTAACGAATTCTAAGGATTTCGCAATGTTTTTTTCCAAATTCTTCCAAGTCAAGAATTCGTATGTGTTACGAAAAGTTTCTCTGAAATTGTAAAAATTTTCTAAGTAAAGGATTCGTGTCTCTGTAGCTTACGAATTCCTCTTACGAATTCTTGATTGATTTGCGAATTGTGTTTTTGAAAAAGTTCTTAAGTATAGAATTCGCAGAAGAGAGGTTTGCGAATTGTTCATTGTTTATTCTCTCTTGCCTACGAATTCCTGACTTTGCGAATTTCTTAGCTTTGTTTTGCGAATTTCATGAGTTTTACGAATTCTGAACTTGAAATTTTTAGAAATTTCATTTTCTGAACTTTTTCAAGTTTTTCTCAAATTGTTGGGTTCAAAGATCTTTACTAGCTAATATTTTTTCTTGTGTGCAGTATAATACATCTTTTCATCATGCCTTACACAAATGAAAAAGGAAATCCGGTGCTAACTAACAGAGATTGTGCTTTAGCGTACATGCCAGAGATTCCAGCACTCGAAGCTGAAAACAAAAATCTGAAGATTCAGAACTTATCTCTTCTTGATCAAATTAATAGTTTGAAAGATAATAAAGATTTTGTTTGTTCAGAATGCATATCTAACTCAAAGATTAATTTTGCAGGAATTATTGAGTCAAAAGAAAAGGAGATTTTGAATCTGCAAGTCAAGTTGAAAAGTTCTGAATGTTTTAATTCTAGCTCTACATGGTCCAAGAAGGAATCAATGCAAAGAGAGCTAGATGAGCTGAGAAGAAGAGCAAACATTACAAGTGAAACTTGAAAAATTCACAAATCTTTGCTGAAAGAGATAAGCTGAAAGATAAAGTCTTCAGTCTTGAGGTTGAGATTAACATGATGAAGGAGAAAGCAACCCAAGTCAAAGATAACATAAAAGCACAAGATGAGATAAAGAAGATTGAGAAGAAGAGAAAGGATTTAGAGAAAGACAATGTTGAGCTGAAGAAGAAAGTATATGAATTTGAAGTTCAAGTTGATAAAGAGACGAAAGAAAAAGAAGGGCTTGAGAAAGAAAGGAAATCTTTTGCTCAAAAGTTTTCTGAATTCTCAAGAAAAGCATTTGAGGAGAAGAAAGTAGTGGAGCTTAAATGCATAAAGCTTTCTCAACAAGTTTCAGACTTCGAGAAAGTAATTATCTTGGAAAGAGAAAAGTTTGAAAAAGAGAATAAGAAGATAGTTGAACAAAAGAGTTTAGAAAAAGATTTTACAAAAGAGAGAAAAGTGTTTGAATGTAAGATAGAAGAGCTTGCAAAGAAGCTATCTGAGCTGTCAACAAACATTCTGAAGAAGAAGAATGCCAAATCTGAATTGCATAAGAAGTTTGACATACTGTCAAATGAAAGAAACTGTTTGACTACAAAGATCAAAGAACTTGAGGAGATCATGTTCAAGGAGAAATTGACTGAGTACAAAACGCCAAAATCAATTGCTCAATCCCCAAGAGATGATCCATCTACATCCGAATGTTCATTCAAATCAGCTGCAAGTTCAATTTTCTCACATGTTTCTATTAATCCTTTATTTGATTCAACTGACAGTCATACTTCTAAATCTAATGATCAGATTCATCCTTCTAACCTCTTTTATGATAAAAATGTTCATGGTTCAGGTAACATCAAGAAGGACAAGTCTCAGAAGAAAACATCTTGGAGAGGGATAAATGAGAAAGAAAAAGATAAATGGATTTGTAGAGTGAAAGGATCTTCGGAGGAGAAGAAGAAAGACGAAAAATCATTTGGGCATGTATTAAAAGGTAAAAGGAACAATGCTCCAAAAGGTAAAACTTTTGGCAAACCTGATCTGATTTACACTGTCAATCAATTGATCAGGTTAGCGCAAAAGAAAATTAGTTGTTCCTACTGCGGTTCAAATGATTTTGTTAATAAAAATTATGAAAATAGTTGGTATGGTTCTTACTTTATCTCTCCTACTAAAACTACAACTAACAAATCTGGATCCAAATACCAGTGGGTACCAAAAGCTAAACTTGTGTTGCAGGCAAATAAAGACTAAGGGGGAGAAAGAACTAAGGCTTCTGAATAAATCAGTTCAGAACCCGAGCTTCAAAGAACTATGGTTTTTGAACAAAGCAGTTCAAAACCCGGACTTCAATGTTAAAGAGTTGATTTCTGAATTTACTTCAATCCTAGTAATTCAGAACTCGGTTTCATGATTAAGGATTATAGAAATGTTAAGGGGGAGCTAATATGTTTTATATTACTACTGATATATTTTCTGATTTTTCAGGAGGAGATTTCTCTTAAGGAAAGTTATTATTCTCACCGGAGAATAAATGACTTTGGTTTCTGATTACTTCATATCAGAACCCGTACTTCATTGGTAAAACTGATCATTACTATTCTCACTGGAGAATAAGTAATCATGGCTTTTGAATACTAAAGTTCAAAACCCGTACTCAAATGTTTTTCTTTTGATAGGATGCTTAAATGATAACATCTTTTCTAAGAGTTTTTGATTTGAGGGGGAGTTAAATGCTATATCTTTTAGTTAGAGGAGATATGAACTAACTGTACTTTCATTGTCATATTTTTCTGATAAATTGACTTTTTACAGGTATCGAGGGGGAGGATATATGAGGTTTTTGTCTAAGTGAACTTATAGATATATTTTTCTTTACCTTACACTTCATCACTTGTTGAAAGAAGAACAACTTTCACTTGTGCAAAATGGTTTCTTAAATGTTCAAACCACTTCCTATTCTTAAAAGTTTTTCATGAATTGCGAAGTGTGATTTTAAATAATTTTTACTTGGATACATACATGATTATCTGACCGTGTGTTTCTAATGACAAATACTTGTGTGATTGTCATGTCTTTATACTTTGTCAAGTATTCATACACAACGGTTCAGTATTTTTCTTGACTTTGTTATTACCATGTATCAAAAGTTAAATCTTTCTATGGTAATACTCCCGTTTGTATTCACAGTTGTTTGAATCAAACGTCATTTCATTATTTTATGTGCTTTCATTGTTAAAATGTTTATATATTGTTCATATAAACAACATTCGTCTTTGATTTCCCAAAGTATTATTCTTCATAAATTTTGATCTGATCTTAATCATTGTCAGATTCTCAAAAATTTCTATTCTTTCATGATTATTCATTCATATAAAAAGTTTTGAGAAATCTTAAATGCTTAAAGTGCTCAAATTTCATTATGATTCTTAATGAGCATACACATACTGACAAATGATTTCTTGTGCTTAAATGTCAAGAAAATCATTGAGATACGCATTTTTTAGAACAATTACATGGGATAAATGTCAGAGCTTAAACAGAACTTCCATGGATTCACGATAACCAATGTTTCCTACCCCGGAAGTAATCCTTTGAGTAATTGAGGGGAGAGGGGTCAAAAGATTGAGTGTTGGTGTGTGAAGAGGTAAAATGGAAATGAGAGATTGGTTAGATGTGAGCTTAATTGATTAAAAAGAAAGAGGGTGAGAGATCAGAGTAAAAGAATATCAGACTCTGCACCAAATTTCTTTCTGAGTCGGGAAGCCACATAATCTGATTGGTTCACATTTTTTGGTGACCATCATTGAAAAAGGCAGTGAGCCCATGCCAACTCTTGCATACAACCTCACCAGCTACTCATTCTTTTCTCAAAAAAGAGAATGTTTCACATTTTCTGGGGAAGTAGCACATACTCTATTGGTTCTTCACTCGGAAGATACTGATATTGAACAAGAAGGAAAGTTGCCCCACCTTCGACCCTTTATCATGCACATTTGAGTCTATGTATAATCATTGTTGTCTCAATGGTTTACATACTTTGAGCCTTATGAAACACAATCATTGTGCTTAATTCCTTCATACACAAGCACGAGCACACAGAAAATTTGTTTTTCTGTCAGAACATTCATAGAAAATACCATGTGTTTTTTCGATGATTGGATGGAAGTCCTCGGGAGTCAACATCAAACCAGCTCCTTAATTGTACATTCGTTGTACACAATGGCTTTATGCTACTGACAGACATCTCTAATTGTTTCATGTGTTGATTCAGGTTTACCATTCCTATTTTGTCTGAATTTGAAAAGATTCAGATGAATACTTTCATGAATTGACGACTCATTCAGATCAGATAAATTATTCTCTTATCATTCGAAAGGAAGATCATGAAGACTGTGCGAAATTGGTTATTTGGGGGAGATGTTCCAAAGACAGATCTAAATTTGAAGAGTTTTAATGATTTTGATTCTTACAAATCATTAAAAAGGGGGAGATAAATCAAAGTTCAAGTTCAGATAATTACAGATTGTATCAAGAAAAGGGAAAGTTAATTTCAAAGTCAGGTGTCATAATATGAAATGAAAGGGGGAGATGAATCAAAGCTTAAAGTCAAATGTTATATAGTTGATTGATAAAGAGAAAGTAAAGATGGAGAATGTCAAAGCTTTGAAGATTTTTGAAGACAAAGTTGTTTGAAAAGTCAAAATAGAAGGTATCAAAAAGAGAGACACATATCAAATATTATCAAAGTTTGATAAAGATGTCAAAGCTTTCAAGTTGTCAAAGCTGAAAAAGATTCAAAGCTGAAGATTGTTTGTGACGATAAGAAGACCTGAAGATTATCGTCAAAAAAAATTTAATCTTGAATCTAAAGGGGGGATTGTTAGATTGATATTGTATTCAAGATTAAAAGTGAGGGTTTGTATTGTAATTGTGTAATATTTTAGGTGTTTGGTTGTAAAGTCAACATGAGTTCACTTAGTATAAATAGTTTTGGTTCTTGTTCGATTTGTAATCACGCACACAGATAAGAAATCAGAGTCTGGGTAAGGAAGAACTCGCACACACACAGTGAACGTATGTGATACATGTGATTACGTGTTAGATATATGACTTTGATGTAATTCATGATAAAATCAATAAAAGGATTGTTATCTATATGAAAGTCCAAGATCTCTAAATCTTTAGAGAGAGAAAGAATATATGCTCAAAGTAATCAGATGTATTCAAATGAAGTGCCAAAGTTACAAAAACAAAGGACAAAGGGGACTTAAATACCCCTAGCCTTAACAATACTGAATACACAATTAAGAACAGTCTAGGCTAGAAAATAAATACAATGATTACTATAAAAATAGATCTAACAATCTCCTCCTTAGTAATCATTGGCGCCGTGGTCTTCAAAAACAATCTTCTAAACCAACATAGACCAACCAGGCGACTTTGGAGAATCACTGACGCTCTTCTCTTTGACGAAGTCTATTCAGCCCGATTAACACTTCCAAACGTCGCAGAGTGGAGCGGAAATTCAATTTCTCTTGAATTGTATTTAAAGTCTTCTGGAGAAGTCGGATTATCAACCAGATATGCATTAACTCTTGTTTCCAAAAATCTTCTTTTAGCCTCCTTCAGATGTTGCTCCAACTAAAGCTTAATCACCTTTAAAGTTACATCAGAGTAATGAGCAATTTCTTTAAATCTGAGAAAGCATTTTTCATTTGAGCCATTCTTGTACACAACTCCATATGGATCTTCAACTATGGTGAGAAGTGGATAAGACTCTAAGTTTAGTAAGCTTCAGTTAGGCCTCAGAAGATATACAACTGGTTGGAAGCTTTCAACGGCCATCTGGAAATCAAAAACTCTGAAGAATCGGATTTGCCGTCGAATGAATCTTTTGATGACGAACAAAGCTTGTGAAACATCCTGTGATCTATGATAGAGATTCCTGAAATGGTCATATAAGAACTCAATGTCATCTATAGAAAGGTCAGTGAAGTCTGCCTCTGAGAAGTTATACCGCATGCAGTCTCTTCTTTCAACTTCAATGTCATGATACCAGATATTCACAAACTTGTTGATTGTGACACTGATGACTCGAACAATCAAGTGTGGAGAAGAAACAGTATTATTCCTTTTGCGCTGGCACTTAATGAACATTAAGTATTCATATCGATAGGCGTCTGACTCTTTCTCCACTCCAAGAATTGCATAGATGTTGATTACCCTTCTTCTAGAAACAAAGATGTTACTCTGAGTGTCTTCTAGAAAAGCTGATCTGAGTCTTGAAGCCATGTATCTCTGTTGCAAATTCCTCTGTCTCTGTTGTCTAGATAAAGCTGGTCCTT
Organism: Arctium minus; assembly: GCA_954870635.1. Taxonomy (NCBI): domain Eukaryota; kingdom Viridiplantae; phylum Streptophyta; class Magnoliopsida; order Asterales; family Asteraceae; genus Arctium; species Arctium minus. The sequence goes on along the minus strand of OX941085.1, from coordinate 86,204,166 downwards.
CTTCTAGAATAGACGGTGGAATCACAGGATCAGAAGGTGGAACATCAGCTTGTACTCCTGATGACTGACCAAATTCAAATGATCTTGAAGGAATAGTGGTAGTCGGAGCTGAACTAGTAACAGCAGTAGATGTGACATTAGCAGTTTCAGGAACCTCACCATGAGTAGGAAGATCACTGTATAACATTTCTGCTTCTTCTTCATCTTTTGTATCCATGAACACTGAATCATATTCTGTATCATAAATGATAATAATGTCATCACAATCTTCTATCTTCACTTTATAGACTTTTTCATACTTAGAATCATCATCATCATCTGAATTAATTTCAATAATGTTTGAAAAGAAATACTTCATCTTAGATACAATATCAGCATTAGCAACTACAACTGGATTGGAAACAATGCCTGGATCTTCATAAACAACAATCTGCCAGTTTTTCTCTTTGTTCTGCTCAGAAGCTTTGATAAAATCAGACATTGAAGACGAATCAACCCTATCAATCAACAGATTCACCAAATCATTAACATTGCAATCTTCAACATTTTCAGCATTCTGTTCAGATCCACCAACCGCTTCTTCTTGAATTTGATTATCTCTCTCTGACGAAGTTCCTTCCATTCTTGGTCTCTTAGCCATCTCCCCCTCATGGCCTTGATGATCAGGATCATCTTGGTCATGTCGGCGCTTAAGAGACGGTCCGGCCTCAGTTCTGTAGCTTTGTTCCAGACGTTCAACCTTGTTAGAGATATCAGAAAAAGCTTGAGTCAAAAAAGATTTAAGATCAGCAAAACTTGATTGAACTTCTTATCTGAATGCATGAAACTCATGAGATAAAGCAGTAATATGGTCAGATTCAGAAGAAGGAAATGGAGGCGGCGTAGGTTAGAAGTTCCGTAGCAAAGAAATAAGATCTTAATCCTGATGTTGTGGCGGTGGCATAGACAGTAGACGCACATATAGTAGATCAGTCAACTCAGAAATAGGGAGATCATGAAGAGAAGACCTTGAAGATGTACCAGAAGGAGCAGACATAGAAATTCCCGCAGACATAGAAACCACCGAAGGAAACGGAAGAGAAACAATCGGAGAAGTAGTTGAAATCACAGCAGAAGAAGGTTCACGAAGAACTACCCCAGTTGGTCGTCTGAAAGGAATCTCTGGAGGAATGACAGACGTATCAATCTCAGGCATCTTGCATTTGAAGAAAGTCTTCAACTTCAAAATATGTGCTTCATTTTCTGCATCCATTTTCTCTGATAACTGACGAATGACATCATTCAAAGTAGAGAATTTGTCGGAAGAAACCCGAGCTTGATCAGAAGAAAGCTCTACAGCTGGAACTGTTGAAGACTGAATAGCCGCAAGCGAAGTTGCTGGAGCTTGATTTTGTATCGAAGTTGAGGCTTGATCAAATGTTGTATCCAATTCATCTACTTCAAGATGTGCAACATAAGGATTAACAGGAACAGAATCATCTTCAGAGACAAGTTCTGTTGAAACAACCACTTCCGGTGTCCTGATCTTTCTTTCATAAATCCGAATACTCAGTTGATCAGCATCATCACCATCATCACCATCACTATCACTATCAGAATCATCAGTTGCATCTACATCATCATTTTTCCCATCTTTATCATTAGAAATATCAGCATCAGCAGCAGTATCACTAACTTCAGGACCAATATCAGCTAGAACAACACCAATTTGTTGAGATGCAACGATGGTCTCATCTTCTTGTGCTTCAGCAATATCAACCTCTTTTTCAGCAACTGTTTCAGTCTCTTGTGCAGCAGCTACTTCAACTTCAACTTCTTGAGTAGCAACAACTTCTTCAACTTCAAACTCTTGAGTAGTAGCTGTTTCAACCTCTTGTTTAGCAGTTGTGACAATTTCAATCTCATGTTCTGCATGCGACGGTTCTGTTCTATCAGCACTGGCCGGTTCATCTTGATCAGCTTCGAAAAAGATATCATTGTCCAGACAATACTCAATGATACTATCATCAGATGGATCTGCATACTTTGTAATAAGATCAGCAGGAATAGGCATGGAATAGTTGAAAGATCTCTTCAGCTTCTGAATATAAGTCATTTCGGTGTCTGGAACCTGAGGCCAAGAGAATCTTCGTGGAATAGAAGAATTGCTTCTAAGCACACTTCTAACAATCAGCTTCATGAATCTGATGAATGGAATAAACTTGCGCTTCTTGTTGGTAAGTTTGTCATGCACCACCTCCGAGAGTTCGGTCCAGAAAATGAATGTATAGTCGACATGCAAGTCATAGACGACTGCATGGAACAAACGGAGATACAGAAGACTTGCACTGTCTGTGCCAGAGTGTTTCGATGAAAGACACCTGATAATGACAGAGATTAGAGCATACCAAACCGGAGGAAGATTAGATTTATCAAAATCACGAACTTTGTTCAAAGTACCAACATATCTGAGATTAAGAATTCCTTCAAACACTTCATCTTAAGACGAAAAACTATCGTATGATGTTCGGCCCGGTCTGGAATTGGGCTCAGGAAGCTCTAGTATCAGTCTTAAACGCTTGTAGGAAAGAAAAGAATCATACTGATCAATCTGCATATCAAATCTGTGCGGACGAGCAAGATCATTCTTTGTGATTGTATGCCATGCCTGCTGTAGATAAACTTCAGGAACATCTACGCAATAAGAGAGAGCAGGGTCAAGTGGATGACCTTTGAGAATTGCTCGTATCACCGGATGTATCTTGATTCTGTCAAAATCCACGTGGTAGTTGTTCGGTTTGTATGGCATACACATGATTGTTGGAAAAACATCATTTGGTGAACGTCTTCATGCAGATAGATTTGCTCCAACAGATGGCACAGATGGCATCGGCGTATCATGAGATGCTTGATCAGATGAATCCTCGAGAATGACATTCTGGTCATAGATCATGGGATCAGTATGAGTATGAGAAGACATTTTATACCTAAAAGACAGAACAAAGAAGAATTAGACAAAACAAGAAAAAACACACACAAAAAAATCCTCAAGGCAGGTTTGCGCACCAAGTTAGATGCGCAAACCAAGGTTTGCGTATTGAACAAGATACGCAAAGATAGGTTTGCGTATCTAACTAGGTCCGAAAACAAGACGGAAATGAAAAACTTAAAACAAGAAGGTTTGCGTATCAAGAAGGATACGCAAAGTACACTTTGTGTATCCAACGGGGTACGCAAAATAGACTTTGCGTGTCCTTTGTGATGCGCAAAACAAACTTAAAAGAAAAACACAAGAAACAAGAAGTTTGCATATCAAGTAAGATACGCAAAGTACACTTTGCATGTCCAACGGGATACGCAAACTTAACTTTGCGTTTCCTGTTGGTTACGCAAAGTAGACTTTGCGTTAAACATGATACGAAAACAAACAAACACAAACAAACAGAGGGTTTGCGTATCAAAGAGGATACAAAAAGTAGACTTTTGCGTGTCCTTATTGATACGTAAACTACACTTAACAAGAACAAACACAAAAACAACAGGTTTGCGAATCAAGTATGATGTGCAAAGTATACTTTGCGTATCCAACGGGATGTGCAAACCGAACTTTGCGTTTCCAGTTAGATGCGCAAAGCACTCTTTGCGTATCCAACTAGATGCGCAAAATTCACTTTGCGTATCTAGCATACTTGATGCGAAAAACCCTAGTTTTCGGGTGTTCGAACCGAAAAACACAAAAACACAAAATTAAACCTATAAAACACAAAATTAGAGTAAAAGGAAACATACCTGATGGTCGAAAAACAGTTCTAAACACAACCCAATACCTAATTCGAACTAATAAAGATCGAATTTGAAGATTTAGAACAGATGAACAGTAAAAACGAGAAACATTCAGTAAGAAATCAAACACGGAATCAAAATCGGAATAAGAACAATGCTAAGATAATCATAACAACAAATCAAAATAAAAGGAGAACACATACCTGATCGAAATGAACAACAATCTAAAAGCAAAAGAAAGATATGATTTCGACGCACAGAGAGTAGGAGGGAAGAAGATGAACAGTTCTCAAGGTTCAAAAAAATAAAGGAAGCAATAAAAGTGAATAGACACATACTAACTTCTATTTATACTAAACTTTAAAAAAAATAACACTAAAAAAATACACTTAAAAAAATAATAATCCTAAAAAAAATTCTTAAAAAAAATACAGCTAATTGAAAATTTTACCTGTCAGATTCCTTTACTCCCCTACACAAATGCATAAAAAATTAACATATCAGTATTACAAATGTATAGGAATATCAGAAAACTTACCTGATAAATTTCTGATTAGTACGTGAAAAATTTTATCAGCTATGATCACTCCCCTTAAAAACAGAATGTTGTCAGATTTGACAAGAAGATGATCTCTCCCCCCGAAAAATGCACAGACCATATACAAAAACACAGATACTCAAACATAAAGACATCAGTATGAAAGATGATCATATGGAATATAAATTTTGTAATAACTGAACATATAAAATTTTAAACACTAAACAAATTAAAGTCTACTCAGAAAATATCACAGATTTATCAATCAGTTGAAATCAAGCATATGTTTTTTGGATGCAAGACCAAGTATATTGCATATCAAGTTAAGACATGTTCAGTTTCAACAACTTCCCTCTGTCTATCCAATGTGCTTGCATGTGAACTTCAATTAGCTTCAAGAAAAATGCAGTTCGAAAATTATTATAGAAAATTGTGCATGTACTGACACTAAGTCGTCAAAAATTAAGACTTTCACAAATTTATAGGTTTATCACAACTCAAACATATCACCAAGTATCATGAGATGTGTGCTCATTGGCATCTTTTTAGCAGTGTGCACATTGGCATCTTCACATGAGTGTGCTCTTTGGCATCTTTTAAGCTTTGTGCACTTTGGCATCTTTTAATAAAAGAATTCATTAAGTCAAGAACATGCCGTAAACGTAACTTTCTATCTGACCCTATTGCAGGATTTGGGTCAGCCACTCCCAAACCAGTTGGCCTTAGGGGACTAGGTGTCAAGCACCCCTTGGAACTTACTTTCCCGGATCAGAAAGGCTACATCGACAACTCCTAAACCCATTCGTACCAGTAGAACATGACTTTCGATCTGGTTCTATAGAAGGATTTGGGTTCGATCACTCCCAGATCAATTGACCTTAAGGGACTAGATGACAAGCATCCTACGGAACTTACATTCCCAAACCAGAAAGGTCACAGGTACAAACTTTTAAACTCAGAGATTTCTGTATTTTAAGAATTTATTATTCATCTCAATCACTCAGATCAACGTCTAAATGCTTAGCCCATAATTTCATTCCGATCTATAATTCTGATTATTTAGGTAGTCTACGCAAAGTAAACTATAAAAATTCCGACTCACATATCTTTAAAGCAGTATTAAAAGCTACAAACATGTTGCTGACTTTTCGACTTTTGTAAGACTTGAAATTTGAACAAATAAAACTATAATATAAACAAAGAACTTGTAAAAGATCCTAGACATACATTTTATTCAAAAGAAAGAAAATCCCTAAAATTTTACTTTATAGAATAAAATTTGTAAAGATTTAAACTTTTAAATTCAACATGCCTAATTTTGAAAGCAAAAAATTGAAACGTTTTTCATCTAAGGCTTTTGTAAAGATATCAACAAGTTGATATTCAGTTGGTACAAAATATAATTCAATAGTACCTTCTTCCACATGATGCTTTATGAAATGGTACCGCATGTCTATGTGCTTGGTCTTGATGTGCTGGACCGGATTGACTGATATGGCAATTGCGGACTTGCTGTCACAATATATTGGCACTATTTTGTACAACATTCCGTAATCCCGAAGTTGTGTCTTCATCCATAGAACTTGAGCGCAACAACTAGCTGCAACGACGTATTCAGCTTCGGCTGTTGATATTGACATACAGTTTTGCTTTTTTGACGCCCAGCTTATCAGTCTGTCTCCGAGAAACTGAAGATGACCTGAGGTGTTATTCCGATCCAATTGATTACCGCCATAATCTGCATCTGAATAAGCAATCAAATTATAGTCAGAACTTTTAGGATACCATAAACCTAAATAAGGAGTTCCTTTAATATATCTAAAAATACGCTTGACGGCTAGTAGATGAGATTCTTTAGGCTTGGCTTGGAATCTGGCACACAAACATGTCGAGAACATTATGTTCGGGCGACTTGTAGTTAGATACATCAGTGATCCGATCATTCCTCTATATGTCTTTTGATCTACAGCTTTTCCATCTGGATCGAGTCCAATTTTGGCACCATGAGCCATCGGTGTTCCGATTGAAGTAGATTTGTCCATCTTGAATTTCTTCAAGATGTCAAATACATACTTTGATTGGTTGATGAAGATACCATCAGGAAGCTGCTTCACTTGTAAGCCGAGGAAGAAATTGATTTCTCCCATCATGCTCATCTGAAATCTAGAGGTCATTAGATCAGAAAACCATGTACACAAAGATTTGTTAGTAGCACCAAAAATAATATCATCAACATAAATTTGTACTAAGAAAATATCCAAATTTGAATGATATATAAAAAGAGTAGTATCTATCGAGCCTTTGGTGAATCCGGATTTGACTAAGAAAGATGACAACTCGTCATACCACGCCCTTGGAGCTTGTTTCAAGTCGTACAGTGCTTTATGAGAAAATTTACGTAATCTGGACGATCTTTGTCAACAAATCCCTCTGGCTGAGATACATATACTTCTTCTTTCAACTTGCCATTGAGAAATGTCGTCTTGACGTCCATTTGATATACTGTGAAGTTGCGATAAGCAGCGAAGGCAATAAACATCCGGATAGCTTCCAATCTGGCAACGGGTGCAAATGTTTCATCGTAGTCAATACCTTCTTCTTGTCGATATCCTTTGGCTACCAACCTTGCTTTGTTCCGCACGACGATACCATCTTTATCCTCTTTGTTCTTGAAAATCTACTTAGTGCCAATAACGCTTTTTCCTTTCGGCCTTGGTACAAGTCTCCAAACTTTGAGCGCATCAAATTGATTAAGCTCCTCTTGCATAGCAATAATCCAATCCGGGTCCTCCAACGCTTCAGAAACTTTTGTAGGTTCAATCTTGCTTAGGAAGCAAGTGAAGAGACATTCGTTGGAAGTAGCCGACTTGGAGCGTGTAGAAACACTGGCTTGAGGATCTCCAATAATTTGATGAATTGGATGAGATCTTGTCCATTTTGTAGTATGAGGGAGAGGATCAATGATATCTTGAACCACTTCTAATTGATGAGAGGGTGGTTCAGAAACTTCTACATCAGATGAAGAGATAGAAATAGTTTCAACTTGAGAAGGAGGTATCTCAACAATCTCTGAATCAGATTCAGGAACAGTTTGTTGAATAACATCATTTTGTACTTCTTCCTGAAGTGATTCCTCTTGAACAGGTTGATCTTGAATAGACTCTTCTTGAATAGGTTCTTCAAGAATAGGCTCAGTTTATGATTCAACGTTGTCTGATTGAACAAATTCTTGTTGTGTCGTTTCTTGTTGAACAGGAGAGACTGGAGTAGCATCATTGTTAGAGATAGATACAGCATAATTTGGAATAGATGAGCTCTCAGTTTCCTGATTCAAATCATTAGAAACATTTTCAGAATTAGATCTAGGCACATCATCATAAAAATTTTCAAAACAAAAAATCAAGATCAGAAAGATTAGGAGAGGGAGTAGAAGAATCCTGGTTATCCGGTGAAAGAGCAGGTTCTGAACTGATTTGTTCAGAAACTGAATTTTCAGTAATAGCGAGTTCTGAGTCTGAGTGACTAGAAACCAAATTAGCAGCTTCGTCAAATTTTACATTGACACTCTCTATGACCTTTCTTGCAGAGAACAGAAAAAATCTATAAGCAGCAGAGTTTGAAGAATAACCCAAGAATACATCCTCGTCAGCCTTCGGACTAAACTTGTTGAGATTCTCCCTGTCATTCAACACGTAGCATTTACACCCGAATGACTTGAAATACTTGATGTTCGGTTTGATCCCGTTCATACGGTGTTTTATTGAAGCGACGATGCAAAATTGATCTGTTCTGTGTATGACAGGCAGTTGACACTGCTTCAACCTAGTAAGACAAAGGTAGACCTGAATAAGCGAGCATTGATCTGGCGGACTCAACAAGCGTTCTGTTTCTTCTTTCAACAACGCCGTTCTGTTGCGGTGTTCTAGAAGTAGAAAACTGTTGTTGTATTCCTTGAGATTCATAGAATGCCTGAAGAGTACTGTTCTTGAATTCAGTGCCATTATCTGATCTTACCACTTTGACTTGCTTCTGCTTATTCGTTTGAGTTGTCTTGATGAGATTGATAAGAACTTCAGGAGTCTCGTCTTGTGACTTCAGAAATTTTACCCAAGTATATCTGGAGTAGTCATCAACAATCATCAAAACATATTTCTTATGTCCTAAACTCTTCGTCTTCATCAGACCACACAAGTCAACATGCAAAAGATCAAGAATAGCCGAAGTGCAGTGTTCGGGCTTAGGCTTGTGAGGAGATTTCTTCCATTTTCCTTTCTCACAATCTTGTCATAGATGGTCTTTCTGGAAACGGAGAACTGGAAGACCTCTCACTGAATCATTCTTGACCAGGCGATCCATATACTTGAAGTTAAGATGAGTCAGTCGACGATGCCAAATCCAACTTTCATTGATAGAGGCTTTGGATAGTAAACACATATCTGATGAGATCTTAACTTTGGAAAGATCAATTGTATACAAATTAGATCTTCTCTTTCCAACCATTAAGTCTTTGCCACTATCGTTCTTTACAACAACCCTTTTTGATTTGAAGCTGACTTCAAGATCTTTATCACAGAATTGGCCAATGCTAAACAGGTTGTGACTTAGACCCTCGACATAGCTTACTCTTTTGACAGTTATGTTTCCTTGAACTAGATAACCAAGAATCGGAGCTGTCTCACAGTTGCCAAATTTCACACGACCGCAACATTTATCTTTAAAATTAGACAGAAGTGATTTGTTTCCAGTCATGTGTTTTGAACAACCCGAGTCCAGATACCATAATCGACTTAGCTGCACATACAAAAACTACACCTTTTTAGGTACCCATATGCTTATGGATCCCTTGTTAGATTTATGTCTTTTATTTTTCACAAATTTATTTTTCATGCAAGAATGAAATCAATTATCAATAGAAGATAAAACACAATCATCAGAATCAGAACTAGAAGAAGCATATGAGATATGCTTTGATATATCAATCATTTGTTGAAAAGAATATTTTGGGTTTTTATTACAAGAAGCAAATGTATCAGTATCATAAAGAGTGTCTACACATTTAACTCCGAACAGTTTAGATTCTGGTGATTGTTGTTTAATCTTCCAAATCTGCCTTGGTGAATTCTCAAAAATACACAAGTCTGGATGAGGGTTGCGCATCCCTTCGGAGGCGCAAACTGAGCTTTGCGCAAACTGTCAGTTTGCGTATCCAATATGGTGCGCAAATGCACAGTGTTTTTCAAAACTTTAGTATTTTTCTTAGAATCTTTTAAAAATTCAGTAGAAATTTTATCTTCAAAACTTGTTTTTATTATTAAAAGAAATATATCGTTTTCTAAACAAGTTTGAAGATTTTGTTCTTCCAATCGATCTTCAAGATCAACAATTTTTTCTTCTAACACCAATGGAGGAATGTATTTCTTAGTATCATAAGACACCGGAGATACATTTTCCTTATCAGTGTTAGCAAATATATCAACAAAATCTGTTGATAATGAAGATTTATTGGAAGATTTGATATTTAAAATATTTTGAAATTTTCTGAATTTCTTAGATTGATCAGGAAAATACTTTGCATTTTTAGAGGTGTAAACAAATAGCATTTCCATCATCTTGTTTTTCATCCTTTTCACATTTTCATCTTCCAAAATTTGTTTCTCAGTTGTCCAAAAGAATTTAAACTGAGGAGCATATCTTGCAAGAGTAAAATGATCATATTCATATAAAGTAGGAACTTCATTTTTTGTATGATTTAAAAAATGCGGGTTTTCGAAACCAAGTCCCCACTTTTCCTTTATAGCTTCTTCACTCCTTGGTTTGTTTATGTAAATGGTTTGCTCAGATTGTTCTCTTTTATATAATTTCCTTTCTAAAACAATTATTTTCTCAGAAATATTTTGATTTGAAGAAGTCAGTTCAGTCAACGAATCACGATAATTCTGATTTGAATTTTCTAGATCAACTAACTGCTTTTGAAGTTTCTCTTTTGTATCAATTAAAATTGACTTTTCATCTTTTAGAGAAATTTGCAGTTTATCGATTAAATCAGACTTTTCTTGATTTTTAAACTTTTCAGAAACGAATTTTGAGCGTAAATCATGCAAAGCAGTGATAAAAACATTCATTTGAGATAAAAAGAAATCATAGTTAACCTCAGAACCATCAGATGAGGTATCATCTTCCTCATCATCACTTTTATCGTCACCAATAAAGCACATGGTCGCAGTCTCCTCATTTTCAGCCTCGTTGTCCGAATGATCCAACCAATATTCTTCTTCGGCCAACAGGATGGTTCCACTTTCCTTCTTTTCAGCTAGAGCCAACTTCTTTCGGTAAAAAGCAGCATCCTTTACCACTTTGACTCTGCAATCCTTAACCATATGTCCAGGCTTCCCACAGTTAAAACAGTTCATCACCTTTTTGTCATCTTTATTTTGGTCAACTACCTTAGCCGGTTCATACTTTGGAGTGTATGTCTTTGAAGGAGCACCAGGTTCTATCTTCTTAGAACCAGAAGTAAACCGCAGGTTGTTCGACCCAAATCTGTGCTTGAATTGTTTCTGATAATGCTGAGTTAAAAGAATCATGGCCTTTTCGAGAGCTTCGCCATCATCATCTGTAGATCCATCATAAGTTGATTCGGTCAAAGCTTGCTCAGCCAGTTGGCTAGCTATGAGAGCAATGGGATCTACTGACAGAGGCTTGTTCTTCTTATCCATTTTCTCCTTCTTCTCCATTACCATAGATTCATCTGTCATCAAGATTTCGTATAACTCCTGAATTGGCATGGTTGAGATTCTAACATCGTTTCTCATTCTGTGGCTTGACTTCTTCCACTCTGGTTGTAACACGTTCAGGTATTTCAAGTTAGCCTCCAACTCAGTCTTAATAACTTTAATCTTGTAAAGATCGTTGATGACAGCCCAGAATCGATCAAACACACTCTTCAAACTTTCCCCATCCTTAGCCTTGAACTTTTCAAAGTTGTTCATGTACCTAGTCTGTCGCAACTGAGTAAACATTGTAGTACCTAGCATAATCTTCTCAAGTTGGGTCCACATCAGCATTGGATTATGTTTGAAGCAATCGATTCTGTTATAAATGGAATTGGGAAGAGCAAGAATCAGATTTGACTTAGCTTGACTGTCGGCTTGATAACGAAGGAGCTCATCAGCATCATATTCTATTAATGATTTTTGTACTGTTGAAGCATCAGAGGTTGCAGTAGCAGGAATAACCTTAATTGGCCTTTCCATTAGACCTTTAGTCAAAGACTTCATCAATAAAGTTGATAAACCGATCCTGCCACTGTTCGAATTCGTTCTCAATTATGAGTACTGGTGGACGAGTATCAGACCCCAAAGACATCATGAGGTCATTCTTGAGAGTTGTGCTTGCAAAAACATCTTTCGAGAAAATCAGAAATTTCAGAAAAAAAAACTAAGTCTTGAGCTTGCACAAACTGAAGGTTTGCGTATTCAGTGGGGTGCGCAAAGTATATTTTGCGTATGCAGTAAGGTACGCAAACTGGATTTTGCGTATGTAGAGAGATCCGAGAAACTGACTTTGCGGATCCTTGATGACCCGAGAACTTGACTTTGCATAAGTAAAGATTTTCGTGTGAAGTGAGACGCGCAAAGAAGAACTTCTCGTATACTGAGTGATACACAAACTGATGTTTGCGTATAAGGCTAGAGTCGCGAATCTGGAATACTTGAAAGCACTTGATACGCAAAAGTAGCTTTGCGTTTCCAATGTGAAACGAAAACCTGAAAATTCACTAACACCCTGATTAGAACACAAGGAACTTGCGCAAACCAATATGAATGGTGCGCAAACTTATATGAATAATACGCAAACTTATATGAATGATACGCAAACTTCAGAAAAACAAATATAACGCGTAAGATCGATTCTAACAATGAAAATAAAGCAAGAAATCCATACTCTAATTATCGAAAACAACTTTCTTACACAATTCAACTAACAAATTCGATTAAAAACTACAAAAACTCAAAAACTTGAATGAAACAGAACATGAACTCGTGTTTCCAGAAAATCACAAAAACACCAAATCGAGAATCAAATCATGGTTTTTATGCAAAATTATGTGAATCAAAAATGATCGACTATAACAAACGCAACTAAAAAAATCAAAAACGCACAAATTCAATCAGAAACCTAACCAAATTTGATGATTCAAGCAAAAAACGAGATTTTCTTGAAAAATCAAGAAAATCAATCAAATTCTCTGCTTAATCTACAAATTCAGTATCTAAAAACAATATCTCTCAATCCTCTCAAGATCTAGTATGCTCTGATACCAATTGAAAGTCCAAGATCTCTAAATCTTTAGAGAGAGAAAATACAGAGAGAAAGAATATACGCTCAAAGTAATCAGATGTATCAAATGAAGTGCCAAAGTTACAAAAACAAAGGACAAAGGGGACTTAAATACCCCTAGCCTTAACAATATTGAATACACAATTAAGAACAGTCTAGGCTAGAAAATAAATACAATGATTACTATAAAAACAGATCTAACAATTATATGCTAGTATCTGGGACACAGAGAAGGTTGCTGACAAAGCCCCTCCATCTTCTTTGTACGATCAAGTTTTATTAGAAGAAGAAGAGGAGGAGGAAGAAGAGGATAAAGATCTTGATCTTCAAGATCAAGATAAAGAGCAACATCAAGATGATGATGACGACGATGAAGAAGACCAATCTCTATGGTTTTCTTCAGCGAACTCATCATCAGTGATAGCTTCGAAAGAAGTTGTCACAACAAGGGGGAGAAATTAAACTTCTTCAGGAACCCCTTCCCAAAGAAAACCAAAGGGTGCAGCTGCTGAGGCAAGCCTGACAAATGTTTCACTATCTGAGGGGAGAATCCTTCTCAGGTATGCATCTCACTTGTCCTTATATCATTCTATAAATTCCCAACCCCTGTTTCTTTCTAGCCTTTATCTTTCTTCTTCCCAACAAACACTAACTCTTTTTATCTATTTCTGACCAGACAGTTCTCTCCCCTGCTTAAGGGAAAGGAACTTCAAATAATCCCAGCTTCCATAGCTGATGAATCAATAATCCCAATCTCTTTAAATGAGATTGATGAGCAAGAAGAAGAGGAAGAAGCCCTGCACCATCCAGGAAGGCCCTCTAGACCATCTCATTGGTCAGAGGAAGAGCTGAATAGAAGAACAGAGATGATCTCTCATGTAGAGAATTAACGGCTGAAAGTCCCTCTTCAAAATCCTTCTACAGAGCTAGACTTCCTGACTGAAGCTGAAATTGAAGAATCTGTCAGAGCTGAGAAACTAATCGTCGAATGTTAAAGAGATGCTTCTCTAGCTCTCAAGGTTCAGTCTTCTCAAGTAAAAGACAAGAAGCTGAAGAAGAATCCAGTGGAAGTTCAGGCTGCTCTACTGAAAGAAATTGAAGAGGAGCGCTCAAAAGAAAAAGCGGTCAGCAATAACTCTGTTGAATGGTGTAAGCATAAAGTCGACTATTGCCCCGACCCATTAAAGATAACAGTTGTTGTCATCTCTGGAAGAAAGAAGAAGGACCGAATTTTTGTCACCATAGAGATAATCAGAGAGGATGGAAGCTCAAAGGCTATGTTTGTTTCAAAGCTTGAAAGTTTCGGCTACATGGAATGGCTAGAGTTCAAAGATGCGCTGAAGAAATCCAAATCAACCTACAGAGTCACTGTTGTGTTAAAGGTACCATTTACTCTTCCTTCTAATCCAAGGCAACTCAAAAGAATGCCTGTCTCCTCCTCATCTGAGAATATCGCTGCTATCAGAAATGACACCTCCATCAAGTTATCAAAGGAAGCTTTGTTTGGTCCTCCTCCTGGTGGTCCATATCTACCTGGGCAAGTAGTAAACAATCCTCATGGAATCTTTTTCAGAGATGATGAAGGGGTTCTCAGATTTCAAAGAGTCTGTGGGATTCCCATCTGCCCCCTTAACCATCTCAAAGATCTTTTGTGTCTATGGTGCGACTTCTCTCCATTAGTTGAATCTATCAAGACAATCATTCATCAAGAAGCATCAAAAAGAAAGAAAAAAGGAGAAGAAGTACCTAACTATATGATCAAGGTTCTACAGTCTTATCTAGATAGCTGATAGATTAGTTTCTTCTTGTAATCTATTAGTTAAACTTACAGTAGTTAGTTCCTCACTTGTACTTATAATTTTCACATCTTGTAATTCTATCTCTAAATTAATGAAAATTTTAGTGAAGTACTTAACCCTATCAGTACTGTAAAAGATCCCTCAAAATAGTAATTGGGACATGCATGTTATGAGTCCTGAGTATTCCTCATTTTGAATTATAAAGTAATTTTCTTCAGTTACTTTGTCATTATCAAATAGGAGGAGATTGTTGATCCAAACTCTCTCAGTGATTTGATAAATACCCTCTTTTATACTTAGTGAAAATTACGTTTATTAATATGTATTACTGTTTCATCATCAGCGATCAGACTGAGTCTGTTCAGTTATCACTGATGATCTTTCTTATAAACATTCATATGTATTAGTGTTTCACTATCAATGATCAGACTTAGCCTGTTCAGTTATCGCTGATGATTTCTATGTAAACGTAATTCCTGAAGACAAGTTTCGCATCAACAGATGTTCATAGCTGAATCGAAGACGAAGCTGCTGAACAAAGACAAGTCTGCTAGTGACCTGATGCGGAGAATCATGGTCTATAATCAATATATTATGCATTAAATTTCATTATCATAATAAGATTGGATTTTTGTATGCTTACATTTTGTTGATAATACTTCATCAATATTTCAATTTGCGAAGAAAAACCACTCAATCTATTGGATTTACAGGTAGTATGGGAATCACATGGATTTCTTAAGTCCCTACAAACCTTAGGCTATTTACACCTGTTTGACAAAATCCAATTGATATCTTGTGATTTACTTAGTTTGAAGATAACATTGTTAATTATAGAACTTTTGGCATGAGGCCAAAATGAATATGTGTTTGGCATATGAAACCAATTTCAATGTTTTAATACTTTAATAGTAATTTTAAGAGATTACCCTTTGACAAATAAATATTGTTGACATAAGTCAACTTCAAAATTTTAACATCTTAATGGTATATTTGGAGCTTTTGGTAAAGACCAAAATATATGGAGTTGAATGTGTAACTTCCAAAAATTAATTATATAGTTTAAAATTATGAGTAGGAACTCACAATCAAGATAAATATTTAAATAATATTTTAACATATTCATATATTTTGGAGCTTTTCGCAAAATAAAAAAAGTTATGGGGATTGGAAATGTAATTTCCAAAAAATAATTATAAGATTATGAATTATAATTAAAATGAACATTTAAATATTAACATTAATAAATAATAAATAATTGATATTGTAAACTAACTGGATAATATTAAGATGAAAATTTATATTAACCGTCTAAATATATGAATATTGTAAACTAACTGGATAAGCATTAATAAATAATAGTAATAGTTCAAAACGATAAATACTATTAAATCCAAAAAAAATATCATACCCACATGAAATTAAAATATGTTGAATCAAAATTAATGTAATATAACAACCTAATATTACAATAAATAAATTTCAATGAAACATAAATAAAAAAAATTTTGGTCAAATATCAAGAATAATTCTAATCAACTCAAAATAAAAAGATTATAACAGTAAATCTCGAAATAATTAAAACAAATATATATAAAACAAATTATAAGTAAAACTTTAATTAATAGTTAATATCTTTTTCTATACAACTAAATAGATCCAAATGTGAGAATTAATATTAAACGAAATATCATATATATATATATATATATATATATTATCATAGTTAATTTACTATTTCATGTAGCGAAAGTAGAGGTAAAAAATTTATATTCTTTTTTAATGATTAGAATAAGATATGAATTTGCTATCAATTTGGATTCAAAATAATAATAAGATATATAACGTCAAGTATTTCACATAATAATTATGCGAGAGATGTAAACATTAAACCTTGAATATGCAACAAATAAATTCGTTTAGTTTAGTATAATGCAAAATACAAAAAAATTGTGTACCTCGTAGGCAATGACTGACGAAGGTAGGCAACAAACATCATGCTGATAACGTGTTAAAGGAAAAAACAAAACAAAACAACAATAGAATAATGAGAGGAAATTTGTAATTCTCATTAATCATAAGCCCTTTAAATAGGGATCCGTTACAAGTAAATAACTACGAAATATTTCACTTCTAATCTTTCTCTGATATATTTATCTCTATCTCTATCTCTATCGTCACATTCTTTAGACAATGGCAAATTTATCATACAACAATTATTATTTATTTAATAGTTTTTTAGTTTTTATTTTAGGTTTTAAGTTTTACGTTTTAAATTTCTTATTTGAGTTATTTTCTTTTGTTTTTTTATCCAACATCATGGTCGATATTATTTTAAAGTTAACGTTTCACATATATTTGGGTTAAGTATCGAATTTTTTAATTTGCATTATACTATTTTTAATTATGCATTCGTACATGTTGAAACATTTTATCGTATGAAATATGAAAACGTCATTGTCAAATTAATTTTGAAGTAGTGATTATATAATAATTGGATTGAATTGCATTAGATGCAAACCGCATAAACTGCACTGTCTTTTGCAGTGCGTTTTTTTTCCAGCGGTTTGTGGTTTGAAAAATCTTCAAACTACATATGCGATACGGTTTAGCCCTAACCTCACTAAACCGCACCGCAAACACCCTTAGATGCAAGACATTTTACAGGCAGACTTGTTGAAGTAGTTCAATATATTGTTTTATGTCGAATGGTAAATAAGAAGTTATTTAACGAAGCTCGATACAAATATATTCATCCTAATATGATTCAATTTAGAAGCAAACAACAATGGTTTGAACGCTGGATGTTTTAATGTTGTAGGAAAACAACTTGTCATCTCATTTTCATATTAGGGCATAAAAGCAAGGAAATAAGAGCCAATGTCTAAAGTGATTTATTAGAGGTATTAAGAAGTAATCAATATAAATGAAAATAAAACAAATGTTTGGTTTTATATAATATAAGGGTGTGTTTCATTTGAAGACCAAGCAATTCGTGTAAACTTTGCAAACCACTATTTTAGGAAACAATATATATATATATGTGTGTGTGTGTGTGTGTGTGTGTGTGGATAATTATTATGATTCATTAATAATGATTGTGATATATGTGGAAGATGATAAGGTTCATTTATTATGGTCATGACTTTAGATTAGGAAACATAATAAAATCATATATTTATTAGACTTGTTGAATGGCTAAGATTGGTTTGCAAAGTTTACACGAATTGCTTGGTTTTCAAATGAAACGCACCCTATAATATAATGAGGTCATTCCCTTACGAGCCCAAATTTTGATTCAAACAACCCCTTAGTTATTTGTACAATCTTATAAAGCGTTTATATCAAAGTCTTAAAAACAACATATTAAACACAAAATACTGTTGAGTAAAGCATAAAACTTGAAAATCTCTTAATTACGTCTCATTAAGCATGATATACAAGTTATCGTTGCATAACTTTTACACCTTATGTTTTTATGTTTACAAGATGACTTTTCAAACTTCTATCTCTCTTTCTAATGCCTCTTTACCCTGCTAGACGCTTCTTGTTGACAATTGTGATTCTCCAGGTGAGGATGCTTCTTGTTGGCGATTGTCATTCTCTAGGTGAAGACGATTTCTTGAAACCCTAATTTTATCAAGTCATATAGAATCGTACTCCAAGGTTTTTCAATTTGAAATTTGTTATTGCAATCATAGAAGAATAAGGGAGTGGTGGTGGTTGGTGGTGGCATAGCTGGAACTCTTCTCTACAAAACCCTTCAAAACCTTTGCCATTTGGATTTTATCCTCATCAGTTCGTTAGTTTTCCAATCCTTCTCCTCTCCCCTGTTTTGTTGATTGATTGAATTTTAATACATGTTCTCTTGCAGTTTAGCTTTTAATTAATACCGTTTTATCAAGTTGGTTTGTTCTTCTTCATGTAAAAAGGTTAGATTATATCTTTTTGAGGGAGTCATTACTCAATACAATTCTGGTGGATGATGTATTATCAAATTTGTCATATCAGGTAATCCATTTTCGTACATCCTAAAATTTTGTATCAAAATATGTGGAACATGTCTTGGGTTGTTTGGATGTTAATTAAAGACCCCTTTCACATTTGTGCACACTCTCTTTTGTTATTCGATCACCTCCAACCCGTTCTCCCTTGTATATGGACTAAGTAAGTTGTAACAAGTCAGTCAATTTTAATCGACTCCAGGAAGTTTATATACACACCCATCTTCTCTTGTTCTTTTCTCTCATTTACATCTCAATATGGACCAAGTTGATTCTTCAAGCTAACTGAGAAATGGCTAACATTGTTTTTAACTTTTGAGTTCCTCATCCATCTCCACACTTCTCCACACTTCTCCACACTTCTCCACACTTCTGGTTGTATCGATTACAAAGTGATAATATACGATTAGGCACTTTAAGATAGGACATTTCGAGGTCAATAGAGACACTAGCATTAGGAATCATGATGATGGTGGTAAGGATCCTCATGTATGATACATTCATGATTGCACTTGGTCGGTGTTATTATGAATTTACGGTTACATGTAGGTGCTTGAATTGCTTTCATGTGATGATCAATGGGGGTAGAGAGTGAATTCTCAGTAAATAATCGTTAGAAGAATTGGCTTTTTGGCAGTGTCACTTGGGTGACAGTTAAGTATGGTGCTTACGTTAAGTCGACCATTTTGAGTCAGAACTATTGATTGAATTAGAACCATCAGCTTATTGAATCGACATTGTTTTGAGAAGAATTTGTAAGGTTAACCTATTTAGTTGTCGATTATTGCGTTAAGATGTTTCAGCATTCGAATGTGATGGGACCGGTAGACTTGGTGAGCTTGGTTCTAAGACTTAGACTCTCGACCAAATTCATGTACGACATTTATCTCTAAAAGAAATTGCATAAATTATTTCATACTTTACCAAATCATCGTACGAGGTCGTCTTATGAAATTGTGGAAAAATGTTTTGGCACGCGCAAGAGTATAACCCATGATTTAAAAATGCATGAAATGTCTTATTGCATGCAATTGCAAACTTTATTGTGATTTTATCTCATAAAGAGTAAAATTTCGAAAGAGCATAAACTGGGTTTATTGGGTGAGTTTATACATATTGAAAAATTTTATGATATTTTATTGATAACTTTATCTTATGTGATTTTATCATCGGAAGTAAGAATTTTAGCAACATCCAGTTTTATCGATCCCCTTGAGTTTTATTTTATGGCATTTTGTGGCACATGGATGAAACTTTGAAATGCGTAGGCTTGATTTATTGTGTGTGTTTGTTTATGGATTTTATTGAGAATTTATTCAATGTGAGTTTTGTTGAGAAATGTTTTCTCATGTCTTTTTGCAACCAAAAGAGAAGTTTCTGGAAGCATGATATCATGTACTATCTCTTTTGAGTGTTGTGTTAGCATATTTCGTTGCACACTACTTAGCATACGCATTGATTTAAACTCATGACAAGTGAGTGCATAATGGGACTATGATGGTTCATATTAATGTTTTGTTTTGTGTACTTTCGTTTGTTGTTGTCATTGTTATTCGTTCACACAAATGCACTATATTGATTTGCTTGGTATGTATGGCATTATAGTCACTATATTAGAACAACTAACATACCGATTATTTGACTTTAGGTTGAAATCGACCTAAATTATTTCACGTTTCAACCAAATTGGATGCACATACCATGTTACTAAGTTTTGAGAAATAAACTGATGCATGCAAGTCTTGTTGGGGAATTTTATTCCATGTCGTTTTATGGTTAAAAGAGAGAATTTTTTGAACTTGATGTCGTGTAATTTCCTTTTTCGAAGTTTTGTACAAACATTTTGTTGCACACGATTTTAATACAGGAATTTATTTTATGTACATGGCGTAAATAGGTACATGTTGGGACCATAGCAGTTCATTAGAAAAGTTTATTGAGCATACTTTCGTGTTTCCATTATTAGTTTGAATAATGATCAAGTACTTTCTAAGATGGTTTTAATATGTGTAGCATGTACATCAAGTCCTTGTGGGGGCGGTACTATCGGCACTTGAGAAGATTTGAGTACTACTTAGAGGCTTGAAAACGACTTAACATTTTGGGATGTCTTCCGTACCTTGGAGATAGCGATGGTGGACTGCTTTTCGTAACACGTACCTGTTCTTACCCTAGACCTTGTGTAAGGATTAATCTTGAAAGTTGTTGACTTTTAACTTGGTTGCTTTGTAAGTAACTCAAAGATTCTATTTGAGTATGAATTTGGAGTAATCTCGGTGTTTAATAAAAGTTTTAAGTTGGTTGTTCTTTTCCATATTTTGGGGTAAAATGTTTGTGTATATTTGCACAAATCTTTAATTTATTTTCGTGATTCCATTTAGACAGTTTATTACCGAACAAAAACAAACCTTGTACCACGGGTGTGGTTGATGATTGTAGATTTTGTGAACAAAATGACTGCTTGAAGGCAAGGCTCGATGTCCTAAGCTTATAGAGTTATGGGTAACCAACAGACAAATCAGTTATGATCTTCTCATATGGGTTATCAACGACAAGAACATATCATCTTCTCAATTTAGTATTGTTGCAATCGCTCTTCCATCCGGGTTATCAAAACATGATCTTCCAACTTTGCACTTGTTGCCCACACAAAGCAATTTCAGAATTTCCTTGCTACACACCGCATGATATATATATATATATATAGAGAGAGAGAGAGAGAGACAGAGAGAGAGGGAGAGAGGGGTAATTAAAGGAGAACATGGTCAAAATAAAAGAACAAGTAAACGGACAAATCACATGTGATTTACATGTGATTACGGAAAACAGTCAACGAAGGGTGAGTTGGCGACCTGGCCTGTTACCTCATATCACAACCAAAGTTGCGTGAATAACATGTGATTTAAGTGTAAAATCACATGTGATTATGTCGTTTTCGTGTTCTCTTATTTGGTTATTGTGTTTGTACTAGACACACACACACACATATATATATATATATATATATATATGTATGTATATATATATATATAGAGAGAGAGAGAGGGGTTAAGGGGAAAACCACAAAAAAACGGAAAACTGAAGAACACTCTGGTAGCCTCTCATATGTGTGCATACAGGTAAATTATGTTGTTTTTTTGGTTTTTATGCACAAGTGCATTATGCACTTGTACATGTTGCAAATTACTTGTATGCACAAGTGCATACCTTCTAGATGAAGGGCTACCATGGTGTTCTTCAGTTTTTCGTTTTTTTAGGTTTTCCCTTGAACCTGACCCTATATATATATAGGGGTAAAATCATGTGAGAACCAAAAAAAGTTTGAGACCCGTGAGAGCTGTTCTAAGCCGTAATTTGCTTTTGATCCTATGGTTTTAACTAAAAGTTGTTTCACCATATGAAAAGGGCAAAATTGTCATTTTTCTAACGGAGATTTATCATATGAAACACATACTATTTCATCTCATAAAATAAAAACAATTTTTTCATAAATATGAGATTTCAATTACATGTTATTTCAACATATGAAACCAATCATTGAATGTTATTTCATCATATGAGACCAACCTCTATATGTTATTTCACCACATTAAACCAACCACTATATGTTATTTCACCTGATAAAACCAAACATAATTTTCTTTTGTTTGTATTTCACCCCATGAAACCACAAACAAAAAGTTTCGATTAAGTGGAAAGAGAATCATGAATTTGATTTTATAAATTGTTATCAAACATATATATATATATATATATATATATATATATAAGGGGCCCTTCATGGGAGAACTGACTATTTTGTGGTAACTGTGAGATCCAATCTCATCCACACAAAATCATAATCAATGGTTTAAAAAAATTGGAAATTTATTATTAAATAACCATAAATAGGCTGTTAATTATCAATTTATACCCAAAAAAGGGTAAATAAGTCATTTTGCTTGGTGAATCATAGTGATATATTTTGAGTTGCACCAAAAACTACGGGATCATATCAATCCCAACAGAGAAGGAAATATGTTTAATTTCTTTGATTACACATTGAACCACAAGTTTCTCAGGTTGTGGTTCACTGTGATTAAATAAATATGGGAACCAGTTTGTAACTATTTTCCCTATTTCATTATTTGATGCGATAGGTTGTGGTTCATTGTGGTTTCTATACCAGTTAGTTGGTTTGTGGTTGATAGTTCCAGTTTCAAGATTCTCAATTACAGATCAATCAACACACAATTGAATCACAAGTCATTTGTAATTGATATGCTTTGATTACAAACAACTCTCACAGTAAGCTCTCTGAATACAAGAAATTATCTCACTACAATCTGTTTTTGTGTGTGTGTGTGTGTGTGTGTGTCTTATTGTTTCTAAAGACACAAAGGTATTTATACCTAGTCAACAATGTTGACTTTACAACACTTAACAAAATAAGGAAAGTCAAACACCCTTGACTTTAACATAACTAACAAAACTAGACTTTACAACTTATACAATTTTGACCTTTTAATTTTGAATACAATATTTGACACAACATTCTCCCCCTTTGGATTCAAGATTAAAAAAATATGACACTAATATTTGGGTCATCATCTTGTTGCAAAATCTTCTACTTTCAAATCTCTCACAGCTTTGAATCTTGAACAACTTTGACTTCCTTTACAAACCTTGAAATCTTGAAAACTTTATCATCTTCAACAATCTCCCCACTTGTTATAAAATACAGCAAGTTCTCAGAAAATCTCTTTATCACAGCAATAGTCTGAATTTGCTTTGTCTTGAAATAGAAATTTTCTCTGCTTTACGATTTGCACTTGACTTTGCTTTCTCTTTGAAATTGAACTTTGAATCATCTTCCCTTTCTAATATGATCAACTTTAATCTGACTTTGAAATCTTAAAATATCTCCCCCTTTTTGATGAATTATGAGAAATCAGAATCATCAAAACATTTCAACGTCCGCTCTGTCTTTGAAATATATCCCCCAAATATCAATATAAGCACAATATTCATGAGAAACAAAGATATTCTCCCCCTTTGGAAACATATGAACAATCTTCCCTAAAGAAATATGAACTCCGTCTGATCTGATAGGAATATTTTGTCGTCAATTCATAAATGTATTTATCCGAATCTTTTCAAATTCAAACGAATTAGTAATGGTAACCCTGAATCAACATATGAATCAGTTATAATGCATGTTAGTAGCACATAGCCACTGTGTATAACAAATGTACATTGGAAAGGATCTTTTTGATGTTCACTCCTCCAGGGTTTCCATTCAATCATTGAAAAAACACAAAGGAATTTTCTATGAATGTTAAGACAAGAAAACTTATTCCTTGTGTGCTCGTGCATGTGTAGAATGATTGAAGCCATTAAATCTTGAACAGGCTCAAAATATGTAAACCATTGAGATAGCAACAGTATTACATAGACTCAATGTGCATGAATGAGGTTCGAAGGTGGGGCAACATTCCTTCTTTTTCAATATCTGAATCATCTGAATGAAGATAAGATAGATTATGTGATGCTTCCCCTTTAAAATATGAAACATTCTTTTGTTGAGAAAAGAATGAGTAGCTAGTGGGGTTTTAATGCAAGAATTGGCATGGTCTAGTTGCCTGTTTCAATGAAGTTCACGAAAAAATTGTGAAACAACAGATAATGTGGTTGCCCGGCTCAGAAAAAGTTTGGTGCAGAGTTTGATATTCTTTTACTCTGATCTCTCACCATCTTTCTTTTAAACATTTGAGCTCACTTCTAACCAAACTCTCTTTCACATTTTATCTCAGCACTTCCACACTCTAATCTTTTGACTCCACTCCCCTCAATCACTCTTAGGATTACTTCCGAGGTAGGAAACACTGGTTAACGTGAATCCATGGAAGTCTTTTAAGCACTCACACTGAATTCCATGTATTTTGTTCTAAAGGAAATAATGTTGCTCAATAGTTTATCTTGACAGATAAGTACAATATATCATTATTAGAATATGTATGCTTCTAAAATAAGAATGAGATTTGAGCAATTTGAACGTCTAAAATTTCTCAAAACAATTAAATTGAATGAATAAAACAAATTCAAGCGAAGTGTTTTGAGAATCTGACAATGATTCAATCAGATCAAATATCATGAAGAAAAATATGTTGGGATATCAAAGAACGAATATTTGTTTATATGAACAAGATATAAACAATTTTTCAATGAAAACACAATTATAAAGAAATGATGTCTGATTTCAAACAAATTAGAATACAAATGGGAGTATTACCATCAAAAGATTTATCTTTTGAGACATGGTAATAACAAAGTCAATAAGAATGTATTGAACCAATGTGTGTAAGAATACTTGACAGTATATGAAAAGATAATACACAAGTATTTATCTTTGTGCAACACACGATCAGATAAACATGAAAGTATCGATATTAAAAATATTTAAAATCACACTTCGGAATTCATAAAACATTTGAGAACACGAAGTGGTTTGAACATTTAAGAAAACATTTTCACATCCGAAAGTCGTTCTTCTTTCAAAATGTGTAGAGATTAAGATTTAAAAGAATATACCTTCAATGTAGAAATCTTAACTCCCCCTAGAATATATATATATATATATATATGTGTGTGTGTGTGTGTGTGTGTGTGTGTGTGTGTTTTGCTCCCTTTGACAAAAACATCATATACTCCCCTTCTGTATTTGTAAAAAGTCAAATATTAGACAAAAACAATATGAATATGACAATGAAATGTATTTGTCATTTCTCCTTTTTATTCTTATCTCCCCTTAAAAAAATATGATAGTAAAAGTTTTAACTAACTCCCCCTAAAACAAGGAATAAAAACTTCCTAAAAGGATGTATCTTTTCAGCATCCTTAAGAAGAAAAACTCTTAAGTCCGGGTTCTGAACAAAAATATCCAGAAGCCATCGTTACAAATTCTCTGGGGAGAATAGTAACTCCCATAAATGTAACAGTCAAGTTATCTTTTAATCTCCTCTTGAAAAATCAGAAAATGTATCAGTAAAAATATAAACCATATAAGCTCCCCTTAATATTTGCAAAATCCTTAATCATTAAACCGAGTTCTGAATTACTAGGATTGAAGTAAATTCAGAAGTCAAACTCCCCATCTTTATCATTGAAGACCGGGTTCTGATCTGGTGTAATCAGAAACCAATGCTCTTACTCCCCCTAAACTTGTGGTACCTGTGAAACAGATTTGACAGGTTTTGGTACCCACTGGTATTTGGGTCCAGACTGGTTAGATTTTGGAATCCACTTCTCATTAGGTTCAAACCTTTTAAGTTCATTTTTCTTATAAGTGATTCTGTAAGTTCCATACCAATTATGAGAACAATTCTTATTAACAAAATCATCCATTCCAAGTAAGAACAACAAAGTTTCTTTTGTGCAAGTCTGATTAAATGATTTACAGAATATGAAGAACCAAACTTACCAAAAGATTTACCTTTCGGAGCATTGTCCTCTTTGTTCTCTTGAAGTGTAGAAACAAATGACTTTGAATTGTCTTTCTCATCTTTACTTTTCCAAATCATTTTCTGTTGAGACTTGTTCTTTTTTATGTTACCTGAACCATCAGTAGATTTGACATAGAAAATGTTAGTAGGACGAATCTGATCTTCATGATTAGATACAATATCATCTAAATTAACAAATAAAGAATTGTTAGAAACATTTGCCAAAATTGAACTTGTAGTTGGTTTGAATGAACATTCTGATGTAGCTGAATCATTCATGGGTGATTGATCAATTGTATCTGGACTTCTTTGTGCTCTCAATTCAACCTTGAAAATGATTCCTTCAAGTTATGTGATCTTTTTTGACAAATTGTTTCTTTCTTCAGACAATGTATCAATCTTCTTTTGTAATTCAGACTTCGTATTCTGTTCTTTCAATGTAGTTGCAGATAGTTCAGATAGCTTCTTTGAAAGCTTGGTAATCTCTGTCTCAAAAACCTTCCTTTATTCCTCAAAGTCTTTTTCAACATTTTTTTCTTTTATCAAATATTTCTCTGAATAATCCGACATTTTTTTGTTCTGTTAACTTCTTCTTTTTTTCAAACTTATCTCTTTCCATAATGATGACTTTCTCAAAATCTGACACTTGTTGAGAAAGTTTTGTACATTTGAGCTCCACGGATTTCTTCTCTTCAAAAGATTTTCTTGAAAAATCAGAAAATTTTTGTGCAAGAGCTTTTCTTTCTCTTTCAAATCCTTCTCTTTCTTTCTTCTCTTTGTCAACTTGAGCTCCCAATTCAGAGATTTTATTTCTCAACTCAGCATTCTCTTTTTCTAAACCATTTCATTGCTTATCAATCTTCTTTATCTTCTCTTGAGCTCTTGAGTTGTCTATCTCTTGTGTGGCTTTCTCTTTCAACATGTTTATCTCAACCTCAAGACTAAACACTTTATCTCTCAATTGATCTCTTTCAGAGAAGATTTGTGAATTTATCTTTCTCAATCCCTCACAAGTTTCTCCAACAATGTTTTCTCTTTTCCTAAGATCATCAATTTCTCTTTGCATCAACTCTTTCTTTGACCATGTAGTGTTTGAACTATTTGCTTTCCATCATGCTGATTCCTCTTCAGATTTCTTCAATTTGATTTGAAGATTAGAAATCTCTTTCTCTTTTGAAGCAATTATTCCTGTGAAATTAATTTTAGAATTAGAAATGCAATCTGAGCAAATAATTTCTTTTTCTAAAAATGTAGAATTTTCTTTCAGTTTATTGATCTGATCAAGAAAAGATGAAAATTGAGATTCTTATTCTCAGCTTCAAGAGCAGGTATCTCAGACATGTATGCGATTGCACAGTCTCTTTTTGTCAAAACAGTATTTCCCTTCTCGCCAATGTTAGGCATCTTGATATATGTAAAATATAAGCTTGAAATGATCGTTAGTCAGAAAATCAGAACCTTTATTCACACTTAGAAATATGTCCCCCTACACAGACTTAGCACGGGGGTTCCGCTACCCGATTAACGGGTGAGGTCAAGGGGCAACGCCCTTGCGGGGTCGAGGGGCAGCTCCCCTAGAGAAAAAATTTTAACAATTAAATCTCATATTGCAACTTCTAAAAATTTGACTAAGTATAGATTTCGCATGTCACTAAGAGGTACTTTTCGCACACTAAAGAATGAAGCTTTTCGCACATCAAAGGATGCGAATTTCTAAATTTCGTATGAAGAAAGATGTGAATTTCACACTTCTCGCACGTTGAAGGATTCGATTCTAAGATTTCGCACGATGAGGGATGCGGGTTTTGACTTTTCGCACACCTTTGTATGTGAATTTCTGACTTAGAAAAATTCACTCACTCAAACTTTCCGTATCGATACAGATTCTATACTTAGAAAATTTTCAAATTTTCTATGCGAAATCCTCAAAATTCGTATGATGTGAGATGCGAATTCGTCAAATTTCACACGCAGTGAGATGCGAATTCTTCACTTTCCGTATCTTGTATGATGCGAATTATGTCCTTAGAATATGAAATTCCAACTTTTCGTATAACACTAGATGCGAATTCCTCCTTTTCACATATAGGCATATGCGAATTCTGACCTTTTCGTACCCAACACCATGAGAAATCCACACTTAGATTTTTCAAACGTCTAATGCCATGTGAATTCTTTAGATCTTGCGAGTTCTTCGTGATCTATGCGAGTTCTTCAAGTTTCACCTCAAAAATTCAAAAATCCTCCATAGATTCTTCAAACCTTGATCAATTGACACCAAACTTTGAGGAAATGCTCACGAAGATTGTTATCCCAGATTTAATGTAGTTGGTAAATAATCAATCAAGTAATCATGCAACACAATAATAATCAAGAGATATATAAATCAGAGTAACATACCAATCCCTTGAATAAACAATGAAACCTTGAGTGTTCTTGATACCCTTTGAATACAGAGAAAACGTATAGCGACTATTTAGAAAATTATCAGAGTTCTTACCTAAAACTAATTAAACAAAACTTTAAATACCAAAGCCATATGGGCTTTAATCTTAATGGGCTTTCTAATGGGCTTGGGCCCAATAGCTAATAATTATTAAACTATTACAATTTAAACCCTCTAAATAACTTTGACACAATTGCAGTTTAAACCCTTAACTTTAACTTTAATCTTGAATACAATTTATGATCCAACAATCTCCCCCTTTGGATTCAAGATTAAAAAAAAATTTGCAATTGTCTTCGGGTCTTCTCTTGTCTTCACTTATCTTCAGATATGTCGTTGATCGCTTCAAAACTTGATATCTTTTAAGAACTTTAAAATCTTTAAAATCTTTGAAATCTTCAGATTGTATTCTTCCTTTTTGTATCTTCTCCCCCTTTTTATATCTTCTCCCCCTTTTTGATGAGTGGTGAGAATCAACATCATCAAAACTTGGCAAAACAATCTCCCCCTTATCAAGACAATCTCCCCCTTTGTGTATGATCATCATGTAAGCATAGTCTTCATCATGTAACGAGCCCTGTATGAAATAAGAGCAGTCTTCCCAGATGGAAAGAGTGATTATTTCAATCTTTTCAGATTAAAATAGAAAGTAGTAACCATTCGAATCTTTTCAAATTCAAACAGTTTAATAGGTGTAACCCTGAATCAACAAATGACTCAGTTAGAATGCCTGTCAGTAACACAAAGTTACTGAGTAACACAAAGTTACTATATAAGGAGCTGGTTTGATGTAGACTCCCCAGGTCTTCCATTCAATCATCGAATAACACATGGTTATCTATGAACGTTCTGACAGAAAACAAATTTATGTGTGTTTGTGCATGTGTTAGAAAAAAAAAATTAAGCATAGATGATTGCTTTTCAATATAGGCTCAAAGTATGTAAACTTGTTGAGACAGCAATAAATTGTACAAAGACTCAATGTGCATGAGAAAGGTTCGAAGGTGGGGCAACTTTCCTTCTTTTTCAATATTAGTATCTTCCAAATGAAGAACCAATAGCGTATCTGTTGCGTCCCCAGAAAATGTGAAACATTCTCTTTTTGAGAAAAGAATGAGTAGCTGGTGGGGTTGTATGCAAGAGATGGCATGGGATAGGTGCCTATTTTCAATGATAGTCACCAAAGAATGTGAACCAATAAGATAATGTGGCTGCCCGGCTCAGAAAGAAGTTTGGTGCATAGTTTAATATTCTTTTACTCTGTTCTCTCACCCTCTTTCTTTTAATGCCCACTTCTAACCAATCTCTCTTTTCCATTTTACCTCTTCACACACCAACACTCAATTCTTTTTTACCCTTCTCCCCTCAATCACTCAGGGAATACTTCCGGGTTAGGAAACACTGGTTATCGTGAATCCATGGAAGTTCTGTTAAGCTCACACACCGAATCCCATGTATTATCCTAAAAGTACATGTTGTTCAACAGGAGTTTTGTACATGTAAGCACAAATACCACTTGTTACATGAAGAATATAATATTCGGAGATGTCAAAATAGTTATGTTTGAGGATGCAATTATCCCCCTCAAACTAAAAGAGTTTGACAATTTAAGCTCATAGGAGTTTTGTCATGAAGAACAATATGTTGGAGAATCAAAAACGAATGTTGTTTATATGAACAATATATAAACATATTTTCAATGAAAGCACATGAAATGACGTTTGATTCAATCAACAGTGAATACAACTAACGTGAGTATTACCATAGAAAGATTTAACTTTTGATACATGGTAATAACAAAAATAGAATGTTCTGAACCGTTATGTGTATGAATACTTGACAAAGTATATTGACAAGATAAAACGCAAGTATTTATCTTTAAGAACACATGGTCAGATAAGCATTTAAGTATCCAAAAATCTGTTAATATCACAGATATTCTCCCCCTTAAATCACTATAGGGTTTTTTTTTTTAATAAGAAAATAAAGCATATAAAAAAATAGATAGAGCACTGAAGTGCGGGTTCTAATCCGATGTGATTAGAAGCCATAGTCACTTGAACCAACCTGCATAAGTAAAAGAAACAATGGTAATCATTTATGAAAATGATTCCTTTCTCGTTAACAATAGTTGGAAAATAACACACTATCAAGATTTGTAATACTCCCCCTTGAATCATGAGTAAGGTTTAAGACATGTTCAACATACCAAGTTTGCTGATTAGAAATTGAAATCGCTTTTCATCCAATGGCTTGGAGAAAAGATCAGCTAACTGGAAGTCAGTTTGAACAAAGTGCATTTCAATATTACCTTTTTCTACATGATCCTTGATGAAATGATAACGTACATCTATATGCTTGGTCTTCGAGTGCTGTACCGAATTAGCAGTTATAGATATTGCACTCTTGGAATCACAATAAATCGGAACGCGCTTGTAGTTGTATCCAAAGTCCCTTAACTGTGTCGTCATCCAGAGGACTTGAGAACAGCAGCTAGCAGCAGCTACATACTCAGCCTCGGCAGTGGATGTTGAAACACAGTTTTGTTTCTTTGAAGTCCAACTCACAAGTTTGTCACCTATGAATTGACATGATCCAGAGGTGCTTTTCCGGTCTAGCTTACAACCTGCATGATCAGCATCTGTAAAGGCAGTTAGTTCAAAACGAGAATCCTTTGGATACCAAAGGCCTAGATTAGGCGAGCCTTTGAGATATCTAAGGATTCGTTTAACAGCAGATAAGTGCGACTCTTTAGGATTAGACTGATATCTCGCACAAAAACATGTGGCAAACATTATATCCGGGCGACTGGCAGTCAGATAAAGTAAAGAACCAATCATGCTACGATACACCTTTTGATCAACAGGTTTCCCGGAGGGATCCGCGTCTAAGAGTGTACCAGTAGCCATTGGTGTTTTCATGACTGAACTATCTGACATATTGAACTTTTTCAAAATATCTTTTATATATTTAGCTTGATTAATATATATGCCTTCGGGTAATTGTTTACTTGGAGACCAAGAAAGAAATTCAATTCACCCATCATCGACATTTCAAACTTTGTTTCCATTATCTTTGAAAAGTTCTTGCAAAATTTCGGATTTGTCGACCCAAATATTATGTCGTCAACATAAATCTGAATAAGAATCAATTCCTCACCTTGCCTTTTAAGAAATAAGGTTGTATCAACAGTACCTTTCTTGAAACCAGAAGCAAGTAGAAATTTAATGAGAGTTTCATACCAGGCTCGCGGTGCTTGTTTAAGACCATATAGTGCTTTGTCTAAGACATAGACATGATCAGGGTGATGAGGATCAACGAAACCTTCAGGTTGAGCCACGTAGACCTCCTCATGCAGAACGCCGTTCAGGAAAGCCGACTTTACATCCATCTGATAGACTGTAAAGTTTTTGTGCGCTGCATAGGCTAGAAAGATTCTGATGGCTTCGATCCTTGCAACCGGAGCGAATGTTTCATCATAATCAATGCCCTCTTGTTGACAATACCCTTTGGCGACCAGTCGAGCTTTGTTTCTCACGACTACTCCAGCTTCGTCTTTCTTATTTCTGAACACCCACTTTGTTCCAATAACGGATTTTCCTTTAGGTAGTGGGATCAAGCGCCATACCTTGTTCCTTTCGAATTGGAGAAGCTCGTCTTGCATAGCAGAAATCCAGAATGGATCACGTAGAGCTTCAGCCGCTTTCTTTGGCTCTAAGGAACTGAGGAAGCTTGAAAACATACAGAAGTTAGTTGTTGCAGATCTTGTTGTGACACCAGATTGTACGTCACCTATCACGTTGTCCAGGGGATGATCCTTAGTCCAACGATGTGTGCTTGGTAGAGCTTCAACTGTTTGTTGCGTATTCGACGCATTGTTTTCATCATGCACGACAGGTTGCTCCATAGATGTAGTCGGGACATCTTGTACTGGTGTTTCTGATACTGAGGCTTCCGGACTAGCAGTTGAAGTACTCGGGACTTCGTTTCCAGAAGAACTATCTGTAGAGACAGATTCAGCGTTAGTAGTGTCAGAAACTAACGGTGTATTAGTACCTGATGGAGATGAAGTTTTAGTGACTTCTTCGAAAGGTCCAGACATGTCTTCAGATATAGTAGGGACCTCCGAGCCTGTACCACTTGTTATTGATGTGGATATGCCTTTTTCAAAATTTGCACATATATCATCAAAGGCATCAATAAACAATAAATCTAACTCAGATGAAGTAGATTTAGAGTTAGAAGAAGTGAATCCTTTAGGTGTTGGTTCTATTCTTGATTGAATAGAAGCTTTGTCGTTAAGACCGAGTTCTGAACTGTTGTGTCCAGAAGTCCTTGTAGAATTCTCATCAAAGGAGACATTCATGCTCTCAACAACCGTCTTGGTTCGAATAATGTAAATTCGATAAGCTTTGGATGTCAAAGAGTATCCAACGAGATATCCTTCATCCGCTTTCTTATCAAACTTTGATAATCCTTGACGCTCTTTTAGAATGTAACACCTACAACCAAAAACACGAAGGAACTTGATGTTAGGTGTACGATTGTTGATTAACTCATATGCTGTCTTATTAAATCGCTTGACCACAATGGTACGGTTCTGTGTAAAACATGTTGTAGCGACTGCCTCAGCCCAAAGGTACATGGGTAGATCTGAGTAAGCAAGCATAGTACGAGCTTCTTCAACCAGAGTGCGATTCTTCCGTTCAACAATGCCGTTTTGCTGTGGAGTGTAGGCTGCAGAAAAGTTGTGTGAAATACCCACGGAAGTAAGATAACTCTTCAGGGTGTCATTCTTAAACTCCGTGCCATTATCACTGTGAATGGTTCTTACTGGCAGTTGAAGACGTACTTGAATACGCTTGATGAAAGCGGTAATCAACTCTGGCACATCTGACTTGTTGCGAAGAAACTCGAGCCATGTATACCTTGAGTAGTCCTCTATCATTACCAACACATACTTCTTTCCGTTGATAGATGTTGTGCGCATTGGGCCACAAAGATCCATATGTAGAAGTTCCAGTGTAGATGAGGTCGATGATTCAGCTTTGGACTTGAAGGAGCTACGCTTCATTTTTCCCAACTCACATGCGGAAGAGAGTGAGTCTTTTTCGAACCTCATCTCTGGTAGACCTTTGACCAGACCTTGTCTTTGTAGCTTCGCTATAGATCGGAAATTCTGATGAGACAAGCGTCGATGCCACGTCCACGATTGTGCTTTAGAAGCTTTGGCTAGTAGGCATACTGGACGTGTGGCAGACAGTGTAGGAAAATCTACATAGTATAGATTTCCATGGCGCTCAGCTTTGAAGACTTTGTAACCATCGTGATCTTCTAGATAGCAATGAGTTGTTGTGAAGCGGACTTGATATTGCATATCACAAAAGTGACTGGTACTGAACAGATTGTGATCAAGTCCTTCAACATATAACACTTTTTGAATCTTCACAACACCATTATCGAGCATTCCATATCCTCTGACGTGGCCTTCGGCTTCAGAATTGGCAAATCTAACTGCTCCGGCAGGCTCCTCCACATAGTTATGCAAGAGGTGCTTGAATCCTGTCATGTGGCGTGAACATCCGGAATCTATTACCCACAATCGACAGGCCTGCAAAAGAGACAATTAGTTGTGCTTAGGCACCCATATCAGGATGGGTCCTTCACGGTTAGCATCAAGCAACTCAGGAATATCAACTGGTTTGACTTTCACTCTCCATTCATAACGCGGTTTTGGAACCCATTTCCAAACCATCTTAACATTTAATTCCTGAAAGTGCTTTTTAGAAGTAGGATTGGCAACCTTAGCTCGATACACTTTTGGTTGTGTAGAAGAATCAGAATTAGAATTAGACTTAGATTTCAGCTTAGCTTTGCTTTTATTCTTTTTGGACATAGGAAGGGAGTAGTATTTGAATGAATTATCCCAACAGTGTTTGCAATAAAGATTCTTTCGAGCAAAATTCATAAACTTAGATTTATCGGAATAAATCTTACATTCATGTTTATCAAAAGAAGTACTATTCAAAATAACACTATCTGTAGGACAACTACTAGAATTCAAACTATTCTTTTTATTCAAACTAAGATATTTATTCTTCTTACTCCTCCCAACTCCATTTCCTTTTATTTCTGAAACAGAAACAGAAACCTTGTTAGTCTCTAACTTAGAAGGTGGTTCTTTTCTAGTGCTCTTTGAAGTCTCACCCTTTTCAAAAATACTCGATGGATATTCAGGACAATCAGAGTAAACAGCTGTAGGTTTTGCAGGAGCATCAAATTCTGGATTGGTTCTTACCTTCCAGCTTGGATCATTGAACATCTGTTTATCACTTGAAGCATTTTTAAACATAGTAACTTTCAAATCATTGATCTCTATGCAAAGCTCTTGATTTACTTTTAAAGACTTTTCAAGTTTATGTTTGAGATCAAAGTTTTCATCTTCAACCTCATCAAGAGACTGTTGCAACAAATCGATTTGCTTCATCAATTCAGATGTATGATCATTCACTGAATTTGATCCCTTTGAATTAGAAACAGGATCAGAGTTTGAAGCATTCATCATTTCAGAAAATGTATCTTCAGTCATGGACTCAATAAACTCCGTTTTATCATTTTGAACACAAGATTCATCCGCGGTAGCAATAACTTCTTCAACCTCTTCAGGAAGTAAAGGTTTAGAAGCAATGGGAGTTGAGACTGATGGTATAGTAGATGGATCAACATCCGATTCATACTCATCAAATTTGCATGCAGTCTCAGGTAGAACTGTGTTGGTGCTCACTGATTCTTTAGAAGGTGTGGTAAATAGTGATTCAAACTCAGTAAATTCGATCTTTCGAGTTACATAGCTTTCGTTCAAATCACCATATGTAAAACCAACATATTTAAAAAGATTTTGAGAATCAGTGTCACCAGACTTGTTCTTTCCCATTTCTTCTTGACCTTTGGTCTCTTCAGAAGGTTTAGGAGAACTTGCTTCAACAAAAGTAGCGCGAATGTCAGGAATGGGTTTTATTGCGGAGCCAAATTTATCAAAATTATATAGGTGCTCCGGTGCCTTTTTCAAAATTTCATTAATTGGCACACCCAAACCTGGTTTAAGTTTGTAAAACCTTTCGTCTTGGAGTTTATTGGTCAACAGATTTAATGTCTGTTCAGTCTGACCTCGTTTCATGTTAATGTCCTCCAGTTGCTTTATTTTGGTGTAAGCTTCATTTCTTTCTTTATAACAAACTTCAAATTTGATTTGAAACTCACCCTTTTCAGCATTAAGATTCACAAGATCTGTTTCTAAACCAGATATTTTTTCTTTTAAAGACTCTTTTTCAGCTTTTAAATCATCTTTTTCTTTTTCCTTT
Organism: Arctium minus; assembly: GCA_954870635.1. Classification (NCBI taxonomy): domain Eukaryota; kingdom Viridiplantae; phylum Streptophyta; class Magnoliopsida; order Asterales; family Asteraceae; genus Arctium; species Arctium minus. The sequence continues at coordinate 86,168,435 of OX941085.1, read as the reverse complement.
TCTTCCACAACAACTTTTAAAATAGCATTTTCATCAAGAAAGCTTAAAACAGATTGATGCAGAGCTAAGTTTGCCTTTCAGTAAAGCAAATTCATCTTTTATGCCATGCATTTGGGCCATTAAAGATTCAATAAGTTCAGAATTTTCACTTACCTCAGAGTTTGCTTCTTCGGATTGTGTCTCAGAGTCTTCATCGTCACCTTCCAGCTTTGCCATGTAAGAAACTTGGGTGAAATGTGCTTGCTCCTCGTCATCAGAACTTTGGAGCAGCCAGTTCTCTTCTTCAGCCATTAGTACTTTTCCTTCTTCAGCTTTCTTGGCAATCAGTGACTTTCTTGAGTAGTACTCTGAGTTCTTCACTTTCTTGAATTTGCAGTCCCTTGAGAAGTGCCCAAATTTGCCATAGTTGTAGCATCTTCCTGGTTCATCCTTTCGCTCTTCTCGATTCTCCTGTCTCTTTCCTTGTCTTCTATCTTCCTTCCGATCTTCTCGTCCTTCCTCTCTCTTTCCATGCCTCGGCTTGTATCGCATCTCAGACTTCTCTTTCTTGTATTCATCATACTTTGGCTTTGAGTAAAATCTTTTCTTGCCAAAGCTCTTCTTGAATCGTCGCGTAATGAGAGCCAAGTCTTCAGAGAACTTTTGAATATCAGGATCTGAATCAACTTCCAGTTCTTCATTGCTTGAATCAGAGTCAGAGTCAGTAACTTCAGTAACTAAAGCTTTAGACGCCTTTTTCTTCGACCTTGCAGAGGATACAGAACCTTTGCCGGCTATGAGAGCCACAAAATCCTTCAGATGATTAGACTCATTATTCATAGATCTCACCTCATCCTCATGTTGAGCAAGAGTAGAGAAGATATCGGTGACATTCTCTCGAGCCATATTCTTCGACATCTGGAGGTTGATAGCAAAGTTCTTCCGTTCTGGATTCAGATTCTTGATGAACTTGTAGTTTATCTCAGAAGCAGATTTGGCGATTTTGTTCCTCCGCAAGTCATTGAGAATAATGTTGTACCTATTATAGGTATCTAAAAGCAGCTCTCCTTCTTTGGCATGAAATCCCTCGTAAGCATTTATGCACAGATTCTGCTTAGCTTGAATAAAAGCTTCATTCCTTCAAACTGCCTTGCTAGTTCATCCCAGATTCCTTTAGCAGTACTCTGACTGTCGACACGATTGTAGATGTCGTTTGGAATTGCCATCGTCAGATAGATTAGAGCTTCTACTTCTAACTTGAGCTGGTCTTTCTGCTTTTCAGTGAAGAACTGAACAGGTTTAGGAATATCTCTGTCAGGGATTTCAGGAGAGGAATCTGTAGCAGGTTGACCCTTTACTGTGATCATTGGAGTTTTGGGACCTTCAATGATTATTGTCATGAACTCTCTGTTCTTGTGATTCAGAAACTGAATCATTCTTGTCTTCCACTGCTGATACTCATTTGCCACGAGGACAGGAGGTTTGACTTGAGAACCCATCGAGAGAAGCTGATTCGACATCTTAGCTATACGGTTAGTAAATAGACTTTTCTGTACCAAGACAACCAACTAGATGAGATCATTAGAATCAAAAGTAAAGACTACACTCAAAAATTTTCAGAAAAAATAAATTTCCAAAAATAATCAAATGCAGTCCTCGCACACAGTATAAAGCACTAATATCTATGAATAAAATTCTGAAAACTTAAGAAGATTTTGATAAAGAGCAAAACTTTTGTCCCCCTTCGCAACGCCCTTGCGGGGGTATGGGGGCAGCGCCCCTAGAGAAAAAAATTTGACAATTAGATACCTATCACAGTTTGCAAAAATCGACCGGGGATGTGCTTCGAAGAATGAACTGTACCGGTCGAAGGAAAGACCGGAGTATGCAAGTACCCGGTCTAATGGCAAGAACGGAGTAACAAGTATCCGGTCGAATGGCAAGACCGGGAATACGAGTATCCGGTCGAATGGCAAGACCGGAGTAACAAGGTATCCGGTCGAAAGGCGAAGACCGAAATAACAAAGTATCGGTCGAATACTAGACCGGAAACCACTAAGGTCCGGTCGATGCACCTACCCGGTCGAAGCAAAGACCGGGAAATGCTAAGGTTCGGTCGAAGGGAATGATCGGAGATCACAACTACCCGGTCGAAGTAAGGACCGATGTTTACAAACTCTCGGTCGAAGACTCAGGTCGAATAACTATCGGTCAAAGCATTAATATTGATAACCACAGTAACAGATATGATCGATTAACTCATAAGACCGATAATCACGATGAATAGACCGAAGAACACGATGAATATCTGGGATTCGATCGAAACCAAACCCAGAAATTTTAATCGACCGATCAACACAATTAAACCAACAAATAAGCAATCCTTCGATCGAATGTAACACAAAAACACAAATAATCAAATACTAATCGACCGGATTCGATAACAGATTCATGAAATAGGATGAACAGTACTTCGCATGAATAGTAACTCGATGAACAGTATTTTTCGATGAACAGTATTTTTCGATGAACAGTAATATCATAAAAATTTGATTCTTAGGCTCTGATACCAATTGTTATCCCAGATTTAATCTAGTTGGTAAATAATCAATCAAGTAACCAAGCAACACAATAATAATCAAGATATATATAAATCAGAGTAACATACCAATCCCTTGAATAAACAATGAAACCTTGAGTGTTCTTGATACCCTTTGAATACAGAGAAAACGTATAGCGACTATTTAAAAAATTATCAGAGTTCTTACCTAAAACTAATTAAACAAAACTTTAAATACCAAAGCCATATGGGCTTTAATCTTAATGGGCTTTCTAATGGGCTTGGGCCCAATAGCTAATAATTATTAAACTATTACAATTTAAACCCTCTAAATAACTTTGACACAATTGCAGTTTAAACCCTTAACTTTAACTTTAATCTTGAATACAATTTATGATCCAACAAAGATGTTCTGAACAAAACCTTAGCAACAGTTTTGTCCAAAAACATTTGAATCAAAGATCTTGATCTGAATACAGTGCGTAGAAACTTTCAAACCAGACTTTTACAATTTCACAAAATTGAATGACAGTTACACTTAATTAGCCTTTACAATTTGAATGAAAATTGATCTAATACATCATGCGAATACAATACAACCAACAATTTGACAATTACAACATCAAATCTCAAAATCAATCTAAACACAGACTATGTGCAAGTTCTTCATTTTCTGAGTAAAAAAATGATTTCTCTCTGATCTGCTCTAATACCAATTGATAGTTCCAGTTTCAAGCTTCTCAATCACAGATCAATCAACACATAATTGAATCACAAGTCATTTGTATTTGATATTCTTTGATTACAAACAACTCTCACAATAAACCCTCTGAATACAAGAAATTCTCTCACTACAATATGTTTGTGTGTGTGTGTGTCTTATTCTAAAGACACAAAGGTATTTATACCTAGTCAACAATGTTGACTTTACAACACTTAAAAAAATAAGGAAAGTCAAACACCCTTGATTTTGACACAACTAACAAAACTAGACTTTACAACTTAAACAATTTTGACCTTTTAATCTTGAATACAATATTTGACTCAACAGTGGTTCAATGTGATCACCTTATTAATGAAGAAACCAGATACACGAAACCATATACAAGAAAACCATGGAGAAGATATCCCCTTAGTTGGTTTGGTGATTCATAGTGATATATTGAGAGTCCAAGAACACTGATTCTTTAGAGAGAGAAAGTAGAGAGAGAAAGTATAGAAGCGCAAAGTTCAATCTATTCAATATGTGTGCGTGTGTTTATTACACCAAACCAGGACCAAAGGGACTTAAATACCCTTGGTCAGATACAACACTGATAAGCCCTAAACTCAGTATTTGACCAAGCCTATAAATACAATGATTACTATAAAATCAGACCTAACAATCTCCCCCTTAGTAATCATTGTATTTATAGGGCTTGGTCAAATACTGAGTTTAGGGCTTAGCAGTGTTGTATCTGACCAAGGGTATTTAAGTCCCTTTGACATGAAGGGAGCACAAATCAAAGTTTGAGATTCAAGAAGGAAACGCAAAGCAAGGTTTGTGTTTCACAAAGGAAGCGCAAAACGAAGTTTGCGGGTCATGTTGGAAGCGCAAATCTGACTTAGACAAGATTTACCTTTTTAAGCTCTTTGACTCCTCCCACACAAATGCACTAGATGTGACAATTCAAGTTAGCATTCATATAAAGAAAATCAGATACTCCCCCTCAAAAACAGATATAATCTTTGAAAAAAAATATTCTCATTGTTCACTCCCCCTGAATAATGCATAAACCCATTAAAATATATTTATGAGAACACAATGATCAAATATTAGAAAGAAAAATATACTGAATGTAAATTTTGAAACAACTAAACATATAAAATTTTAAACACTAAACAAATAAAATTCTACTTAGTAAAATATTACAGATTTATCAATCATTTGAACTCAAACATATGTTGTTGGATACAAGAACAAGTTTCATTGCATATCAAGTTAAAACATGTTCAGTTGCAAAAACTTCCATCAATCCATTTAGTGTGCGCACATGCGAATCTTCGATTAGCTTCAAGAAAATGCAATTCTAAAAATATTATAGAGAACTTTGCATGTACTGACACTAATTCATCAAAAATTAAGACTTTCACAAATTTACAGGTTTATCACAACTCAAACATATCACCAAGTATCATGAGATGTGTGCTCATTAGCATCTTTTTAGCAGTATGCACATTGGCATCTTAACATGAGTGTGCTCTTTGGCATCTTTTAAGCTTGTGCACTTTGGCATCTTTTGATCAAAAAGTTTATTAAGTAAAGAACATGCCATAAACGTAACTTTCTATCTGACCCTATTGCAGGATTTGGGTCAGCCGCTCCCAGACCAGTTGGCCTTAGGGGACTAGGTGTCAAGCACCCCATGGAACTTACTCTCCCAGATCAGAAAGGCTACATCGACATATCCTAAACCCATTCATACCAGTAGAACATGACTTTCGATCTGGTTCTATTGAAAGATTTCTGTTCGATCACTCCCAGACCAAATGACCTTAGGGGACCAGATGACAAGCATCCTGAGGAACTTACTTTCCCAAACCAGAAACGTCACAGGTACAAACTGTCGGTCCAACAATACTTATCAAGTTTATAGAAACAACAACACAATATGATTACCAACCTGTATTGATTATAACAAACGAGTTACAAGGTTGATCGATTAAGCTTGAAATGTGTTCTCTATGTTTTCTCTCTTTTACACCTTCAAGTGTGTGTTTGTATGTGTGAATGTGATCTGATCTTTTTGAGAGATGTTAGAGATACACTTAATCTAACCAAGTGTGTTAGACACACTTCCTACAACTTGCAATATAAAACTATAAACCTACCTAATATCTAATCTAATAATATACATAATATCTAAGTTTAGATATTATGTAAACTAACTAAATACTAGAAACTAACCAAGTTAGCTTTATCTAACTATTACAATATTATAACTTAGATATTAAATCTAAGTAAACTAATACAATTACATTGACATTTATTACAAATAGACATAGACTTAAATATCGAGAGTCGACGTTCCGGCTTTAGCTTCAGATTGCGATCTTCAGTTTGGATGATCTTGAATCCAATGAGACTGTGGTCTAACAATCTCCCCCTTTGGATCAAGATCATTACGAAAATGATTTTAGCAATTCAGTCTTCTTGTTCAGCTCAGAAGATGCAATCTCTTTCTTTAGCTTTGAAATCAGCATGTCTTCAATCTACTTTCTTTAGAAGAATTCAGTCTTTGACGTGATTCTTGAAACATGTGATCTTTGCCATTTCTTTTGTAGTCATTCTCCCCCTTTTTGATGTTAAGTGCAACGACTTCATCAAAACTATTTGTAAGAAATGTATATCTTGTGGTTAGAGCCCCTGATCCGTCAATTCAAAAGATATTCATCCAGATCTTTTCAAATCCAAACAAAATAGTCGTGTAACACCTGAATCAACTAATGAATCAGTTAACATGCCTGTCAGTAACACTAAGTCACTATGTGTAACAAATACACTTTGGAAAGGAGCTGTTTTGATGTTGACTCCCCCAAGGCTTCCATTTAATCATCGAAACACCACAAAGGTAAATTTCTATAAATGTTATGACAAAGAAACTAATTCCTTGTGTGTTCGTGCTTGTGTTTGAAAGAATTAAGCACTTGATGATTGCTTATTAGGCTCAAAATTGTGTAAACCACTGAGACAACAGCAAGTTAAACACAGACTCAATGTGCATGATTGAAGTGCAAAGGTGGGGCAGACTTCCTTCTTTTCAATATCCAGATTTTCCAAATGAAAATCATATAGCAAGTGTGCTGCTTCCCCTTTGAAAAAGTGAAACACTTTCTTGTTAAGAAGAAAATGAGTAGATAGTGAGGTTTGATCAAGAGTTGGCATGGGTTAGTTGCCTGTTTCAATAATGTTCACCAAAGAATTGTGAAACACTAGTTATGTGGCTACCCGGCTCAGAAAAAGTTGGTGCAGAGTTGTGATATTCTTTTAACTCTGTTCTGACACGCTCTTTTTTTTAACATTTAGCTTTCTCTAATCACACTCATTTCTTTTCTCTTTGCACACTCAATCACTAAGGATTAACTTCTTGGGTAGAAATCACTGGTTAAGGTGATTCCATAGAAGTTGTGTTAAGTCCTAGAACAATGATTCTTTGTTTTCCTATGATGCACGTGATGCTCGGATTGGTTTAACTATTTCAGTTAAAGCACAATTTAGATCATGAAAACATTTAAAATACACTCCCAAAATATAAAATCTGTTGAAAAATCAGGAAGTGGTTTGAACATTAAAAACAATGTTTTCTATGATTGAAAGTTGTCCTTCTTTAAACCATATATGAGATTAAGATAAAGGATTATACCTTAACGTTTGATCTTACATCTCATGAAGCTAAGCTTAAAGTCATATCTTGTAAACTTCTCTCAAAAATTCAGCAAAAGTCTAATGTCAAGTCAAAGTAAAATTTATTCACTTAAATTGAAAAGACAAAAAGAAGTAAAACTTTTAAAGTACGAGTTCTGATCAGAAATAATCATAAGTCATATCCGTACTCCCTTTTTGACTTGAAGAGCTCCCCCTAAAATCTTGCATTACAAAAGAAATTTGACATTAAAAAGTACATGCACAAATTTTATGAGCTCCCCCTTGAAGTAATATTGACCAGATGTCAATTTCTTCTCATTCTCCCCCTTGGATCATGAATATTTGATAGAAGTGCAGATATCAATCAGAGTTAAGAATGAAGAAATGATGAAAAAGTATACAATTTAGAAAACTTTGTTAGGTAACTACTGATTATATCTTAAGATTTAGCATACCAATCTTAGAGACAAGAAAGTTAAACCTCTTTTCGTCTAAGGGCTTGGTGAACAAATCGGCAAGTTGATAATCAGTTTTTACAAAGAAAAGTTTAATTGTTCCTTTTTCAACATGGTCTTTAATAAAATGATACCTGACATCTATGTGCTTTGTCTTGGTGTGTTGAACAGGATTCGCTGATATTGCGATGGCGCTCTTGGAATCACAGTATATCAGGATTTTGTTGAAGTGGAAACCGTAGTCGTGTAATTGAGTTCGCATCCATAAGATCTGAGAATAGCAACTAGCAGCAGCTACATATTCTGCTTCGGCCGTGGACGTTGAAACACAAAGTTGCTTCTTCGATGCCCAACTTACGAGTTTGTCACCGAGGAACTGTACATGTCCCGACATGCTCTTCCTGTCTAACATACAACCTGCATGATCTGCATATGTGTAGGCTGTTAGTTCAAAACTAGTATCTTTAGGATACCACAGACCAAGATCTGCAGTGCCCTTTAGATACCTAAATATGCGCTTTACAGCAGACATATGGATTACTTTAGGATTGGCCTGATATCGTGCACATAAGCATGTTGAAAACATTATATCTGGCCTACTAGAAGTAAGATACATTAAAGAACCTATCATCCCTCGATAAGTCCTAACATCAACAGCCTTTCCCGAAGGATCGGTGCCAATTTTAGTACCTGGTGCCATTGGGGTACCAATCGGTTTTGAATTTTCCATTTGGAACTTCCGAAGAATATCCCTAATGTATTTTTATTGATTGATAAAAATACCCGATGAAAATTATTTTACTTGTAAACCGAGAAAGAAATTCATCTCTCCCATCAAATTCATCTGAAATCTAGACGCCATAAGGTTTGCAAAATTCTTACAGTACTTAGTATTTGTAGAACCAAAGATAATATCATCTACATAGATTTGAATTAAAATGATATCGCCTTTTTCCTTTTTTATAAACAAAGTGGTATCCACCGTACCTTTTGAAAACCCAGACTTGACTAGAAAAGTGGAAAGGACATCATACCAGGCTCGAGGTGCTTGTTTCAGACCGTAGAGTGCTTTGTCGAGAATGTAACATGATTCGGATTCTCTTGATTGACAAAACCCTCTGGCTAAGAGACGTAGACTTCCTCCTTCAGAATTCCATTGAGGAATGTTGTCTTCACGTCCATTTGAAAGACCGTGAAGTTCTTGTGGGTTGCGTAGGCTAGAAACATTCTGATTGCCTCTAATCGCGCCACAGGAGCATATGTTTCGTCATAGTCTATTCCTTCCTCTTGTCTGTATCCTTTGGCTACTAGTCTTGCCTTGTTTCGGATAACGGTACCATCTTCGTCTTTCTTTATCTTGAAAACCCATTTCGTACCTATAATTGTTTTACCTTTAGGCTTTGGTACGAGTCTCCAGACTTGAAGTGCATCGAACTGATTTAGCTCTTCTTGCATTGAGACCACCCAGTCTAGATCAGCAAGTGCTTTCGATACGCGTGTTGGCTCGAACTTGCTCAGAAAGGAGTCATGCATGCACATATTCAATGATGTTGACCTAGTTTGCACTGGTGTTGATGGATCGCCAATAATCTGGTTTAGCGGGTGCTCTTTGGTCCATTTATGTTCATGAGGCAGTGGATTAGATGATTGTATGTTTGTTGTGTCATCTACGAATCCACTTGTACCTTCTTCTGTTTGTGCAGGAGGATTGATGATTTCAGTTAAAGTGGCAGGTTCAGAAGGCTCAGCAGGTACAGCTTGATCTGGTTGTAGATTGATCTGTACAGAATCTCCTACTGTTTCAGCTACTTCTGTCTCTTTATCAATTGTCACTTCTTCAACTGTTGGAGTCGGCATTTGAATTGTAATTTCTTGTTGAATTAGGGCGTTTGATTCAATAGGAACATCTGAACTGGTTGGATGAGTAGTTGTTGAGTCTTCCATCCTGTCAACCTTAACAGATTTCTTTACATTTGATCCAATAAATTCATCATAAAACAATTCAAATAATAAGTCTAAATCAGATAAATGGTTATTAGAAGTTGATGCTTCATCTGATTTATTCTGTTGAGACTCAGGTTCTGGACTGAGTTGCCCAGAAGCTAGTACTCCGGTTATAACGGGTTCTGAACGTTGTTGTTCGGAAGCCATTTCTTCATCAAAGGTGACATTGATGCTTTCAATCACCGTCTTTGACTTCTTCAGATAGACACGATATGCAGTTGATGTCGAGGAATAACCAATAAAGATTCCTTCGTCCGCCTTAGCACTGAACTTATTGAGATTCTCCCTATCGTTTACACGAAACACTTACATCCAAATATATGGAAATATTTGATTGTCGGTGTTCGGTTGTTAATTAACGCATAAGGAGTCTTCTTCTTGAACCTTCGATGTACCATGGATCGATTCTGTGTGTAGCACGCGGTCGAAACAGCTTATGCCCACAAAAATAGAGGTAAGTCCGAATGACTTAGCATAGTACGAGCAGCCTCGACTAGCGTTCGATTTCTTCTTTCAACCACCCTATTTTGTTGACGCGTTCGAGCAGCAGAGTATTGATGTGAAATCCCGACAGATTCGAGATATTCTTCAACTTTGTTGTTCTTGAACTCTGTGTCGTTGTCTGTTCTTAGAAACTTGACCGGTTTCTGCAGATTCACCTGGGTCGTCTTTAGGAATGTAATGAGAACATCAGGTGTCTCATCCTTTGAACGTAGAAACTTGACCCATGTGTATCGCGAGTAATCGTCCACGATCACGAGTATGTACTTCTTTCCGCCTAGACTTTGAGTTCGCACCGGACCGCATAAGTCCATATGCAATAACTCTATCGGAGCATTGGTACTTGGTTCAGGCTTTGGTTTATGAGGTGCCCTCTTCATCTTGCCCTTTTCATAGGCTGCACATAGATGTTCTCTTTCGTATTTCAGCTCTAGAAGTCCTTTGACGAGCTTTCCACTGACCAGATTGTTGATGTACCGAAAGTTGAGGTGAGAAAGGCGTCGATGCCATAACCAACATTGTTGCATCAAAGCTTTCGATAGTAGACACACTTGCTTGTCAGTCTGGACATTTGACAGATTAATTGTGTAGAGGTCTGATTCTCGAGTACCGACCAAGAGTTCTTCGCCTTCTTCATTGCGAACTGAACATCTTTTGGCTTTGAAGTTGACCTCTAACTCTTTGTCACAGAACTGGCCTATACTGAACAAGTTGTGTCGTATGCCTTCAACATAGCTCACCTTCTTGATAGTGACATTGTTCTGTTGTACATCACCGTATCCCATGATTGGAGAAAACTGGTCGTTGTCAAATCTTACTGTTCCACAAAATTTGTCTTTGAAATTGGACAGTATCTCTTTTTGCCCTGTCATGTGCTTGGAACATCCGTTGTCCAAGAACCATGTATGAGTAGTCTGCATAAGAGAAATTGCAAATTTAGATATTTATACGACAACTTTGGAATTTTCACTTTGATTATCGAAGTACGGGTCTTGAACTGATTTGTTTAAAAGCCTATTTTGACTTTGATGTTCGGGTTTTGAACTGCATTATCCAAAAACCTATTTTGACATTGAAGAACGAGTCCTGATCTGTACATAATCAGAAGTCGCTTTCTCTTTAAGCTTTATGTGCCTGCAACACAGATTTAGCCTTAGGTACCCATTGGAATTTGGGTCCTGCTGTGTTAGCACAAGATTTTGGTAACCATTTCAAATTGGTTCCTCTTTTCTTTTGAAATGTATGAGAAGAATTAATATGAGATGAATGCATATGGTAATTTCCAAACCAATCTCCAGAATCTTGACAAGTGATAGAAACATGTTTATCATAGATAGAGGACTTTCCAGCAGATAAAGATAACTGAAATAATTGCTTCATTGAATATTGTTTACGAGAAACAGCAAGTTTTGAGTTCAAAAGAGCAATATCAGCAATTAGGACATCTTTACTAAGCGAAGTCTTATTACAATTAACACTACTAAGCGATAAAACGGTCTTGTCATGCTTCCATTTGGGTTGCCATTGAGAATTTACTTCTGGCCTTTGCTTGCGCAGATCTGAAACATGTGTAACTGGTGAGTTAGACTTCTGAGCAACAAATGAATGCACCTTCTTTGGCTTACCAGTAGTGATCGGTTTATGTGAATGCTGAGATATTTTTTTACCTTTAGCATTTTTGGCTTTCACAGAGACTGACTTATCAACTTTCGTTGATTTTACACTGTTAACAGGCATACTGGTTTTTCCCAAAGATTTCACAACAAAAGATTAATGGTTTGAAAGTTTAGCATTAAAATCAAATTGTTCAAAACAACCATCCAAACCACCGTCAGAATTAAGAAAATCAAACCCTTCGTTTGATGAACCAAACATGTCATCAGATTTAGAAGCTTTTGTAAAAACAACATTTTTCATAACGGTTGAAAAAACTTTTTGTTGAATCTCAATCAAAAGTCTTTCATCTGATAAAGAGTTCTCGAGTTCAGAATTTTTACTTTCTAACACGAGAGAAGGGACATATATTTTACCTATAACAGGCTTTGCCTCCATCTCTTTTACAGAATAACTTTGAAAGTAGTCAGTTGAAAGAGATTTCTTTTCATTATTTGGATAGTCATAACTATTATTCAACTTCACATAATAAAATGGAAGGTGAACTTTAGATGACTTTTTCCATTTTTCAATTTCATTTGCTTCATCCTCCTTTGATAGTTTAGTATTAAAAACTTTAAGTGAAGAGATTCGGTGAGAAACTAGCATAAAGGTATAATCATAAAGTGTAGGCACTTCTCTTATACCCTTTTTAAGGCAATGAGGTTTCACATAACCGATTCCCCAATTTTCTTTATTCTTTTTCGGTTTGTTAAGATGAATGGTTTGCTCACTTTGACCTAATGAGTACAACTTCTTTTCCAAAGCATCTAGTTTTGCAATTAAAGACTTGTTTTCTTTAGTACATGAAGAATGCATTTTAGTCAGCTTATATAAGTCAAGCTCACTATTTCTCAGTTTTGACTTGAGTTCAGAATTCTCTTTTAGAATTATAGTTTGTTCTTTTGCGTTGGTGTCAACGTTTGTATGTAAAACCTCAATTAATACTTTCTTCTCAGCAATTTCATTGCTAAGTTTTTGTATCAATTGGTTTTTGTTAATAATAACAACATTTTCTCGCTTAAGATTTGATTCTAACTCTTCTTGTTTTAACCTCATGGTATGCATTTTATTCATGAAATCTTTATACGATAAATCACATACCTCCTCTTCTTCATTTTCTGAATCAGCTTCAGCATTTGATTCCATCTTGCCCATCAAGAACATATTGACGACTTCATCTTTATCTTCATCTTCTTCTTCTTCATCTGAGTGATCAAGCCAGTATTCATCCTCAGCCATCAGTGCCTTGCCTTCCTCCTGTTGCTTTGCAAGAAGCATCTTGTTCTTGTAGTAATCGGAGTTTCTGACCTTTGATCTTCGGCAATCCTTGGCAAAGTGACCTGTTTTGCCACAGTTGTAGCACATCAGTGGACCTGGCTGACTTGATCCTTCATCCTTGTACTTTCTTTCTTCGGGTTTCTTCTCCTCTATCCTCTTTTCTTCAGATTGGTACCTTTTCTCTTCCGTTTTCTTCTCATCTAATCTCTTTCCTTCAAACTTTTTCCCTTCAAACCTACTACCTTCAACCCTTTCCTTATGAGCGTAGTTGTTGGGTCCAGAAGAGTACCTCTGACTGTTTGATGTTGGATTCCTGTAGAACTTTTTCTGAAACGCATTTGTCAGAAACAACATTGCTTTCTTCATTTTTTCATTTTCATCCATGTCAGAGTTTGCATAAGCTTCATCTTCTTCTGATTCATATACAATCGTCTTGTTCTTCTTCTTGACTACAAGAGCGACTGTATCTTCAATTGTCTTTACTTTCTGTCTTTTCTCAGCTAGAATTTCATCCACCTCTTCTTCATTTTGACGGAGGGTTTCATACACCTCGTGAAGTGGAATCTCATTCAAATCTTTTATCTGCCGCATCTGTCTGGCAAAACTTTTTCATTCTGGTTGTAGAATACTCAGGAATTTGATATTCAGTTCGATTTGAGATTTGTTGACCTTGTTCTTGCTCAGTTCGTTTAGCAAGGTCACGAATCTATCATATGTTCCTTCTAGATTTTCTCCAGTTCTGCCTTTAAATTCTTCAAAATTGTGCAGGCAGTTAGAGATTTTAAGTTGATTCCCTATCTTTGAACCCAGCATCATCTTCTCGAGTTGATCCCACATTTGTTTTCCGGAGGCCTTATAACTGTCAATCTTTATGTAGATTTCGTTCGGAATCCCTTGTAGAATGTATGACTTGGCCAATCTGTCTGCTTTTGCTCTTAACTTATTATCACCGGTTAGTTCTTCATAAGTCAGTGCATGTCTTACTTCTTCAGTTCCTTCTGCTGGTTCCCTATATTTTTTTTCCATGGGGCCTTCTTCTAAGGATTGTTTGATGAAATCACCCAAATCCTGTCTTTCGATGAAGTTTAGGAACCTATCCTTCCACTATTAAATTTATGACAATTAAAGACCCTATTGCAGTTTCGAAAATTCTTAGAAAAAAATTCTAAGTATGGATTGGAGCAGAGAGGTTTGCGGGTCTAGTAGGAAGCGCACACTGAGGTATGCGGGTCTAATGGGAAGCGCACACTGAGGTATGCGGGTCTAATGGGAAGCGCACAATGAGATGTGTGGGTCTAATGGGAAGCGCACACTGAGGTATGCGGGTCTAATGGGAAGCGCACAATGAGGTATGCGGGTCTAATGGGAAGCGCATAATGAGGTGTGCGGGTCTAACGGGAAGCGCACACTAGGTATGCGGGTCTAGGTTTGTGTGTCTGACTAGGAACCGAGAAGTTGAGCTATGCGGGTGCTTTGGGAGCCGAGAAGTAAGGTATGCGTTTGATGTTGGAACCGCAAAGTAAGGTATGTGGGCTATTCTTCCTCTGTTGTGCGGGTGTTCGTCCTGAACTTCTGAAAATCGTCTAAAATTTGATCCTGAAACGATTTAGCAATACCAAACCCTACCAATATGTCTAGAAACACTTTTAGTATAGAATTTAAGCACTTGATCTCTCAAAAACACACTTTTTCGAGAATAATTTGATGGCACAGTACGTTCTTCACTCGATTGTTTACTCACAAAATCACAAAATTGGAACGATTTATGCTTAAAAGTGAAATCAAAATGCAACAACTCGATCTAGCATGTAGTACGATCACAACCTGATCGATTCTAACACCTAAAACACTCAAAATCACAAACTCAAATTTTCTTGAAGAACACAGAGACGTTTTTCTATAAAACTTCTTTTGATCTTAATCAGGCTCTGATACCAATTGTCGGTCCAACAATACTTATCAAGTTTATAAAAACAACAACACAATATGATTACCAGCCTGTATTGATTATAACAAACGAGTTACAAGGTTGATCGATTAAGCTTGAAATGTGTTCTCTATGTTTTCTCTCTTTTACACCTTCAAGTGTGTGTTTGTATGTGTGAATGTGATTTGATCTTTTTGAGAGATGTTAGAGATACACTTAATCTAACCAAGTGTGTTAGACACACTTCCTACAACTTGCAATATAAAACTATAAACCTACCTAATATCTAATCTAATAATATACATAATATCTAAGTTTAGATATTATGTAAACTAACTAAATACTAGAAACTAACCAAGTTAGCTTTATCTAACTATTACAATATTATAACTTAGATATTAAATCTAAGTAAACTAATACAATTACATTGACATTTATTACAAATAGACATAGACTTAAATTTCGAGAGTCGACGTTCTGGCTTTAGCTTCAGATTGCGATCTTCAGTTTGGATGATCTTGAATCCAATGAGACTGTGGTCTAACACAAACTTTTAAACTAAAAGATTTCTGTATTTTAAGAAATTATAATTCATCTCAATCACTCAGGTCAACATCTAAGTGCTTAGCCCATATTTTCATTCCGATCTATAATTCTGATTATTTAGGAAGTCTAAGCAAAGTAAACTATAAAAATTCCGAATCACACAACTTTAAAGCAGTAATAAAAGTTTCAAACATGTTGCTGACTTTTCGACTTTTGTAAGACTTAAAATTTGACCATATAAAAACTTTAATATAAACAAAAGAACTTGAAAATTTATCGTAGACACGTATTTTATTCAAAAGAAAGAAAAAATGTAAAACTTTACTTTATAGAATAAAACTTGTAAAGATTTAAACTTTTAAATGATATTTAGTCAGAACAAAATAAAATTCAACTATTTCGTCTTTTACATTTTATAAAATAAATTTGTGACGCATATTAAAAAAATTTGGGTTATACAAATTCACGAGATAGATAAACAAGCTCAGATTCTTAAAACATTGAGAAAAACTGGAATAACATCATATACAGAGATATATGCAGCGGAAATAAAATTGAAGTACTCACAGTATCTCATTTAGTCAGAAGCTTAAATCATTGAAGAACGAGTTCTAAACTGATTTGTTTAGAAGTCGTAGACTATGAAGTACGAGTCCTGAGCTGAAGTACTCAGAAGCCAATATTCTCTTACTCCCCCTTAACATGTGATGCCTGCAACTTTAAATCAGATAAAGATTTGGGTACCCACTTGAATTTGGGCCTGTGTTTGTTAGTTGCAGTTCGTATGGGGAAATATTTGTCAGACTTAACATTTAAAGCACGAGGAATATGATCAGAAAAATAATCACAACCATCAGAAGAGAAAGCATAATCATCAGAACTAGAATCTGAGGAAGAACATGAGACATGTTTTGAAATTTGAATCATTTGCTTTATAGAGTATTTGGAAATTTTATTACATTTAGCAAATGAATCACTGTTATAAAGTTTGTCTACACATTTATCCCCATCAACAATAGATTCATCAGATGTCCGCCTCGCTCTCCAGATTTGCTTCTTTGACTTGCTCACAGTCCTATCTGAAAGAATAGAATCGGAAGAATTAGAACAGTCAGAAATAACTATATCTCGTTTCTTCGACTTCTTTGACCGTCTTCTTTTACGCTTAGGTTTATAATATTGATCATTTAGCGTAAAAGAATCATCAAGAATTTTAGACGAAATATTTAAATCAGAAAAATTAATTTATCCAAGCAACCAATCTGATCAACTAATAAATCTGAATTTGCCTTGGAGTCTAAAGAATTTTGAGAAGATTTTAAAATTTGAAACTTCCTTTTTATTTTCCTTAGAATCAGAAGATAGACAAGAAATAGAATCTGATTTTTGAGAAAATAAACTTTCTTCAAGACTAGACGTCATGAAAGAAAGAATAATATCAGA
Organism: Arctium minus; assembly: GCA_954870635.1. Lineage (NCBI taxonomy): Eukaryota > Viridiplantae > Streptophyta > Magnoliopsida > Asterales > Asteraceae > Arctium > Arctium minus. The sequence goes on along the minus strand of OX941085.1, from coordinate 86,151,681 downwards.
TTCAATTTTCTTCAAAATATTTTGATCTTCTATCTGATCTTCAAGATCTATGATTTTTCCTTCTAATACTAATGGAGGAGTATATTTCTTCGAATCATAAATGATTGGAGAAATATTTCCTTTATCAGAATCAGGTGCATAAGGAGCAATAAAATCACCAGACATTGAAGATTTGATAGGAGATATATCATTTAAAACTCTTCTTCCTCTTCTTGACTTTTCAGGAAAATATTTTGCATTTTCACTTGTATAAACAAAAGGAATTTCATTTTTCTTGTTATTTGTCCTTTTCTCATGTTCGATTTCTAACACTTGCTTCTCATTCATCCAATCAATTTTAAATTGAGGAGCATAATGAGCAAGAGTCAGATAATCGTATTTATATAATGTTGGGGATTTTTCAATCGCATTGTTTAAACAATGAGGATTTTCAAAACCAAGACCCCATCTTTGTTTTAAAGCCTCTTCACTCCTCGGTTTGTTCATATAAATTGTTTGTTCAGATTGGTCTCTTCGATAAAGCTTTTCTTCTAACTTATTTATTTTATCTGAAAATTCATCTTTTAAATTAGTCATAGCTGTCAAAGATTCAAGATAAGTCTTATTTGAATTTTCCAAATCTTCCAATTTCTTTTGAAAGATGTCTTTTGTATTTTGTAAAATGGATTTTTCATCTTTCAAAGAAATTTTCAGTTTGTCAATCAAATCTGACTTTTCAGAATTTAGATTTTTTTCAGATAAAATCTTTGAACGCAAATCAGATAAAGCAGTTATCATGATATCAAACTGAGAGGTAATAAATTTGTAATCAAATTCAGAGTATACCTCATCCTCATCTGTTTCAGAGTCGTCTGACTGGTCATCTCCGATCAAGCACATCTGAGCGATCTCAACATTTGAAGCTTCATCATCGGAATAATCCAGCCAGAATTCTTCCTCGGCCAGCAAAGCAGTTCGGTTCTCTCTCTTTTCAGCCAATTCCAATTTCTTTCTATAGTAGCCCGAATCCCTGGCCACTTTTGTTCTACACTCCTTTGACATGTGACCCGGCTTTCCGCAGTTGTAGCAAGCAGCATTCTTTAGCTCGGGTACTTTCACTTTAGAACCGGAAGTGAAGCGAGAAGAGTTGGAACCCGACTTTGGTTGGAATTTCTTCTGGTAATGCTGAGAAAGAAGGATCATAGCTTTCTGTAATGCCTCGCCATCATCTTTAGTTGACCCAGTGTAAGCATTTCAGACAATGCTTGTTCAGATATTTGCTTCGTGAGAAGAGCAACCGGATCTACTGTTTTCTTCTTTTTATCCATCTTGGCCTTTTTCTCTAATATCAAGCTCTCATCAGTCATTAAAATCTCATATAGTTCTTGAATCTGCATTGATGAGATCCGAACATCGTTCCTCATTTTATGACATGATTTGCTCCATTCAGGCTGAAGAGAATTGAGGAATTTCAGATTCGTCTCATGATCAGTCTTTTCCACTTTAATCTTTCTAAGATCATTAATCACAGCGCAAAACCGGTCAAAAGTAATCTTCAGAGATTCATTGTCCTTAGCCTTAAATTCTTCAAAGTTGTTCATGAAGCGTGTCTGGCGAATCTGAGTAGCAACTGATGATCCAAGCATGATCTTTTCTAACTGAGTCCACATCATATTTGGATTATGTTTGAAACAATCAATTCGATTGTAGATTGAGTTAGGCAGAGCTAGCATCAAATTGGACTTTGCTTCTCTATCGGCTTTTTCACGTTTGATTTCATCATCAGTCAAAGGAATGTCATTTTTCGGTTTGATGAATGGTCCTTCAGTAAACGACTTCATCATATTTTCTCCATTTGTCTGACGCTCAATGAAATGTATGAACCTATCTTGCCACTGTGTAAACTCATCTTCATTGATTAAGACTGGTGGACGAGTATCTGTTCCCAATTGCATCATCAGATCATTTGAGTAGAACCTAGCTTGAAAAACAAACTTGGCAGAATCCATTGCAATTGAGAGTCCAAGAAAATCAAAAATCAGATTGAATTAAAAAAAATTCGAAAAAATACTAAAAATTGAAAAATTGAAAAACACATGTTATGACACAAAGTTTAAAAAAAATAAAGATGACACTAAAAAAAATTCCAGACTTTTTTTTTTTTAAACTAAGTCAGGGAGGCACGCAAACTGGAGTTTTGCGGGTGAAGACTGAAACGCAAAGTGGAGCTTTGCGGGTACAGAGAGGAACGCAAAGTGGAGCTTTGCGGGTGCAGAGAGGAAACGCAAAGTGGAGCTTTGCGTGTGAAAGCAGAAGCGCAAACTAGAGGTTTACGGATGACGAAGGGAACGCAAAGTTAGCTTTGCGTGTGAAGAGGGAAACGCAAAGTAAACTTTGCGGGTTGAACTTGAAACGCGAACCAAGAATTTTTCGGTCGAAGGCAGAAAACGCAAATCAAACTTTGCGTTTGTAGAGGGAAACGCAAAATTCACTTTGCGGGTTGAACTTAATACGCAAAGTATTATGAATGACACGCAAACCACATGAATGAAGCGCAAAGTTTATGAATGAGGCGCAAACTAACAAAATCAAGAAATGTTTCGTAAAAATGAAAGAAACTATGAAATTTAACCAAGAAAATTACAAACTTAATGTCGAAAACACATTTCTAACACACTTCAACCAAAAAAATCGATTAAAAAACACTAAAACTCAAACTCGTGAATGTAGCAGTGCTTGAACTCGTGTTTTCTAGAAAACTTTTAAATTCAAAATTGATGATCTAAATCAGTTTTTCTTGTAAAACAACCTAAAACAAATGTGATCGATTATCAAAAACGAAACTAATGAAATCAAAAACAACACAATTAGATCACAAACATATCCCAATTTTATGAGAAATCAAGAAAACGAGATTTTCTTGAAAAATTCAAGAAAATCGATCAAATTTTCGATTTCAATCACAAATTCAGATTAGAAAATGCAATCTCTCAATCCTATCAAGATTCAGATGGCTTTGATACCAATTGAGAGTCCAAGAACACTGATTCTTTACAGAGAGAAAGTATAGAAGCGCAAAGTTCAATCTATTCAATATGTGTGCGTGTGTTTCTTACACCAAACCAAGACCAAAGGGACTTAAATACCCTTGGTCAGATACAACACTGATAAGCCCTAAACTCAGTATTTGACCAAGCCCTATAAATACAATGATTACTATAAAATCAGACCTAACATCTATTTTGATCGCACACCAAAAATTACGGGATCATATTAATCCCAACAGAGAAGGAAATACGTTTAATTTCTTTGATTACACATTAAACCACAAGTTTCTCAGGCTGGGGTTTACTGTGATTAAATAAATATGGGAACCATTTTGTAACTATTTTCCCTATTTCATTATTTGATTCGATAGGTTGTGGTTCACTGTGGTTTCTATACCTGTTAGTTGGTTTGTGGTTCAATGTGATCACCTTATTAATGGAGAAACCAGATACACGAAACCATATACAAGAAAACCATGGAGAAGATATCCCCTTAGTTGGTTTGTGGTTCAATGTGATCACCTTATTAATCCCATTTTGACATCCATGGTGGTTCACTGTGATGATCCCCTGCATCCCATTTCGATTCATATTGTGATGTCTTTATTCAATCCCAACAGTGAACCACCATTGATGTCAAAATGGGATTAATAAGATGATCACATTGAACCACAAACCATCTAAGGGGAACAAACTTCGGCAAACACAAGCAGCTACCTTTTTTGAACATGGTCCTTCTTCCTCCAACAACTTCTTCTTCGCCTAGCAGTTCTTCAGACCTGCAAAAAAAATTGGAAACGTGAATGTTGAATAGGTTTGATTTTGATAAATCAATTAGTTGAGTATTATTAGGAAATTAATCTTGATTGATTTTGATTGATATAAATCTGTACAAAAATAATTATTTATTAAACAAAAAATAATCAAATTACCAATATACCCTCAACAGTTAGTATATAAAAAACAGTAAATAAAATAAAATGATTGGTGGTGGTGGTTGGATCTCACTGTTACCACAAACTACCTAGTTCTCATTTGATTAAGCCCCTATATACATACATATATATATATATATAGGGTTAGGTTCCGGTGAGAAGTCGAGTTAATGGTGAGAAGTGGTTATCAACCGTTGGATGAAAAATGAACGCACATTAGGATGAGATGCACCGAGATGCACCAGATCAATTCTCTTCTCACCGTTAACTCAACTTCTCACACGATCCTTCGCCTATACATACATATATAGAGAGAGATGGAGGGGGGAGGATCATACGAGAATGGTATCTATTTAAAAGAGTAAAGGGACAAATCTCAACCACTTGTTAGATTTAATTAATGGCTCTAATCAATAATAGCAAGATAAGTAATTAATAGCAATGAAACCCAACTTTCCAATATGGTCAAAATATTTTAGAGGTAAAATTGGAACAAATCAAAATAATTGAATGGGATATCCATGGCGTAAGAAAAGGGGGGGGGGGATGTGATTATCTCTATCAAATAGGGAAATGTAACCATTTCCAAAAAAATCTCACAGACCATCTTCATCTTGGTACTTAATTAAACCTAATTTCTCTTGAAGCTACACCGATGGAAATTCTAGACGATGAAGCAACGATGCCGGAAGGATGGCTAAAAAACGAACCGAAGGAAATCGACGATCCCTAGGCATTGAAGCCCAAAGATTGGGACGAGGAAGAGGATCATGAGTGGGAGGATTCGAAGATTGGCAACCCGAAATACGAATATGCACTTAATTGTGGAGAATGGAGGAGGAGGATGAAGAGGAACCCGATTTATAAGGGTAAATCTTCAAAACCTAGTTTTAGATGAATGAGACGATGAAGAGGAACCCGATTTATAAGGAGAATGGAGGTTGTTTACAAGAATATAGGGACAAACGAGAATGGAGGCTATTAAGCATGGTAATTTGTGTATTAGTTTTTATCATTTATGATATTAGGCAGATGAGCATGTATGATTTTAAAGTTGTAAACTTAATAGAAACATTTTGTCCAAGTTAGTTAGAATAAGATCACAGATGATTTTGGTGTTAAGTATTATAACTAAGCATTTTGTTTAATTTTCTGTAGTCTAATCATATGTGATTAGAGGTTGCAAACTAATAACAGTATTTTATCTAAGGGCAGTTTATCATAAAATCACATATGATTTTGTGAAAGATATCAAATATAACAACCTGTCTAATTACTATAAAGTATAATCACATGTGATTTGGTGATGCATATTATACTTAAACAATCTGTCCAATTTCTTTAAAATATAATCAGATGTGATTTTGGTTGCATATTATACCTAACCAATTTGTCCAACTTATTTATCATATAATCATCTGTGATTTTGGGTTGCATATTCAAGATTTTCTTGAAGAAACAGAACCAGATGAATTACTGAAATGGATTAACCGGATTTACGTGGATAAAGAAAAATGATATATACGATTTTGATTTGAATGAGATATTGTGATCCCTAATTAAGTCAACAATATCCTAAATTAATCCATACCATAATATGACCTTAATACCTTTTTAATCTGAATTTTGGAAGCTATTATTTTCAGAATTATTTCAAAAAATGATTGGCTGAGAATCGTAACTTTATTCTTTTAACAAAGAGTGACAACTATATGTGGTGGTGGCTTTGGGTTTTTCTAAATCCCTTCTACAATGTCTTTCTCTTATCTCGACGCTTCACACGGACAAAGTAATGCTATGAACCTCGCAATCTGATCTCCCGGCATTACCACCGGCAAACTCTGATTCTTGCTTGTTAACAACAAACGCGATCCAAATCAAATTAGTCAACCAAATCACCTTCAATGAGTAATTTGAATCCGAAGTGCATCAAGATCTATTTTTAGATGAACTTAACTTACCGAGGTAGGTTTAGGTTTGGAAGGGGAGTGATCATCGTCGTCTTCTTCGAAAATCACGAACAATAAACCCTAAGGTAGGGCGAGACAAGTCGTGATGATTTAGCGGCAGCGGGTAGTACGACGGAGACTCCATGATTACAGGTGTGGGGTAGATCAAAAAGAAATAATTGTAGATCTGGAAAAAAGGAACCAACGTGAATGCCCTTTCAATTTTCCATTTATTTAATAAATAGTTACAAGTTTCAAAAAAATCACAAAAATGTCATTTCCTTTAATGTCCATAGATTAAAATCAATAAACGGTTTAGATCGGTTTTTACGGTTCACAATCTTTGTTTGGTTCTCATTTGATTACCGTTGTATATATTAATGTTCAAACGAGAATGCTAACTATTTAAGAAAACAGCAAAAAAAACAGATCGTGTACAAAATCATAGGTGATGTTACACTAACCCGAAAAAATCGGACGCGGGCGACATCCGGCACGACCTAAAGATCACACATATAGTCGCGTGAATAATATATGATTTTGTATGTACTCGGTTTTTCTCGTGTTTTCTTAAATAGATGATGTTCTCGTATGAACTCACCTCTCTCTCTCTCTCTCTCTATATATATATATATATATATATATATATATAAGTAGTCCCGACTAGCACTTCAGGTATGTCGTTTTTTTACATGGGTCTTGGACTACAATCCTCACCATATGTATGTGTATGATGAACCGTTTAACTCTCGAGTCCTACATCATCTATATTTGTAAAGACTATTGATGGTGTAGACATGCCATTACTGGGTATTTTGTCATGTAGTCCTGTTAGGATCAAGTGCTTACCACTACGCCAAAAGCAATTGCTGATGGAGAAGGCGCAACTTTATTTCCTTATAGCGTAGCAGCCAACGCCACGTTTCGATTTAGGAAGATGCTGGTCAATGACCCAACAAGTCCCTTCTCATTTGTTGAACCTAATGTTTATCATATTACTAAGCTTTCTCTAAATCACGTACCCATCGGTCATATGTGTGATTTTGGCCATCTAATATCATTTTATTCTACTTTTTTCCTTCGCAGTCTCATAAGCTGATTAAAAACTTGGAAGTTCATGAAATTTTCCATTACAACGGTTGTATGTCAGAGCCCCACCTCTACTACACTTGAACTGTTTCTCCTCCATATATGATGGGACATCCCTTCTCTTCTAAACGATACTTTTGAAGAGTAATCAAATGGAGAGTTTCACATATTTCCACACAGTAACAAAGCCAAATTTTACAACTATGGGGCTCAACACTTTAGGACAATCTGTACTCATATAGCCCCTCTCCACACTCTAGGACAATCTATGCTTGTCTAGCCTCTAGTGAAGAGGGCATGCTAAAGTACCTTTGACTGCATGGTATGTATAATGAATTCCGTATTTTGCAAAACACTCGTACTTAGGATTTGGTATGTTTACCAACCATATTGTAGACATGCTATTGGTTCTCATTGGGTATATAAAATTTTCGAAACATTATAGTATGAACTTTGAAGAAACTTTTGCTCCATTTGCAAATTTGACTACCGTTTTACTCTTATACGATACGAAAAACATCATGTATGAGTCATGATAACTCATTAGCCCGCAAGCATTGGCAGAGCCACGTTAGCACCACAAGGTGCACGTGCTCCCCGTAGGATTTTAATTTTCTTTGTTAATATTTTTAATTTGCACCCACTTTGATTTCATCTCAGGCCACTCAATAAAACTCTTAGTGCTATTGCATTAATTACCCATTTTCATTAGCAAATTGCATCATCCATTGAGGCCACATAGAGGATTGAAGGATCTGAAGAATGTGAACTTGAATTTCCTACTGTTGATAATTGCAAAGGTTAGCTTCAAATATAAAATGTTTAATGTTCGTCCAAAAATTCTTGGTTATGTTGTTTTAGTACTTTTAATGGTCGTTTATCAATCGTTAATCGGGTAAGTGTTTTTGTAGGGTAGGAGTTACCACACTCACTTACGTTATCTGGTAAGATTATTGACCATTAAAATAACATAGTAAGGTTGTTGATAAAAGTCTATTACGGGGTAAGCGCTAAATAGGGTAAGAGTAACCACTTCACTTATTCGGTAAGATTTTCGGTCATTGCCTTGCCTCTTACTGTAACAACCTAGTTTAATTAATAAAAAATAAATAAATAATAGTTGCTGAAATTTTAATAAAAAAAAGAAGTTGTTGGATTCTAATAATAAAGAAATAAATAAAAGGAGTTATTAAGTATTAATAAACTAAGAAAGGGGCTATAGATAAAGTTGATTTATGTGCTAAAGACAAAAGAAAAGGGGCTGGAAAAAGGGTTGTTAGTGGCAGCTTGAGGTGTTCTTTGGTGGCATATGGTGCATGGGAGAAAGACACATCAACAGTGACTAACCTACTTCCAAGCTCCTCAACCTTTGGTATAAATAGGTAGTCTTTTCTTGTTATTTATCTTCTTTTGTGAACCTCCAGCAAAAAAACAATCACACACACACATATAATTCCATATTTTGTTAGAAGAAAGAGAAGATTGGCAAGAAAGGGTAGAGGGCTGTTGAGTTTAGTTTCATTTAGCCAAAAACCAAGGTGATTACTTATCGTTTCTTTTGGTTTGATCTTCAAACCTGAGATACATATTTGTGTACATGTTTTCATGAAGTTTTGTTCAAATTTTGTTATTATAAATAATATGGACAGCCTTAAATGATATAGCTATGTATAACATGTGATATGTTATTTTAAAACGCATGCTAAAGAAACAAATTTGATCACCAGTGGAATAAGAACCACCGAGACGGTATAACCGCGGTAAGGGGTCGTAGAAACGGTATCGAATCCTTGATGAAGGGTTTTGAATAAAATCCGGAAGGGGCGACACCCATCGAGGGAGAATAAATCCGGAAAGCATAAATGTTTAAATGTTTTACATGCATATACATGATACAATAGCTTTTTTGAGGCTATGATTTGATTTTCTAAATGTTTTGTGCATTGAAATGAGATTTGTAATCACAAGTCAATCAATGGCTTGAAAATTATAAATATGTATCTCAGTTGTGGACAAGATTACTTGAGAGGTGAAATGGAAGTCTCGAAGAGATTATCGAAAGCTTCATTTCGTGGTTTAATCGGGTGTTGTTTTGGTTCGTGTAATTTGGTTTTTATAACCTAGCCTAGTATGTGTTATTAGAATATACATATGTACTTTGTAACTATGATCCATCGTGGAATGTTTTATATAAATTCCGCATTTTTGTAATATGTTTTATTTTAATTATGTATAAATGGATGAGACTCGGTTCGTAACACCCTTCGTTGGGTCTCGGTTTAGAGGCGGAAACGAGGGTTGTTACAAGCTTGGTATCAGAGCCAACTTTTTGGGGATTTGAAAATTTCAAACTCAAAGTCTACACGAAAATTTGAAAACCGGTGGATCAAGTTATCTATTAGGACGGATGAGGGACCAAATAACAAGTTGAGGGTAACTGAAATGATGAATGTATTCTTAAAAGCGAAATCAAACTAAGTAAGATGCATATACGAGGGTATATATGTATAAAATTGATGTCACAACCTGAACATTTATACATTCAATAAAATAACATTTCTTACTAAATACTGCCACAAGCTTACATTTTCAGAGTACAAGTTTTACAACTATCTCTTACTACACAACTGAGTTCAAAAAGTAAACTATTGCAGGAAGTCTTCTATCTCCTGGAAATAGCTCACATCTTCTCCTTACCCTTATCGGTACCTGCTATCTTGCGATAACCTGAAGGAGGATTATAATTTTTGAAAGAGTGAGGGTTAGACCAACGGTCTAGTGAGTCCCCTCCAAACACTACTTCAACAGTTCAGATATTAATTAAAACATTTAAACAAAGCTTTATATTTCAAAAACATAACCTGCTCTTTTAAACAAACTTTAAAACACTTTATGCTTTGCAGGCATAACTCAATCTAATGGCCATCACTGACCACTTTTTACGCTTCGCAAGCGTACCTTAAGCTACTAACCAACATTTCCGTCAAAGACGGTATGTCTGTCTCGCACTGCCTTATTTTAGGGACACACCCTAATGGCATAAACGGGCCACACTCCCCGGTACGAGCAGGTGGGTCACACTTCCCGACTTAGGTCAGACTTCTGACTCAAATGTATGCATACACCTAGTCCTGACTGTATATAAAACAAGTTTATATAAACTGAGCATAAATATGCCAAACTGATTAAATCAACCTTTTTCAATAATTTTGCATAACTTTCAATACTATAAATGCGCAGTTTATAAAACCCACATTTATCAAATAACTACTAAAATCATAAAAGATTTAGTTTGAAAGACTCACCTCTGATTCTTCTTGATTAACTCTGACTTCTACTGATTAAGATCACCTACGATGGTATTAAAAACAAAGGTAAGCTAACTGGTGACTAACACCCTTTCCTTCTATAAACACATCAAATACAACATACTGCTACTATCCCGGTCGAAACCATCCTGATCAAAACCTCTTAGGACAGATTAACAACATACCGGTCGATCACTACACCGGTCGAGCAATACCGGTCCACAACAAACTACCGGTCGAATACAAACAACCGGTCCAAATTTACCTTACATGCTAGTCCTCACTACCTTAAATCATGGAACTGATCAAATACACGGTTAAAAGCTTGAATCACAAGACTATTTACCGACTAATACATGCAGATAGAAGTATTAGGCTAAAATCATACCTCTATTTGACCAAAAACGATCGATCCTTCAAGATCTCTTTCTCTTTCTCTCTACTTCTTGCTCTGCTTTCTCTCTTTCTCTCTATGTCGGCTTACACAAATATCAGACTGATATGAAATCAAATATCTGATATTTAGGTTATATAAAACCAAAGTTTCAAATAACCCCCTGTACTTTGGGTCTCGCTTCACTTTTCACCCAACTTCCAAAATTAATAAAAATTTAGGATCCAGATATTACAATCTTCCCCCCTTAAGAGAATTCCGTCCCCGGAATTCTATCGCTAAACAAATGGGGATACTGAGCTTTCATATCTACTTCTACTTCCCACGTGGACTCTTGTCCTTGGTGAAATTTCCACTGAACTTTCACTAATCGAATCTCCTTGTTTCTCAACTTCTTTATTTTGAGGTCCGTAATTGCTACGGGCTCCTCAATATAACTTAGTTTTTCATCTACCTGAATATCTTCTAAAGGAACAACTATATCTGCTTCTGCCAAACACTTCTTCAGGTTTGACACATGAAATGTGGGATGAATCCCACGTAAACTTTCTGGTAGATCAAGTTCGTAAGCCACTTCACCAACACGACCCGTGATGATAAATGGTCCAACAAACCTTGGTCTTAATTTTCCTTTCTTTCCAAATCTGATTACTCCTTTCCAGGGCGAAACTTTCAACATTACCTTATCTCCTATCTGAAACTCTATCGGTTTCCTTCGCTTATCAGCATACATTTTCTGACGATCTTAAGCAATCTTTAATCTTGCTCGAATCCGGTCGACTTTATCAGCTGTCACCTGTACTATTTCTGGTCCCGCTAGTTGTCTTTCACCCACCTCATTCCAACATAGAGGTGTTCTACATTTACGACCATACAAAGCTTCAAACGGGGTTGCTTGTATGCTAGCATGATAACTATTGTTGTAGGAAAATTCAATCAACGGCAAATGAATTTCCCATGAACCTTTGAAATCGATAACACATACACGAAGCATATCTTCCAATGTCTGAATAGTTCTCTCACTCTGACCATCAGTTTGCAGATGATAGGTCGTACTCAACTTAAGTTGAGAGCCTAATTCCCTTTGCAAACTTCTCCAGAAAGCTGATGTAAAACGAGCATCTCTGTCTGACACAATGGACGACGGTACTCCATGTCTGGTTACTATTTCGTCGATATACAATCGAGCCAATTTCTCTAGTGAGTACGTCTCCTTGATCGGTAGGAAATGAGCTGACTTTGTGAGTCTATCCACTATCACCCAAATGGCATCATGCCCCTTAGGTGATCACGGTAACCAAGTAATAAGATCCATAGTAATCTCGTCCCACTTCCAAACTAGAATTTCTAACGACTGAAGCTCCCCATAAGGTCTTTGATGCTCAGCTTTAACTTACACAATGGGACTTGACTGAGGGTGACTACCCATTCAAGTTACTGGTGATTCTGCTACCTCAGTCACTACTTTATCTTCACTCTTTTCTTTACTTGACGACACTTTATTAGTACGCTGAACCAATAAAGCATTCAACGTTTCTTGTAACTTTCCCATTTCTGCAGTGAAGGTTTCTTGTGTAACAAAACCTTGCGTTCTACCTCCACCACGGTTTCCTGTCTGTTTTCGACCCCTCACAGAAGTCGAACTTTCTTGATGAAAAGTTTCTTGCTCAACTCTTACCTCTACACTTTCATCCTGACGAATACCACGACTCGTCTTCCCACCTCGAGTTCCCACATTGGACACTCTTGCCTGAGTAGCTGCTTTATGAATTGTCTTACCTTTAGGTCGACCGCGACTCTTTCCTTGGATAGCAGTCGGGTTGACAGCAGTCATTTGCTCTTCGGCAATGACTTCATTATCTGGTTCCATTTCAGGATTCAATATAGATCTACTCCTTGTCACTCGCTCAGACATACTTCTGATAAGAAGAAACATAAGATATTCAATCTACCATGCTACACATTACGGCAGTTTAAGCACAAGCATGTACTTGTAAATTCACAATTACACTGCCCAGATGGAATTCCAAATTTACCTTACATGCTAGTCCTCACTACCTTAATGTTATCTTCCTACGGTCTTCCTACTACTCAATTGTGCTTCTACTATCTCAGTTTAAGTCAAGGCCCATCTGGTCACCTAGATCCCTTAAACTAATGCTCTGATACCAATTGTCACAACCTGAACATTTATACATTCAATAAAATAACATTTCTTACTAAATACTGCCCTAGGCTTACATTTTCAAAGTACAAGTTTTACAACTATCTCTTACTACACAACTGAGTTCAAAAAGTAAACTATTGCAGGAAGTCTTCTATCTCCTGGAAATAGCTCACATCTTCTCCTTACCCTTATCGGTACCTGCTATCTTGCGATAACCTGAAGGAGGATTATAATTTTTGAAAGAGTGAGGGTTAGACCAACGGTCTAGTGAGTCCCCTCCAAACACTACTTCAACAGTTCAGATATTAATTAAAACATTTAAACAAAGCTTTATATTTCAAAAACATAACCTGCTCTTTTAAACAAACTTTAAAACACTTTATGCTTTGCAGGCATAACTCAATCTAATGGCCATCACTGACCACTTTTTACGCTTCGCAAGCGTACCTTAAGCTACTAACCAACATTTCCGTCAAAGACGGTATGTCTGTCTCGCACTGCCTTATTTTAGGGACACACCCTAATGGCATAAACGGGCCACACTCCCCGGTACGAGCAGGTGGGTCACACTTCCCGACTTAGGTCAGACTTCTGACTCAAATGTATGCATACACCTAGTCCTGACTGTATATAAAACAAGTTTATATAAACTGAGCATAAATATGCCAAACTGATTAAATCAACCTTTTTCAATAATTTTGCATAACTTTCAATACTATAAATGCGCAGTTTATAAAACCCACATTTATCAAATAACTACTAAAATCATAAAAGATTTAGTTTGAAAGACTCACCTCTGATTCTTCTTGATTAACTCTGACTTCTACTGATTAAGATCACCTACGATGGTATTAAAAACAAAGGTAAGCTAACTGGTGACTAACACCCTTTCCTTCTATAAACACATCAAATACAACATACTGCTACTATCCCGGTCGAAACCATCCTGATCAAAACCTCTTAGGACAGATTAACAACATACCGGTCGATCACTACACCGGTCGAGCAATACCGGTCCACAACAAACTACCGGTCGAATACAAACAACCGGTCCAAATTTACCTTACATGCTAGTCCTCACTACCTTAAATCATGGAACTGATCAAATACACGGTTAAAAGCTTGAATCACAAGACTATTTACCGACTAATACATGCAGATAGAAGTATTAGGCTAAAATCATACCTCTATTTGACCAAAAACGATCGATCCTTCAAGATCTCTTTCTCTTTCTCTCTACTTCTTGCTCTGCTTTCTCTCTTTCTCTCTATGTCGGCTTACACAAATATCAGACTGATATGAAATCAAATATCTGATATTTAGGTTATATAAAACCAAAGTTTCAAATAACCCCCTGTACTTTGGGTCTCGCTTCACTTTTCACCCAACTTCCAAAATTAATAAAAATTTAGGATCCAGATATTACAATCTTCCCCCCTTAAGAGAATTCCGTCCCCGGAATTCTATCGCTAAACAAATGGGGATACTGAGCTTTCATATCTACTTCTACTTCCCACGTGGACTCTTGTCCTTGGTGAAATTTCCACTGAACTTTCACTAATCGAATCTCCTTGTTTCTCAACTTCTTTATTTTGAGGGTAATTGCTACGGGCTCCTCAATATAACTTAGTTTTTCATCTACCTGAATATCTTCTAAAGGAACAACTATATCTGCTTCTGCCAAACACTTCTTCAGGTTTGACACATGAAATGTGGGATGAATCCCACGTAAACTTTCTGGTAGATCAAGTTCGTAAGCCACTTCACCAACACGACCCGTGATGATAAATGGTCCAACAAACCTTGGTCTTAATTTTCCTTTCTTTCCAAATCTGATTACTCCTTTCCAGGGCGAAACTTTCAACATTACCTTATCTCCTATCTGAAACTCTATCGGTTTCCTTCGCTTATCAGCATACATTTTCTGACGATCTTAAGCAATCTTTAATCTTGCTCGAATCCGGTCGACTTTATCAGCTGTCACCTGTACTATTTCTGGTCCCGCTAGTTGTCTTTCACCCACCTCATTCCAACATAGAGGTGTTCTACATTTACGACCATACAAAGCTTCAAACGGGGTTGCTTGTATGCTAGCATGATAACTATTGTTGTAGGAAAATTCAATCAACGGCAAATGAATTTCCCATGAACCTTTGAAATCGATAACACATACACGAAGCATATCTTCCAATGTCTGAATAGTTCTCTCACTCTGACCATCAGTTTGCAGATGATAGGTCGTACTCAACTTAAGTTGAGAGCCTAATTCCCTTTGCAAACTTCTCCAGAAAGCTGATGTAAAACGAGCATCTCTGTCTGACACAATGGACGACGGTACTCCATGTCTGGTTACTATTTCGTCGATATACAATCGAGCCAATTTCTCTAGTGAGTACGTCTCCTTGATCGGTAGGAAATGAGCTGACTTTGTGAGTCTATCCACTATCACCCAAATGGCATCATGCCCCTTAGGTGATCACGGTAACCAAGTAATAAGATCCATAGTAATCTCGTCCCACTTCCAAACTAGAATTTCTAACGACTGAAGCTCCCCATAAGGTCTTTGATGCTCAGCTTTAACTTACACAATGGGACTTGACTGAGGGTGACTACCCATTCAAGTTACTGGTGATTCTGCTACCTCAGTCACTACTTTATCTTCACTCTTTTCTTTACTTGACGACACTTTATTAGTACGCTGAACCAATAAAGCATTCAACGTTTCTTGTAACTTTCCCATTTCTGCAGTGAAGGTTTCTTGTGTAACAAAACCTTGCGTTCTACCTCCACCACGGTTTTCTGTCTGTTTTCGACCCCTCACAGAAGTCGAACTTTCTTGATGAAAAGTTTCTTGCTCAACTCTTACCTCTACACTTTCATCCTGACGAATACCACGACTCGTCTTCCCACCTCGAGTTCCCACATTGGACACTCTTGCCTGAGTAGCTGCTTTATGAATTGTCTTACCTTTAGGTCGACCGCGACTCTTTCCTTGGATAGCAGTCGGGTTGACAGCAGTCATTTGCTCTTCGGCAATGACTTCATTATCTGGTTCCATTTCAGGATTCAATATAGATCTACTCCTTGTCACTCGCTCAGACATACTTCTGATAAGAAGAAACATAAGATATTCAATCTACCATGCTACACATTACGGCAGTTTAAGCACAAGCATGTACTTGTAAATTCACAATTACACTGCCCAGATGGAATTCCAAATTTACCTTACATGCTAGTCCTCACTACCTTAATGTTATCTTCCTACGGTCTTCCTACTACTCAATTGTGCTTCTACTATCTCAGTTTAAGTCAAGGCCCATCTGGTCACCTAGATCCCTTAAACTAATGCTCTGATACCAATTGTCACAACCTAAACATTTATACATTCAATAAAATAACATTTCTTACTAAATACTGCCCTAGGCTTACATTTTCAAAGTACAAGTTTTACAACTATCTCTTACTACACAACTGAGTTCAAAAAGTAAACTATTGCAGGAAGTCTTCTATCTCCTGGAAATAGCTCACATCTTCTCCTTACCCTTATCGGTACCTGCTATCTTGCGATAACCTGAAAGAGGATTATAATTTTTGAAAGAGCGAGGGTTAGACCAACGGTCTAGTGAGTCCCCTCCAAACACTACTGCAACAGTTCAAATATTAATTAAAACATTTAAACAAAACTTTATATTTCAAAAACATAACCTGCTCTTTTAAACAAACTTTAAAACACTTTATGCTTTGCAGGCATAACTCAATCTACTGGCCATCACTGACCACTTTTTACGCTTCGCAAGCGTACCTTAAGCTACTAACCAACATTTCCGTCAAAGACGGTATGTCTGTCTCGCACTGCCTTATTTTAGGGACACACCCTAATGGCATAAACGGGCCACACTCCCCGGTACGAGCAGGCGGGTCACACTTCCCGACTTAGGTCAGACTTCTGACTCAAATGTATGCATACACCTAGTCCTGACTGTATATAAAACAAGTTTATATAAACTGAGCATAAATATGCCAAACTGATTAAATCAACCTTTTTCAATAATTCTGCATAACTTTCAATACTATAAATGCGCAGTTTATAAAACACACATTTATCAAATAACTTCTAAAATCATAAAAGATTTAGTTTGAAAGACTCACCTCTGATTCTTCTTGATTAACTCTGACTTCTACTGATTAGCACCACTTACGATGGTATTAAAAACAAAGGTAAGCTAACTGGTGACTAACACCCTTTCCTTCTATAAACACATCAAATACAACATACTGCTACTATCCCGGTCGAAACCATCCTGATCAAAACCTCTTAGGACAGATTAACAACATACCGGTCGATCACTACACCGGTCGAGCAATAACGGTCCACAACAAACTACTGGTCGAATACAAACTACCGATCGACCTTGGTCCTAGTCGAACTTATATCGGTCAAATACCCTTACCGGGCCTTAAAACCTACCGGTCTTTACCACCTATCGGTCGACTAAATTTATCGGTCGACCGATACCTTTACCAGTCCACATCATCTTCCCGGTCATAGATCATACAGAGTCGGCGACTCAACAGTTCGAACCCAGAAAACTTTAAATCATGGAACTGATCAAATACACGGTTAAAAGCTTGAATCACAAGACTATTTACCGACTAATACATGCAGATAGAAGTATTAGGCTAAAATCATACCTCTATTTGACCAAAAACGATCGATCCTTCAAGATCTCTTTTTCTTTCTCTCTGCTTCTTGCTCTGCTTTTTCTCTTTCTCTCTATGTCGGCTTACACAAATATCAGACTGATATGAAATCAAATATCTGATATTTAGGTTATATAAAACCAAAGTTTCAAATAACCCCCCTGTACTTTGGGTCTCGCTTCACTTTTCACCCAACTTCCAAAATTAATAAAAATTTAGGATCCGGATATTACAATTGAGTCCTAAAACCTGTTGTATTTTTTACCTATAAGAGTTGGTAATAAAAAAATGAACGATAAAAAAAGAGATTAATCGTAAGACAAGGTGTTGTCTGGGCTATTCAAAGGGCTATCAGGGGGTTGTCTAGGGTTGTTTATAGGCCTTTCAGGTACTGTTTAGAGGTTGTCCAGGGACTGTCCAAGGTGTTGTCAAGGGCTATCCAGGGGTTGTCCAAGGGTTTGTTAAGGATTGTTTAGTGAACTTTAGGCTATTTTAAGTTCTAGCTTGTTATGTATGGTGTATTAAAATTCCTATAAAAAACTAGTTAGAAAGTGATGACTAACATAAGATAACGTGTATATATTGCTATATCCAATCTTAGGGAATGGCTTCACAATTTCAACAAACTTACTAAAAAGGAAAAGGATTGGATGGAACAGAAACAAGTAGCACCGAACCAGAGACGATGGGAGATAATGATAGGACTGAAATTATAAACAAGAACAATGATTTAGAAACACTTTTGAAGAATGTTCTACCTGCAATATTAAAAGAAAACAGGGAAGAGACAACCCGTTTAATAAATACCCCAAAAGAAAAAGGTGCAAGGGTAGAACCAAATAACATACTCTCAAAAGAAGTCAATTATAAAACTTTTATGAGCACCAAGCCAGCCACATTCAAAGGTGAACGTGAACCCCATAAAGCCATGGACTGGTTAACCGGAATAGAAAGCAACTTTGAAACATGTCAATGTTTGGAAACGCAAAAAGTAAGGTATGCAACTACCTTACTTCAGGAAGACGCATTGCATTGGTGGAATTCGGTAAAGGCTATAAAAAGTACCGAGGAAACTACACCTTTGTTATGGGATCAATTCAAAGAAATATTTCTAAATGAATATTGTTCAACCATAGACCGTAAGCGTAAGCGTATGGAATAGGAGTTCCTACAATTTAGGCAAGGAAACCTATAAGTACAAGATTACGTGTCTCAATTTATAAAGAAGTCAAGATTTGTAGAGCATCAAGTAGCAACGGAAGCAAGAAGAACAAAATGTTCCGTTGCAGGATTAAGAAACGAAATTCGAAGGTTTGTACTGGTTGGACTACCAGAAACATTTCAGAAAGCGGTCAACATCGCCAAGGTAGTCGAGAAGGATATGACACCTACATATCAGGGCTCTTCCCAAATAAAACGAAAAGAACAAAGTGTTGGCCAAAATTGGAATAAGAAACCAAAGTTTGGGGTTCATAATTTTGTTAAAATAAATCAAAAGAAACCTTGTGA
Source organism: Arctium minus (assembly GCA_954870635.1). Taxonomy (NCBI): domain Eukaryota; kingdom Viridiplantae; phylum Streptophyta; class Magnoliopsida; order Asterales; family Asteraceae; genus Arctium; species Arctium minus. The sequence continues at coordinate 86,132,603 of OX941085.1, read as the reverse complement.
CCATTGTGGTAAGAATCACCCTGGTGAGTGTTGGGCGAAGACAGGAGCATGTTTTCGGTGTGGGAAACAAGGACATTTAAAATGGGATTGTCCTCAGGGTAACGGGGAACAGAATAGAAATCAGCCACATCCAGAGGCTAACAGGAATATTAAAGAGGGTAACAAGGGAAAAGCGAAGGCTCGAGCATTTCAAATGACAGAAAAAGAGGCAAATGAAACACCGGATGTAGTGACAGGTACGCACCTTATCAATAATCAACCTGCCCATATCCTGTTTGATTATGGTGCAAGTAGTTCTTTTATGTCTCTTCCATTTTGTCAAAAGTTGAAAGTAGACGGTAAGGAACTAAAACTAGGATTTGAGGTTGAACTAGCTGATGGCAGCCATGTTAGGATCAACAAGATTTGTAGAGATTGTACAATAGAAATTGGACATCAAATGACCATTGACTTAATACCTATGATGACTTTTGGTGAATTCGAGGTCATAGTAGGAATGGATTGGTTGTGGAACCACCATGCCAAGATAATTTGTGATCAGAAGAAACTTGAAGTTATAACTTCTGAAGGAAAAACAATAGTGGTAAACGGGGACAAACAACAAACTAGGATGATGCTAGTAAGTTCATCTAGAGCACAACGTTGTATAAGGAAGGGGTGTCCAACATTCTTAACATATGTTATCGGTGAAAGAAAATCAGAAATGATAAAAGCAAAAGATGTACCGGTTGTACAGGAATATTTAGATGTATTTCCAAAAGATTTGCCAGGATTGCCTCCAGACAGACAGATACGATTTGGGATTGAGTTAGTACCTGGAACTGTACTAATAGCCAAAACTCCATATCGATTAGATCCATCTGAAATGCAAGAACTAAGAAGTCGGTTACAAGAGTTACTCGATAAAGGTTTCATTCGAGAAAGTACGTCACCCTGGGGTGCACCAATCCTATTCGTTAAGAAAAAGGACGGGTCGATGCGCATGTGTATCGACTACCGAGAATTAAATAAACAAACAATAAAGAATAGATATCCCCTCCCTAGAATCGATGATTTGTTCGACCAACTACAAGGCGCCAAATGCTTCTCAAAAATCGATCTGAGGTCGGGATACCATCAGCTAAACGTCAAGAGTGAAGATGTTCCCAAAACGGCATTCAGAACAAGATATGGCCATTATGAATTTTTGGTCATGCCTTTTAGGTTGACAAATGCAGCAGCTGCCTTTATGGACTTGATGAATCGACTATGTAAACCATATCTCGACAAGTTTGTGATTGTGTTTATAGATGACATTCTCATTTATTCCAAGAATGAGGGTGAACATCGAAAACATTTACATGCAATACTGAGTCTTTTAAGGCAGGAGAAGTTGTATGCCAAATTTTCAAAGTGTGAATTTTGGCTCAAGGAAGTTCAATTTCTCGGACATGTGGTTAATGAACGAGGAATACAAGTAGATCCTGCTAAGGCGAGTGCTGTTATGAAATCGGAAGCTCCGAAAAGTGTGTCTGAGATACGTAGTTTTCTAGGATTAGCAGGATATTATCATAGATTCATTCAGGACTTCTCCAAAATAGCATCTCCAATAACGGCATTAACAAGAAAGGGTAAGAAGTTTCAATGGAGAAAAGAGCAAGAACAAGCTTTTCATACTTTAAAAGGAAAGGTAAGTAGTGCACCCATTCTATCATTCCTAGAGGGAACGGAAGGATTTATAGTATACAATGATGCTTCAAGAATGGGACTAGGTTATGTACTTATGCAATACGACAAAGTGATAGCTTATGCATCAAGGCAACTAAAGGAAAACGAGAAGAAATATCCGACACATGATTTAGAACTCGCTGCAGTTGTTTTTGCACTAAAGATCTGGCGACATTACCTTTATGGTACTCATTGAATCATCTATACTGACCACAAGAGTCTGCAATACTTGTTTAGTCAAAAGGACTTAAACATGAGACAACAACGATAGATGGAATTACTTAAAGATTATGATTGTGAAATTCAATATCATCCTGGCAAAGCTAATGTGGTAGCAGATGCATTAAGCAGAAAGGAACGTGAGAAGCCCACACGAGTTAAAGCGTTGAGAATAGATGTGATGCCTGAATTTTTAGTAAAAATAAAAGAAGCTCAGGCTAGTGAACTTACCTAAGAACACATTAAGAAAGAGCGTATGGTAGGACAAGCCAAATTCCTATAAACTGATAACAAGGAATGTAGAAGATTTCATGGAAGATTGTGGGTTCCATTGGTAAGCGGTCACCGTGAGGTCTTGTTAAGTGACGCTTATAAGTCCAAATACTCTATTCACCCTAGCATGGATAAGATGTATCGAGATTTGAAGTTACTATACTGGTGGCCGGGAATGAAAAAAGATGTTAGGAATTTTATTGAGAAATGTATGACTTGCCTTCAAGTAAAGGCAGAGCATCAAAAACCTTTTGGAGAGTTACAACCTTTAGAGATTCCAATATGGAAATGGGATCACATCACTATGGATTTTGTGATGAAATTACCTCGAACCAAGAAAGGTAATGATTCCATTTGGGTAAACGTTGATAGGTTAACCAAATCAGCTCATTTCCTGCCAAAGGTATACAATAGAACGACTTGCAAAACTATATGTCGATGAAATAGTCTCAAGGCACGAGGTACCATTGTCAATAATATCAGATAGAGATAGCCGATTTACATCACGATTCTAGAGAAGTTTTCAGAAAGAAATGGGGTCAAGACTAAACCTGAGTACAGCCTATCATCCACAAACTGACGGACAGAGTGAACGAACCATTAGAACATTGGAAGACATGCTTAGAGCTTGTGTAATTGATTTAGGTGGTGGTTGGGATGATCACTTACCCCTAATAGAATTCTCGTACAACAATAGTTATCACGCAAGTCTAAAAGTTGCTCCATATGAAGTCTTGTATGGTAGAAAATGTTGAACCCCAGTGTGTTGGAATAACTTTGAAAACAAAGGAATGACGGGACCAGAGCTAATTCAACAAACTTCAGAAAAGGTAAAACAAATTCGGGAAAGGCTACAAGCAGCCCAGGACTGACAGAAAAGCTACACAAATAAGAGACGAAAGCATATAGAATTTCAAGTGGGGGATCGGGTTATGCTCAAAGTTGCTCCTTGGAAAGGATTGATTAGATTCGGAAGGCGAGGAAAGTTGAGTCCTCGTTATATAGGACCCTTTCAAATAATTCAAAGGGTCGGAGATGTGGCTTATCGGTTAGAAATGCCAGCTGAGCTAATACATGATACATTCCATGTATCCAACTCGAGGAAGTGTCTGGCTGATGAAGAAATGAAGGTCCCATTGAATGAAATTCGAGTGAATGAAAAACTAACATATATGGAACAGCCAGAAAGGATAATTGATCGAGCAATTCGAAGATTGAGGAATAAAGAGGTTCCGTTGGTTAAAGTACAGTGGAAATATCATAAAGGTCGCAATGCCACTTGAGAAAATGAGAAGGAAATGAGGACGAAGTTTCCCTATCTATTCTAAAAAAAGTAGATTCCGAGGAAGGAATAAAGAGGTTCCGTTGGTTAAAGTACAGTGGAAATATCATAAAGGTCGCAATGCCACTTGAGAAAATGAGAAGGAAATGAGGACGAAGTTTCCCTATCTATTCTAAAAAAAGTAGATTCCGAGGACGAAATCTTTTGTAAGGAGGGGAGATTTGTAACAGCCTAGTTTAATTAATAAAAAAATACATAATAGTTGCTGAAATTTTAATAAAACAAAAAAAAAACTGTTGGATTCTAATAATAAAGAAATAAATAAAAGGGGTTATTAAGTATTAATAAACTAAGAAATGGGCTATAGATAAAGTTGATTATGTGCTAAAGACAAAAGAAAAGGGGTTGGAAAAAGGGGCTGTTAGTGGCAGCTTGAGGTGTTCTTTGGTGGCATATGGTGCATGGGAGAAGGACACATCAACTAATGACTAACCTACTTCCAAGCTCCTCAACCTTTGGTATAAATTGGTAGTCTTTCCTTGTTATTTCTCTTCTTTTGTGAACCTCCAGCAGAAAAACAATCACACACACATATAATTCCATATTTTGTTAGAAGAAAGAGAAGATTGGCAAGAAAGGGTAGAGGGTTGCTGAGTTTAGTTTCATTTAGCCAAAAACCAAGGTGATTACTTATCTTTTTTTTTTTTTGTTTGATCTCCAAACCTAAGATACATATTTGTGTACATGTTTTAATGAAGTTTTGTTCAAATTTGATTATTATGAAGAATATGAACATCCTTAAATGATATAGCTATGTATAACATGTGATATGTTATTTTAAAACGCATGCTAAAGAAACAAATTTGATCACCAGTGGAATAAGAACCACCGAGACGGTATAACCGCGGTAAGGGGTCGTAGAAACGGTCCCGGATCCTTGATGAAGGGTTCCGAATAAAAGCCGGAAGGGGCGACACCCACCGGGAGAGATTAAATCCGGAAAGCATAAATGTTTAAATGTTTTACATGCATATACATGATACAATAGCTTTTTTGAGGCTATGATTTGATTTTCTAAATGTTTTGTGCATTGAAATGAGATTTGTAATCACAAGTCAATCAATGGCTTAAAAATTATAAATATGTATCTCAGTTGTGGACAAGATTACTTGAGAGGTGAAATGGAAATCTCGAAGGGATTATCGAAAGTTTCATTTCGTGGTTTAATCGGGTGTTGTTTTGGTTCGTGTAATTTGGTTTTTATAACCTAGCCTAGTATGTGTTATTAGAATGTACATATGTACTTTGTAACTATTATCCATCATGGAATTTTTTATATAAATTCCGCATTTTTGTAATATGTTTTATTTTAATTATATATAAATGGTTGAGTCTCGGTTCGTAACACCCTTCGTTGGGTCTCGGTTTAGAGGCGGAAACGAGGGTTGTTACACTTACCGTATATGATTCTCATTACTTGTAATACTCACCTGATAAGGTAAGTGAGGTTAAAACTATACGTCACCAAGAAAAAAATGTTTGACGTATTCTTTGAGTGAGGTTAAAACCGTTAGCTCCCTTGTTTGTTGTGCTTGTTTTTCATAATTTGATTGTGTAATTCACTATACTTGTGATTGTTTAACTTTATGATCATGAACTTATGAAGTTGTCGATGGACAGTATGCCAACGATGCTCTCCCTGGTCCTCAATTCTGGCTCGCCCCTGCCCGCAAGGCATCAATCGAAATTTTGTTTGTTCTAAACTCGGAGTTCGTGAGAATGCAACAAAAAGCAATTCATAAAGGCAACAAAAAGCAATTCATAAAGGCAACATGATGGCGAGTGTCCACATATATTGCTCCTATTTCTTGCATTATATATAACGGTTTAGATACAACTATTGAACATGTTGTCGAACACTGACCTATTCCAAAATTTTGATTCTATTTCTGCAACTCGTATCGTATATTTGTATGGCGACATTTTGGCATGTAAGATAAAAACGATAGAAAACCGACTTCTATCATATGAGCTTGATCACTCACTGTTTTTGGTTGGATTTCAATACTGTGCACTCCACAGCGCTGCAGGATCTTCACCACATCTCTTGTGGACATCTTTGAGTCTTTCGACCGATCTACAGATACCACTGCAGCTCCAATCGAATGATGCAATGCATACATTGCCCGCTTCTGCCTTCCATTCGCAATCTACATCAATTCCAATGAGTTTAGAATCAAAATTACAAAATTGCCCTCCTGCCCCAAAAAAACGAAAGATGAAGTACGTACCAGGAGGGGTTCCACAACACATGTTGCGATCATCAATGTGCTCAACATCAAGACCAATGAACCAAGCACCAAGTGACACATCTTCATTTGCATACTTGTGCAAAATCGGCCTGACCATTGAAGTGTTAATGAAGAATAACCATGACGTTTGCTCCATGTTTGACTTTTCAGAGTCAAAATCACTTGGAACTTCAGATTTTGGTATAAAAGTATTGGCAACATGCATCAAAATGCAACAAACTTTGGTTTAGTTCCTATATAGTGTAATGAAGATTATTTTTTTCTCAATCGATGAAACAAAGTTTCAAAATTCCTATTTTGTACCCATTTTGATCGATAACCCGTTGATCTTGTAACAATTGATGATGTGGATACCCATTTACGTAAGGGTTACAAAGTGAATGAGAAACTTGACGTGTCAACAAATTTAACAAGATTAGCAGGGTCAAAATGGTAAAAAATAAAAAAAAAATTGAAACATTGTTACATTATATAGGAAATTTTATTACTTTGTTAAATAGATTGAAAAAAAGAATTATTTGTTACACTAGAAATTAAGGCAAACTTAGTTAAAAAATTTATTTATTTTGCCCTAAATGTATTTGATATCTGCTATAAAATTGAAACCACACAAGACCATATAAAGAGCACCATTTTTTTACAAGAAAGACCAAAAAGATTCATAAAGAATTTCATATGAATTTGGAAAGTAATATGTTTGACTTTCCGAAATAGAAAGCGGAGACTTACTGGTTGGTAGAGATGTATGCAGCAAGATCGTTTGAGATAGCATAAATCTGTCCAGTTGCATGCCGAAAGTATTTGTTTCCTTCCTCTCCAAACTTCCAGTATTCAGGTTCATGGTATTTGACATTCCTACCCATCAAAGGATACAGAAAAACTTATGGTTAAATTCATTGGGCTAGAATTAGAGACGCACAAAAAGCCCGATCAAGCCAAGTAACTTTTTGCAAGGCTCGGTTATAGCTCCGTGATCGGGTCAATTTTCGCTCCAAAGCCTGGACCGGCCCAGGCTTTTGAAGGCCCAGGTTTTTTTTTGCTTACTAATATAACGGCCTTGGGAGAATAAGCAAACCAAACTAGCTAGTATATCCCACTAGGAGGTGGGGTTCAGGGCATGGGATGTACATAGATCCGACCTCTACTCCAAAAGTGTATTGAAACATAAGATGAAGTGAAGTGTTGGTAGAGCTTACTTTTGGGCGAGAACAGGTCCAGATTTCATACATCCTGTATAGATCCGCCGTTTTGATTGATGTCGTCCAAGAGTTGTAGCTAACATGCCTGCGTCACAAATAAGAATGATCAATTCCCATTCACGTAACAAAAAATGACGATAAATAGTAAATACACGACCCGCCATTGGTACCAACACTTTTGCCTAACATGCCTGCAAATCCCAGTTTAAGTTTTCATGAACAAAGACCATCCAAATTTTTTTGGAAAGGGTATCCTGGGCCAGACTAATCCCTGGCAATTAGGGCCTTTGGCCCAGCTGCTAAAGCGTGCAGCCCTGAGTTTATCCCAAATTGCCATTGCCATCAGTTCTTTAAGTTGGTCATGTGCGTAGCACCCCCCCCCCCTTTTTTCTCAAGGGTATTTTAGTCCTTTGCAATTCTAATAACGATAATTTCATACTAAGCCCATACCAGAATCAACTCAAAAAAATAAAAACTACTCCCTCGATCCCATGAAAATTACAATGTTAGATAGTGAACAAGAACCAAGCCAAACCAAACTAGCCTAGTATATCGCACTCGAAGGTGGGGTCTTGGGGGTGGGATATGTAGACTTGACCTCTACTCCAATGAGTAGAGCGACTGTTACAATGAAGGTCCCCGGCTTTCGAAAAAGTCCGTGTGATTTTTTTGACTTTGAAAATGAACATAGTTTTTAAGGGAAGTACGGATCTGGAACTTGGGGGCTTGCTCCGAGAAATCCTTTCTTTCTCGTCCACTCAAAGGGTGGGGACACATTTGCGTATTTGAAGATCTTCTAAATGCACAAAATTCCTTTAATAATAAGAAAAAGAAAACTCGTATGTTAATAAATGTTAACAAGAGCTTGTCCAGTGTTCTTCTAGCACTTAGTTGCCTAAGCAGGATCAAAAAGATGCATAAGCGTAAGTAGTAAGCTTTTCATTTTAACGTAAAAAATAGAGTAAACTACATTTTCATCTCCGTGGTTTGTTGAAAATTGCTAACTTCGTCCATGGTCTTTGGAAATTACGGTTTTCGTTCTTGTGGTTTGTAATTCGTTTATATTTTCGTCCCTCTGACTAACTTTGTTATAAAAAAAAAAAGTCCTTTAGGTTAGAGGTAATTTGGACATTTTATCTTTTTTTCTCGTTTTCTATTAAAAAAAATATATTATATAATATTATATATGTGTATATACACACAGACAATTTTCTCTCTATTTACCAAAAAAACCTGCTAGTGGAGGAAGACCTCCTAGGGATATGAGACACGGCTAAAGAGAGCCAAAAAATGATCTTTTGTGTATATATAATCTTGCATAATCTCGAATGTAGTTCTGATACGTGGACCAAATAAGACAATGCAAGCAAAAGTTCCTAGAATCTATAATGCACTAGAACACCCCTATTGATGATCCTTTACTCCGACAGCATCTAGGGTTCCACAAACAATGGTGATATCTCACACCGGGTAAATTCTTAACCCTCCCCCCTATCACTAAGACTACAGAATGTTCTCGTGAATTATGGCCAATACCTGGTATATAAGCAGTTTTTAGATCCAGAGGTTAATCGTACTCTAGCAACTTTACGTAAGGCAGAGTTCGGTGTTTTTGGTGTGATAGACAACCTCCTCTGACCCTTCCTCTTCCCTGAACCTGACCTCCTTCTATGACTCTTACCCTTCCCCTTTCCCAGGCCCCGACCACCCCACCTCTGCAACTTCTCCCCGCCGAGCACCACCACATATTATGTCGAGCACCACGCATCCTCCCACCGGTGTCTCTCTTCTTTGCTCATCCCGTCTCTCACCCATCTCCACTGCAATTTCCTCGAGTGATTTGGTTGATTAACCCAGAACCCAGTCTCCGTTAAACAAAACCCAGAATATGATAGATGAAGGCTGAGGTCTGCAAATTCGCCTGATCCCACTGTGAGTTTTTATCAACTTCTTTCTCTACTTCGTATATATACATACATATATTAGATAAAGACAGAGGAAGGGTTAGATCAGAGTCGAGTAGACAATGGGGCCATCGTGTGTGTTCTTGGTGTTTTTGTGGGAAAGAAATCATATTTGTATTGATGGAGGTGCTATATAACCTATGGGAATTCACTAAAAACATCTTGGGTTTTCGTCACTGCTCATCAGAGGATTTGGGTTTTTGTATGAGAATTTGGTCCCTGTTTATCGGAGAATTTGGGTTGTCACCGGTGGTTTGCAAGGTCCCATCACCAAAGAAGAGGGAAGGGGAAGGGGTGTGTGTATATGTATAAAATGAAATACAATACAAATTTGGTTCCTGTGGTTTATACGCTGTTAATTATTAAGGTCCTTAAATCAAAATTATTACTCATTTGGGATATGTGGTTTGCATTTTTGCACTCCTTAGGTCCCGAATGATTAGTTATTTTGATTTAAGAACCTTAATAATTAAAAAAAATATAAACTACAGAGACCAAATTTGTAATTCACTCTCATTTTTAGATTATGAAGACACATAAAAGTTAGTTATTCAAATTACCTTCAAATATAAGCACTTTTACTAATATAATTATTTTTAGAGCAATTACTTTTTAGAGTATGTAGACATGTAATTGTAACTATCCAAAAGAATGCCAAACATTTTGATTTCCATAAACCCACTTCTCTATTTCCCATAGATGAGGGCAATAATCACAAAATCACCCAATTTGCATTGAGGAAATGTGACTATGTTGGACTGTTTTATAGTTGGCCCAAACTAATTGGGCTCCAAAAGATCAAAATATGTTTCAATTTTGGCATAATTACTTTAGGAATATTAACAGGTCGGAGGTCTTGACGAAAACAACCGCTCTACTCTTTGGGGTAGAGGTCAGGTGTGCGTACATCATACCCCCAAACCCCACCACCGAATGGGATATGTTGGCCTCGTTTGGTTTACTTTTAAGGAATATGGGCAATTAACTTCTCTAACTAGGCAAAGAAGTAATAAATCACATAGTTTATTAATCTATTCGATAAGATAAACCCAAATACTCTTGCTTGACAGGATAAACCCAATTAATCTCCACCCATCCTGATTAATCCCACTTGATATTTTAAACACTTAAATCAGTGGCTAGTTGCTAAACATAAGCAGGGTTTATAGAAGATTGGCCAACATCAAGAAACCATATGAGCCCAAATCAATATATCATCATATTTTGTAATGATGACAATTTGTAAATAGGTGTTTGTAACTTCAAAGCCGTTTAGAAAAGCAAATGTTGCAATTTTCAAGAAGCATCGCAACGTGGAAATTTCTGCAATTTTCAAGGGGCAAAGGGAGTAATACAGATGCAACTCAAGAGAAAAGGTTGAGAAGATTGTACCAAGATTGACATGAACATCATCATCCACCTTGACATAGAACTTTGCATCCCATTTGGCGAATGCAGTAGAAAAGAATATACGTGTTTTAGCAGTCAACTCATGATACCCTTCAACGTGTTCCTGTGATGATAATGATAATGTCAGATTCTTCCAAGATTGAAGTCAAATACAATCAAATATTACTTGTATCTTTTTTTCAGTCTTACAAGCCTAAAGAAATCTTTATGTTGAGCTTCCTCAGAGTCAATGGCTCGATCTAGAATGCTCTTAGACGTCGCGCTGCAGAAGAAAACCAAGGATGAGTTGGATTTAGGCATAATAAAAATAAGGTAAGCACTTCTATTTTTACTTGCCGATAACCAAAACATTCTAACGATGGCTTGCAAATATGATATAATGGGAAGCTAACTTGAAGTAGTCTAAACAAGTCAACATTTGACTTTCAAATGTCAAATTAGTTTTTTCAAGTCAAAAAATTAACAAGAATAAGTATCTTCCTATAGAAATAAACTTGATAACTACTATACTTAACTATGAGATTACTTGTTTTGAGAAAAAGAAAAACCCTTATAGTAGATGTTATATGATATCCCAGTTAATGTTTGTGCAAAAGGGTCTGTAAACGGCAACCCCTGAGCCGGCCCACACTGCCCCGGCCCAAGAAAATTGAGAGGCAAATCAAGTACGCAACTACCAGCTAGGTGGCTGGCTTAATAGCCACAGTGCCCACAAGGAATTGTAACTCCCACACTGGGCTGTCAGGCTCGAACCCTCGCCTGTTAGGTAGCATACTGGTCAAAATAACCTCCAAACAACTAAAACCATGGTGGGTAGGAAGTTACGGAGATTTACGATCACAAGCTGTGAGCAACAAGATGTTAAAGACGAGATGTTTGTTTGTCACCCTCCCCTCCGAAAAGATAGAAAAATACAGCAAATGAACACATATGTTTGTATTTACTACATTTGTTTTATCTTATTACATAAACCCTATTAACAGGGAAACGCGTTGCACACGATTATCATGAAAAACTACAACTATACTCTGCCAATTGAAACAAACTAAGAAATATGCATTTATGAATGAAGATATACAAAAAGAAAAAGAAGAGAATCACCTGTGACCGATCATGAAACGGACAACAATACCCTTTTCCTTCTCAAGCTGAATTAGCTTTTCACCTAATCAAACAACACAAAGATTCAATCATTTTAAGGAAAGAAGGTGATAAAAACAGAAAAAAGTATATATATATATATATATAAACAACTATGGACAGCAGTACCCCTAGGCATCCATGTTTCTCTAATCGAATCACGTCTCTTTCTGCTACTAAAAGCAGTGTTAATCCCAATAACCATAAACACTTTCTTCCTTCTCCCGCTATTGTCCCCAGCCGTCTTGTTATCCTGCATCTCATCATGATTCACTTCCTCAGATGAACTTTGATTGCGCGGAAGTTCCAATCTCAGCTCTGAAATTGAGTTTCCAAGTGACCTGATAGACCTCCAAAAATCAAACAAATTATATTCAAAGAAATAAAATTCAAACCTTAGCAACCGAATCGACCATTTTTATGTCTATGAAGTGATTTAACCCTCCACCTAGATCTTCTAATTTTCAGTATTGTAAAGTTGATCTCAGATGTTGAAGCTCATAAAAGTTGAAAAAATCCTCTTGTTTTTCAAGCTTATCTCATATGACTAATAGAATCTAGACATATCTACACATATTTGGATCTATATTTCTTTACCATATAACTCATTAAGCAAATGTGATATACTCCAAATTCTCAACACAATCACAAATAAATAGAAAAAAATAAATTATATAGAAAACAAAGTACTCACTGGATTGCTTCTTGGGTTTTATGAACTTCTCCCAGTAAATCATTATCCTGCACAAAACCCATCAAGAACACATCAGATTGATAAACTCCCAAAATATTAATATAATTTAGATGTTTTTTATGAGCAAAAACCTTGTTTGTTATGCAATCATCAGCAACAAAATTCATATCTTGTTCTTTCCGTCTCATAATCCTTCCATCGGATTCAACAGGAGCCCAGACCCTAAAATAAGTCAAAAGCACTAGAGATTAGAGAAGCAAAAGGTCTGATAACTCAACAGCCGACTTCAATTGAAATTACAAAAACCCATAGAGGAAACTGATCGCACCGATCAACTGGGTTCTCTAAAATCGTTACGAAAATCCCAATTTCAGTTTCGACTTCATGACACACACAAACACAAACCTGTTTGTAAAGAGCATCCCAAAGACGAAACTGAAGATGCTGAAAACGATAATCCATTTCGGTGATACTTTTCCCCCACCGCTTCTATTGTTCTTCATCTTCTCTTGTTCGCGCGTAAACTTAGAGAGAGAGATTCAACTATGGAAAGTCGTGGTCTTTGTGAAGTGTCCATATATAAACGTAAAACATGGGTTAATCAAGTCAGTCGTTTACATTTGAAAGAATGGTCAAAAATGAACAAAAATTCTTTTCAATGAAATTGGAGTCGTAGATGCCAATGTTTTGTCTTCCAATAGATATTACATTTTAGTCCTTGCACTTTTTTTTCCATTAATTAAGTACCCTACCTTTCCTCAAGTGTAATTAAGGCGTTCATGGTTAGGTTTGAGCTATCTAACCCTTTTTCTAATAACCAAATCATTAGTGGGGTGGGGTTCTCGTGAGAAGTTAAGGTTAACGTGAGAAACGTGAAAAGTTGTTATCAATTGTTGGATGAGAAATGAACACACATTAGGATGAGATGCACCAAGATAAGATGCACCGGATCAATTCCTTTCTAAGGCGCAATTCATGGGAGGGCATGAAATTAAAAGTGATAAACGGTTCAGATCCACTTATCATGTTACCCTCAACTTCTCACACGATCCTTCGACATCATAAGTGCGCTTTAAGAAAATGAAATAATTAAATCGACCAAAAACAAACCAGAATAAATGTGGTCTCGTTTGATCGTGTAACGCTCGTAATTTTAGGTAAGTAAAGATCACCCGGACGTTTTTGTATCTTGTAAATGGTGGGATTTTTTGTGGGAAACCAATATTTAAAGTCCCTTCGAGTATCGGGGGTATTGGCGTTGAAAAGTCGAGTTTCGGGGTTTAGTACGGGCATGACTACAATGCCCGGCGACCATGACAATGTCATAGTCGCACCTGTCATTGTCGCAACAAAAGTCAGAGGTCATGGGGGAGTTGGTGACATTGCCAGGTGACAATGCCCTGGGCATTGTCGTTGGTCGATGTCGCACAAGGGCACCTGTCTGCTGATAAGTACGAAAATTCAGTCTTTTTCCTCATTTCCCTTCTCCAAAGTTTTCCCTATCTCTCCCAAATCATTCTTTCTTCATTCCCCTCAAACCCTAACTCATTTTGGGTTCATTTTTTTAGTTCTTGAGGTGTTCCATTATCATGTGGTAAAGATTGGAAGCTAGAGGCAAGAGTTCATCATCTTCACCCATTTCTCCAAGGTTGTGGCTAGGGTTTCTAGGTTTTCATCAAAACCTAAGTGGTAAGTGTATCCCTTCCATTTCTAAACCCTAATATAATATATAAATGCTCTCTTGATGATTTCCTAGTGTTTGGTTTCTCAAATTTCGGATTTGATAACTTTGGAGAAATAAGGTCAAAATTAGGGTTTTGGTCAAGATTGGGATTTTGATGTAAAATGTTTGGGGATTGGTTCTTAATAGTTGAATGAGTATATTCATGGTTGGAAACTTGTGAATATAGGTTTTGGAAGGTTTTGCTTGTGGATTCAAGTTCTTCAAGGAAGCTCAACTTTGGGGTAAAATCTAAATTTAGCCTAAATCTAGCAAGGTGAGTTCAAGTTAATTTGTGAAAACGATGTACATGCCAAAATGTTCATTTTAAAGTGTTTTGTGTTTTACATGAAATTGTTAACTGTTGATCATCTGATAAGTTTTGGTTATTTGGAAGTGTTTAACTTTATAAATGTTAGCTAATTATCGTGTACTGCACAACGGGGGTACAGTAATACCTAGTGAGAGCACAAAGTATATACTTTCACTAGAATCGCTACAAGTAATAAAATGGTACAAGTACCGAGTATCGTTCTCACAGGGACTGGACTACTGAGAATTACTGAATTTCTTGAACTTCTTGCACAAGTTTCGAAGTTGGGAAAAATATTTGCTTTTGATGGCGATTAGACAGAAAATTCGGAAAGAACTTTATAATTAAAAGTTGGGTACGGATTTAAGCTTTTCTTGGAAAACGTAGTACGAGATGGTTGGAGTCTTTGTAGTACGGAATATCTATAAAAAGCCCGATCTCTCGAAAGTGGATTTTTATAGACCGGTCCTACAAAGTGTTCATAAAGTTTCCACCTTTACCGACTCTTGATCTTGCCGATTTAACTAAGTTGATAAAAAAATCAAGTTCTACTAATATGGAGATTTATACCCAAATCTCTTTGTGATATAAATCTCGACCGGCGTTTGAACCTTAGTAAATCATACAAAACCCGTATCTCTACGTGGTTATCAAAGACTCTCTCAAATCTTTGTGCATCACTTAAGCCGTATTTCGAATCCGCCCCTCTCGAGGTCAAGATCTAATATTAACACATAAAAGTGATCGGCTTATCTGCGTTGAGTTAAAGTCCCGACTCAAGTGACCAAGGTCAAGAGTTGATAACGATGGTCACACCCAAGTGTAACCTACTAGACCCAAGTTGGCTTACATCCGCACCCAAAAAGGTGCTTAGCTCATAACGATAATAAAAGACATAATATAATAAAAGAAATACTTGTTAACTACTTGCATAATAAAAATAAACTACAATTATAAAAGGAAATTAAAGTACGGAATTTAATTAAAAGTGCGGAAATTAAATACAATAAAGTAAGTACGGAAATTTAAATACAAGAAATAAAAATGCGGAAAATAAAAGACGTAAAGTAAAGACGAGAATAAAAATACAATAATTAAATCCTACAGTTCAAGTCTAAATACTTGAAAGTATTTTAGACTTGAATGAGGAGAGAGGATGGATGATGGATGTTGATGATGGGAGGTGAGAGAGATGTTGATGGTGGAAGGTGTTAGTGTGAATTAAATGCTCTCCAAAAGTCTTCTATTTATAGGAGGGGGCTTGAGCATCCAAGGGCCAAGATTGAGTCTTCAATGAGTGGCCAAGATCACTTCAGAAATGTTGTGTTTCCAGCTCACATCCAGCCCTAAAATCTGCAGGGTAATATCCTCGGGTGCCTATAGTGGGCACACTAGTGCCTACAAACTGACATGCAGTATTAATTTTCGCAAGAATGAACATATTGGTTAAGTTATCATATTTTGCAAACAATGTGGACCAAATGAAGGGATATGAGCAAAAGTGGGTAAAACGACGAATAAAAACCTATAAAAATAGCAACAAATAACTCTCAAAAATGAGAGTTATCAATAAACTTATAAACTACCCACATTTGGGGATTTTTGATGAATGTATCATAATGGAGACGTTTTGATAACCATTTTCATAAATGGAGGGTATTTGGTAAAAATGCATTTTGTGGTTATTGGAAATAAGTGTATTTTGTGTTGTGAAACGTTTTGAAAATACCAATGTACGAGTCATTGGAGTTTGGTCATTCCCAACCCTGTGTACCTTTCGGTTATCGTAAATCTCTGTGGTTTTTGGGAAAGATGTGTTTCAAGTAATTTGTTGAGTAAATCTTTAATAATTATGTCTCAACGATCTATCGTATGCATGTTAATCCTTTTGAGTGATTGTACTTTTAATGTGTGTTATGAAAAATGTCGACCTTGTGCTTTGGGACGTTTGAGAGAGTCAATGGGGTTATAAACTTGTTTAGAAAATGACTTGTTAAAATCTAAATGGTGTTTGAGTGTATTCATGCATTTTTGGAGCATGTATTTGCATAAACGTGGTCGGTTGCATTTTAATGTATATTGTGGATTTTAGCATATGGTCATTTGATTGGTTGAGCTTAAGGCTCGATTTTCGGCTTTGTCGGGTCTTGGGGACTTTTGTCCGGTTTTAATAACTTAAAGTGGAGCTTTGGGTGTGAGTTGCATTTATTGCATTTTATTTTGGAGAATACATGTTTTGAGTGCGTGTGTCATTCAATGGGAGTCATGTATTTTCGACTGTAATGCATTTGGATCCATAGGCATGTAAGTCAGTCATATTTAAGAATGAGGAGTCTTGATATTCTCACATTGGGAATTATGCCGTGTTGGCATCGTTGTTGTCCCGGTTGTTTGGCGAAGAGGAACCTTTATGGGTTGTACTTCGGGACCATGAGTCTTGTGATTGGATGTCTAATTCTTGTGCACGAGGGTTAGACATCATGAGTTATCAAGTGAGGAGTTGAGGCTCCTATCTTAAATGCTAGGGAGTAGGCACTAGGGGTCGAATGAATACCTTGAGAATGAAACTCCTCTAGAGACCGAACATGCAATAAGATCGTGTATCCTTGAGGTGTCGCTCGGCAGAGCAGGTAATGGGGGATACGGTGTTTTAGGACATGAAATAAAGTTCGACCGGAGGTGTAGCTCGGCAGAGCAGGCAATACAGTTACGATCTAAGGTGTAGTTCGACAACGTGGCTAGGTGGCTTAACTTTGTGTTCCGCCACATACCACGGAATCGGGTCTCCCCCGTCACCGGAAGGTGTTACTTGGGTATTAAATTGTATTATTTTATTATCCATGTTTTCGGTGATGTTTTGCATATATGGATTTGTTTACTCAAGATTTTTGGGTTGAATATTATACCCCACCCATGTTTGGGATGTTTCGGGAAGTAAAGTTTGTTACGTATTGTTATAAATTGGGAGTTTATTTATTATTCACATTTTGGGTGAGTTCGGGATTGGAGTTTTTTACGAAGGAATGTCTGTATTGGGTTACGTGTCTTTAAAGGTGTGAATTATTGGAAAATGAATCGTTTAATATTTAAAGTAAATCATGTTGAAAGGTTATGATTTAACTGTACTCTTTCATTTAGTAAATGTATTTATTTCATGTTGAAAACTCTTGAACTCACTAGGCGTTAGCCTAACCTTTTTATTTGTCGGCATGTGCATCAGGTTCCGGTGGGGGAAATGGTTCTAGCGTTTCTGCGAAGTGATGAGTGTTAGATGTATGTGCAAGAGTGAGTGGTTTGGTGAAGTCTTCCGCATTAGTGTTGGGAAGAGCAACTTGTATTTGGGTTTAGTAACACCCGACCTTGAGTTAGTCTCTATGTAAGATTTCATTTGTCTTGTTGATGGAAAACTCTAGAATCGTATTTTAAGTATGGACTTGTCGCATGAAGTTTTATCCATTCCTTGAGGTATATTTGTAAATTTTAAATTAGTTGTTCTTTCCAAATTGAGGGTGTTACAGATCGGTCTACATAAATTAGGTTTATTATAAACTTTCATCTATATCTTTCTTTAGAAGGAGTAGTCATCTCCTAGCCTGGGCGGTCTAGCTAGGGATGCACAAAGCTCGGACCTATCAAATCCGTTTTTGCTAAGCCAAAAAAAATAACACGGGTCCGGTGGGGTTTTGAGTGTGAAAAATGGGGCGATCGAACATTTTCGGGTTGTACTTTAATCAAAACTTGAATCCTAAATAGGATTTTTGGCATGACATGGCATGGCCTCCGGCTTATCAGGACAGGGCTTTTTTGGGACACACTTTTTTTTGCATCTTTAGGTCTAATCTTTTTTTTTTATTAAGTCGTATATATATAAAGTTGGTTATATGAAGTAAATAAGATTGTTGTTCTGAATAAACTGTCTTAATGATGAAAATGACCATTTTGCCCTCACCTTTTGTTTTTCTATTAAACTATATGGTGTCGTTTGGTTCATTAGAATCCGATGAAATCTGAAGAAATTGAAATGGTCAATTTCATCGACCAAATTCCATTTATGTGTTTGGTTCATCTTTGAGTTTTAGTAATGAATTTGAATTCCACATATGGTATTTAAATTCCTGTGGTTTTATTAAAGAATTTCAATTCATTTTCATCCATCTAATAAGAAAGATTATTATGCTCTTATATTTACTCTATTCCGTTTCATCCCACCACAATGTTTATCAGTACCACCGCCACCGCCACCGTTGTCTCCATCACCATCACAGTCGTTACGACCATCACCACCACCGCCATCACCGCGACCACCGCCATCACCGCGGCCACGTACCGCCACCACGACTAGTTATAATTATTATGTGTTTTTTCATTATATGGTATATATAATTGAAGAATAAATTATGAAATGTCATGAAGTGGTACGTACTTTGGTCATTTACCATTATTTTATTACAATTTCGAAATTATATTCAACGAATTAAAAAGATATATTCCAAATCCTTTGAACATTACAATTCATGTCAATCAAACGTATTGTCAAACTTGATTAAATTTCATTTCAATTCCAACAAATTCTATTCCATGAACCAAACACCACCTATGCTTTTACCCATTAATGGATATCAACTTCCATTAATTTTAATCCTCAAAATCAAAACCTATTTTCATACCACGAGAGAAGCTTGATAGTCATATTTCAAAAGCAAAATCAAAATCAATTGTTACATGTAGCAACCACATTTCTTTGAGGTATTTCATCAAAAAAGTTTATGAGCTCAACAAATTTGGCATACCATGAAGTTTTGACAACCCTAGAATTTAAATAAGGTAAAAACAAAAACACATAAATTAAATTACAAAATAACAAACCAAGATGGAACACCCCAAAAATAGGGATAACAAAAATCCGAAAATCGGACGTGCGGTATATAAATTTGCCAAAGCAAGAGCCTCCAAAAAATGGGGAAATATATAAACCTGTTTAATCACAGTTGTAATTTAACGGACAATAAATTAACAACCAACTAATCTAATTTCTACAACTAGAAAAGAGATTACAAAAGGGTTGTCATCTATAGTTCCAAAAGTTCTTCTATCCAAAGAATGTCCATTTGCAAGTACTCCCCAAGCTCTCACCCAAGCACTATGCCAACTTAGGACCGGTGCCGCTAAAACCTAAGATACACATCGACACCAAACAAGTGTTAGGCCAAAAAGCCTAGTGAGTTGAACAATAATAAGCATGCATGAACAATTACAATTCTTATCAGCAGTTAACCAGAGTTCAACATATGTGGAGTCAATAGGGGAGACCCATAACACCAATCAAGTTCCACCCAAAGAGTCGATATACCTTGATGCCATCTACCAAGAGACACCCGAAAGGCCCGACACACCCGAGGACTACAACTAAGGAAATTCCTCGAATGGCGGAGGTCTAGGCACATACCATCACAGTGGTGCCAAAGACTACATCCTCCTAGTGTCAACTGACTTGGTTCGTCCAACATAAATTATAGGAGGTCTTGAGGTATATTTCAACCAATCACATTTCGATACCAACCATGAGTACAATGTTACCATCCTAACACATAAGTCCAATATGAGACCCAATTACCAACATAATCAATGTTTAGATATTAAATCACCAAAAAGGCATTCCAAGTAAAATTTATCATCTACTATGCCACATCTATTCCAAATCATGCCAAAATACTAATAATGTACATTCATGAAGTAAATCCCAAATATCTGACCAATAGAGTAAATTATGGCAAAACACTCATAAGAGATATTCCACATATTATTCATAAGACTATCACCAAGTATTTGAACACATAAAGGTAAACATTGTGAGAAATGTTACAATAATACAACTAAAAGATTATGATGTGTATCTAGTTTTAACAAAGGTTTAGTAAACTCACAATCTAGGTTTTGAACCAAAACCTAGAAAAGATGAAACCCTAGAAGTTGAAGATGAGACTTGGAGATGAGAAGTTGAACTTGAGAAACCCTAGTGAATGCTTCCTTGATGATAATAAATTAGACCTGGCAAAAAATGACACGACACGCTAACCCGACACGAACTCGACACGAAATAAATGGGTTTGGGTAATACATTTCAACCCGTTTAAGTAAACGGGTTGACACGACACGACACGAAAATTAAACGGGTAAGGTCAGGGTCAAAATTTTAAACTCGAAAATGACCCGAATAACCCGTTTATATATATATAAATATATATATATATATATATATATATATATATATATATATGTATATACACTAGCCGTCTACCCGCGTGATGCAGCGCGGGTGAATCACAATTCTGAAGAAAATAATTTTTCTGACACCGATATTTTTTGTTCAACAATAGTCACTGCAGTGACACGTGCGTCGTCTCCATAAAGGTCGTAGATTGACTACTTCCTTCACCAATAGCTATTTTTTCTCATTTTGTTCTTCTCCTTTTGTCGTTCATAATATCGTCTATTGTATTCCTTTCGTTTTTCTGCAACAATATTATTTTATATAAATATATACTATGAGTGACTATATCACGAATTAATACCAAATCTTTTGATATTTACAATGAGTATTCCATATAGCTTTTGTTAACTCTACATCATCTTGCGAGGCATCACCGTTTGAAATTTTCTCATCGGTCATCCTCATTGGACACTGTAAATTTATATAAATATAATAATAAAGTTTTATCTATGAAATGATGTGTAAATGTCATAGTTGGAATGAACTAAATTTGGGTAACAAATTTAAAGATTGAACAAAAATGAACTTGTTACGAATGTTTTTACCTTGGTGGTCTTGGATATAAGGTTAGTAGATATATTTTTTTGATCATACAAGAAGTTATTTCCCTTTGATTTTGCATGATACTTGTGGAGATATTTTGAGTAATGGTCCGTGTTTAAAATTAATCATGACCGGATGAACTTTACCAAACTCTGATCTCCATCAGATCTATGTTAAGAATCTATCTATTTTTTAATTATTTTAAGCTAAGGGGTTGTTTACCAAAACTTTTGGGTAAGCAATGACTGAAATAAGAGGTGTGACTGGAATAACAGGTCTGATTCAAATAAGTGATAGATTAAAAATCTTGTTTACTCATTATATTACATTAAGTGCTGACTGATTAAAAATGACTGTTATAAGCAATTGTCACTTTATTTATCAAAAACTTTATAGAACACAATATCTACTTTATTATGATATTATTTATATTTATGTAATTGTAACATTTATTAAATTTTAATGTAAATTTAATGCATAAGTTTACTTTTAATTGAATTTACTTTTTTTTGAAGAAAATTGAATTTACTTGTATTCATTGAAACCATGCATAATTTTTGAAAAGTGATTATTAAAATATTTTATATTTAAAAGTACTTCAAAAAAGATGAATCCTTAGAATATATTATATTTTTATTGAATAAAACTATTTTGTATATAAAAGTACGTACTACACATTTCCAGATAAAAGTTATTGATTGAAACCCTTTAGACGCCATAGGGAAACCCAAGAATGTCACCGTTTTTTGCTTCTCAACCTCAAGACTAAAATATAAGAAACAAGTTATAAAACTCCAAATTTCTAAAACTAATTAACGAGACTAAACGACAATTAACTGACATTTGGACTGAAATGTAAGAATTTCTAACGGACTAACGGAGTAGGGACCAAAATGTCAAGATTTTAACTTACTTAACGATGCTCTGTTAAAGTACTGTTCATCATCCCTACCAACGATCTGCATACTTTGAACCTCGATATCTTCTTTGTTATTCAACCAAAATTCACGAAATTTCTTGAAAAATGCTCCTTGTTTAATGCTAAACCGATCCCAACAATAAATGTTCGATCATGCAACGCTATATGATCTGTATCTCGACTTGATTAAGCTCCGGCGAATATGATTTTCCGGTGAGTGTTTTTCGGTCTTTGGAGGGCTGAAAATACCTTAAAAACGATGAGAAACAACAAATTAACGATATTATGAGACTAATACATTGAAAGCAATCGTTAAAATCAAACGCCCGCGAAACCCGTTTTTCCGGCCATAGTCCGGTGAATCTCCGGCGAACTTTCAAACAACGATATCTCACTCGTTTCTCAACGAAATTTGAATCTGAAACTTGCTATGATCTCTAAATCAACATAGAAACAGATTAGGAGCAATAAAATCGATCAAAAACAATGTAGTCGTAGACCCACTTGTTGAACTCGATCGGAAAACTTTCAAAAAAAAAAAAACTTCTAAGTATATAATTCATATAAAATGAAGTTTAGAGAGCAATTCGTATAAAATATATATGTTAATTGTTTCTCAAATGTAAACCCAATGTTTTCTTTACAGAGCTCATACCAATAAAACACTCGTCCGTCCAGACATCAATTGTCATATTTTGCTTTGTTGCATACATGAGATTTGAGGGGAAAAAACCTGAATATACATTCAGAAAAATAGAGTCAATGTTTAAACACTTCACAGTAACCCAAAAAAGTACACATCTAAAGTACACAGTAAAACTAAATTAACCATTTGAGCAAGTATGCAGAATTTGGAGAAGGAAAACAATCAAACCTTCTACCACATCTATCCATAGCCTACGACTCCCAAGGAAGTAACATGTACCACTAAAGATGTTACATCACCTGCAAAATCAAGTTTGCAATTAAAGAAACTCATATCGAGATTTATGAACAAGAAACAGAAAGTTGGCTTGATATATATGACCAACAGAAACTGATTGTGCCTTTCAAGAAAGAAAAAAAGAAAAAGTGAACATTACAACCATCAATTTTACCATTGTAATTCCCTACGATTCTTACCAATAGTTTCTTAAATGAGAGTGTCGATGAAGTTACTGAAACAAAAAGTAAAAGTTCGATTTTAGGTTTAAAAAACCTTAAAATCGATCATCACCCACGGATTTAAGGAACAAAAACGAATCAACATACATTTGTCAAGAAAACAACACATCAATCGGAACCCTAACCGTATACATATAATATCGTCTTGGATGGAGATTGAATATGGCAGTGTCGGGAAGAAATTTGAAGATGTAGAGAGAGCCAAAAGAAAATGTGAGACGACCAAGGATTCCAGGGGGTGAAGAGCATAAACATGCTCTAAGGTTGTATTTTGAAATTTGAATTTGAGTTTTATTGGGAACATAAACCTGCAGAAATGAAATTCAAAACTTTGAAATCTTATACATGAAAATGGAAATTAAAACTCTACACAAGAGAAAGGGGACTTTTCATATTCCAATCTTAGTAGTGGTGGTGTTGGTTAAAAACATTGCATAAATAACTTGGACATTGTGCTTTATAAGTTGCAATTCATAGTTTTTTAAGTTTTATGTATAAAAATGTTGTACATTGTGCATTAAAAATTGTAATTAAGAGTTTTTGCATGAATGCATTATAAGGTAGTATAGATATATATTATAAGTTTTCTTTTTAATGTTTGGATTTTTAATGTTTTTGATTTGATTAAAACTATTAAATTTGAACTATAAAATTTAGATTTATAATACTTTCATTTGAATTTTGGATTTGTACCTTTTTGTGAATTTTCGATTTTTAATTTTTAGTTTTATAAATGTTAAACGGGTTAGGCGTGTCGTGCCGGGTTAGGCGGGTCGGGTTAGGGTTGAGATTTTCTGACCCGTTTATTAAACGGGTCGGGTTAGGGTTAGACACTCTCAAACCGTTTAACTTTGAACCCGACACGAACCCGACACGACACGACACGTTTGCCAGGTCTATAATAAATGCAAGTGTGAAGATCCAACCACCAAGATGAGTTGTATTTATGAGGGTTAGGGTTTGGTGAATAGAGGAATAAGGCTGGAATGGGAGCTCCAAAATCGCCAATATAAGAGAGGGTTTGAGAGAAATGAGGTTGAAATCTGATAAGAGCTCATTTAAAGCCCTGCACCCCGACGGCGATAGTGCCCCGCGATAGTGACAATGTCACTATCGTGAGTCACAATAGCTAAGACCCAAAGGCACTCGCGGTACAAACCACACGAGAGTGCCCGGCGATAGTGACAATGTCACTATCGCGAGTCACAATCGCGAGACCCCCCCTTCACTCTCGGTACACTCTCCGCGAGAGTGACTGGCGATAGTGACAATGTCACTATCGCGTGTCACAATCGCGCCACACTCCCCTCAGCCCAAAAATGTAGTTTGACACGATCACGAACTCGAGGTTAAAACAACTAAGATGGTAAGTTAGCTTATATAACATTTCAATGTAATAATGATCAACATGCACATAAAAAGACTCATATTCTCACATAGGCACAATTAATGTAATAAGGAAACAAATACTTACCTTGAGAATTTCCGGGTGTTACACAAGAAGAGTATCAAATTTTACATATTATTCATCGATTTGGATTTCTTTAGAAGAGAAACAAATTAGAAATTTAGGTCTCATCATAGGAGGAACAAATTACAACATGGAGTTCCAATTGTTTGAAGATTATGCTCATCGACATTGAAGATTCTGAGACCCCTGGTTGAAGATCTTCAAAAATTAAGTTCCAATTGCTTGAAGATCTTTGAAAGGTTGACGATCTTTAGAAATCAACAAAAATCATATTTAAAACCAAATTTGAAAAAACCACCAAAAAATAAGGTTGAAGATTGTGATCGATGGAGGAAGGGTTAGAGAAGGGAGAAGGGTTCAATTGGGTTGCAGGTGTGAGGAAGGGGGTTAGGCATCGAAGATCGATGTAGCACCCACGATTTTGGGACGTCCGTTGTTCAAGCACCCATCAAGTGGCTTTCGACATGGTAAAATATGGAGGTTTTCCACAATTATCACAATGGAACCTTCGAGGATTGAATCGAGCGCGAAAAACAGAAAAGGAGGCGAAAACAGTAAGTTATATGACCTGGCGAGCGACCTGGGTCACGATGCAAGCCACACGGGTCTCGGTATGAGGCATTGGTTGGGCGACACATGCGACTTACCGCACGACCTGGGATCACGGCCAAGGTCGCGTGGACCGTCTGTTAGCCCAAAAAGCCCTGACTTTAAGGTTTTTCCTCATTTTTTCACCCCAACACTACTCTTCCACCATTTTCTCTCTAGTTTGAGTTATTGGGAATCTTGAAGTCCAATTTTGGGTCTTGAAAGAGCATTTATTTGTGGTTTCAAGTGTGTTTGTTGAAAGGTAACCTCCTTATTTCTCATCTTTAAGAGTTGGGGTTTTGAGTTCTTTCCATTTTCAACCATCTCCTTCTTTGTGGTGTCTTTGAGCAAGATTGGGAGGAGTTCTTGGGAGCTTCGTATCTTTGATTTGAGAGTCTAGATTGTAGATCTCAAGTCTTCGCCAACAAGGTCCTGAGATTTTGGAGGCTCTATGCGAAAAACTAAATATGGATCTTAATTTTTATACTAATTATTACCGTGTTTTTACTATATTTTGACGTCTATTTGATAATAAATCGATCAATGACTCCTCTTCGAAGACATCATATTTAAATAGAATCTTTATAAATCTATCGTCACTAAAAAACGCTAACATTAAAAATTAAAAAATATTCCAAAAAAGATATAGAAAAATCAACAATGATTAAAAAAATTCTAAGTTCTATTAAATAATCAAAGAAAATCATAGAAGAAATTATCCAAAAAAATAAAAGAACACTAAATAATCAAAGTTATTGAATACATTTTAATATCTAGAACTCTCGAAGTAAAAGAGCCAAAAGAAGACGCAACTTATTGGTGACGACGAGGGCGACGAGGAATGTAGATTGAAGACCAAAACAAAATATTAAAATAAGAATTAGGTATTTTAGGTTTAAGTTCAAAGAACAAGCTATAAAACGGAGTTATTAAAAACAATTATACAAGTTAATTACTGTATATATAAAGAATTAGGAAAAAAAGTAATTATAAAATTCTATACTTGGAAGTCCTCACTCCAAAGTTTGGGAATAAAAATCATTGAAATTTTATATACTTAAGTTTAAAATAAAGAAAACTAAAAATAAGTTAAAAATCATATGTTGAAATAGATAAAACAAAAACAACAAAAAAAGGCAGATGTGTGAGACTCGAACCCGAGTTCCTTCTACAAATTTTAGGCGCCTTAAAACTACGTTGGATGTTCGTGTTGTACAAATATTGTAATATTTATATTATATACCTATTATATTAAATAAAAAGCTAAAATTTTTTTGCAGGCCCAGCGTTCGGGAGGCCCCATGCAGAGGCACTATAAGCACATCTCCAGGGTCAGTCTTGTTCACCAAAGGAAGTTCAAGACTTGTGGCAAAAACCTAGATTTAGCATGGATCTGTCAAGGTAAGTTCTAGTTGATTTTCAAAATTATATACATGTCAAAATATCTATATTTTGTGTTTTGAACACATTTCCATGGGTTATTTCACTTTTGACGAGTTTTATGAATATTTGTGATTTTGGTCATATTTGGGCTATGAAATCTTTAGAGAATGTTTGTTATGATTTTATTGGGTGTTTTGACACACCAAATGATATTTATTTCATAAAATGAGATTTCTTGGATATTTGGATAATTTGAGACAAAGTATTACTTTAACTCTTGAAAATTGTATCTTGAGTTATGAATGATTTCATTGGTTTTGTGGAACAAGTCAAAGGGTTTAATGACCTTGTTTTCGGTCAAGTGTTGTTTTGGGATTTTACCCAACTTATAAGTTTTTGATGGTGGCACATTAGCCGTTTTATTTATAAGCATATAATTATCTGATAAACACCTTTGTTGGCATTGTGCGAGTTTTGAAAGTATGAACCATGCAGTTTTGGACTTATTTCATGTTATAGGTGCCAAATGCTTCTTAAACATTTGGAAAACATGTCTTTACAATTTATCTGGTTTACATTGACTTTATTTAAATAGTCAAGTGTGGTGTGGGGCCTATTTTGGCTTAATTTTAACTCAAATGAGATTTGGGGACATTTATCCGGTTTTAATAGCTCAATGTGGAGCTTTAGAAATATGATGCATTTATTACATATTTGTTGGATATTGCATGTTTTGAGTGTGATAGTCATTCAATTGGAGTCATGTAATTTTGGGAGTCTCTCGTGTTGTTAGGTAAGTTTTGATGTCCACACTTAAGTCTAGTAAGTGTTTCCTAAGTCATGATTTGAGAGCTTGAGTTGGTACTTTATTGGGTCGTATTGTAACACTCGGAGTTTTCAAATAAGGATTATCAAATTTTGGATTCTTTGCTCTGTTGAGAAATATGCCCGTTTAAGGTATTTTATAGTCTAAAAGAAGGTTACCTAGGACCCTATGCGTAGCGGGGAGTTTTCGGGTGCGAAAAAGGAAGCTTTAGGGGTCTTGCACAGCTTGGGCGACAATGCCCGCGACTGTGACATGTGTCACTATTACGGGGCAAGGTCGCATGGGGAGGAAGGCCACGGTACGTGGGGCCCGAGAGTGACTTGCGACTGTGATAAGGGCACAATCGCCTGTCATAGTCACTTGGACTGTACAGAGAGCGGGGGTGGTTCAACGACATTGCCATAGGGCATAGTCGCCCCCCGTGTGTTGTTTGTATAAAACGAGATTTTGACCTATTCTAACCCCATTTCTTCTACCACTCGTTTTGGAGGTGATTTTGGGAGGCTCGGGATGATTTCCTCTCTTCCAAACCTTCTCCTTCATCAAATCTTTATCTAAGGTTAGTTTAATCATCTTCTAGGTCTCAAGTTTTGTGTGTGGGATATTTATTACAAGGTTTTCAAGTGTGAGTTCATGATTTAAGTTTTCTTCCTCATCACCCTAAATTTCTAGGGTTTCACCCAACTCCCTTCCATTCTTTTGGAGGATTGAAGATTGAGTTCATATTTGTGACCTAGAAGTACTTGGTTGGTGGGTTCAAATTGTGGTTAAGGTAACTTTCTCTTTTCCATCCACTTAAGAAATTAAGGTTTTGTCATTCTCCTATTCTCTTCCTTGGTATTAGAACTTGGTATAACTTGGAAGTACATGTGGTTAAGGATCTTTGTTGAGAGCTTAAAGCTAGGACTTAGAAGGTTTCAAGTCTTCATCCAAGGAGCTCAAGTTTTGGGGGGTAAAACCTAGATTTGGTCGAAATATAGCAAGGTGAGTTCTAGTTGCTTTGAAAAACTATATACATGTCAAAATTCACATATTTTGGGGTTTTGAAAGTATATCCATGAGTTCACTTCATTTTGATAAGTTTGTGAATATTTGTACACTTACACATATTTGTGTTATAAAATTCTTGAAAATGGTTTACAATATTTCATGAGGTGTTTGAGTCACATTTTGAATATATGTTATATGCACACTTCACATTTGATGAGTTTTATGGTTAAATGGGTATTTTCACACATTTGGGATGTCAAAGCTTTATGAAGGTTTACTAAGTGTATTTGGGTGTTTTGTCATCAAAAATGATATTTAAACCAACTAATGGAGGTTTATTGGAGAAGTTAGGCAACATAATGTGTTGGGTTTTATTTTGTGAAAGGTTGGGTACAAATAGTTATTTTGGGATTTTACTCTGCTTATGAGTTTTGGGATATTGGAGTTTTAAATTATTTAGGCTTTAACAATGTGAGTAAATGGAAACTGTCATTCTTAACATTTTGGGTATTTTGGGGAAATTGTGAAGGCCTTCGGCCAATTATACGTTGGAGAAATACCAATTTTGGGAAAGTTACACTTTGGCATATGTAGCCATATTGGCTTTATTTTCTTTCCAAATGTTTTACGATGCCTTATTGCTTGACTTATACTCTAATGAGTTTTGGGACGTTGTCCGGGTTAAATAGCTCAATATGGAGCGTTTTATAGAAATACAATTATTGCACAATTGTTGATTATTACATGTTTCGAATGCGTTAGTTGATTCATATGGAGTCATGTAATTTTTAGACTGTAATGCGATGGATCCATAGGCATAGGAGTCGGGTTGTTCATCATGGAGCTTTTAACGTCCATGTTTGAGTCTAGTGAGTAGTCCCCAAGTCATGTTTTTATGTAAGCTTGCAGTGATGCTCTGTAGAGCCGTATAATGAGCTAAGTCTTGCGGTGGTGTCCATGGTGAGCCGGATACGAGGACTTGTGACTTTTGTGGTGACACTCATCTAGAGGTCGAGTAGACATTAGGGTTATTTGGGCATCTTGCGGTGGTTGCTCAGAGGAGACGGATACGAGGATCCATGACCCGGAGTGAATCTCCTAAACGTTGATAAGTGGTTTAACTATGTGTTCCGCCATATTCGACGGAATCGGGTCTCCCCCGTCACCGAAAGGTGTTCTTTTCGGGTATTCTCTTACTCGCACCTTCGGTATTAAAAACGTACCATCTTATTTATATAAATAACATTTTGATGAAATATCTGGTGGGTGCGTTTTGGGGAAATTGAATGGTGAACATTATTTAAAAAAGGATGTTTGGTATTGAGAATATTACGGTTTGGGATTAAAGCCTTTTATAACTAATATTTTAGGGACGGTCGTTTTTAGAATAAAGTATTCTTTTAAACGTTTTATGATTATATGATGAAAACTGCTTTAACTCACTAGGCGTTAAGCCTAACCTTTTTCTTATCGACATGTATATCCGGTCTTAGATAGATTTGAGAGGCGTTTGGAGCTTGGTAGAAGTTCCGGAAGTATGACTTAGTGACGTCATCCGGTTTTGAGAAGATAGCAGATTTGGTGGTTTTAGTAGCACCCGTTAGACTTTGTTCCCGTTTGTGGGACTAGATAGTTCCGTTTGAACTCTGATACATGTTGTGGTGTTTATTTCCCTTGTAACTGTAGATATTTGTTATTCCTAGTGTTAAATTTAAGGGACTTTTAGAAGTTTTAAATTATCTGCTATTTTCAAATTTAGGGGTGTTACACGTATATGGAGATAGTAGCCTGCGGTGGTACTCTATGGAGTCCTATACGAGGCTAGGTCTTGCGGTGGTGCTCGTTGGAGTTGTATATGGATACCAGTGGAGTTTATAGTGACACTCATCTAGAGGTCAAGAAGATAGTAGGATTATTTTGGGAATCTTGCGGTGGTACTCAATGGAGTCGTATACGGGGATCCATGGTCCGAGGTGAAATTCGAGAATGTCGATAAGTGACTTACTTTTGTGTTCTCGCCACATACGATGGAATCGGGTCACCCCCGTCACCGAAAAGTGTTGTTTTTGGGTACCTCATTACCTATGTTTTCGGTGTTTTGAATATAGAGTAATCTCTATATATTTGATGTTTTGGAGTATGTGCATTGCGCATGTTTTAGGTGAGTTTGGATATTGGTTGTCAATCTAAAACGGGTATTAATTTTGAAATAACATGCTTTGGGAAGATGCTCCCTTTATGATTAATGTTTCAAATAAAGGATTCGTTATTTAAAGGAACCTATCTAATATATTCGCTTTATGTTTTATATGATTAAACTATTTTAACTCACTAGACGTTAAGCCTAACACTATTTTTTATCGACATGTATATCAGGTCTTAGTAGAATCTGAGTGGCATATGGAGCTTTGTAGAGGTTCCGATAGGATGGCTTAGAGGCATCATTCAGTTTTGAAGATAATAGATTTGGTGATTTTAGTACAACCGACTTGTTCTAATTTCGTCTCGAAGTTAGATAGTTCTGTTTAGAACTCTGATACTTGTCTTCCTTCATTTGTAAACTTTAAATATTTTGTTATGGACCAGGTCCCTCATATTAACATCCCTTTAAAATCTCAGTTAACTAGAAAATTTTTCATGTTTTTGCTATATTATTAAAACTTTCATTATTTAAAGGACATGTTTTACCAATTTTTAAAACTCAATAATAAACCAGATTCCTATCTCCTCCAAACCCAAACCTGCTTTTCCAATATCTCCCATCTCTTCCCCATATACTAGTAAACAAAAATCAAAATAAAAAACATACACAAAATCAAACATAAACAAAGATGCAAATGCAGAAAACAAAATAATCGAAGAACAAAATCAATAGCACAAACCTATTTTTGGAGAACAAAATCAACAATACAAACTCATTTTTGAAGAATAAAATCAAAAACACAAACCCATTTTTGAAGAATAAAATCAAGAACACAAACCCATTTTTTAATAACAAAAATAAACCAAATTTTTAAGAACAAATCAACAACAAAACCTATTTTTAAAACCATTTATGCAGATCTGAAATTTATATCACTGGTTTTCAATCTATTTGAACGCAAAGAAAAAAAATTCTAATTAAATCAAGATCACAAAAAATATCAAATTCATCAAGAGCCTCAAATTTGTTTATAACTCATCAAGAGTACAATAACATCTAGAATTCCTATAAGTAAATAAAAACCTATAAAATTCATATATATGAAAAACCCATTGCCAAATCCATAAAATCGAAACTCCTAACTAAAACCCAGAAATCACAGAGAAGAAGATGGAGAAGGTGTAGAACATCCAATATTCGTTGATTTCTGAAAGTCTCCTGCGATTTTCGAATGCTTTCTTCGATTTCTTCAACCTAAGGATTCGCTAGAAGAAATAATAGGTTCGATCTCTCATCAGATCTGGACTGATTTGATACATACTTTTGTTTTGTGAGGCTTCTTGTGTTATATTTTGTTCTAGAAATCTAAGATGGAGAGGTTGGCAAAACAGGTTTGGGTTTGAGGTGAGGGACATGGAACTTGGGGCGCTGGAGATGAGGGAATGAAAGTTCTGGAGATGATGGGAAGAACACGGGTCTTGTTTTTTCTTTTTGTTTTTAGTATTATTATTATTGAATTTTAGAAGTTGACGAAACAGGTCCTTTAAATAATGAAAGTTTTAATAATATAGCGAAAATATGAAAATACTTCTAAGTTAACTAAGATTTTAAACGGATGTTAACATGAGGGACCTGATCCATAACAAAAATGAAACCATAATAACCATCCCTGTAATTATTTCACTTGAGGACCCAATCCAAAATTTAAGCAAACCACAGGGACGAAATTTGTAATTTACTCTTAAATTTATCTGCTATTTTATAAATTTAGGGGTGTTACAATCGACGGAGGAGATCATTGCTAGAGATGGAGGAGCTCCTCATCGGAGATAATGGAGTTTGGGGCTCACCTCTTTTGCCGGTGGGGAGGTTATGTCAAGGAGGGATAAAGAGTGGGGAATGAGAGTGTAGGGAAGAGGCGTACACTTTAGAAAGGGGCAAGGGAGAGAACTTTTATAGCTTAGTGGATACAAGAGACTCGAGATATCTTAGCGAATAAGTCATGGAGAATTAATAAACTTCTCACAAACACTCGTGTATGACTTAGCGAATAAGTCACCCATATTATTAAGCCCATCAAATGTGTTTTAAGAAATTTTGCAAACCATGAAGCTTGGCATGAATGGATCAAAACAATCTAGTTGGATTACAAAAATATGGTCTGGTATGTGCGGAGTAAGCTTATTACCAGCTTTATAAGAGTATCTCTAATAGACTCCCTACATCTGTTATTTAACTAATGCAGAAATCCCAAACCAAAAAAAAAAAAAAAATCAGTAATGTCAATGACTCGTTACATTGGCTTTATATCCTAATTCATATTATCACACTTCCTACATGTGGGATGCTCTCTACAATATAACTATATTACTTTATTAATAATAATTAGAAAATATAAATAACGTCTATTATTGTAAACAATTAATTATTAAAATAATGTGCAACTAAAAATGTAGGGAGCATTGTTGGATTAGAATATCTTTAATCTTACTTCCTACATTTAAGCTAATGTATGGAGTGAGATGCATATAGATTAGTGTGAGGAATGAGGAGCAAAATAATACATTGTTCTCAATCATACTCCCTACATTAACAAGTATACATTATTTTAATAATACTCTTTTTTACCTTTTGAATAAAACAAATAAGCAAATGGCATGAAGTACATATGTATATAATAAAATAATGTAGATTATTTGTAGGAAGCTCATTACATGTAGGGAGTGAGATAATGAAAATGAGTGATGTTTTTCATATTTGGCTACCTACAATAGTTAAAGAGTCAATGTAGGGAGCTCACTAGAAATGCTTACTATTTTAAAAAAACAATTTCTATGCTAATTTTTAGGCAAATTACTCCATACACTTCCTACATGTGGGAAGCTCTCTACAATATAACTATATTACTTTATTATTATTTTTGTTATTAATAATTAGAAATTATAAATAACATCTATTATTGTAAAAAATTAATTATTAAAATAATGTGCAACTAACAATGTAGGGAGCATTGTTGGATTACAATATCTTTAATCTTACTCCCTACATTTAAGCTAAGGTAGAGAGTTAAATGCAGATAGATTAGTGTGAGGATTGAGGAGCAAAATAATATATTGTTACTCAATCATACTCCTTATATTAACAAGTATACATTATTTTAATAATATTTCTTTTACTTTTTGAAGAAAACAAATAAGCAAATGAGATGAAGTACATATGTATATAATAAAATAATATAGATTATTTGTAGGATGCTCATTTGTTGGATCAAATAATTGTATTCAAGATTAAAGGGTCTAAACTGTATTTGTTTGATAGTTAAAGTTAGAGGGTTTATTGTGTAATAAGCTAATAGTTATTAAGCTATTGGGCCTCAAGCCCATTAGGCATTAGGTCTGGGTATATAATGTTTTGTTTAGTTTAGTTTTAGGTTAACCTTTGATAATTATTCCAATCTGCAAATCTATTATTCTCTGTATTCAAAGGGTATCAAGAACACTCAAGGGTTTCATTGTTTATTCAAGGGATTAGTATGTTACTCTGATTTATATATCTCTTGATTATTATTGTGTTGCTTGATTACTTGATTGATTATTTACCAACTAGATTAAACTGGGACAACAGTTCAGAACTCGGTCGTAAGGACAAAGCTTCTATTCAATCCAGAATAGAACCAACTACTAAAGGATCCACTTCTTCTAACTCTAACTCTACTTCATCTGAGTTAGACTTATTGTTTATTGATGCCTTTAATGATATATGTGCAGATTTTGAAAAAGGCATATCAACATCGATAACAAGTGGTACCAGAGCTAGAAGAATCAAGTTTTTTTTGGATTTTGAATTTAATTATCGATTACTGTGTTCATAGACTGTTCTTCGACATGCATATATATGTGAAAATCGATTTCTGAACTAACATGCTATTATGCTCAAAATCGATATGATTGGATATGTTTTATGCCACTGAACGTAATCTGATAGTTTGATTGCACTATAATTCATCAAGTAATTGGATTTATTGAATTTTTGGTTTTCTGGATTCAACAGCTTCATATAGGTTGAACACTGTGTTTGTCAAACTGATTGGAAAAAGGTTGAAATTAATCTCTAATCTTGACTGCTGTGTGATCTTTAATTGATTTACTGCATTTAATTTGAGGTTTTAAGTGTTTCTGAGTTGCTAATCTGGACTGTTCATCATCGTTCTGGGTCGAACAACATCATACCGATCGAGACCATAAGAACATATCGGTCCTTACACTTTCCCGGTCGACAACATTTTATCGGTCCAGTTGCAATATATCGGTCTTTCTCATTATACCGGTCGACCTCTCAATACCGGTTGAAGTTTGTTGCGGTCAAACTCAATACCGGTCGACCGACATACTCACAATAAATACCGGTTGACAAGACACCGGTCATTAGACCAGTCCGGTTGAGAGGCTTACCGGTCTTAGTATCCTACCGGTCGAACACATAGCATCGGTCTTTACCCTTTATCGGTCAAATCTCACTATCGGTCCTTAGCTTTCTCGGTCTTGCAGCATACCGGTCGAACGTGTCATCGGTCAAACAATATCCCGGTCGAAGCATATTATCGGTCGAACACATTTTCCAGACTTAGAAAAATTTTTGCAAACTGTAACTTAGCGGGACCCCCGTGCTAAGTCTGCGAAGGGGGACAAAGTTTTGTTCGTGATCAAAATCTTTGTGAATTTTACTGTGCGAGTACTGCATTTAATTATTTTTGGGAATTCATTTTTCTGAAATTTTTTGAGTGTAGTTATTATCCTATACTTGATTCTAACGATCTCATCTAGTTGGTTGTCTTGATACAGAAAAGTTTGATTACTAACCGTACAGCTAGGATGTCGAATCAGCTGAATATGTCTGCAGGTTACAACCTTGATTTTAACAACATGACTCTGTCTGAAGTAAAAGCAAAGGCTAAACAACTTGCTGGACAGTTATCAACATCATCTCGCATGATTGATGAGTATGACAAAGAGGAAAAAATGCTCAAAGCTGAGAACAAGGCTTTACAGATTCAGAACTCATCTCTTCTTATTCAGGTCAATGCTTTAAAAGAAAATTCAAAAGATTCTGATTCTATAATTGACTTTGCAGGAATGATTGAGTCTAAAGAAAAAGAGATCTTGGATCTTCAAGCAAAGTTGAAAAGATCTGAATCAAGCTCTACATGGTCAAAGAAGGATGCAATGCAAAGAGAGCTTGAGGAGCTTAGAAGGAGTACAAGTTTTGCAAAGGATACTAGTACAGAACTAAGACAGATAAATTCTCAACTCTGTGCGGACAGAGATAAGTTTAAAGATAAAGTTCTCAGTCTTGAGGTTGAGATTAATAAGCTGAAAGAAAAGGCAACCCAAGACAGAGACAATGCAACAACTCAAGATGAATCGTTGAAGATTGAACAAGAGAGAAAAGAATTTGCCAAGAAATTCTCTGACTTCTCCAGAAAAGCCTTTGAAGAGAAGAAAGCATTAGAGCTTAGATGTGTTAAACTTTCTAAACAAGTTTCAGACTTTGAGAAGGTTATCATTATTGAAAGAGAAAAGGTTGAGAATGAGAAGAAGAAAGATGAGCTGAAGAAAGCAAATATAGACTTTTCTGAAGAAAAGAAAATATTTGAGACCGAGATAGCCAAGCTGACAGGAAAGCTAGCTGAATTGTCAACAAACATCATGAAGGAGAAGAATGAAAAATCTGAGTTGCATAAGAAGTTTGATCTGATTGAAAAGGAAAGAAACAGTTTGTCTTCAAAGATGAAGGAACTTGAAGAGATCGTATTCAAGATAAAGCTGATTGAGCACAAGACGCCAGAGTCAATAGCTCAATCACCAAGAGACGATATAGCTGACTCAAATAGTTCATTAAAAACAGCTTCAAGTTCACATTTTTCAAATGTTTTCTATAATCCTTTCAATGATTTAGATGATTGTCTTACTTCTAAATCTACTGATCAGATTCGTCCTTCTAACCTATTCTATGACAAAAATGTTGATGGTTCAGGTAACTTCAAGAAGACTGTCTCAAAAGAAAAGCTTCTGGAGAAGGGATGATGAGAAAGAAAGAGGAAACTGGATCTGGAAAGTTAAAGGATCTTCGGAGGAGAAGAAGAAAGAAGAATCATTTGTGCATACATCAAATGACAAATGGAACTATGCTACAAAAGGTAAAACTTTTGGCAAACCTGATCTGGTTTACACAATCAATCAATTGATCAGGTTAGCACAAAAGAAAATTAGTTGTTCCTACTGTGGCTCAAATGATTTTGTAAGAAAAGATTATGTGAATAACTGGTATGGTTCTTATTTTATCTCTCCTACTAGAACTGCAACTAACCTATTAGGACCCAAATACCAGTGGGTACCAAAAGCTAAATCTATGTTGCAGGCACCCAAGGTTTAAGGGGGAGAAAGAACGAAGGCTTCTAAGTAAATCAGCTTAGAACCCGTACCTCAACGGAGAATGGCTTCTAATCACATCAGATTAGAACCCGCACTTCAGTACTTTATTTTTTTTGTTTTCAATTAAAAAAAAATTACATTCAGTTAAGGGGAAGAATATCTGTGATTTTAACAGATTTTTGGATACTTAAATGCTTATCTGACCGTGTGTTCTTAAAGATAAATACTTGCGTTTTATCTTTTCAATATACTTTTTCAAGTATTCATACGCATAACGGTTCAGAACATTCTATTTGACTTTGTTATTACCATGTATCAAAAGTTAAATCTTTCTATGGTAATACTCACGTTCTTTGTATTCACTATTGATTGAATCAAACGTCATTTCATATGCTTTTATTGAAAATATGTTTATATATTGTTCATATAAACAAAATTCGTTTTTGATTCTCCAGCATATTATTTTTCATGCCAAATTGATATGAGCTTATTGCCAACCACTTTTAGGTTGAGGGGGAGAATTGCATCGTCAAACACAACTGTTTTGACTTCTCCAAAATTTTTATTCTTCATGTAACAAGTGGTATTTGTGCTTACATGTACAAAAAGCCTGTTGAACAACATGTTCTTTTAGGAAAATACATGGGATTCAGTGTGAGAACTTAACAGAACTTCCATGGATTCACGTTAACCAGTGTTTCCTACCCAGGAAGTATTCCCTGAGTGACTGAGGGGAGAGGGGTCAAAAGATTTGAGTGTTGATGTGTGAAGAGGTAAAATGGAAAAGAGAGATTGGTTAGAAGTGAGAATTAAAAGAAAGAGGGTGAGTGAACAGAGTAAAAGAATATTAGACTCTGCACCAAACCACTTTCTGAGCCGGGCAGCCACATTATCTGATTGGTTCACATTCTTTGGTGACCATCATTGAAATAGGCAACTAGCCCATGCCATCTATTGCATACAACCCCACCAGCTACTCATTCTTTTCTCAAAAAGAGAATGTTTCACATTTTCTGGGGAAGCAACACATATGCTATTGGTTCTTCATTTGGAAGATACTAATATTGAAAAAGAAGGAAAGTTGCCCCACCTTCGAACCCTTTCTCATGCACATTGAGTCTTTGTATAATTTGTTGCTGTCTCAACAAGTTTACATACTTTGAGCCTATATTTGAAAAGCAATCATCTATGCTTAAATTCTTTCATACACATGCATGAGCACACAGAAATTTGTTTTCTGTCAGAATGTTCATAGGTAACCATGTGTTATGCGATGATTGAATGGAAGTCCTGGGGAGTCTACATCAAACCAACTCCTTATATAGTAACTCTGTGTTACT
Organism: Arctium minus; assembly: GCA_954870635.1. Taxonomy (NCBI): domain Eukaryota; kingdom Viridiplantae; phylum Streptophyta; class Magnoliopsida; order Asterales; family Asteraceae; genus Arctium; species Arctium minus. The sequence continues at coordinate 86,094,301 of OX941085.1, read as the reverse complement.
CAGTAACTTTGTGTTACTGACAGGCATTTTAACTGAGTCATTTGTTGATTCAGGGTTACATCTATTAAACTATTTGAATTTGCAAAGATTTAAATGGTTACAATTGACTATTTTTTTTTCTGAAAAGATTGAAATAATCACTCTTTCCATCTGGGAAGACTGCTCTTATTTCCATACAGGGCTCGTTACATGAAGACTGTGCTTACGTGATCATACACAATGGGGGAGATTGTCTTGAAAAGGGGGAGATTGTTTTGCAAAGTTTTGATGATGATGATTCTCATCACTCATCAAAAAGGGGGAGAAGATATAAAAAGGGAGAATATAATCTGAAGACCTGAAGATTTTAAAGATTTTAAGTTTTGAAACTATCAACGACATATCTGAAGAAAAGAGAAGACCAATGAAGACCTGAAGACAATTGCAATTTTTTTTTAATCTTGAATACAAAGGGGGAGATTGTTGGATCAAATAATTGTATTCAAGATTAAATGGTCTAAACTGTATTTGTTTGATAGTTAAAGTTAGAGGGTTTATTGTGTATTAAGCTAATAGTTATTAAGCTATTGGGCCTCAAGCCCATAAGCCCATTAGGCATTAGGTCTGGGTATATAATGTTTTGTTTAGTTTAGTTTTAGGTTAACCTTTGATAATTATTCCAATCTGCAAATCTATTATTCTTTGTATTCAAAGGGTATCAAGAACACTCAAGGGTTTCATTGTTTATTCAAGGGATTGGTATGTTACTCTGATTTATATATCTCTTGATTATTATTGTGTTGCTTGATTACTTGATTGATTATTTACCAACTAGATTAAACTGGGACAACATCATTACATGTAGAGAGTGAGATAATGAAAATTAATGTTGTATGGCAATTTAGAGAGGCCTTGGAGTGATGTTTTATCATATTTGGTAACTGATAACTCTCATTTTTTAGTGTTATTTGTTACTCTTTTCTTTCTTTTTATTTCACTTTCTTCCCACTTTTACTTCTATCTCCTTCCTTTGGTCCTTAAAGTTTGAAAGTAAGATGAAAACACCAAAGGATGCAGTTTTGTCAAGAAATAACATTTTTGTGAGATTGTGGGCACAATCTGCCCACTGCGGGCACCCGAAGACCCACTGAGTAATAAAAGCCTTGTATTTTTATCCAATGGTTAATGGTGCAAAAATATGGATATTAGCTGCAAGAAAGTGGATATTAGCTGGATTACATCTTGAGGAATCTTTGCAATCATTGTACTCTTTTACCCATTGGGTATTAGGCTTTTATCCATTAGTTTTTTTTTGGAAAAAGGAGACGGAACCCCCGGAAAAAATTTATTGATTAAAAAGAAAAAGATTACAATTTACGAGGGGCATACCCCAAGAAATACAAATTGAAGACCCAAAATATGTTTAGGGAAAAGCCAAAAAATGACCAAAACTTTAAACCCCATATTACACCAAATAACACCCAAATGGATTCTATATTTAAAAACCATAAAATAATCCATCAAAATAAAGCCGATCTTCAAATGGATCATGTCATCACAATACTTCAAATGGCTTTGCATACCTTTGATGATAACATCACACAAACCCAAATCTTGAAAGAAGCCCAGAAGCCCAATTGCCAAATGGTGGATAAGTAATTAAACATCCCAACAATCCATCTCATGAAATATAACAGGCCCAATTGATTTTCATCGAAGCCTACAATGATAGCTCTACTTTCATCACGACCCATACTATCTTTAATGAAAGCAACCCACCTCACTTTAATACCCTCACGCCAATAATAACCCACATCCATCACCTTAAAATGGCCCATCGATCATTTTTTAGAAATCCAATCAATCTGCAGTCCACCATTATCAAACAAATCTCAACTACATCCATTATTCCATCCTTTTTACTCCACATCCAATACAAACCCATTTTAATATTATAGTATCCCACCAAACCATCCTTATCTTCTCCAAAAAGCACCAGTTTCCAAAAATAGAAACAATTGGAAATCTCGATTACCAGACCCCAATCACAATGAGCAAAAATCAAACATAAAACCTTTTGAATAAACATCAGATTACCAATGGGCAAAAATCGAAGGCAAGCAGAGGATAGGACTCCACCAGTGATCAAACTTCCAAGGTAAAAAAATTCCAACTTCCCCATTATTTTGTTCAACAAATTCTCTTCTACTCCTCCCTCCAACCTTCAACAGTATCCAATCCTTAAACCATGATAAACCCATCAAGTAAATTCCACCAACCATCAACATGACTAAACAAACTTTCCATTTATGGAAATTTTGCATCCAAAAATCCATAAAAATCAGATCATTCCTCAAATAATTGCAATTTGAAGGTTTTATGTATTCCATTCCATGATCTGTCCAGCAAACAGTTGCAAAATGGGCAATGGCCTTTGCAACAGGTTTAAAGAAATGAATATTTGTATAGTAGGACCAAAGAGAGGGAAAAGAAACAAAATTTGGATAGCCAATTTAGCTTCCAACACATAGAAAAGACCAATCAAGAGATTAAAAAGCAAATTTTGAGTGATTATTGAAAAAAAGCAGATCATGACTAAGCATTAAAAATAAGCTTAAACCCTTATCACTCCAAACAAGTAACCTCAATAAACCATGGTACAACACATGCTGGTAAAGCCACAACCAGACACAAGGCCACATCAAATCAAATCCCTCATAACTCAAAACTAGGCATTCATGAGCTATGAACTGCATATCCTTATCAAACCAACATAAAGCATCATGAGAAATAGTAATGGCCAAAGGCCAAATTACATAGAAGCAATAAGACCATGACAATAAAAACCCCTTATCCCTCCAGAATGAATATGGCCAATATAGTATACAGTCACGAAGGCAACTCATAATAGACTAAGGATCATAAAATATACTGATCCAGCAGTGGGCAAGAAGATGAGTTTTACACAAGATCCCTTCCACCTTATAACCCCATGGCTAACAAGGCATTAATATTAGATTCCCACATACAAAAAAAGAAATCAAAACATGGGTAAAACCAAACAAATGTTTAGAGCCATGAATGATAGAAATAAGGAACCAAAAATCCTCACCACCCTCAAAACAGGAAATATGAGAATCAAAATTGTAACCCCTGTACTCCATAACAAGATAACCCCAACATACCATCCATAATCCCAAAAGACCTCCTTATTTCTCCAGTTCAAATTCAAATATCCTATCTCCTCTACCCTACACCCCTTATGCCATCAACCCATATCCCAATCCCAGAACCCCAATAGAGTTTCAAAAGACCAATAAACAGGTGAGAAGGCAAAAGTTTATGCATTAAAAAGGCTATCAACAAAGAGAAAACAGACCAACTCATTAAAGAGCTCACCAAAACAAACCTTATGACTCCCCAATAAGAGTATGAGCTGATAACAAGCCATAATATCATGCAAAAAACAGATATATGAACTAGAGGGTTCCAAAATCTCCACCAACTGTATTTAAACCAAATAACAAATTTATGCCCAAATAGGAAACCCAAATTCCACATAGAACCAAAAAATTGTTCTAATATAGAATTTGGTGCATCAAACCTATATATATACCCAAACACCAATTTGAATATAAGAATAAATCCTACGCAGATACTATAAGCAAAAGAGCCCAACCATCCCCTATACAACAATAAAGATGATCTCCATACACACCTCCAAACCTCCAAAGAAGCCTCCTTATTTCTCCAAAAAAAATTCAAACAGCCTAACACCACTACCCTGCACACCCTTTTACCATCATCCCAATGCCCCTCCCCAAAACCCCATTGGTAATTTAACAGACCAATAAAGAGAGGTAAAGACAACAATTGATATACCAGTTTAGTAATCAACATAGAGAAATCATCAAGAAACATGAAAATGATCAAAAAATTGAGCTTACAAGATCTCATACTGAAATACATTATCCAGGGACTATAATCCTTATGGCTCCATAATTGAACCCTTGTCACAAAGAACACTACTTCTACAAGATTCCATCCATATCTAGAATGTATGACAAAGATCCAATCCCCAAGAAAGAAAATCAATTCATGAATCAAGCCAAAAAATTGCCCATATTCATGATTGATGAAAGCAAAAAAACCAAAAAGCCCACCCCCCACAATCAAAATGATATAATGCTCAACATACAAGCCACATTCCCAAAAGAACCTCCTTATTGCTCCAAAACAAGAACAAATGACTTAACACCTCTACCCTACACACCCTTGTACCACCATCCCAAAAACCCACCCCAATACCCCAATTGAAACCCATAAGACCAAACAAAGAGAAAGGGGACTATTGATCCCAAAATATGATGTTCTAGACTTGATATGCTTTTCACTACACAAAAACTAGTAAATAAGAGTGCGAAAGCGTTTTAGTATGTAGAGAAAATAAAGCATGCAAGGTAGTAGACACACTAACAAAACAATGAACAAAAACGTAAAATCCAATAATATGATCACTAAAGAAACTGTTTCATTGAATTGCTCAAGAACACCAAGAACACGCACTAGTATGTGCAAATATGCTCAGGAAAATACAATCTCTATTTCAGAATAGTGTGTGCTCGCATGCTAAACTAAAGGTGGTGCTCCTATAATATACAAGGAGGATGCACCCCATAGTACAAGACAAAGGCTGACATTCCATAAACGGAATGCCACCTGGAAAGGTAAACAATCGTGCGTCGCATAAATGATCTGGAAAATCTTCATACAGCAGGCTTCACGTGTTCAACACGTGACCTTGTCTTGAGATATAACCATGAGATCTTCGAACTTTAGTCTCCATAGATTAGCCATCACAGAGGCTCTGTGATCTGAAAATCATCTTCAGGTTAAGTCCTCTGGCAGAAAGTCGACAGAGTCTTTTGAGTATGTGGCTTCTGTGATGAGCTTGGACGTTCAGAGCAGTCTTCAGCAGTTCCTATACGTAGCTTATTTTTTCAATACTTCTATTCATGAAAGTTGGAGCTAACAATCCCCCCCTAAGTATTGAAAAATAAAGATTTGGAATGTTGAGTGTGTGGCTAAGTTAGAAACTAAGAGAGGTGAAAGGAACTCAACCTCTGAATATTGATTTTCATTCAAAACAAAAGTGCCAGAAGGCAATTACATTTCAGTACAAGAGTGAAAAACAAAAATTACATGTCATCAGAGCCTATATCTTGGCGTCTGGGAAATCGTTGATTTTTCTTCCAAATCCTCCTTCCTTTTTCAGCTCTCTCTAGTAGAAGGCACATAGATCTCTGAAGCTCAGAGTTGCACTTATATTTTCTAGAAGAACATCTGCAGCTTCAACAGGAGCAAGTGGTGTGCCTCTGTGCTTGACAATTCCTTCTTGAACGTACAAGAGAGACTGAGTTGAGTATTTTTGACTCTCTATACCCAAAAAGATCTACTGTTCGCCTTTGGAATCTAGGTATACGTAGCCAAATTTTGGGGAGGTAATGATGGAGTTTGGAAGGATGTTGGCAGAGGGAGGTATGTTATCCTATGGTGGAGTAAGGTTTACCTTCTTGACACCAAGATCAAGTGCTACTTGAAAGTCTACTACACTGTAGTATAGTAGCTTTTCCCTCATAGTTCTCTTGATTGTCAAGTGTGCTTCTTGGTGCTCTTTCTTCCATCCATACCTCTCTTCTGTCCATTTGAATAGCTCTGATAGATCATGGGGGTAGAGGTTTGGTAGATCGGCATCTGTGAAGGTCCATATTTTTCCATCCTCTCTCTTCACGACATACTCACAGAACCATAAATTCTTGTACTTAGTGTGGCCCAACTTTATCGTCAGAACCTCTGATATTTTGGACATGGAGAAAACTTTGAGTTTGGGCTTAGCCTTTTCCTTGTTGAATCTTCTCCTTTCCTCTGAGAGCTTGATGGTAGGCTGATCATGAACTCCGCGGCTGTAGAGATATTTGTAGACCACTTCTTTAATGTTTTCCTTTGGAGGAACATGGAAGGGTCTTCTTAAGCTCTCAAAGCCTTAGATAACTTCTGCAACTCTATCCTTGGAGGGTTTTTCAATTGGGTCCAGGATAGGAAGTTCAGAGAAGGGTTGTAAGTCAAATGCCCAATCCTCCTCTTTAGGTTTTACACATTTAAGTGCCTCAAAAGAGCTATTCAGAAGTTTTTCGGTGTTGGGATGAGGTGAATTTTTGGTCTTCAGAGGCTCTGTGGCAATACCTTTGCCCTTGTCTATTGCAGAGATTTTTGGGGTTGTTTAGACTTTGGGAGTTGAAGCATCTGCAGAGACTATTTGTTGATTTGACTTTTGAGATCCTGTCTCTGAGCTTATTGGGGCTTCATTCAGGGGCTCTGCTTGAATTGTTTCTTGAGTGGTCTTCTGCAGAGTCTCCCCCTCATGAGGACCAGGGCCAGAGGTATCAGGATCTTGGTCCTCATGCCTTACCCTCTTCTGCCCTGCTTGAGTTTGGCAGGTGACAGGTGCCTTCCTATTCTTCCGTTGGCAGAGGTGATCATCGGTGTGTTTGGTGATCCGTTTCAGGACATCCTCTGCAGCCAACGATAGCTTGTTCACTTCAAAGTCCGATTTGAACTTGATAGTGGCTACCGTTTTCTTCAGATCCTCTGCCACTTTCTTGCCTTCTTTGGAGATGTCAGAGCCCATGAGATTTAGGGTCTACAGAAGCATCCTCCCCATGGTCTTTAGTTCTTCTTTTGTTGCGAGACTTGACATGTTTGTGGCAGATGTGGACGGTGGAGGAGCAGAGGTTGAGGTCTGATGCTGAATGGGGACCATGACACTGCGAGTCATGTCCTTTATTTCCTCCTTGAGTTTGGACAGGTCATCCACCCTTGATTTAGTCACCTCGGTTGCAAATTTGCCCATTTCTTCCATGCATATATCCCCTAGGGTCTTGATGGCGTCAGTCTGAATGTTGATTGATTCACTACAACGCTTAAGATCTTCTTTTGTGGCAGAGGTCTCTGTTAGCTTTTTGATCTCGGCCGAGTGTTGCTCCGAGGTTCGTTGGAGAGCTTTCAGCACCTCTGTGTTGGCTCTCAGAGCCTCTGCAAGGGCATTTGAGTTCTGTGGGTTTTCTGGGGAGAGTGAGCCACTCATCAAGTTTTTGAAACCCCATATCAGCAAAGGATTTAAACCCGCCCTTTGTGACGTAGGAGTCTGTGGTAACCTCTGGAACAACACATGTCCCAGATTTGACAACGAATCTTTGGCACCTTCAGAGCCTTTGAGAATGTTGAGCTGTGGGGGATTTCCTTCCAATCCTCGATGTTCCACTAAGGAATCATCTATGGGAGTTCTGTCAATAGGTCTCTTGGGGGAGGGTTCAGAGGCTCCCTCAAGATTCCTATTGATTAAGTCTTGTGGTTGTTCTAGAACCACATAACCTTCATGATCTCGCACCACCAACTCTAAAGTTGGTCAATAGGTCTCTTTGTGGTCACTTGTGTTCGTGACAGAGGCAACAAATGCCTCTGTGTGAGGAAGTGTCGTGTCCTTGGGCAATTGGACACTTATAACTACACCTTCACCCTGTTGAGAGGATGGGGTGGTTTGGTTTTCCCCAGATTTAGGTGGTACAAAGGAGGAAGGAATATCCTCTGTCCGGTTGGTAAGGGCTGGGTTCGGACCGTGCCGTCCTTTTTCAATACCTTGCTGCACTAGAACTGCAGAGGTAGAAATGTGGGTAGCACTGGGAGTTTGGCTAGGATGTGTGCCCAAGGCATCTTTTATACTTCTCTCCTCCTTCGATTTTTTATCAACTTCTTCCCTTTCATCATCACTTTGTGACTTGCCAATCACATCTTCAATCTCCATCTCCACCGTTTCTCCTATTCCCTATGAGTACCTAAGTATGACTTCTCTAGCAATCTCTGTGGCCATTTTCAGAGGGCTCTAAGGTCTTTCCTTATGAGTTTCTTCGAAGATTAGGGCTCTGCGTCTAGTCTTCTGCAGAGGTTTTTCAGCACCCTCTGCAGGTTTATTCGAAATAGAAAGAGCCTCACCCTTAGCTTCCTCGGTCTTATCCTTCTCTGCAAGTCTTCGCAGTTTCTTCATCTTCTTTTCAGAGAATTTAACTACCTCTGTGGTTTCCTCTGCCACAGCCTTTTCTTGTCTTGACTTCTTTGACTTTGGAACCTCTACCTCTTCGGTTCTCTTCTTATGTTTTTTCTTTTTCTCCTTTTTATCACTCCCCACCCCTTTCTCTAAGTCTACTCTCTTCTTACTCACTTTCTGTGCCTCTGTGGCCACATCTTCTGCTCCCTCAATGAACTCATCCCTAAGATAGACTGCTATTTCTCCAACATGAAATCCTACACACGGGGGGGGGGGGGGGTTGCAGGACTCAGTGCAGGAGTCCTGTGCCCGCGAATGTAAGCTCTAACACCCTTTCACTACCCAAATAAGTCAGAAGCCTTGCTGGCAGAGGTCGAGCGTTCGAGTAGCCAGTCTTCAGAGTTGTAGGTTTGTGTGACCTCATCTCGTGAAGTTTGATCGGTTTTCCTTCTGCGGGCAGCTGGCCTTCTCCAATCAGATCATCACCTAGTAGAACAACAAGAAATCAACTGAATACTAAGTTTTTGGGCTCTGTGCCTCTATCTTGATCCTGCTGTTTAGAGATTACTGCGTTGCGAATCTCCCTGAAGATTAAACCTACATAGTCCAGTAGGAGGTCGTAGTAGATCCCGTATAGGATAGCCAGGATGGTGTGACTCGATTAGTCAGGACTTCCCACTTTACTTGTGAGGCATCTATTTAGGATGGAAAAGAGAACATTCCACAGCGGTGGAAGATTTTGTCTTCTGAAGTCTGTTCGTTTGGAGATTGGGACTGCATATCCTATGAAGTTCAGGAATTCTAACAGTTCATCCTCTGTGGGTTCATCAGAGAACTTCTTAAGGTTCAAGTCATCTTTTGTAGGGAGTTCGAAGATGTTGAATAATCGTTTGCGGTTGATTCCTAAGTCCAGAATTTTGGCCGTGGAGGGATGAGTTGCATATCCCATAATGCAATACCCATATCCGTCCATTTTCACATGTCTTGCACTCAGCCAAAATTGCTGAATGTAATCTCAGGGACATCAGTCCTCTTCATGGTTAGGGCCTTGACAAGGAAATGGTTTTGCAGGATCATGATGAGGGGTTCAACTTCAGTAGGGAAACCAGTACGGTTCAAGGTGACAAAATGGTTGTTAGGTTTTATATTCATGTTGCTGAGATGGTAATCATGTCTTGTGAATGAGAGCATTCTGCTTGTTAACACTTGTTCTTGGACAACAGAGTGAGAGTCGTCCTTTTGAGTTACTGAGTGTTGAGAGTGATTGGAGGCCTTAGATCCTTGGGAGTCCTTGGATGGAACAGGGGAAGCCATTTCAGGAACTTAGAGGAAAAGAAGGAGGTTCTTGCTTTGGGGTTCTTGAGAGAAGAAGAGTGTAGGTAAAGAAAATCGGTAATCTAGAGGAGAAAGGTTTATATAGTGAGAGAGGTGAAAAATTTAGGCGGTAATAAATAAAAATTTGAAATCCGTAATGAGTACAAACAGATAAGGAGCCGTTTCTAGAAAAAACGACGGTACAAATACGGACCAATGATATTTTGCCACGTCAGAAAGGATGGTGCACGATCGAGTATGTGCACCTCCCCCTATTCTCACGCGCGTGGCATTTACTATTCCCACATGACAGTGATTTTCAAAAAATAACCCGCATGGAATGACCATATGGTAAAAAAAAACATAAGAAGCTCTGTGGGTTTGGAGCTTCTGTAGTCATGAGTGAAAGTGAATTCCCAGATCAAATCAAGCAATCAAATAGCAATCTCAATCAAGATTCAATATGTGACAGTGTTAAGATCTAGAGAGAGAGTAGTGAGAGAAAGTAATCTGATGTGTATTGATATAACAGTGTAATACAATGATTCTAGTTACAAGATTAACAAAGCTACAAGCTATTTATACAAGGAACTAAAATCACATGCTTAAACCTACAAACATTAAGATTGACTTAACTAAACTTTGACATTGTTGACTTTTCTTGACTTGACTTTTCACACTAAATCTTGGATACAATAAAATACACTAACATTCTCCCCCTTTGTATTCAAGATTTAAAAAAAATTTGACACTAGTCTTCAGCGCTTGATTCTTCAACTTTTATCTCTGACATTGAATCTTCAGTCTTTCAGTTTTTGAAGAATCTTGAAAAGTCTTTTGCACTTTGCATCTCGGAAAGTCAACAAGTCTTGAACAAAACTTTGAAAACTTAATCTTTGAAACTTCTTTAAACTTCTTTGGAACTTTGAGGAATCTTTGACAAATATGTATCTTCATCTCTTTGATCTCTTGACCATCTTTGGAAAAACAAACTTTCTCGAAGCATCTTAATTTGGACTTGTCTTCAAAATCTTTTGAGAATGATTTCTTTTCATCTTCTTTGAACTTTCAGAAATTCTCCACAAGTCTTCACTTTGAACTTTCTTCATGACTTTGAAATTGATTTGAACTTGACCTTTGTAGATTTCTCCCCCTTTTTGATGATTGTGAACATCATACTCATCAAAACTTTCTCAATTTCAGCACTTTCTTTGAATCTCCCCCTTTTACAAATATTCTCCCCCTTTGAAATACATTTGACATTTTCCATCCTTTGATCTGAGTATCTGAATCATGAACTGTATATACCCGAATCTTTTCAAATTCTGATATAATGAACGTTGTAACCCTGATTCAACAAATGAAACAGTTAGAAGTGTCTGTCAATAACATGGAGTTACTGTGTACAACGAATATACAATTTAAGGAGCTAGTTTGATGATGAGTCCCCAGGACTTCCATTCAATCATTGAAAAACACAAGGTTTATCTATGAATGTTCTGACAGAAAAACAAATTTTCTGTGTACTCGTGCTTGTGTATGAAAGAATTTAGCACAATGATTGTGTTTCATAAGGCTCAAATTGTGTAAACTGTTGAGACAACAACAAGTATTACACGGACTCAATATGCATGAAAGAGGTGCGAAGGTGGGGCAACTTTCCTTCTTTTTCAATATCTAATTCTTCCGAGTGAAGACTAGGTAGCAGATATGCTGCGTCCCCAAAGAAAATAAAACATTTCTTTGTCAAGAAAGAAACGAGTGGCTGGTGGGGTAATTGGAAGAGTTGGCATGGGCTCACTGCCTGTTTCAATGATGGTCACCAAAAAATGTGAACCAATCAGTAGATGTGGCTGCCCGACTCAGAAAGTGTTTGGTGCAGAGTTCTGATATTCTTTTAACTCTGATCTCACACCCTCTTTCTTTTTAACATTAAAGCTCACTTCTAACCAAACTCTCTTTCCATTTTTCCGCTCCACACACTGAGAAAAACTCAACCGGATGAGTTATCTCCCCCACTCTTTGATTTTGACCCCTCACCCCTCAATCACTCTAGGATAATTTCCGGGGTAGGAAACACTGGTTAACGTGAGTCCATGGAAGTTCTGTTTAAGCTCTTACACGAATCCCATGTAATTTGGCCTAAAAGAATGGTTGTTCAACAGTTTATTTTGAACGGTTAAGCACAAAATATGATGACATTGTCAAAATGTATGCTCATTTTAAAAATATGAATGAAATTTAAGCATTTGAACAATGAAGGTCTCTCAAAACAAGGATATTGAATGAATGAAATGAAATCAAGAGAATTGTTTTGAGAATCTGACAATGTATCAATCAGATCAAATGAAATGGTTAGGGTATCAAAGAATTGATATTTTGTTTATATGAACAAATATAAACAATTTAGCAATGAAAGCACAAGTTTAGAAATGATGATTGATGCTCAACAATATTTGAAAGCAAACGGGAGTATTACCATCGAAAAATTTGTTCGTTATGAGACATGGTAATAACAATTTCAAATGAAGTACTGAACCGATGTGTGTGAATACTTTACAGTATATGGACAAGATAATACGCAAGTATTGATCTTTGGAAACACATGGTCAGTTAAATATTAACGCTCAATAATGAAAAACATTTAAAGTCACACTTCTAAATTCATGAAATCTTTTAAGAACAAGAAGTGGTTTGAACATTTAAGAAACTGTTTTTCATGCTTGAAAGTTGTTCTTTTTTCAAATAATCAGAGATCTAGATCAGAAGATATTTACCTTTAAGCTCCCCCTCAAATCAGTATATCATGATTTGTTTTCTTTTTAAGCTCCCCCTGGATATTTACAAAATATTCATATCTGAACATTGAAGAACGGGTCCTGATCTGTCATGTGATCAGAAGCCACAGTCTTGACACTTAAGTCCGGGTTTTGAACTGTTTTGTTCAAAATCCAACATTCTTTGAACTTTGAAGAACGAGTCCTAGACTGTTTTGTCTAGAAGTCAAACACCTTTGACTTTGAAGTCCGAGTTCTAAGTTGTAGTACTTAGAAGTCAATCATCTTGCTCCCCCTAAACCTGTGGTACCTGCGAAACAGATTTAACAGGTTTTGGTACCCACTGGTATTTGGGTCCTGGTATGTTAGTTGCAGTTCTTGTGGGGTTTACATAATAAGAACCATACCAGTAATTGACAAAATTTTTACTTACAAAGTCATGTGCTCCACAGTAAGAACAACATATTTTCTTCTGAGCAACCCTAATTAAATGGTTAGTAGAATAAAACATATCAGGATTACCAAAAGATTTACCTTTATGTGCTCTGTTCTTTTTGGCATTGGATGTGAAAGCAGATGCTTTGTCATTCTTCTTCTCTTCATCTGAAGAACTCTTCACTCTCCAGACCATCTGATTTTTCTTAGAATTCTTTCCAAGAGATTTAACGTAGAAATTTGCTGAACCATCAACAGATTTGTCATAGAATAAATTTGATGGTCTGATCTGACTTGATTTGACAATGATTGGTTTTACACTTTTGTTTTTCAAAACATTTTTATCATGAATAGAACTCGAAGCTGTTTTGAAAGAACAGACTGATTCTGTTGAAAGATCAACAGGTGATTGGCTAATCACATCAGCTGTTACTTTATCACACAATTCAATGTTTGCAGCTTCTAAGTCATTTATCTTTTTAGTCAAAATGTTTATTTTATCTGAAAGTGTGTCAAATTTCTGTTTCAAATCAGATCTGGCCTTCTGTTCTTTTTGATAATCTGATGATAGAGCAGTTATTTTGGATTGGAGCTTTGATATCTCAGATTCAAAATGTGAACGTTCAAGCTCAAAATCTTTTTCCATGTTCTTGTTCTTTTCAGAAATCTCATGGAAGATCCCAACATTTCTCTTTTCAACATTTCTCTTTTCAAGCTCATAAGACTGCTTCTTTTCTTTGAAAATCTGTCTTTCTTTTTCGAGCAAGTCTTGTAAAGTAGAAATCTGATTTGGAAGATCAGTAATTTTATTTTCAAGAACTTGTCTTTCTTTAGCAAAAGTATCCCTTTCTGTTATCAAAATCTTTTCGAATTCGGATACTTGCTTAGAAAGTTTTGAACATCTCAGCTTAAGATCCTTTTTCTCTTGGAGTGTTTTCTTTGAAAAATCAGACATCTGTTGAGTAGAAGATGTCTTTGCATTTGATTTTTCTTTTTCTGCTTGGAGGCTTGTTTTCAGTTCTGCATTCTTCTTCTCCAGAGCAGATATCTGTTTTTCAAAAGCCTTAAACTTGAATTGAAGTTCAACTGATTCAGCTTGCAAATCTGAAGATTTTTGTTCAGTTGTCTTTAGTTGGTTTCGAAAATTTGTAATATAAGATTCCTTGAACTTGATTACTTCTTCATGAGACTGAATGGTATTATCTTTTATTCCCATCATTTTCTCTCTATCTTTAATCTCTTTCTCTTTCTCACTGATAATACCTGCAACAGAGTTAGAATAATCAGTACATTTTGCACAAACAGGAATTTTATCAGAGTTTGACAATTTAGAATTTGAAACAGATTTATTTAAAGTTGGAGTTATCTCTTTTCCATCCACTATGATATGTGAAGTTAAAATGATAGGCTCCAAATCTTTCTCGTTTATCTGCTTTCTCCATTGAGAATATTTATCTGTATAAGACATTTTGAATGATTAACTTGATTAGAATGATCGTTCCCAAACAAATCAGAACAGTTGACTAAAAGTCAAACATGGATCACCACTTGAAAATAAAATTTTCTCAGAAAAAAAATTTCAACTCTGAAACTCGCAAAGCAATGAAACTCGCAAGGCACTAAAACTCGCTAAGCACTGAACACACAAAGCACTATTCATTGAGAAACGCGCTAACAGGCACTTGCGCGTTTATGTTTCGCGCTAGACGCTACTTGCGCGTTTTGTGAAGTTTGCGCTAACAAGCACTTGCGCATTTTTGATTCGCGCTAAACGTTACTTGCGCGTTATGAAGCTCGCACAAAACAAGATATGCGCTTTCTGAGGCTCACACAAAACGATATTTGCGCGTTCGAAGTTCGCGCAAAAACACAATATGCGCTTTTCAAGGTTCGCGCAAAACTCAACTTGCGCGTTTATATTCCTTTGCGCGTTTCTTGCCTTAGAAAAAATTCGACACTTTTCAAACTCGCAGCCTTTGATTTGCGTGTTTTAAGAACTCGCTAGGTACTATTTGCACATTTGATGATGAACTCGCAGAAGACACTTGCGCGTTTTATGAAGAACTCGCTGATAAGGACTAGCGCGTTTCAAGAACTCGCAGAGTGAGGTTTGCGTGTTCTTCACTTGATGAACCTTGCGCGTTTTACCAATCTAGCGCGTTCTTCCTCTGAGTTTCAAGATCGATAAAAAAAATCGAATAACCTACAAATTTAAACATGAAATTGCATAGAGATGATCGATTTACCAATTAGAACATTATTCTATCACAAGATTTTGAATAAAACCATCAAAATGCAACAATCTGATTCAAGAACAGTGTTCGAACTTTTCAAAATTAAAAAAACTTCAAAAAATCAAAATTGAAATCGATTCAATTTGAATTTGATTATACAATCAATACAAGAAACATTTGAAATCATAAATCGACTGCAATAGATCCATTTTCTTGAATCAAAAACTATTTAACAATGAAAATTCGATTCAACAGTGAATTTTTGAAAGTCGAATTATGTTGAATTTTCAGAAATCGATCTAATCAAGTGATGTAATCTCCTCTGAATCTGTTTGGTTTGCTCTGATACCAATTGAAAGTGAATTCCCAGATCAAATCAAGCAATCAAACAACAATCTCAATCAAGATTCAATATGTGACAGTGTTAAGATCTGGAGAGAGAGTATTGAGAGAAAGTTATCTGATGTGTATTAATATAACAGTGTAATACAATGCTTCTAGTTACAAGATTAACAAAGCTACAAGCTACTTATACAAGGAACTAAAATCACATGCTTAAACCTACAAACATTAAGATTGACTTAACTAAACTTTGACATTGTTGACTTTTCTTGACTTGACTTTTCACATTAAATCTTAGATACAATAAAATACACTAACAATGAGCAGGGTTTTGAACATCAAGAAGACCTAAACAAACTCGAAAGAACTATGCGATGATCAATCACAAACCAAATTTCATGCTTAATGGACAAGAGACCCCTTTTGTGAGGTGCAGAGGCTCTGTGATAGGTCACAGAGGCTCTGGGATCCAAAATTTCTAAAATAGGAAAGATACGAAGGTTATGATCACTCAAAAGTTTTTGAAAGGATTTGAACAAGCAGAGAGAGACATATTTGAAGAATAATGTCGAGCTCCCCCTTGAATTGTCAAGATCTCCTATTTTAGCTCCCCCTTGATCTATGCTTGGATCTTTTGGAAATAGGCATTGGGCAAGACACAGAGCAAGAGCACTATTTTAAAGAAATTTACGGGAAAGGGACAGTACAAATTAAAGAAAGAAAAAGAAAAGCAACCAAAGATATAAGATATGTACAACAGAGGCTCTATGATTCAACTCATGTTAATACCAATCTTGCCAACAAGAAAAGTGATTCTTTTCTCATCCAAAGCCTTCATGAAAAGGTCAGCAAGCTGGTAATCTGTGGGGACAAAGTACATTTCTATGTTCCCATGCTCCACATGATGTTTCAGAAAGTGGTACCTGATATCGATGTGTTTGGTTTTAGAGTGCTGAACAGGGTTGGCAGAGATCGCAATGGCGCTTTTGGAGTCACAGAGGATGGGGATTTTCTCAATGTCAAATCCATAGTCTCTGAGTTGGGTTCTCACCCACATAACCTGTGAACAACAACTAGCGGCAACAACGTATTCTGCTTCTACCGTAGAGGTCGAGACACAGTTCTATTTCTTAGAATTCCAACTCACTAGTTTGCCTCCAAGGAATTGACAACTCCCAGAGGTACTCTTTCTGTCTAGCTTGCATCCTCCATAATCTGAATCTGTATAAGCCACAAGATCAAATCCAGAGTTCTTTGGATACCAGAAGCCAAGATTCTTGGTCCCTTTTAAGTATCGAAAGATCCTCTTGACAGCATGAAGATGATATTCTTTGGGGTTAGCTTGAAATCTTGCACAGAGGCCTGTGGCAAACATTATATCGGGTCTACTTGCAGTTAAGTACAACAGAGACCCTATCATGCCTTTGTAGAGTTTACACTCTACAGATTTTCCCTCTGGGTCCGCATAAAGCTTAGATCTAGTGGCCATAGGGGTTTTCATTGGTAAGGAGTTAGAGAGTTTGTATTTTTCAAGTATGTCAGAGACATATTTTGATTGGTTTAAGAAAATGCCCTCTTTGGTTTGTTTGACTTGCAATCTTAGGAAGAATGTGAGTTTTCATTGCAAACTTTTTACAGTATGACTCATTTGTGGACCCAAAAATAATGTCGTCAACATAAATCTTCACAAGTAGAATCTCACCTTTTCTCTTCTTATAAAATAAGGTAGTGTCAGTTGTACCTCTTTTGAAACCATTAGCAAGAAGGAAATTTGAAAGTCTGTCGTACCAGGCTCTGGGGCTTGCTTGAGTCCGTACAGAGCCTTGTCCAAGAAATACACGTGATTAGGGTACTTAGAGCTTTCAAACCCTGCTGGCTACTGGACGTATACTTCTTCTTGAATCTGCCCATTAAGGAAGGCTGACTTTACATCCATTTGGAACACCTTAAAACCTATGTGGGTTGCGAAGGCAAGAAATATTCTTATCACCTCGAGCCTTGCCACAGGAGCAAAGGTTTCTTCATAGTCGATCCCTTCTTCTTGGTAGTATCCCTTGGCCACCAGTCTTGCTTTGTTCCTGATCACCACACCATCCTCGTCCTTCTTGTTCCTGAAGACCCATTTGGTCCCTATTGCAGTTTTGCCTTTCGGCAGAGGCACTAGGGTCCATACTTCGTTTCTTTCAAACTGCAGAAGCTCCTCTTGCATGGCTTATACCCAGTTTGGGTCTTCAAGAGCTTCAAAAATCTTTTTAGGCTCGATAATACTCACAAAATTTGTATAGTAACAAAAGTTTGGAGTACCAGATCAAGTTCGCACTTTGTCAGAGGGGTCACCAATGATTTGGCTCTGTGGGTGACTTCTGGTCCATTTAGTCATGCGAGGTAGGTGATCATTGGAACCTTCTGAGATCATTTCTGGAGCATGTTCTATCTCTTGATGTTGATCACCCTCTGTTGAAGAGAGATAATCATTTGTACTTGCCACAGGGCTTGATTGATCATTTTGAGTTGAAGTGATGAGCTCTGTGGTGCCTTGTTCAGACTTCTCTGATTGTTCTAGTGTTTACCCTTTAGAGATATCTTGAAGATGATCATTATCTGATTGAGCTTGGATCCTTGTTCAGTGTTAGCCTCTGAGTGATCCCCCTCGACATTTGCACCTACAAAGGTAGTGGAAGAGGGTTAAGTATTGCTTGGGCCAGTTAAGGAAGTACCTGTTTGGTCTTCGGAGGCTTCATCTCCAGAGGCTCTGTGGTCATCCTCAGAGGGTCCATCATCATTGAACATCTCTTCAAACAAATGATGAAGGTCATTTGATCTCGATGAATCACCAGATTCTTCATCCTGCAATTTGAGTCCTGAGCTGATTTGCTCAGAAGTCATCTGAAAAGAGTCATCAAAAGAAACATTAATACTTCAAGTATATGTTTTGATTTCAGTACATAGACTCTATATGCCTTGAAGTTTGATGAATAGCCGATAAATTTGACTTCATCAGCTTTAGGACCAAATTTTCCTATTTGCTCTCTGTCGTTCAACACGAAACATTTGCAGCCGAAGACGTGAAAGTACTTGATATTTGGCTTCCTCTGGTTGAGCAGATGGTAAGGGGTTTTTGCATGTCTCTTCACTATCAAGGATCGATTTTCGGTGAAACATGCAGTTGAAATGGCTTCTGCCCAAAAGGAAATCGGGAGTCCTGAGGCAGTGAGCATAGTTCTGACGGATTCCACTAGTGTTCTGTTCTTGCGTTCAACAACACCATTTTGTTGTGGAGTCCTTGCAGCAGAGAAGTTCTGTGAGATGCCCTCTGTTGTAAGATAGGCTTCGATGGTTGAGTTCTTGAACTCTGTGCCGTTGTCACTTCGAACTCTCTAAACCCTGCAATCATGAAGAACTTGTATTCTCTTAAGGAGATTAATTAGTACCTCAGGAACATCTGATTTCTTTCGAACAAATTCCAGCCAAGTATATCTAGAAAATTCATCTATGAGTACAAGGATGTACTTCTTTCCACCTAGACTCTGCATAGATATAGGACCACAGAGGTCTACATGAAGCATTTGCAGAGGTCTAGTGCAAGATATGTCTGATTTTGTCTTATGGGCAGCCCTTTTAAGTTTTCCCATTTCACATGCAGAACATAGATGATCTCTGTCAAATCTTATACTTGGTAGCCCACTTACCAGGTCTAATTTAACAAGTCTGCTTAGGGTGTGAAAATTTAAGTGACAAAACCTGTTATGCCAGAGCCAAGCTTCCTCATTCTTACTTGAGACCAGATAAATTTTTTCATCTTGGTTGATTGACTTGAAATCCATGAGATACAAGTCACCTCGTCTTTTGGCTCGCAGAAGTTCTGTGGTTGTATCTTCTTTCAACAGAGAACAATATTTCTTTTTAAACATTACATCTAGTCCATTGTCACATAGTTGGCTGACACTTAGTAGGTTGTGCTTAAGGCCATCCACATAAGCCACTCTGTTGACATCGATGTCTCCATTGGCAATGACTCCATAGCCTTTGATTTGACCCTTATTGTTGTCTCCGAAGTTCACAGAACCACCTCCATGTTTTTCTTTGTAAGCGGAGAGCAACCCTCTATCGCCAGTCATGTGCCTTGAGCACCCGGAGTCTAGGTACCAAATAGGCACATGTTGTTTCTTTTACGGACAAATCAAGAGGATTTAGGTACCCATTTCCAAATGGGTCCAGGTTTGTTAGGAGTCTTTAAAGATGCCTTAGCACCTTTGGGTTTGGTTTTATCCTCTTTAACAGAGGTACCACTTTGTCCTTTCTCACCCTTGAATTTGGCATTCTTAAGTATGGGGTGAGATATAAGACAGGAAGGCCTTGAGAAATGTTGATTAAGAGCATGCATAAGATCAAAACATTTGCAATGAGAGACTTCAGAAGCAAATTTCTTAAACATTTCATTAAAATCGTCAAAGGAAGGTACAGAGCAATTTTCACAACAACCCATTTTAGATTTGGGTTTCTTTTCACAGAAAACTTTGTCTAATCTAGGTTGGGTTTTGTCAAAAGCTCCTCTTGGATGGCTCTTTGATTGTACTCTCCCTTGTTGACTTCCTTTTCGAGCATTCACTGCCACAAAAGTATTAACTTTATCAAATTTGGGCCATTTTGCCTTCTGTTGCCAAGTGAGCTTTTCTTGAAATGGTTTTATAGGTTTTGGAGCTTTGGAAGCTTGAGGGATCTTGATCTTTTCACTGTTTAATTTTTCGAGCTCAAGAGAAGTCTTTTCTTGCAAACACATGTCCAAAAAGTCAAGGCAGATGGGTATGCCTGTAGTTCTCCTTTTGGGAGCAATTATTCTGGTAAGAATACCAGAGGGAAGCTCATTTTCCACTGGACCATAGGGGACTATCTCAAGTTCCACAAAACTTGTCTCAATATCGATAGAGGACTCTGATTCTGACTCAGAATTTGAATCGAGAAAGTCTCTGCGAATGAGAGCGTGACCTTCTGGAAGAGCATTGCTCTGTCCATTGGTAGTGTCCTTGAGAATATTTAGATTTTTTGAAATTCAAGGGATCACCATATGAACACTTAGACAGTTTAGAAGATCTTGCTCAAAGATTTCTCCAACTTCAGAGGCTACATCAGGATGGCTAAAAAAGTGATTTTCATAGGTTTTTCTCAAGTCGCTTTCCAAAAATCTTTTGAACAACTTTTCTTCCACAGAGGCCGGAACAAACTCTGGTGCATCAGAGGACAGTTCCTTTTCTGGAATCATCATGCACATAAAATCCATTTGAGTTTGTGTTTCTGGATGACCAAATCTGAAGATCCCTATCTGCTTTTGAGACAAATATTTATTTGGAATAGATTTTCTCTTTGATGAGAGTGCAGATGGTAAATCATTGTTTTCATACCATACATTTGCCATTTGCAGAGGTTTCCTTAGATGTGGTCCTTCAGAGGTTCTGCGCCTTTTGAATGTGGATAATAGGTTTGGAAGACTTGGTTTTAGAAATTGTCCAGGGAAGAAGATATTTGCTAAAGATTTGTTTCTTTTATTTCCAGTATAGGGGTCAATGTCATCGAACCCTATACCTCTTCTGCCAATCTGGGTATTTACTTTCTCATGAACTTTCTGAGCATCCTGATATCTCTTAATTAGAAGATCTCTGTCGAGCAGATCTTGATGAAGTACTTCTCTTTCCTTTTGGAATTTTTTTTCAAAGAAATGGCGTTTAGACGATCACTCTCACTGTTCTTTAGCTCCTTGACCTTTTCTTTTAGAGCTTGATCAAGTTTGAAAACTTTCTCTTTTAAACCCTTCTTTTCGAAAATATGCTCAAAGACAAGAGATTTTCTTTCAAGGTAAAGTTTGTCCTTCTCCTAGGTGAGAAGTTTTGTTTCTCTTTCAAAGAAGGCTAATTTTTTTCCAGCTCTGAGCAAGTGTTTTTGTAAGCAAGAAACTCTTTTTGTAATTCAAGAAGTTTGTTTTTAGAGTCTGTATTAGATGAATTAGAAGTGGATACCTCACTGTCGCCGTCAGAGGTGTGGACTTCTGCCATTCCACAGAAGAGTGTATTGTTGTCCCCTTCGTTAGGGGATTCATCGGTCACAAGGTTCTCTTGTTCTTCCATCAGGGATCTCTGAGTGTAGTACTCTGCTTTCTTTTTATAGAAGGCAATATCTCTGACGGGTTTCCCTTTGATGGCAGTAGACCTGCACTCTGCTGCAAAGTGGTCCGATTTCCCGCATTTGAAGCATCCTTCAGTATGTTGAGGGGCTCTGTCTGCACCTCTGCCATCCATCTTCTGTCCACTTCTTCTCTCATCATGCCTCTGATCACCAAACTCTTCTCTCCCAAAAATTCTCACTTCCCCATACCCTCTTCCTCTGTCGTCTCTCTCCTCTCTTTCTCTATACTCTGGTGTTATTCCCAGATTCTAGTTCCTAAACACAATAATCAAACACAAACAAGATTTCAATCAAATTACCTGTTTGATTTCACTTCAAATTCAAGATTACAAACTTTCTCTCTCTAAAACACTCTTTCTCTCTCAACAGATTTCTCTCTCTAAAATACATCTGAATAATACGCTTTTCTTCTGTTGACTGCAAATTACAAAGGAAAGGAAACTATTTATACCAACAACTAAAACAACAAGGAAACAATACTAATACAAAATACAACAACTTTGACTTTTATTACAAAAGACTTTGACTTTGATAAGAGTTGACTTTCTTTCAGCTTTGACATTCTTGAACTTTGACCTTCAGTCTTCTTGATCTTGTATCCAACATATTTATGCTCTAACAATCTCCCCCTTTGGATTCAAGATCACTGTTGAAAGATCTAGCAATTCAGTCTTCACTTTTTAAACTCTGTCAGTACAATCTCCCCTTTTTCTTTGACTGTATTCTTTCCAAAAACTGTCTTCAAACGATTAACAATCTCCCCAAAACTTTCACAAGACACTTTTAGATTTTGGAAAGAAATTATCTTCAGAATCAGCTCGGATTGCTTTAGCAAGTAATCTTTAAAGAAAATTTCCTCAAATCTTCAGAAATTCTTTGATCTTCTTCGAATCTTTACTTTTGAATCTTCTGACTAAGACATTTCGGAAAATCTTCTCTCAAAACTTTATCAATTCTTAATACCATCTCCCCCAAACTACAAACCTTTAACATTTCTTAATATCATCTCCCCCTTTTTGATGATTTGAGCATCTATATCATCAAAACTTTTCTCCCAAGAAATGTCTTTGACCATTCTGATCTGTAAATCTGAGCCTCTGATTTTGTGAGCCATAGCCAAGTATTCATCCAGATCTTTTCAAATCTAGACAAAATAAGAACATGTAACTCCTGAATCAACAAATGAATCAGTTAAAATGCCTGTCAGTAACACGAAGTCACTGTGTGTAACGAATACACAATATAAAGGAGCTTTTTGATGTTCACTCCCCCAGGGTTTCCATCCAATCATCGAAACACCACAAAGGCAATTTCTATGAATGTTATGACAAAGAAACAAATTCCTTGTGTGTTCGTACATGTGTAGAAAGAATTAAGCACGATGATTGCTTTTCAATAAGGTTCAAAGTTGTGTAAACCACTGAGACAACAGTAGATAAACACTGACCCAATGTGCATGATTGAAGTGCGAAGGTGGGGCAGACTTCCTTCTTTTTCAATATCCAGATTTTCCAAATGAAAACTAGATAGATAATATGCTGCGTCCCCAGAAAAATATGAAACATTTTCTTTTTGAAAAGAAAATGAGTGGTTGGTGGGGTTTAGACAAGAGATGGCATGGGCTAGTTGCCTATTTCAATAACGTTCACCAAAGAGTTGTGAAACGCTAGTAATGTGGCTGGCCGAATCAGAAAGTAGTTGGTGCAGAGTTTGATATTCTTTTACTCTGATCTCACACCCTCTTTCTTTTAATTCAATAAGCTCACATCTAACCAAACTCTCATTTCCATTTTACCTCATCACACATCCCACACTCATTTCGTTTAGACTCCTCACACTCAATCACTAAAGGATTAACTTCTTGGGTAGGAAACGCTGGTTAACGTGAATCCATAGAAGTTCAGTTAAGTCCTAGCACAAAGAACCTATATAATCCTAGAAAGCATTTGTTGCTCAACTGGTTTAACTATAGCAGTTAAAGCTCATATACAAATGTCAGATGTAAATATGCTCAGAAATATAATCATGAAGATATGAGCATTTTAAAACATTGAAGATATTTCAAACAAGTTAATTGAATGAATGAACATGAATGCAAGAGACTTGTTTGAAAATCTGACATTGTATGAAAATGATCAGAAATGAATGATATAATAATCAAGGCTTATGGTCAAGAATAACGGATATTGTCTATACGAACCAAGATATAGACATTCTTGAAATGAACGTTTAGAAATGAAATAACGCTCAAAATTCTTTGAAGTACAAGCGGGGTGTCTTACCATCGAAATTTTTTTTTCAATATGAGACATGGTAAGAACATTTAGAACAAAAATTAAACCGATGTGTGTGAATACTTGAAAGTATGTAGAAAAGACAATACGCAAGTATTTATCTTTGGAAACACACGGTTTGTTTATCAATTAAGCACAAAAATTAAAATGAAAACATTTAAAATCACACTTCCAAATTATAAAATCTGTTTAAAAATCGGGAAGTGGTTTGAACATTTAAAAACATGTTTTCTATTATTGAAAGTCGTCCTTCTTTCAACCATATATGAGATTAAGATAAGAAAATAAACCTTTCCATCCAGTCTTAAATCTCATGAAGTCAGCTGAAGTCATAAAAATATGATCTTTATAGCTTCCTCTCATTCTGCACAAATCTCAAAATCATGTCAAAGCAACTTTTATTCACAAAATTATTCGAAAATAAAATGCATTAAGTAGTAAAACGATTAAAATACGAGTTCTGATTTGAAATAATCAGAAATCATAGTCTTACTCCTTTTGACTTGGCTTATATGCATGCTCCCCCTAAAATCATGCATTACAAAAAATTTGTCAGTTAAGCAAAATGCAGAAAATAGTTATGCTCCCCCTCAAAACAATGTAGATCACCGTTAATCTTCTCTTACTCCCCCTGAGATCATGAGCAAACATTTAAAGTGCAGATATCCTTCAAACATAATGATAAAGAAAAATGATGAAAAATAACAATACGTAACTTTATTAGGTAACAACCGATTACGTCTTAAGATTTAACATACCAAGCTTAGAGACAAGAAAATTAAATCTCTTTTCATCTAAGGGTTTGGTAAATAAATCTGCAAGTTGATAATCTGTTTTTACAAAATAAAGTTCAATTGTTCCTTTTTCTACATTATCTTTTATAAAATGATACCTGACATCAATGTGTTTGGTTTTCGTATGTTGGACAGGATTAGCAGATATGACAATTGCACTCTTCGAGTCACAATATATTGGAATTTTGTCGAACTTGAATCCATAGTCTCTTAGCTGTGTTCGCATCCACAAGACTTGAGAGCAGCAACTGACAGCAGCTACGTACTCTGCTTCAGCAGTCGATGTGGAAACACATAATTGTTTCTTTGATGCCCAGCTAACGAGCTTGTCTCTAAGAAATTGAACGTGACCAGAAGTACTCTTTCTATCCATCATGCAACCTGCATGATCTGCATCTGAATAGGCAGTCAGTTGAAACCCAGTATCCTTAGGATACCACAGACCAAGGTCTGCAGTCCCCTTCAGATATCTAAAAATCCGTTTGACAGCAGCCAAATGAGATTCTTTGGGAGCAGCCTGATATCTAGAACATAAGCATGTTGAAAACTTAATATCTGGTCTACTAGATGTAAGATACATTAACGATCCTATCATACCTCTATAAGTTCTAACATCAACACTTTTACCCGAAGGATCAGTGTTAATCTTAGTACCTGGTGCCATCGGGGTTCCAATTGTTTTACAATTTTCCATTTTGTACTTCCGAAGAATGTCCAAAATGTACTTAGATTGGTTAATGAAAATCCCCGTAGAAAACTGCTTAACTTGTAATCCGAGAAAGAAATTCATCTCTCCCATTATACTCATTTGAAAACGTGACACCATGAGGTTAGAAAAGTTTTTGCAAAATTTTGGATTTGTAGAACCAAATATTATATCATCAACATAAATCTGAATAAGAATAATATCAACTTTTTCCTTTTTGTTGAATAAAGTGGTATCAACCTTACCTTTAGAAAAACCGGACTTGACCAAGAATTTATGTAGATCCCAGTACAGTGCAGTCAGCAGCAAATATTATCAAAGATGAACAATTATATGGCCACAACTACTAGTCATATGATTAATATGAAATCAAAGGGTTACAGGTTTACAGAAAGGATTTCTGATCAAAGAGAGTAAACCTATAGACTAGTGTTATGAAAATAATGAGACTTAAACTTTCTAAACTGAATAATAAAAACGTCTAACCCTAATTATGAGATAAATATGCCTTTATATACTTAGGCTTACAAGCAATTGGGCTTTATGGGCTTGGGCCCATCTAATTAAATAACTTTTAACTAATAACAATTCGAACCCTTATAAATACTTTATTCCACTTTCAACACATAGGACTTTCAGTCCTAACAATCTCCCCCTAAAGTTGAATAAAGCATTTAACAACTTGAAAAACTTCAGGCCTTGATCTTCTTTCCCTCTTGAATCTTTGAAGAACTTTGGTGTTGCTTGACTTCATGTCTTTCCATGCTCCCCCTTAAATAAAGCTCTTGGTCTTCATAGTATCAACTTTGTAACCAGATTCAATGTACAGTAGCCTCGACTGAATGCACTATCACACAACTTTTAACTGTAGAAACTCAATCACATCGGATCAGGACACAAGAAAGATAATGTGAGAGTAACGTGACTTTCCACGATGCATCTTCAGTTTAAAACAAAGAATCTGTCTTTGAACCGCGAGTTCAATAAGCTTTCAGTTTAAGAACTTGTTGGAATCAGCGCATAGGAGGAATGATAAACAAACTTGTAGCAAACACCACATGATACAGGAAAGAATAAATAATACAACTTTGAAAAATGAAACATCATCTTCATCTCTTTGATCTCTAGACTATCTTCAGAAATAACTTTCTTTCTTTAAAACTTTGAAATTGAACTTTGTAAGATTTCTCCCCCTTTTTGATGATTGTGAGCATCATGAGCATCAAAACTTCTTCAGTTTCAGCACTTTCTTTGATCTCCCCTTTATGATAATTTGACATTCTCCGCCCTTTGATCTGAGTATCCATCAATTCATGAAATGTATATATCCGAATCTTTTCAAATTCAGATATAATAGGAATTGAAAACCTGAATCAACAAATGATACAGTTAGTATGCCTGTAAGTAGCACATAGCCACTTTGTACAACAGATGTACTTTGGAAAAGAGTTTTTGTGATGTTCACTCCCCAGGGATTTCATTCAATCATCGAAAAACCACAAAGGAATTTTCTATGAATGTTATGACAAGAAAACTCATTCCTTGTGTGCTCATGAACGTGTAAAAATGATTGAAGCTACTTAGCTTGATCAGGCTCAAATTGTGTAAACTGTTGAGACAACAACAGATATTACACGGACTCAATGTGCATGAAAGAGGTGCGAAGGTGGGGCAACTTTCCTTCTTTTTCAATATCTAAAACTTCCGAGTGAAGACTAGATAGCAGATATGCCGCGTCCCCAAAGAAAATGAAACATTTCTTTGTTAAGAAAGAAACGAGTGGTTGGTGGGGTTAATGCAAGAGTTGGCATGGGCTAGGTGCCTTTTCAATGATGGTCACCAAAGAATGTGAACCAATCAGAATATGTGGCTGCCCGACTCATAAAGTGATTGGTGCAGAGTTCTGATATTCTTTTAACTCTGTTCTCACACCCTCTTTCTTTTTAACATTAAAGCTCAGTTCTAACCAAACTCTCATTTACATTTTATCTCTCAGCACAATGAGAAAAACTCAACCGGATGAGTTATCTCCCCCACTCTTTGATTTATGACCCCTCACCCCTCAAGCACTCTAGGATAACTTTCGGGGTAGGAAACACTGGTTTACGTGAATCCATAGAAGTTCTGTTTAAGTTCTCCCACAAATCCCATGTAAGTCCTAAAAGGAATAGTTACTCAGCAGTTTAACTTGAACATTTAGGCTCAAATAAGATACCACTGTCAAAAAGTATGCTCAGGAGATTTGAGCAATTGATCTTTGACAAACTGACAATGTATCAATCAGATCAACTAAACTGGTTAGGGTATTAAAGAATTGGATATTTTGTTTATATGAACAAATATAAACAATTTTGCGATGAAAGCACAAATTAGAACTTACGATTGAAGCTCAACAATATTGAATATCAAACGGGGGTATTACCATCGAAAAATTGGTTCGTTATGAGACATGGTAATAACAAATTCAAACGAAGTACTGAACCTGTGTGTGTGAATACGTTACAGTATAAGGATAAGATAATACGCAAGTATTGATCTTTAGAAACACACAGTCAGTTAAACATTAAAGCTCAAAAAAAATGAAAAACATTTTAAAATCACACTTCTTAATTCATAAAATCTTTTGAAAACCAGAAGTGGTTTGAACATTTCAGAACACGTTTTTCATGTTCGAAAGTTGTTCTTCTTTCAAATAATCAGAGATCTAGAGCATAAGATATTTACCTTTAAGCTCCCCTCCAATTATGATAAATAAATATATATCAGATAAGCTCCCCCTGGATATTTGCAGAATATCCAAGTCTGAACGTTGAAGAACGGGTCCCGATCTGTCATGTGATCAGAAGCCAAACTTCGTTGAAGTCCGGTTTCTAAGCTGATTTACTTAGAAGCCATAGTTCTTCTACTCCCCCTTGACAGTAGGTGCCTGCAACACAGAATCAGTTTTCGGTTTTGGTACCCACTGGTATTTGGGTCCATGAATGTTAGTTGCAGTTCTTGTGGGGGATATAGAATAAGAACCATACCAGAAATGATCACTGGTTTTGTGAATGTGATCATGTGTACGACAATAAGAACAATGGTATTTCTTACCTGACAACCTGAGTAATTGATCTCTCGAGTAGATATGATCAGGTTTACCCTTACTCGCTTTGTTCTTCTTGGCATTAGACGCATGTACACATGATTCTTTTTCTTTCAGCACATCTTCAACTGGTTTCTTCTGCCAGACCAGTTTCTCTTCTTTGTGTCTCCTTCTTCTTTGGAATGTACCTGAACCATGTATATTGCTATCATAGAAAAGGTTAGTTTTAGGAATCTGATCAAAAGATTTAACTGACCTTTGTGAAGAGACAGATTTCTGATTTGAGCTTGATACATTATTTTCAAGCACTTTAATTGTTGATGCAAAGTTGTCTCTTTCTTTAACAAGAAGGTCAATCTTCTTCGTGAACTCAGAATTCGTCTTTTGCTCTTTTAGTGCCTTCTCAGATAGTTCAGATAGCTTGGCAGTCAGCTTTTTAATCTCAGATTCAAAGATGCTTCGTTCTTCTTCAAATCCCTGCTCAGTATCATTTCTTTGGCCGGATATTTCCTTGAAGAATCCAACATTCTTCTGTTCAATGGCCTTCTTTTCTTTTGCAAACTTTTCTCTTTCAAGAATGATTACTTTCTCGAAAGCAGAAACTTGCTGAGAAAGTTTTATGCATTTCAGCTCAACTTCTTTCTTCTCATCAGCACATTTTCTCGAAAAATCTGAGAACTTCTTTGCGAACGATTTCTCAAACTCGGATTTATCTTGAGCATGCTTTTGCTCCAAATTAGATATTTGCTTTTGAAGCTCAGCATTTGTATCTTTCAGATCAGAGATCTTTTCCTCATATCTTTCAACAGAGACTGTTTGCTGAGTTTTAGCTTCCAAATTAGAAATCTTTCCTTTTAGCTTAGAGTTCTAAGTTTTCAATTCTCTTCCTGTTAATAAACCCTTTGGCCCTAGCATCAACCATTCAGTACAATCCCATAACTCTTTTCCTGTCATTTCGTAAGTGTTTATTTGACCATAAATTTCATTCAAAATGTCACGAAAAAGTTCACAAGAAATACTACTTGTCATATAATGTCGAGCTAAATTATTAGCCCTCTCTCTTTTCTCCTTTTCCACAGGCGAAGCTGCCGTCGGAAGTTGGGATTGCATCTCTCCTTCAGTCAAAGAAAATATGATATACTTGCCCACCTCGTGTTCGTCCACAAAGTTCAAAAAATGAACTTTCCACTCTTCATATTCTCCTTTGGACCACAGCCTTGGAGGGCTCACCATTTTGATCGTATCGAATAGAATGTATTCGATCCGGCTCTGAAAAGCTTGATTTCTAGGGACAGAGCTTGACAAGAGATGAAACTTGAACGTGTAGGGACCAAAAGTGACAAAGTGTGAAACTTGAAAGTTTAGGGTCACTAATGACAAACTGAAACCTTGAAGTACGGGGGCTAAAAAAATGCACTGCAAAATGATCGTGAGACAAAAAATTTGACCCTTTTGTACTTCCGAAGAATGTCCAAAATGTACTTAGATTGGTTAATGAAAATCCCCGTAGAAAACTGCTTAACTTGTAATCCGAGAAAGAAATTCATCTCTCCCATCATACTCATTTGAAAACGTGACACCATGAGGTTAGAAAAGTTTTTGCAAAATTTTGGATTTGTAGAACCAAATATTATATTATCAACATAAATCTGAATAAGAATAATATCAACTTTTTCCTTTTTGATGAATAAAGTGGTATCAACCTTACCTTTAGAAAAACCGGACTTGACCAAGAATTTATGTAGATCCTAGTACAGTGCAGTCAGCAGCAAATATTATCAAAGATGAACAATTATATGGCCACAACTACTAGTCATATGATTAATATGAAATCAAAGGGTTACAGGTTTACAGAAAGGATTTCTGATCAGAGAGAGTAAACCTATAGACTAGTGTTATGAAAATAATGATACTTAAACTTTCTAAACTGAATAATAATAACGTCTAACCCTAATTATGAGATAAATATGCTTTTATATACTTAGGCTTACAAGCAATTGGGCTTTATGGGCTTGGGCCCATCTAATTAAATAACTTTTAACTAATAACAATTCGAACCCTTATAAATACTTTATTCCACTTTCAACACATAGGACTTTCAGTCCTAACAATTTAGATAAAACGTCATACCATGCTCGAGGGGCTTGTTTTAAACCATAGAGGGCTTTGTCCAAGATGTAGACGTGATCTGGCTTCTCTGGATTGACGAACCCTTCTGGTTGAGACACGTACACTTCCTCTTTAAGATTGCCATTCAGAAAGGCTGTTTTCACATCCATCTGAAAGACCGTGAAATTCTTATGAGTTGCGTAGGCTAGAAACATGCGGATTGCTTCTATACGCGCTACTGGAGCATACGTCTCATCGTAGTCTATGCCTTCCTCTTGCCGGTAGCCTTTGGCAACAAGTCTAGCTTTGTTCCTTATGACGATACCATCTTCATCCTTTTTATTCTTGAATACGCATTTAGTGCCTATCACGGTTTTACCTTCTGGTTTTGGAACTAATCTCCAAACCTTTAGGGCTTCAAACTGATTGATCTCTTCTTGCATAGCAGATACCCAGTCCGAATCAGCAAGAGCCTCTGATACTCGCGTTGGCTCAATCTTACTAAGAAATGAGTCATGCATACATTGATTAAGAGTCGCTGACCTCGTTTGTACAGGCTTGTTGAGATCTCCAATTACGTGATGTAAAGGATGCTCTTTGGTCCAGCGATGCTCATGAGGGAGTGGAGTAGATACTGATTGAACATGATCATCATCTAGAAATCCACTGTCAGACTCTTCAGTTTGAATAATATGAGGGAGTTTTTCAGTTGAAATTTCAGGTGCAGAAGCATCAGTTGGAACAGCAGACTCTGGCTGTTGAGTAGACAATATATCACACCCAACTGAAACAATTACTTCTGGCTCATTAGTTACTTGTATATCTTCAACTATAGGAGTAATTGATGGAATGTGAGTTTCTGACTGAACGGGGGATGCTTGTTCAGTTATGACATCTAAAGTGACTGGATGATTGCAACTTGTATCTTTAGACCTATCAGTCACAACAGATTTAGGTATATTAGAACCTAGAAACTCATCATAAAAGAATTCAAATAGCAAATCTAAATCAGGTTCGAATTATTCGCTGTAGAAGTAGAAGCGTTATTCGAATTATTCGCTGTAGAAGCAGGTTCTGGACTGATCTGTCCAGAAGCTAATACTCCAGTGATCACGGGTTCTGAACTGAGTTGTTCAGAAGCCATTTCTTCATCGAATGTAACATTTACGCTTTCAACAACTGTCTTTGACTTCTTCAAATAAACACGATATGCTGCCGATGTTGAAGAATAACCAATGAAGATACCCTCGTCCGCCTTAGCACTGAATTTATTCAGACTCTCTCTGTCGTTAAGCACAAAACATTTACACCCAAATATGTGAAAATACTTGATTGTTGGTGTTCTGTTGTTGATCAGCTCATATGGAGTCTTTTGAAAATGGCGGTGTATTATGGACCGATTTTGAGTATGGCATGCAGTCGACACAGCTTCTGCCCACAAGAATAGAGGTAAGTCTGATTGGCTAAGCATAGTCTGAGCGGCCTCGACTAGCGTCCAATTTCGCCTTTCGACTACTCCATTTTGTTCAGGCGTTCTAGCAGCAGAATACTGATGTGAAATCCCGACTGATTCGAGATATTCATCAACAATCTTGTTCTTGAATTATGTGTCGTTGTCAGTTCGAAGAAACTTGACTTGTCGCTAAATTTTCACCTGGGTCATCTTTAAGAAAGTAATGAGAACTTCGGGCGTCTCATCTTTTGATCGAAGATATTTGACCCATGTGTATCTTGAGTAATCGTCCACAATAACCAACACGTATTTCTTTCCACCCAAACTCTGAGTTCTCATTGGACCACACAAATCCATATGTAACAATTCTAACGGAGAACTAGTGCTTGGTTCAGGCTTCGGTTTATGCGGAGCTCTCTTCATCTTACCCTTCTCACATGCAGCACATAAGTGTTCTTTCTCGTATTTCAGCTCAGGAAGTTCTTTTACCAATTTCCCACTAACCAGCTTATTGATATAACGAAAGTTCAAGTGAGATAAACGTCTGTACCAGAGCCAACTTTGCTGCAATGAAGCCTTTGTCATCAACCAAACTTGATTGTCATTCTGTACCTTTGAAAGATTGATAGTATAGAGGTTCGTCTTTCGATTTCCGACTAAGAGTTCATTGCCATCTTTCGTACGAACTGAACATCTCTTATCTTTGAAGTTGAACTCTAACCCTTTATCACAGAATTGACCAATGCTGAATAAGTTGTGCCCCAATCCTTCGACTTAACTCACTTTACTGATCGTTATGTTGTCTTGAATAATGTCACCATATCCTAAGATAGGTGAAAGCTGATCGTTTCCAAATCTGACATTTCCACTGAATTTCTCTGTATAGTTAGACAATAAAGCTTTTTGCCCAATCATATGCTTGGAACATCCATTGTCCAAGTACCACATATGTCGGGTCTGCAAGAGAAATCATGAAACAATAGATTTAGGTACCCATTTAAAAACGGGCCCTAACAGATTAGCACAAGATTTTGGTATCCATTTGAAAATGGACCCTATGTTCTTTTGAAAACCTTTAAAAATATTTGATCTTGAAGAATACACATGATAAGATCCGAACCAATCAGAAGAATTATGAGAGTAAGCAAAATCATTTCTCCGATAATAATAAGATGTAGTAGAAATAGGAGATAATTGAATCAATTGCGTTATTGAATACCGCTTGTAAGAAGTTACAAGGTTTTGTTTATTTGAAGCAAATTGATCAACTACATCAGTATCACTACTAACTGATCTATTACAAGAAATATCAGAAACTGATTCAGCTTTCTCATCACCCTTCCTTTTTGGTCGCCATTCTGTTCGAGCTTTCGACCTTTTCTTACTTATATCTGAAACATAAGATGTAGATTTATTAGGAAAAGAAGATTTCTGAGACTGAGTTTTCTTTTGTGTACCAGTGTGTTTCTGTTTCTGTAATCGCTGTATCTTATGATTCTTACCTTGAGAATAATAATCAGCAGTTACAGAAACCGATTCACCAACCTTAATTGATGATTTAGCAGTTTTAAGAACACTTGGTAACACCTTTTCATTTGTAAGACAAGTAGAATGATCAGGAAGTGTAGCATTGAAGTCAAACATATCAATTTCGTCTATGCACCCATCATCAGAATTAAGAAAATCATTTGCAGACTCAAATAAGTCATCAAAATTATCAGACGAAGTTTGAGATGCCTCAGAAACTTTAGAACACTTTGTAGATGTGGATTGAAAAACCGTGTTCTTTAAAACTGTAGAAAATACACTTTGTTGAATATCAACCAAAAGTTTTTCATCAGATAAAACATTTTCAAGCTCAACTATTCTGCTTTCAAGAATGAGTGGAGGAACATAAACCTTTGCAACTTCAGGTTTTGCCTTCATCTCAGAAACAGAATAACTAGCAAAATAATCGTTTGAAAGAACTTTTGGTGTTTCTGAAAGATAACTATCATTTAACTTTGCATAGTTAAATGGTAGTTGCATTTTCTTTATATTCTTTCTATTTTTAGTTTCTTTAGCCTCAACTTCTTCTGGTAATTTGGTAACAAATTTGGGTTTTAAATGAGTATGTTTACCAGCATGTCAGGATCGAATTCTCAACAAGAATTAATTCTCAGAAACAATATCAAAGAAGTTTGCGGAATAACACTTTGATATTTAATCAAACAGAAAATAAAAACAGACTATAATCAACAAACTGTAAACTTGTATTGAATGCTTTGAAGTTACAAGATTACACACTCAACCTCAATATTGATGAACATGCTCACCAATACGAATTCTACTTCTCTAGAATTAGGATCTATGCCTTGAGGTTGATTTTTTCTCTAATAGAATCAAAAACAAAAGTTCTCTTCTATCTATTCTATACATATACTAGTCAAAAGATAATTACAATAATTAAACAAATCTTCAGTATATCTTCCATGTATATCTCAAAGCTTCCATAATCTTCAGATTATCCAGCTGTCATTCTTTCCATCCAAATCTCTTAAGCAGCACTAACCATGATCAGCAGCATTAACTTCTTCTAGCAGCATTAACTACTAAGCAGCACTAACCACTAGCAGTACTAACTAGCTAAGCAGTACTAACTTTGTTCAAGCAGCACTAACTTTGACTAGCAGTATTAATAGTACTAGCAGTAGTAACACTCAACAGTATTAACTTTTAAGTCTTCTAGCAGTAGTAACTTTGAACCAGCAGCATTAACCATACTTGATAAATTCTTCAGTTCCCAACAATCTCCCCCTAACTTGACTTTTAGGAAAAGAAGTCAAGTTCTTCAGAATTAATCTTCAAGATGCTTTCAACACCTCTGATTCAATTTCCCAAATTTGGATCTAGGCCCAAACTTTGATTTACAGTTCTTCTCACCACAATCTTGGCCATCTCTGAATCCTTTGTACAAACCAGTGTAGCTTTAAGCATCCCTTCTAACTTCTCCTTGCTATGCTCATAGATTTTGTCCACCAGGTAGTATTCATGATAACAATTGTCAATAGTAATCATGTATACTCCACAGTTTTCAAACAGTATCCATTTGTCAATCTTCTTGAATATGAACTCATGCATATGATCTTTAATCCTATGGTGCACTTTTTCAGGCTCAAACATCATGCACAAGTATTCCAATGTCACTTTGAGAAGATTCTCTTCAGTACCTTTCAACACAGGTTCATAAAGTTTCATCCCAACTTTATATAGTTCTTCCATATCAGCTCTTGAACAACTTCTGATGACTTTTCCCCATGTTGAATAAGCTTCAAATGAACCATCAGCTCTCTTGATTCTGAAGAAATTCTTTCCATTGTCTCTCAAAATATTCCAGAAGATGATCTCTGGAGCTTGCATAGAGATTGGAACAGCTTTCAAAGGTTCCACTATTGTCATGTACGGATCCATACTTTCATCAGTTTGCTTAGTGACCTGCTCTGGACTCTGTACTGGCTCTGTTGGGGATGTGACTGAAGGTTCTGCTTCCTTTTCAGTTTCTTCCACTCTAGGCCTTTTCAACTGCCTTTTTGGAGCAATTGATTTCACTCTTTTTCCAGACTTGGCTTTTATACCAACATTTCCAGGTTCTTCCTTCCTCTCTTCTGCTTCTTCTTTGGAAGGTGTGGTTTCCTCAGGGAATGGTTGTTGGATGTTGAGATCATGTCTCTCTTTCATCCTTCTCTCAGCCTCCTCCCTTTGTGCTGAATCCCCTTGAAGCTTGGCCATTTCCTTGTTATACAACTCTTCAATCTGAGAGAATGCCATGTGGGTAAACATCTCCCTCTTAACACCAATTGCACCTTTCAGGAAGTTTATCATTTTTCTTCTTTCCTGATTGGCCCAAAATGTCTTGGAGGGTTGTCTTTTCTGCTTTTGTTTCTGAATTGGCATCTTCTTAACTTGGAGTTTCTTGTCCTGAGTTGCTGTCTGAGCTGCTTCTTTCAAACTCTTTTGGTATTCTGCATTTAACTTCTTGGCCATTATCCTTGCAAGCTCTCTATCAGTTTCTGTTTGAAATTGCTCCTCTTTTTCCATTTGCTCTTGAAGCTGCTTTGCCATCTCCTCATCCATTTCAATCTGACTCCTCTTCTTTGAAGGTTTTTCAGGTTCAATCATCTTTCCTTTTCCTTTTATATCCTCCTTCATTTTCTTCTTTTGAGGTTCTCCTTCATTGATGACCACTCCTTTGGCCTTTTGAGTAGCCTTAGGAGTGTCATTCTTTGCTTTTACTAAAGTCTCTGCTATCTCCATTTCTTCCACAGAGAGCCCTATTTCTGCTGCTTCAATTTCTGCTGCTACTTTTACTTCAGCAGCAGTAACTGTTTCTGTTTCCATCTCTTCCTCTGTCTCCCCCTCAACTTCAGCTTTCTTTTCAACAGTTTCCCCTTCATGCTTCTCCCCCTTGTTGAAAGAATCTTGAACTTTGTCCCTCTTTTTGAGTACAAACTGTTTCCTTCTTTTCGTTTGAACTAGCCTGGTCACCATCTTCTTCAATTTTTCAATCTGGACTTGTTGTGACAGGATCACCAGCTTCATCTCCTCTATTTCTTTTCCTTGTTTCAGAACATCTAGGTTGATGTTACCCATTGCCTCCATCAATTCATCATAGTTATATCTGTCCTCACCTTCTCCAGGAGTGTTACCCCCTATTGAAGGATCATGGGATCTTTTATTAGTGGAAGTCTTCTGCCTAGCAGAAGCCCTGTCCACCCCTGTGGTTTCTTGGCACCAGGGACCTTCAAATGATTGCTCATTCAAAGTTGCCATGGGGGAGGTCTTATTGATGTTACCACTTTCCTCCTCTGTGCTAGCAGGAGTAGTGGCAGCCTCATCACCCATATGCTCTACCTCCTCCTCAGAGAGCACCTCCTTTGGGTTGGGAGACACCCTTGTGGTTTCCCTTTGAATATTCTCTAGGGGAGAATTCTCCCTTAGAGGGCTTAAAGGCTGAGAGGGTAATGGTACAAGAAGGGAAGGAGCCTTCTTTACCTGTTTTCTCTTGTAAGTTTGGGTGATAGGAGAGGTTGGTTTTTCAAGAAGGGACTGGGGAATTGATTTTGAGAGGGAAGGTTGGGCTTGGCTAGCAGTGGGTTGGTCTAATGGGGGCCTTGACCCTGCTGCCATACCTTCATTGGTTTGGGACACCACCATCATTGTAGAGAACAATGGGGTGTCAACTCCTTCAGAGTCCCCAGCAGATCTTCTCATATTTGAGAAAACCTTGCCTTTGGGGGGTTTAG
Source organism: Arctium minus (assembly GCA_954870635.1). NCBI lineage: Eukaryota > Viridiplantae > Streptophyta > Magnoliopsida > Asterales > Asteraceae > Arctium > Arctium minus. Next base: position 86,057,219 of record OX941085.1, on the reverse strand, counting down.
GTACATATACCCCAACAGGTTGAGGTATATCCGTCAATTCATGAGTAATGACTTCTTGAACAAACCTGGGATACATAAAGAAGCTCTTTTTGTTTCCCATGTTTGAGACAAGATCACTGAAAATCATTTTAGAAAAATTATACTTTCTGGCAGTGGCCAAGCACACCAAAGCATAAGCAATAGTGCTGCTGAACTCACTCCATCCAGTAGTCTTTTTAGAGATACAATGCATAAGAGTATGGACAAAGAAACGCCATTGGGGTGAAAATTTTGCTTTAGAGAATTTGAAAACTCCCAATGGGCCTCCATACCCCATTCTTGTAAGATTTGAAAACAGTTCATCATTTGGGATAGAGGTTATACCAGAGGCATCGTCTAGTCGTAGACTGATGCGAATAACCTCTTCAGTAACCGTTAGTGATTGATCACAGATTCTTGTCTTGATCATCTGCACACCATTCTCAACAACAATGGTTGCATTAGCCCAGAACTGCCTTTGATGCTCGATATAGATTGTAGGGGATACAATAAGAGCATGAGCAATGTGGCTTGACTTGAGGAAATCCACAATCTGATGAAATCCTGCAGCTTGCTTTGGTTTTTGTAGCATCGCAATCTCATTGTGCTCGTCAATGAAAGTCATTGATGCCATTGATCTTAGTGAAAAGCTTGCCTGAAGACTTCAAACTTGAGAGAAAAGGTTTAGAGCACAAGAGAACAGTATGCAAAGAGTCGTTATGAACTTTTAGGCGGGCAAAGAGTATTTATAGTATTCGGAACATAAGCAGTATTAACCTAGAGCAGTATTAACTAACGAGCAGTATTAACTGAAAGCAGTATTAACTACTAGCAGTATTAACTGAAAGCAGTATTAACCACTAGCAGTATTAACCACTGAAAGCAGTATTAACTAACGAGCAGTATTAACTGAAAGCAGTATTAACTACTAGCAGTATTAACTACTAGCAGTATTAACTGAAAGCAGTATTAACCACTAGCAGTATTAACCACTGAAAGCAGTATTAACCACTAGCAGTATTAACTGAAAGCAGTATTAACCACTAGCAGTATTAACCACTGAAAGCAGTATTAACCACTAGCAGTATTAACTGAAAGCAGTATTAACCACTAGCAGTATTAACTGAAAGCAGTATTAACTACTAGCAGTATTAACTACTAGCAGTATTAACCACTAGTAGTATTAACTGAAAGCAGTATTAACTACTAGCAGTATTAACTACTAGCAGTATTAACTGACTTACTCCTTTTAAGCCTGCAAAACACTGAGGACTGCTATGCATATCCTGAAAAAGAAGATTAGTAACACCAGGAATAATATACAGGTATAAAACCACTTTTTGAGAAGGGGATTATTCAGAGTTGATCATTCCCACACTTGTTACCAATAAAGTGAATCTACCCACATCAAAAGCTTTAGTGAATAGATCAGCAAACTGATTATCAGTGTGAACTTTGATAACTTGAATAAGTTTCTTTTCATTACAATCTCTTATAAAGTGATACCTAATCTCAATGTGCTTTGTTTTTGAGTGCTTGACTGGATTATTCACAATGCTAATAGCACTGCTGTTGTCAATAAAGATTGGAGTGTGTAGAAAGGTTACCCCAACCCAGCATTTGATTCTGAATCCATAAGACTTGAGAACAGCAACTTGCAGCTGCTATGTACTCTGCCTCTGTTGTAGATGTGGATACTGTGGTTTGTTTCTTGCACTTCCATGAGACTAGTCTAGCACCCAAAAACTGACATCCTCCAGAAGTAGATTTTCTGTCCAAGTTTGCCCCACCTAGATCACTGTCTGGGTATGCTATTAGGTCAAAGGGTGAGTCATGAGGATACCAAAGTCCCAATCTGGGTTACCCTTTGAGATATCTGAATATCCTCTTAACAGCTTGAAAGTGAGATTGCTTTGGCCTAACTTGGAATCTTGCACATACACAGACTGGAAACATTATATCTGGCCTTGATGCTGTGAGATACATGAGAGAGCCAATCATGGATCTATAATGATGCACATCCATATCCTCCCCCTCAAGATCTGCTGTGATCTGCTTGTGTGTTTCCATAGGTGTGCTGGCAGGTTTTGATTCTGAGAAACCAAACTTGGTTAGAATATCCTGCACATACTTGGATTGACAGATGAAAATGCCATCTGACTTCTGTTGAACTTGGAGTCCAAGGAAGAAAGTAAGTTCCCCCATGGAACTCATTTTGAACCTTTGATGCATTAAATCTTCAAACTCCTTGCACATGTTGTTTCTTGTAGATCCAAAGATAATGTCATCAACATAGATTTGGACCAGCAAGATATCCTTTTTCTTTCTCTTGATAAATAGAGTCTTATCAATGACTCCTCTTTCAAAGTCATTTTCCAAGAGATAGGATGACAGAGTGTCATACCATGCTCTTGGAGCTTGATGTAGTCCATAAAGTGCTTTCTTTAATTTGTATACCCTGTCTGGATAGCTTGGGTTTTCAAACCCTGGTGGTTGACAGACATATACTTCTTCTTCAATTGACCCATAGAGAAAAGCACTTTTTACATCCATTTGATAGACTTTGAAATTCATGTAAGAAGCATAGGCTAGAAATAGTCTGATTGCTTCTATTCTAGCCACAGGCGCAAAAACTTCTTCATAATCTATACCCTCTTCTTGAGTATATCCTTGAGCCACCAGCCTTGCTTTGTTCCTTATGACAATACCTCTTTCATCTCTCTTGTTTCTGAAAATCCACTTTGTGCCAATTGCTCTGTGACCTTTAGGAAGGTCTACTAGATCCCATACATCTTGTAGCTTGAACTGTAACAGTTCCTCTTGCATTGCTTCTATCCAGCTAGATTCTTTCATAGCCTCATGTGCCTTTTTAGGCTCAAGCTGTGATAGAAAACAAGAAAGCACTGTATGCTCTTGATCTTGCATTTCCTGAAGCCTGCTTTGATGTCTAGTCATCATAGGAGAAGTGATATCTCCTATTACCAGCTGTGGAGGATGATTCTTTTGAACTCTGGTGTTATGACTAGGTTCTCCATTTAGTCCAGCCTCAAGATTGGATTCATGCAACTCAACTGAAGTGTTTTCAGATGCCACTTCATTATTTTCTTGAGTCTCCTCATCTCTAGTTTCTTCTTCACTCTGACTTGGTCCAGAAAATGATTCCTTTTCACAGTCTTCAACAGAATATACTGTGGGTATGGGAAAAATCACAGATTTAGATATACTTTCTTGAACTTGTGTGATTCCTGATCCTCCACTTCCTGTTCCTGTATACTCATTACTGAAACCAAAAGAGTTAGTTAGTGAATCAATGTCAAATATCCACTGAGGTCCAGACCCAACAGGATTTGGTGTGTTCTCATTGCATTTGACATTGTCACTTTCTTCAATTATTCTAGAAGAAGAGTTAAATACTCTGTATGCCTTACTCTGAGATGAATATCCAACAAGAAATCCATCATCTGCTTTGCTATCAAATTTACCTAAGTGAGATTTGGTATTGAGAATTGTACAAGGACACCCAAAAGGTTTGAAGAAACCAATGAAGGGTTTTCTTTGATTTAAAAGCTCATATGGGGTCTTGTTCTTTTGCTTGACCACTAGAACTCTGTTTTAGACATAACAAGCAGTATTAACTGCTTCAGCCCAGAAGGTAATTGGCAATTTTGAATCAGCCAACAGAGATCTAGCAGCCTCTATTAGTGTTCTATTTCTCCTTTCAGCAACACCATTCTGTTGAGGAGTCCTAGGAGCACTATATTGCTTCTCAATACCTTTTTCTTCACAAAAGGTGTTTAGATCATGATTTTTAAACTCAGTTCCATTATCTGATCTAATGACTTTTACTCTTTTATTAGTTTGGTTTTCAATTCTTAGAATAAAGGATTTGATAAGACCACTTGTTTCATCCTTAGTCCTTAGAAAATATACCCAAGTAAATCTGGAGTAATCATCAACAATAACCAAGCAGTAAGATTTCTTGCCTATACTCATAACATTTGTAGGACCAAACAGATCCATATGCAGCAACTGGAGACAAGAAGAAACAGAATTTAACTCTTTGGTCTTATGAGAAGTTTTGTGCTGTTTGCCTTTAAGACAAGCAACACAATGATCATCACATGAAAAGACTTTTGAAGGTAAACCTCTTACAAGGTTGTTTTTAACAAGATTGTTCATAGTCTTGAAATTCATGTGACACATCCTTCTGTGCCAAAGAGAGGATTCATCCACAGAAGCTTTTGAAACAAGACAGTTCAGGGATGAATCACTATTAACATTGTCCATATCTAGACAGTAAACATTGTCCTTTCTTGGAGTTCTAAGTAGTATCATGCTTTCATCAACTACCTTAAACCCTGGAGCAAGGATCATACACTCAGTATTTGTAAATAATATACTATGTTGTTTGTCACATACCTGTGATACACTTAACAGGTTGTACTTTAATTGATCAACATAGTAGACATCCTCAAATGTCATCTTACCTTTGGTGACATTACCTTTTCCACTTATCTTACCACCAGTAAGATTATCTCCAAATGCAACATGTCCTCCATTGATATACTTGAAGTCCTGAAGGCATGACATGTTGCCTGTCATGTGTCTAGAGCAACCACTATCAACATGCCAAATGCTCTTTCCCTTGAGCTGTTGGTTGCCCTGCACATTAAATAAATCAATTAGTATGAATTAGGAACCCAAGCCAAAGTGGTCTTGGGTACCCCTTTCTCATCAAAATACTTGCATTCTTTCTTGACAAGATTTTTGAACTTTAATTCCTCATTCTTGGAGTACTTTGTTACAATAATAGGCTTGGAAATGTTTTTGCTAGAATCAGTACTGGTTTTAGAAGTACTAACTGCTTTGGCAGCACTTGCATGCTTAGCAGTACTAACCTTGTTAGCAGTAGTAACTGTGTTAGCAGTACTAATATTGTTGGCAGTACTAACACTGTTAGTACTTCTAGGTACCCACATTTTGACACTTTCTTTTAAAATCTTTTTCTTTAAAGTGCCTTTACTTTTAATAGATTTCTTTATCACATGTATCTTTCCAGCCTTCCTATAACCCACAGATTTTTGCACAAATCTTTGAAAGTTCATCTGTTGGTTAATAGGGTTAAAGTAACAATACTTAGCCAAATGATTCAACTTGCCACATATAAAACAAGGTTTTGATCTATTGATTTTATTCAGATCAACTCCTTGTTTCTGAGCCCATTGATTATTCCAGTTTCTTTGATTTCCTCTTTTTAAACCAGAGTTTAGGCTCTTTGCTTTATTGCAATCACATTGTTTACAAGATCCAGGATTCACAACTGTGGTTTGTTTGTAATGGACCTTGTTATCATTTCCTTTAGTCTTCTCTATCTCCTTGGACTTGACCCAGATTTTCCCACATCCCTCATTGGTGATAATATTGTTTTCTAATGGTATCTTTTTACTCACATTATTATCCCTGTTCTCACTGGCTCCTTTCTCAGTCAAATCCTTAACTACTACCTCATCCAAAGGATCTATCTTAAAAGCTTCTTCATACAAGTCCTTTTTCTCCTTAGTTTCTAACAAGTCTGATGTAGGAGAAATATAGTTGTTATTGTAAGGAGGGGGTGTATTGTTGTATCCAATACCAGGCTTCATTTTATCATGTATTTGAGCCTTTAGAAGAGAGTCCATTGCTTTTGAAGCATAAGAAAACTTGTCTATGTCAAGCTTAACTTTTGACAGTTCCTCTTTCAGTCTATCATTCTCTTCTAAGGACTTAGACAGTTTGGTTTCTAACTCATTCTTTTCCCACTTCCAATAGTTTGTGTCATAAGAGTGTTGAAGTTCATTAGCTTGAAAGCCTTTGATTTGCTCTTCAAATCTCTCTACTATCAACACATAATCTCTTCTGTCCTTTTCTAATCTTTTGAGGTCATCACACATACTTTGATTGTGATCCCTGTATCTTGTAACAGTGTCAATGCAAGATTTAGTGCAAAGATTAGAACTTACCTCAGTGGGGAGATCAGACACTTCTTCCATAAGAGCTTGGTTCTGAATGGTTTCCTCAGCTTGATCACTCCAGTCAAATCCCATTCCTTGTTGAGAAACAAGGGCTTGAGCAGGATTCTTGTTCAGATTGTATCCTCCATTCTGAGCTTGTTGATGGTTGTTGTTTGGAACAGCACTCCTGCATTCTCTAGCAAAGTGTCCTTTCTTGTGACACTTAAAACATTCCACCTTGGTTTTGTCAAAACCAGCTCCATCTTCTCTTCTTTGAGAGAAGTTATTTCTTCCAGTTCTTTTAATGAACTTTTTCACCCTCATGGATAACATGGCCATCTGCCATTTAATATCCATCTCCTCCAGATCATCAGGGTGAATTTGATCAAGATCATCATTAATCAGAGAATTGCTGCTATGACTGGACAAAAAGGCTTCAAAGATAGTTTCAGTGCCTTTTTCTGAACTTACTCCACTGGCAGTACTAACTGCTTCAGGGTTGGCAGTAGTATCAGTGGATGCTGAAAGAAGAGCAGCATTGTGAATATAACCAGAGGGCTTCTTCTTGGTTTCTACCTCAGTTTCAAAAACTCTTAGATCATTGTATAAATCATCAAGTTCTTTCTCTTCCAGATTGTCACTCTGTCTATATGAGACAGTGTACATAGTCCATTCATCCCCAAGAGATCTGAGGAACTTTCTGTTGATATCATCTTGTTCCATCTTCACCCCTACAGTAGCCAGTTCACCAATGAGTTTATTGAACCTATCAAAAGTTTGAGTCATAGACTCATTCTTTGTGGAAGTGAAGTTCTCATACTGCTGCTTTAGAACATCTCTTTGATTTCTTTTGATGCTCTTAGTTCCAGCAAATCTTTTCTCTAGAGCATTCCAGAGAATCTGAGCATCAGTGCAGTTGCAAAATTGATGCTGATATTCATTGGGAATGGCCAAGAGCAGAGTGCTCAAGGCCTTCATCTCTGTTTGTCTGATCTTCCTCTCACCATTTGTCTTTGGTGGAGGTCTTTTCCCATCTGGTCCTATCCTTCCAGCTTCAGAAGGACCATTCTCAATGATATCCCACATTGAGTAGTCAGTGAGAAGAATATATTGTCTGATTCTGATCTTCCACATGTCAAACTCACTTGGTTTGAGCATTGGAACCTTAGAAACCAAAGTACTGCTTGATTCTGTAAGATTTTCCATGATGAATAACTGTTTCTGAGAGAGTTAAGCTCTGATACCACTTGTCAGGATCAAATTCTCAACAAGAATTAATTCTCAGAAACAATATCAAAGAAGTTTGCGGAATAACACTTTGATATTTAATCAAACAGAAAATAAAAACAGACTATAATCAACAAACTGTAAACTTGTATTGAATGCTTTGAAGTTACAAGATTACACACTCAACCTCAATATTGATGAACAGGCTCACCAATACGAATTCTACTTCTCTAGAATTAGGATCTATGCCTTGAGGTTGATTTTTTCTCTAATAGAATCAAAAACAAAAGTTCTCTTCTATCTATTCTATACATATACTAGTCAAAAGATAATTACAATAATTAAACAAATCTTCAGTATATCTTTCATGTATATCTCAAAGCTTCCATAATCTTCAGATTATCCAGCTGTCATTCTTTCCATCCAAATCTCTTAAGCAGCACTAACCATGATCAGCAGCATTAACTTCTTCTAGCAGCATTAACTACTAAGCAACACTAACCACTAGCAGTACTAACTAGCTAAGCAGTACTAACTTTGTTCAAGCAGCACTAACTTTGACTAGCAGTATTAATAGTACTAGCAGTAGTAACACTCAGCAGTATTAACTTTTAAGTCTTCTAGCAGTAGTAACTTTGAACCAGCAGCATTAACCATACTTGATAAATTCTTCAGTTCCCAACACAGCACAAGCAAGAAAATCAAAATTATAAAGCGCCGGTTGTTTTCTGATGGCTTTCTTTAAGTAATGGGGGTTTTTAAAACCAAGTCCCCATTTTTCCTTAACATCAGCCTCTTCATCAGGTGCATTAAGAAATATGGTTTGATCTGTTTGGCCTCTTGCGTAAAGTTTGGCTTCCAGACCATTTACCTTCTTATTCAAAAGCTTGTTTTCAACCTGCAATTTATGAACAGTTAGTGCAAATTTTTTCTTCTCAAACTCATACTTAGAAACTTTAACTTCAAAATCAGAAATCTTCTTTTCAAAACAATCTATTTGAGATTTAGAATCAGAAGAAGATTTGCGTAAAGAATCAATCAGATCTTTGTTCCCAAAAACAGACTTATTGAGTTCAAAGATCTTACTGTTTCTTTTAGCAACTCTGTCTTTTTCTTTCTTCAGTTTTACTTGAAGATCATTAAGCTCAACCATCATAGCTTCCATTTTGGTTACAAAATCTTTTTCAGTTAAGTTTAATACCTCATCAGCTGTCTCGTCATCTGACTCATCATACTTCACTTCTTTTCCCATAAGACATAGATGAGCAGTTTCTTCCTTCTCTTCCTCTTCACCTTCTGAATGATCCAGCCAAAATTCGTCCTCCGCCATTAAAGCAATGCCTGCTTCTTGCTGTTTGGCCAAAAGAAGTTTGTTCTGATAATACTGAGAATTACGAACTTTTGGTTTTCGACAATCTTTTGCAAAATGACCAATCTTGCCACAGTTGTAGCATTTGACTGGATCACTTGTTGGCTTTTCTGCAACAGTCTAGTCATTCATGAACTTCTTCCTTTCATCAGGTTTCTTCTCAACATATCTGTTCTCTTCATATCTCCTTCCTTCCACCCTTTCTCGGTGCCCATGATTCTTTGAACTTGATGAAGAATACCTTTGAGAATTTGATCCCGGCTTCTTGTAGAATTTCTTTTGAAATGCACGGGTCAGTAAAAGCATGGCTTGTTTCAGACTTTCTCCATCATCACCATCTGATTCAGATTCAGACTCAGAACTTGTAAGGACTTTCTTCTTTTTCTTCTTCTCTTTCTTTTCTTTCTTTTTCTCTCCGGCTACCAATGCAATAGGATCGGGAACCTTTTCTGCCTTCTTTTTCTCAGCTCTTTTCTCTTCCACTTCTTCTTCATTCTGCCTCAATGTCTCATAAACCTCATGTAACGGTATGTCATTCAGATCCTTCATTTGTTTCATCCTACGCGTATGTTTCTTCCATTCAGGTTATAGGATACTTAGGAATTTGACATTATTCTCCAGCTGCTTCTTTTTCACTTTGTTCTTTGTCAGTTCATTCAGAAGCAAGACAAACCGTTCATAAGTATCTTCCAGGCTTTCATTCTCTTTGGCCTTAAATTCTTCATAACTGTTGATGCAGTTAGCCACTTTCATCTGATTCCCGACCTTGGATCCCATCATCATCTTTTGCAATTGATCCCACATCTTCTTAGCATTTGCTTTGTAACTATCAATCTTGATGTAGATCTCATTCGGAATGCTCTGAAGAAGTAAGGATCTTGCTTGTTTATCTGCTTTGTATCGGCTTTTCTGTTCTTCAGAACACTGAGAGATATCCACTGCCACTGTTTTCATCTTTTGATCTCTTTCCTCAGTACCATCTTCACTATCAGACGAGTCATCATCAGGTATTTGAACCGTGATTGGTACCATAGGACCTTCTGTGATTGACAGCATAATATTTTCTCCATTTGCATGTCTGTCTATAAAATCAAGGAATCTGTCTTTCCACTGTTCGTACTCTCCTTTGAACAGAACAGGAGGCTTGACATCAGTGCCAATGGAAAGTGCATCTTTAAAGTCATCTTGATTAAACCTATTTGAAAAATATATGTAATAAGAAACAAGAAACTGGTCGTTAGTCCAAATGAAACAATCAAGAAAATACAGAAAACTTGAAATATAAAATCAGAAATTTTGATCACAACCAGAAATATGTCCCCCTTCGCAGACTTAGCACGGGGGTCCCGCTACCCGGTTAGCGGGTGGGGTCAAGGGGCAGCGCCCCTAGAGAAAATTTTTTCACTATTAAAGGCCATATTACTATTTTGAAAAATTTGTCTAAGTCCTGAAAATTAGCAGCACTGTTTGCGTTACACGTTACTGGCGCAAGATGGTAGTTTGCGTTACTAGTGTGAGGCGCAAGACACACTTTGCGTGACAAGAAGCTAACGCAAATCAGACTTTGCGTGTCGTGAAAAAGGCATATCGATGAACTTCACGTTTCCCGTTACAGACCCAACTTTGCGTTTGTAGTTAAAGACGCAAACCCAACTTTGCGTTTGTAGTTAGAGACGTAAACGCAACTTTGCGTTTGTAGTTACAGACGCAAACCCAACTATGCGTTTGTAGTTAAAGACGCAAAGCTCACTTCTCGCTTCTTGTTTAAGACGCAAAGCTCGGTTCTCGGTTCTCGTTGAAGACGCAAATCTCACTTCTCGTGTCTCGTTGAAGACGCAAACATCACTTTGCGTTTCTCATTGAAGACGCAAACCTTTGATGAATGAAACATTACTTTGCGTTTCTGAAGAACTTACACAAATCTTGATGAATGAAACGTAAACCTTGATGAATGAAACGCAAACCTTGATGAATGAAACGCAAACCTTGATGAATGAAACGCAAACCTTAATGAATGAAACGCAAACCTCTGAAACAAACAAATTTTCACCAAAAATACATCTAGACCTCGAAATCTAACTCAAAACTTCGACAATTTGATCGTTTAACCATCTAGAACACAATCTTAACAACTAAATTCGATCAAATATACAAAAATGTATAAATCGACTCAATTACAGTGCACAGGACTCGTGAACTTCGAACTCAACTAAAATAAAAAATTAACGAACGATTACAGTGCAAATTGATCTAAAACTTATACAGACTCGATCGATAACACTTTTCTAACAAAACCTAATCATTTACAACTCCAAAAACACACTAAAACACAAAATCAACCTGGACATCGAAGAACACAGATACGAACATTCTGATTTTCTTGATTTTTTTTTCCGATTTGGATCTGATCTGATACCAATTGTTATTCCCAGATTCTAGTTCCTAAACACAATAATCAAACACAAATAAGATTTCAATCAACTTACCTGTTTGATTTCACTTCAAATTCAAGATTACAAACTTTCTCTCTCAACAGATTTCTCTCTCTAAAATACAACTGAATAATACGCTTTTCTTCTATTGACTGCAAATTACAAAGGAAAGGAAACTATTTATACCAACAACTAAAACAACAAGGAAACAATACTAATACAAAATACAACAACTTTGACTTTTATTACAAAAGACTTTGACTTTGATAAGAGTTGACTTTCTTTCAGCTTTGACTTTCTTGAACTTTGACCTTCAGTCTTCTTGATCTTGTATCCAACATATTTATGCTTTAACATCTGGCTTTTTCTTGAGACCCCTGTTGAATTTTCGGATCATAAGAGCGAGTGTTTTGGCCAGAGCAGCCATATCGATATCCTCCTCTGAACTTTCTTCACTTTCACTCTCTGCCACCAATACCTTCTTCTTCTTCTTTTATGCATCCTCTGTCATCTTCTCCTTCCCTTTGTCTTGACTCTCTGTGGCACTTCCTACCAACGCCAGAGGTCCACCCACAGGGGTTGCCAATTTTGAGATTCGGTTCTCTTGGCTAATTAATGTCCCAAAGAGGTCGGAGATAGACCAAACATCAAGATCTAGGGTTGCTTGCATGGACATGGTCAGATGAAGCCATTCGTCATTCAGGCTCTGAAGAAATCTGACATTGTTCTCCTCAGAGGTTCTGTGGATACCATACCTCTTGCACTTGTTGATCAAGGAGTTGTATCTATTGTAAGTGCTCTGAATGGATTCGCCTGGCAGAGCCTTGAATGCAAAGTATTCATTAATGCACAAGGCTCTGTTGTTCTTTAGGGTTTTGGCACCACTCTCGAGCTGTTTTTCAAGTTCCAACCACAGATCTTTTGATGTTTCACAGGAGTCAAGGGACTGAAAGATGTCATTTGGAATAGCCATTATGAGTAGCCTTTTGGCTTTCTTTGCATGTTCATGCAGGGCACTCTCTTGCTCAGTCCACTCATTGATAGGATTAGGATGCTGGTATTCGGGTATTTCTGGAGTGTTTACAGTAGCAGGAACATAAGGGACAGTGGTCATTGGAATGTAAGGAGGATTGTGAAGAAACTCAACAAGTCCAGGATCCACACCTTCAAGGAAGTGCACCATCCTTATTTTCCACTGAGGATATTCATCCCTCAGTAGAGTAGGAGGTTTTGATTGAGATCCTGCACTGAAATAGTTGACTGTGTTCGCCATTGTCAGATGGAGAGAGTAGGATAGAAAAACAGAGTGTGAAATGAACTGTAGAAAAGAACAAGAATGTGCTCAACAGTGATGAGTATTTGGTATGAGAAAGTTAACAACCAACAAATAAGCTTTGAATCTGTCTTTAGCGGTTCAAACACACTTGCTTTTGAATCTATGTCAAACAGGTTGAAATAGCTCCAGAAAACAGAGTATGTTTATGAATGGAGATCAAGGTAAATAACAGACTCAAACTACTACCTAGAACGTTGGAATCAAGTATAGAACATGATCCTGCTCTGATACCAATTGTTGATCCCAAAATATGATGTTCTAGACTTGATATGCTTTTCACTACACAAAAACTAGTAAATAGGATTGCAGAAGCATCTTAGTATGTAGAGAAAATAAAGCATGCAAGGTAGTAGACACACTAACAAAACAATGAATAGAAACGTAAAATCCAACAATATGATCACTGAAGAAACTGTTTCATTGAATTGCTTAAGAACACCAAGAACACGCACTGCTATGTGCAAATATGCTCAGGAAAATACAATCTCTATTTCAGAATAGTGTATGCTCGCATGCTAAACCAAAGGTGGTGCTCCTATAATATACAAGGAGGATGCACCCCGCAGTACAAGACAAAGGCTGACATTCCATAAACGGAATGCCACCTGGAAAGGTAAACAATCGTGCGCTGCGTAAATGATCTGGAAAATCTTCGTACAACAGGCTTCACGTGTTCAGCACGTGACCTTGTCTTGAGATGTAGCCATGAGATGTTCGAACTTTAGTCTTCAGAGATTAGCCATCACAGAGGCTCTGTGATCTGAAAATCATCTTCAGGTTAAGTTCTCTGGCAGAAAGTCGACAGAGTCTTCTGAGTATGTGGTTTCTGTGATGAGCTTGGACGTTCAGAGCAGTCTTTAGCAGTTCCTATACTTATCGAAAACACCATTTTCACCCTTCCACTTAACACAATCGTTAGCACCACCATTCAGATTAGGCATATATTTTTGAAGAATGTTACCATGCTTGCACCATATTTCAGGTGGCCATAACCAAAATCCATCAGATATCACATCATGAACCTTCATATTTAAACTCATATTAGCCATGTATATCTCTCTTCTAGAAATGAAATCACACAAAGGGCCAGCTGGATGCCATAGATCAAACCATAAGGATGTATTTTTTCCATTCCCCAAAACATGAACAATTTGATTTCTGAATATTGCTCTGAATCTGACCACTTTTCTCAACTAGGCAGCATAAAAAACCTCACCAACTTCCCAAAAATTCCTTCCTTTCAACCTGTACACATTTATCCACTTTATCCATAGAGACTCTGTTAGAATAGAATTTTGAGTCAATTTGTTAAGTAGTTGTGTTTAATTGTGTTGACTTTTCTATGTAGCTTGTGTAGTGGTCAAGGTTGTGTTTGACCCTATATAAAGCATTCTTTAGTCTTGTTTTGTATAAGTTTTGAATGGAAGCTATCACATTGTACTTCATTCTTGTAAGATCAATGACTACGACACTTGTGACTATTTCTCTCTCATCTTATTCTCTTGATTGTTAATTATTTTGTGTATGATTAATCATGTTTTGCTTGAATATTGGGATTACAATTGGTATCAGAGCCTGAACAGAAACAACAGGAAGATTTGAAGCATCGAATTGAAGACAGATTGGTTACAGTTTCTATTTTTTGGAAAGACACTGTTCCATAGAAATTGAATTTGTGATTTCATGGTTATCTCAATTGAAAATTGATACCACAGTGTTCGTATGAGATAGTGGATCATTTCTTGTTTTGGTTGATTGCTAATTGGACCAACAGATTGTCATAATTTGATCAATCTTTCCAATTTTAGCAACCTTTCATTCGCGGACTGTCAAGATCAATTCCCACGTTGTTTGTTTTTCATATGGAAATTCTCTCCTTAGGGTTGTTATAGATGATATAAAGATCATTCGTTCAAAGTTTCATAGTCAAACATCATCATTTTGATGGATTTTGGATGGAAAGTTCGAAAATAAGGCTGAGATCTACAGAATTCGCAACATTCTTGAAGAACTCGCAAGTAGAACTCGCGGAATGAAAGAATTCGCAGAATACCTATTTCTATTGTTCTTAAGAAAAGAATTCGCAGAGTAAAAGGATTCGTAGAATGAAGAATTCGCATCCGTGAAAAAGAAAATAGCTAAGTGAAAAATTCACACAAGTGCTCTATACTAAAAGTCAAGAACTCGCAACTGTGAGAGACACGAATTCTGAAGAATCCACTACTGTGTCTTATACGAATTCTAAGAACTCGCATAGGCCTTCTTGTGAAAAAGTGAGGAACTCGCACAAGCCATCTTGCGAAAATCTCACAATTTGTATCCTTACTTATATCCTTCTTATGAATTGCTTGCTTACGAATTCCTCACTTGTTGAATTTTGTGTGTAAGCCTTGCGAATTGCATCTTACGAATTCTTGTTCATTTTAGAAATTCTTGCCTTACAAATTTTGCTTTGAGTGTGCCTTACGAATTATTGCCTTAAATTTCATTTTATTTGATTTTTCAGTGTTTTTACTTTACATTTTGTTGTTTTTCTATTAAAAGATCATTTCAATCATAATTGTTCATTGATTTTAATCATGCCTTATACTGATGAGAAAGGAAATCTTTGTCTTACCAACAGGGAATGTGCATTGTCATACATGCCGGAGATTCCAAAGATAGAAGCTAAGAATGAAAAGCTCAAAAGTCAAAATTCAAAGCTCAAAAGGAAAAGAATGGATCAAGAAAGTTGATGAAAGATTCAAGAAAGAGAAAGCTGAACTGGAGAAAATCTTAAATCTAAAATTGTCTGAACTTTCAAGGAAAGTTGAATCAGAAAAGAAAGAACTAGAAGACAAATGTACCAAACTTTCAAAACAAGTTTCTGATTTTGAAAAGATAGTCATTACAGAAAGAGATATCTTTGACAAAGAAAGAAAGAATTCTGAAAACAAAAATACTTTACTGTTCAAAGAAATTTCTGATAAAAATCAGAACTTGGAGAAAGATTTCGATGCTGAAAGAAAACATTTTGAATCTGTGATTTCTGAACTTTCTGACAAATTAACTGTCTTGTCAACAGATATACAAAACGGATAGAAGACTAAATCTGAAATGCAAAGCAAATTTGACAAGCTTTGTAATGAAAAATCCAAGTTGAATGACCAGATCAGTCAACTTGAGAAAGCTAATACTGATTTATCTAACAAGTTAGCATCTGATACACATGTATTATCTCCTTATGATGGTGATGCAAGTGAATCAGTGTGCTCCTTTCAATCAGTAGATAACTTGTATCAAAAAATGGTTTTCAAGAAACAAACTGTTAAATCTGAAGTTTTGAAACCAAATCAGATTAAACCTTCTAGTCCATTCTATGTCAAATCAGTTGATAGATATGCTTATGAATTTAATGCTTCTAAGAAAGAGAAGATGATTTGGGTTGTTAAAGGTTCTCCTGAATCAGTCAAATATCAGAAATCAACTGAAGAAGCTGAACTGAAAAAAAGAACATAGCACAGAAAGGTAAATCTTTTGCACCTGATGCTTTCAATTCAAATCAGCATCTAATCAGGTTAGCAAAAAGAAAACTTTGTTGTTCATATTATTGTAATAATGATTTTGTTCATAACGCACACATCTATAAAAGGTATTTCTCAAAGAAGAAGTTTACTGATACTGCTTATCACATAGGTGGAAACTACTCACTAAAGGTTCCACATACTAACCAGACTGGACCCAAACTCATCTGGGTACCAAAAATTATTCAACCTGTGATGTAGGATCCTCCAATAAAGAAGGAGTGAGTAGGACAATGGCTTCTAAACACAGCAGTTTAGGACCCAATCTTCAATGTTCAAGACTATGACTTCTAGACAAAGCAGTCTAGGACTCAAATTTCAATGTCAAGATACTGATGATCTTGATTGCCAAATCATACCAGGGAGTTTTAAGATTAAATGTCATATTGTGTATAATGAAATAATGAAATATTTGGGGAGAATGTAGTATTCTTAATTGTCACATTTTTATCTGGATGCAGATATGAAGGGGGATCATATCTGTACAGTTGTTCAAAAGATTCACATAATGTCAAGGGGGAGCCCAGCAGCAAAATCAGACAGACAAATACATCAAATTTCAAGGAACAGACATCAAGTCAAGGGGGAGCTTAATGATAAAATCTAAAAAGGGTTGTAAGTGTGTTGTGTGTGTAAAATTTGTTTTTGGAATTAAAACTATGTAAAAATGTCATTTTTAGAAAGTTTCCATTTATGGAAAGTTTCTATTCTAAAATTAGCAAGTATCCTCATTTAGAATGTTTTTCAAAAAGTTGGAAATTGGCTAAGTCAGGAATTCGCATACCTTACACATGTGAAATATGAGGAATTCGCAGACGTGAGAGATACAAATTCTTGAAAATTCGCAGATGTGAGTGTCACGAATTCTAACAATTCACATAAGTGTTTATGCGAAATGTGAAGAATTCGCAACACACACCTTTACGAATTCTTGATTATTCTTGCATAGAATTCGTAACTTTGTATCTTGCGAATTCTCACACACTTTGTCTAAATTTTTCCTAGACAATTCGTTTCAGTGTATATTGCGAAAAGTGGTGGTCCACTTAACCCGTGCCACGTGTCATTCTTAATCTCGAGTATATATAGAGTCGTTTTTACAGAAACCTCACTTTTTGCATAATTCTTTGGCTTACGAATTATTCCAGTGCACAATCCTCTCTAAACCCTTCTCTGCGACTTTTAAAGTTTTCTTTGATTTCTTCGATTTTTCGTTCCAAAAGGTGTTTACTTTGTTTGATTTATGTTTTGTTTGTTCGTATTATGTTGTTTTGTTGTTTGATTTTGTACAGGGAACCCTAATCTGGACTTAGAATAGGGTTTGTCGATTCGTATGACTGTATTCAAGAACTGGTGGACTTATAATTTTTTTTTCTTAATCTTGATCTTGATAAAGTGTTAAGTGTGAATTCGAATCACAGGAACACTACTTGACTCAAATCGAACCTAAGATTTTTTAAAATTTTGACCTAAAATCAATACTTGTTGGGATTGGAATACAAACTGATTTTCGACCTTTCGACTTTTCGTATGTTCATCAGAGACTTATTGGATATTCAAATAATATGATCGAAAGTTCTTTAATGTTGGTTTTGATTGCTTAAAATATGTTTAAATCCTAAATCGATCCTAACAGAATACTAATATTGGGTTAAAATTCATATTTTGAGATTTTTAATTCTGGGTTTTGACTTGAATGTCCAATGGTGTTCTTGAGATAAGTATGAACACTTAAGCATTTTTGAAGAATTTATGAGTTTTGAGAATTCTTGACTATACAATATATATTACGAATTTTGGATTTCATGTTTTCTTTTCGCGAAGTATAGAATTTGTAAACTTGTTCTTTACGAATTATGGAGTTGTTTTTAATGTCAAAATTCTTTCTAAGTAAAGACTTCGTGAATTTGATCCCTTATGAATTCTGGAGTTTACGAATTCTTGGTGTCCGAATTCTTGCTTGATTTCTTGAATTCCTAAGTACAGAATTCGCAGATTCCTATCTAGCGAATTCTTGACTTAGTGTTTTTCAAAAGTTGTTTTTCATTGTCAAATCTTTTTTAGTTTTTCACTAATCCATTTGAACCTTGTTCAAAATTGTTAAATCTTTTCAGGTACAAATGGCAGATCAATCAGTTGATCAACATGTCCAACCGGTGAAAACTCACCAGAAGCACATCATCAAGCTTCTGATGAGTGTCCTTTACCATCATCCTGATCAGACTTTCAAGTTCCACAGGATGCCAATCCTGACCTATTCCTGATATCACCATCTGAAATGAAACCACAACAACCAAATAATCATCATCTCCAGTTCACTATTCGTATTGATCCTTTGGTACTGGATATCTTGAGAAACCATCCACTTAGAGATGCTCTTACTGCTCAAGCTGATGTTCCAGAATTATATGTACAACAAGCATGGAAAACCATCAGGGTTTCCCACATGAAAGAAAACGGAGTAAGAGTTCAGATATTCAACCTGGAAATTGACCACTTTACATCTGTTCTCACACAAGAAAGATTGAGATTCATTATGAGTCTTCCATCTGAGACATCAAGGGAAGGAAGAACAAGTTATGATGAATTACCAACAGATGCTGAAGTGTTAAGAGGCATTAGAGACATGGGGTATGTAGGACAACTTACTCAAGTCAGCCATTTCAAGAAAAACAATCTACCTCCGTTCTACTATACTTTGTTCTCTGTGATCAATCGGTGCCTCACTGCTAAGAATTTTGGATCAGATAATGCCAGCAGTCACATTCGAAAACTGTTCTATTCAGTGGTTCATGACTTGCATATTGATTATGATCAGATATTCTGGACTGAGTTGTATGACAAAGTGGTGGCCAAGAAGTCTGCTAAAGCTCCGAACTATATTCCTTACCAAAGATTCATGGCGCTTATTGTCCGAAGCATGTTGAGGAGTAACAGAAGCATTCCAAATAGAATTAATCATCCACATGCTTCTGTCAGTGAAATGAGGTATTTAATGAGGAAGAAGAAAGAGTTTTCATTCATCATGCCTGTGCCTGAAGCATTGTTAGACTATGCAGATCCAGAGTGTCCTAGTATTGTAGATTATAGAGAGTCTGTGGGACGACCATAACCGGTCATCCCTACCCAAGGCTCCACCCCTAGGCGAGCGGAGTCTGTGAGAGTTTCTGATACCATGGGGGTACATAAATGGGGAGAGAAGATAAAATATTCTGAGAGGGGTTCTGGAAGGGGTCATAGACAACGACTAGAGGCATCAGGGTCACGGGTTGTTACCCCACGTATAGTGACACCTCCTGTCAATGACGGTCATGGCTCTAAACATGATTTGGATCTTGCAAGTGATGATCAGGCAGAAAATGAAAGTGATACAAGTATAGTGCCATCTGATTCTAGTTCAACGGATGATGAGAAAACAGATTATGATGCTGAAACTACTAAAGGTGGATCAGATGATGGTGATGATGATGATGATAATGCTGATGTTGGAAATTTAGTTGAAACTACTGATGTTGCTACTACTCACACAGATCAAGCTGATGTCTATGATGATGATGATACTGATGTCTTTGAACCATTCTATGGTACTGATGTCATGGAAGTGGATGCACAACAACGTGTCGACTCAGTTCTTAATGCTGTTGTTGGAGATATAAGGGAGAACGAGGGCGTATTAGTTGAAAATTTTGAGAAAGAGGGTGAAATTGTAGTAAAATAACATGGTGAGCGTGTGATTACCCAAACATATACTTCTAAAAGGGTAACCACATCTAGCACTTCATTGCATGTGTTGCAATTGGATGCTCAAGTCATAAGCAGCCCACTTATGCAATCGCACACCTCAGCCAGCTACTATATGTTTTCTCAACAAGATGTAGTTTCAAGTTCTCACGGGGAAATAGCACAAAGTCTACCAGGTTCTCATTCGTAGAATCAAGGTATTGAACATAGAGAACACCTGCCCCGGTCCTTAACTTCATTTCATTCACAATTGAGTATAGTGCCTTATCGTTTACCGATTATTCTTCCTAGGACAATTTTTACTGATTCTACCATCGGTTGTCTTAGTGACCCGATCGGAACAACTGTAGTAGCTCCGCAATCCAGACTACAACGATCGGTTGGAAGTCCTGTCATCAACACGTCTTTGCCAATGATGAACACATGCCATGCAGTTGTTTCCACAGCTGACATGTCAACGGTTAATCTAAGTGATACCGGTGTTATTCACCCAGACTTCGTGTCAAAGGAACTTCTCGACGGCGCCATAAAGGCTGTTGAATCACGTATTATTGAAAAGGTGCAGGAGGAAGTTGGAAGTATTAAACGTTTTTTGAAAGGGAAGGATCCAGTAATTGAACCTGAGCTTGTCCAACATAGTCAGCAAACTCCAAACACTCAACCTGCTGATTTATCCATTGATGAGCTTAAATATTTTCTTCTTGCAAAGTTGCTATCTCAAGCCCCGGATTCTCAACATGATGCAGATCTCCTTACCCTTCTGCAATCCTACCAAGAAAATCAACCGCCACAGACTGTTCAACCAGCAGATGTGGTTAGTGCCTCAGAGTTTTATTCTTTTAAATCTGATGTTAGGTTTGCTCTATCTGAAATCAAACAGGTAGTTCAAACTTCTTGCAAAACCAAAGCAACTGTTTCTACTAGAGAACATGATCATGATCCAGATAATGATCATGAGGGGGAGAAAAGGGAGAAACATGCAGCTGCTACTGGATCTGGTGTATCAGTCATGGTGGAAGAAAGGATTGAAAATGTTGAAGGTGAAAAGAGGGGAGCTGATCATGATTCTGAGTAAAATGATCAAATGAAGATTGTATTATATGTTGGAGAAGGTGTTGAATCGAGGGTTGAAAAGCCTAAGATTACAATGAGGCAGGAAATTCTGGAGATTACAGGTCTTCCTAATCCTGATGTAATTGCTCTTGAAGATGATACTTTTGATGAAGCTGATGCAAACTATGTGTTGTATTGGAAAATGAAAGAGGAAGATCAAAAAGATGAATTCTTGGAGATGGAATCTGATGATGAAGTTGTTGATGTTACTGAGTATGTTAAAAGAGCTCAAGAGATTCCAGAGAATGAAGCAAGCATACTTGATGATTTATTTGAGGACAGGGACACGGAAGCTTTGAATGATATGTTCGTTCAGAGTACACCTGAGGGATTACATTTAAGTCCTGTTCATGAGAGTGTTCCTGAACCAAGTATTGCTGTAGTTCAATCTGTGCCTTTATTCAGTGAGTTTAGTTCTCATCTCAGTGTTGTTCAAACTAATGATGCTGAGCAGAATGTTGAATCATCTGTCAATCCTGATTATGATGTTCATATGCCTGATACTCATATGGAAGAAGAATTGCCATACCAGAAGAAATCTGGAAGTCCAGTTCATCAAGAAGAGTTTGTTAAGGAACCACCAATTGTGCCAAACATTCCACAAACTGAAGCAGGTTCTTCAGATAAACAAGAAGAAAGTTCTACTCCATTTACTGGATATGATGAATCTATTATGTCTATGGAAGAGATTAAGAGAATCAGAAGAATGTTAAGAATTCCTTACTTAGAAGAAGGTGTTAAGATTTTTGTGAGCTATATCAGACAGTTAGATCAAGCTCAACTTCTGGGTATTCAAGACAAGTCAACAGAATACCAGAAGAATTACATCAAGTTGTTGCAAGTAAGGAGCCGAACTCAAAAAGAAGGCAGGATCAAGCATGAAATTGTGCAAGTGTACTTTGTTTCCATGAAGAAGTAAAATATCATATGGTATCCTCAGTTTGAAGTTCAGAGAAAGAACTTGTCTACTTATACTTTCAGTGAAGCTGATTTTCCCAACATAAACTTTTGGGATATTGAGTTTATGTATCCTGACTTCAAAAATAGAACTATCAGACATCCTGACATTGTTTTTGCTTTGGATTGCATCAAGAGGTTTATCCGAAGGCATATCTATCATACTTATTTGTATGATTTTCAGCTTGGTATTGAAACTAACCAAAGGAGAGTTAATTTGCTTGCACCTGACATGACTCATCCTCTACTTGAAGAGATTCCACTCTACACAATACTAAGAGAGCCAGAACTTGGTGTTGTGTATGAGAATGATTTTAAAAAGGAGAAGAGATTTATGAGGGCAGCTGAAGGTGCTAAGTATTCTGATGGAACTCTGAAAGATGTCTTGGAAAAGCTAGAAGAAAAGTATGAGGAGAGTGAGAAGCAAAGGTTGGCTGAAAATGATCATATGCCCAGAATGCAAAGGATTTGTACTGAAGATGTCATAGATATAATCAAGGACAAAATCAGATTCAGACAGGCAATCAGAAGATTTGAGGGATATCTGGGATTAAGAAGAACAAGCATGAAGAGATAGAATAGGTGAAGATTTTTCAAATTGCTCAAAAAGGGGGAGAATGTTAGAATAGAATTTTGAGTCAATTTGTTAAGTTGTTGTGTTTAATTGTGTTGACTTTTCTATGTAGCTTGTGTAGTGGTCAACGTTGTGTTTGACCCTATATAAAGCATTCTTTAGTCTTGTTTTGTATAAGTTTTGAATGGAAGCTATCACATTGTAATTCATTCTTGTAAGATCAATGACTACGACACTTGTGACTATTTCTCTCTCATCTTATTCTCTTGATTGTTAATTCTTTTGTGTATGATTAATCATGTTTTGCTTGAATATTGGGATCACAGACTCTTCTTGAACAATAATTTTCCATATCTGTTTAGCAAGAAGAATCTTGTTCCATGATTTTAGATCTTTTACCCCAAGACCCCCACATTGTTTAGTTATCCATTAGTTTTGGGTATTACCCATTGGGTAATAGGATGCATTTTCATTATAAATAGGAGGGTCTCAAGGTATTTAAGAGCACCAACCTTTCTCCAACTCAAAAATTCTCTCCCTGGAAGAGTTAGAGAGCCAAGGTTGTTAGTTTTAATTTAAAACATTTAATTTCTTGTATTTTAGTTTCTGCCCCCGGCTTCCCACTGTGGGCATGTCTGTAGCTTCATTTTAATTGTATGCAAGTAGAGTAACAAGTATTTCCTTTCTTATTTTAAGTCTTTTATTATTTCCAAGTATTTTATTATTTCTATGTCTTTTATTATTATGAATTAACCATCTTTTGGGTTAGGGTGTGAGCCGACTTGAGACTAGTAGGCAACATTTGGGTGTAGCCATCGTTACTAGCTCTTAAGCTTGGTCACCTAAGTCGAGACTTAAACTCAACGCTGATAAGCCGATCACTTTGAAGTGTTAATATTAAATCTTGACTTCGAGAGGGGCGGATTCGAAATATGGTTTAAGGGATGCACATGGATTTGAGAGAGTCTTTGATAACCACGTAGAGATACGGGTTTTGCATGATTTATTACGGCTCAAACGTCGGAGGAGATTTATTTCACAAAGAGATTTGGGTGTAAATCTCCGTACCGGTAGAACTTGATTTATTTCAACATAATTAAATCGGCAAGATTAAGAGTTGGTAATGATGGACACTTTATGGGCATTTTGTAGGATCGGTCTTTAAAAATCCACTTTCGAGAGATCGAGCTTTTTATAGACATTCTGTACTACAAAAGGCTTAACCATTTGCTACTACGTCCATCTCAAGGGAAGCTTACACCCATACCCATTCTTTAATTATAAATTTTATTTCATACTCTTAGCATTAATCAACCACCAAAAAAATATGTTTCTCACACTAGAAACTTGTGCAAGAAGTTCATGAAAATCTCTGTTTCTTAGTAAGTCAGTCATTGTGGATACGATACTCGGTACTTATACGATTATATTACTTGTAGCGATCCCAGTTGAAAATGTATTCCCCAGATTCAATCAAGCAATTCAAACACTCTCACTCAAGATCTAACAATTGTTTATTGTAGAGAGAGAGAGAGAGAGTAGAGAGAGAAAGTAAATCTTGATTATGACATTAAAGCTCTTCTTGATGTTACATGATTAACAAAACAATACAAACTATTTATATGGACTATGAAACTCTCAAGTAACTTGAACACTCAAGTACTTAAACCTTCTAAAACTAATGTTGACTTCTCACTATTTGACTTACATAGACTTTCATTGACTACTCAAATACAAAGGCTTTTTACAAGACATTCCCAATTAAATCTTGTATACAATTAATACACTAACATTCTCCCCCTTTGTATTCAAGATTTAAAAAAATTTGACACTTGTTTTCAGCACTTGATTCTTCAACTTTTGTCTCTGACAGTCTTGGACTTTGAGACTTTAACAATCTTCAGCCTTTCAGTCTTTGAAGAATCTTGAAAAATCTTTTGCACTTTGTTTCTTTGAACATCAACAAGTCTTGAATAAACCTTTAAAAACTTTATCTTTGAAACTTCGAGGGATCTTTGACAAAAATGTATCTTCATCTCTTGTAATCTCTGATCAGTCTTCAAGCAAACAAACTTTCACGAATTATCTGAATTTGTCTTTGAATCATCTTTGTTTCTTCAGAATCTCTCCGCAAGTCTTTTTGACTTTGACATCTTCTTTGATGACTTTGAAATTGATCTTTGTAGATGTCTCCCCCTTTTTGATGATTGTGAGCACCATAATCATCAAAACATCTTCAATTTCAACATTCTCTTTGATCATCCCCCTTTGTATTCAACGTAACAATCTCCTCCTTTATGATAATTTGACATTTTCCATCCTTTGATCTGAGTATCTGAATCATGAACTGTATATACCCGAATGTTTTCAAATTCAGATATAATGAACTTGGTAACCCTGATTTAACAAATGAAACAGTTAGGAGTGCCTGTCAGTAACACAGAGTTACTGTGTACAACGAATGTACAATTTAAGGAGCTGGTTTGATGATGACTCCCCAGGACTTCCATTCAATCATTGAAAAACACAAGGTAATTCTATGAATGTTCTGACAGAAAAACAAACTTTCTGTGTGCTCGTGCTTGTGTTATGAAAGAATTTAGCACAAAATGATTGTGTTTCATAAGGCTCAAATTGTGTAAACTGTTGAGACAACAACAGATATTACACGGACTCAATGTTCATGAAAGAGGTGCGAAGGTGGGGCAACTTTCCTTCTTTTTCAATATCTAAATATTCCGAGTGAAGACTAGATAGCAGATATGCTGCGTCCCCAAGAAAAATTGAAACATTTCTTTGTCAGGAAAGAAATGAGTAGCTGGTGGGGTAATTGCAAGATTTGGCATGGGCTCACTGCCTGTTTCAATGATGGTCACCAAAGAATGTGAACCAATCAGAAGATGTGGCTGCCCGACTCAGAAAGTGGTTGGTGCAGAGTTCTGATATTCTTTTAACTCTGTTCTCACACCCTATTTCTTTTTAACATTAAAGCTCACTTCTAACCAAACTCTCTTTTACATTTTACCGCTCAACGCAATGAGAAAAACTCAACCGGATGAGTTATCTCCCCCACTCTTTGATTTATGACCCCTCATCCCTCAATCACTCTAGGATAACTTCCGGGGAAGGAAACACTGATTTACGTGAATCCATGGAAGTTCTGTTTAAGTTCTCACACGAATCCCATGTAATTTTGTCCTAAAAAGAATGGTTGCTCAACAATTTAACTTAAACAGTTAAGCTCAAAAATGTATGATGACATTGTCAAAATGTATGCTCATGAGATTTGAGCAATTGAACTTTGAAGATTTCTCAAAACAAGGATATTGAATGAATGAAATAAAATCAAGAGAATTGTTTTGAGAATCTGACAATGTATCAATCAGATCAAATGAAATGGTTAGGGTATCAAAGCACAAATTTGGAATTGATGATTGATGCTCAACAACAGTGAAATCAAACGAGGGTATTACCATCGAAAAATAAGTTCGTTTAGAGACATGGTAATAACATATTCAAATGCAGTACTGAACCGATGTGTGTGAATACTTTACAGTATATAGGAAAGATAATACACGAGTATTGATCTTTAGAAACACACGGTCAGTTAAACATTAAAGTTCAATATGAAAAACATTTGAAAATCACACTTCTTAATTCATGAAATCTTTTGAGAATAGAAAAGTGGTTTGAACATTTCAGAAACTGTTTTTCATGTTTGAAAGTTGTTCTTCTTCCAAACAATCAAAGATCTAAGTCAGAAGATTTTTACCTTTTAGGCTCCCCCTCAAATCATGATAGAATGATTTAGGTCAGATAAGCTCCCCCTGGATATTTGCAAAATATCCTTATCTGAACATTGAAGAACGGGTACTGATCTGTCATGTGATCAGAAGCCACAGTCTTTACATTAAAGTTCGGGTCTTGAACTGAATTATTCAAAAGCCATTATTCTTTAAACATTGAAGAACGAGTCCTAGACTTATTTGTCTAGAAGTCAAATGCCTTTGACTTTGAAGTCCGAGTTCTAAGTTGTAGTACTTAGAAGTCATACATCTTGCTCCCCCTATACATGTGGTACCTGCGAAACAGATTTAACAGACTTTGGTACCCACTTGTATTTGGGTCCTGGTATGTTAGATTTAGGAATCCACCTCTCATTAGATTTATATCTTTTAAAATCAGAAATCTGAGAAGTAATTCTGTAAGATCCGTACCAGTTATGAGCAGATTCTTTTCGAATGAAGTCATTCTCTCCACAGTAAGAACAACAGATTTTCTTCTGAGCAATACTGATCAAATGATTAGTAGAGTAAAACATATCAGGATTACCAAAAGATTTACCTTTACGTGTTCTGTTCTTTTTAGCATTGGTTGTGGATTTAAATGCTTTGTCCTTCATCTTCTCATCATCTGAAGAACTCTTCACTCTCCAGACCATCTGATTTTTCTTAGATTGCTTTCCAAGAGATTTTTTATAACAGTTTGTTGAACCATCAACAGATTTGTCATAGAATAGATTAGATGGTTTGATCTGATTTGATTTGAGAGTTTGTGATTTGACACTTTTCTTTTTCAAAATATTTTTCTCATGAATAGAACTTGAAGCTGTTTTGAAAGAACAAACTGATTATGTTGAATTATCAATAGGTGATTGACTAATCACATCAGCTGTTACTTTATCTGACAATTCAATGTTTGCAGCTTCTAAGTCATTTATCTTTTTTGTCAAAATGTTTCTTTCATCTGAAAGTGTGTCAAATTTTTGTTTCAAATCAGATTTATCCATTTGTTCTTTTTGAACATCTGATGACAGAACAATTATTTTGGATTGGAGCTTTGATATCTCATATTCAAAATGTGAACGTTCAAGCTCAAAATCTTTTTCCAAGTTCTTGGTTTTCTCAGAAATATCTTTGAAAATCCCAGTATTTCTCTTTTTGGCGTTTTTCTTTTCAAGCTCATAAGACTTTTTGTTTTCTTTGAAAATTTGTCTTTCTTTTTCGAGCAAGTCTTGTAAAGTAGAAATCTGATTGGGAAGTTCAGTTATTTTGGATTCAAGGACTTTTCTTTCCTTAGCAAATGTGTCTCTTTCAGTAATTAGAATCTTTTCAAAATAAGACACTTTCTTGGAAAGTTTTATGCATCTAAGCTCCAAATCTCTTTTCTCTTCTAAAGTTTTCTTTGAAAATTCAGATGACTGTTGAGTAGAAGATATCTTCGCATTTGATTTTTCTTTTTCTGCTTGGAGGCTTGTTTTCAATTCTGCATTCTTCTTCTCCAGAGTAGATATCTTCTCTTCGAAAGCCTTAAACTTGTTTTGAAGCTTGACTGATTCATCTTGCAAATCTGATGATTTCTGTTCAGTCGTCTTCAGATGGCTTTGAAGATTAGCTTTAGCTTTATCTTCTTTGATGCTTTTCATCAAATCAACATTTTTTACTTTCAATGCATATATACATTTTCTTCAGAAGCCATATACTTTTGTTGAAGCTTAACTGATTCATCTTATAGATCTGATAATTTCTGTTCAGTTTTCTTCAGTTGGCTTTGAAGATTTTTAACATAAGACTCCTTGAACTTGATTACTTCTTCAAGAGACTGAATGATATTATCTTTTATTTCCATCATTTTCTCTTTATCTTTAATCTCTTTCTCTTGTTCTTTTATCTCTTTTTCTTTTGCACTGATAATACTTGCAAAATCAGATTTAGCAATATCAATACATTTTGCACAAACAGGAGTTTTATCAGAATTTGACAAAGTTAATTTCAACTCCTGAATCTGCTTAAGAAGCTTTGAATTCTGATTTTTCAGTTTGTCTCTTTCTGCTTCTAGAACAGGTATCTCAGGCATGTATAATACTGCCATATCTCTGGTTGATAGAACAATATTCCCTTTATCATCTGTCTTTGGCATCTTGAATGAAAAAAATGAGCTTGATTGATATGATCGTTCCCAAACAAATCAGAAATGTTGACTAAAAAGTCAAACTTGGATCACCAAAAAAAATTTAATTTCAAAAAAAAATTCTAACTCTGAAACTCGCAGGTCACTAAAACTCGCTAAGCACTAAACTCGCTAACCACTATGCACTGAGAAACGCGCTAGTAGTTATTAGCGCGAAATTAGAACTCGCTAGATACTGGTAGCGCAAAAGTATGAAACTCGCATGGTGCTGTTAGCGCGAAAGTTACAAACTCGCTAGACGCTGTTGGTGCAAAACTCAAACTCGCAAGGCTTTGATAGCGCGTTTCAACACTTAGAAATTTTTTTCTATCTTTCAAACTCGCAGGTCTCTTTTAGCGCGTTTATGAAACTCGCAAATCGCTTCTTGCGCGTTTCTGAGAAACTCGCACGCTTTACATTGCGCTTTTGCCCAAACTCTCAAGCTTTGTCTTGCGCGTTTATGAAACTTGCACGCCTCTGATAGCGCATTCTTGCGATGAACTTGCGCGTTTTGTGAATCTTGCGCGTTTTGACAGATATAACCACGAAATCGATCCAAATCGATGTAAACCTGCAAAATAGAACATGAAATTGCACAAGGATGATTGATTTATCAATTAGAACAATTCTATCACAAGATTTTGATTAAAAACACCAAAATGCAACAATCTGATTCAAAAACAGTGTTCGAGTTCGTTTTCAAAGAAAATCTAAAAATTCAAAAATTGAGTCTGGTTTAATGCGAATTTTGTGATATGATCAACACAAGAAATGATCCAAAACATAAATCGAATGAAATGATTCCATTTACTTGCACTAAAAACAAATTTTCAAGAAAAAAATTGATCAAACAGTGAATTTTCAAGAAACGAGTTCGTAAAATCAAAAAATTCAAAATTAATCCAAATTTGGTAATCCAATCAATCTGAAATTGTTTGGTTTCGCTCTGATACCAATTGAAAATGTATTCCCCAGATTCAATCAAGCAATTCAAACAGTCTCACTCAAGATCTAACAATGTTTATTGTAGAGAGAGAGAGTAGAGAGAGAAAGTAAATCTTGATTATGACATTAAAGCTCTTCTTGATGTTACATGATTAACAAAACAATACAAACTATTTATATGGACTATGAAACTCTCAAGTAACTTGAACACTCAAGTACTTAAACCTTCTAAAACTAATGTTGACTTCTCACTATTTGACTTACATATACTTTCATTGACTACTCAAACAACTCACGAATGGAGTTTTTTTCTTCTCTCATATCAAGGAAACAAGGTATTCGTCTTAAAAATTGACAAATATGTGTGTGTTTTTCACTTTAGAAACGAATTAAGTGAAAAATTCGTGAAACACGCAAGCCTAAGGAGTAAAGAAATTTAAACTCGCAAGCTGAAAAACATTAATCGCCCAAACTCGCAAGTCGTGTCTTGCGAGTTTCCATACTTAGAAAAATTTTGAGAAAAAATTTCCAAAAATAAAATCTTTCTAAAAATGAAACTTTTGACTTTCCCAAAAAAAATAACTTTCCAAAATTGACTTTTTAGCACAAAACCAACATTTTTCTCACGAAAAACTTTCAGATCACTCAAAATATACATACACACTTACAGACTTTTGCATTAAGCTCCCCCTAGAAATATGCACATATCTTCATTTCTCCCCCTTGATTTTTGCTATTAAGCACAAATCATGAAGTACGAGTCCTGATCTGATGTGATCAGAAGTCATAGTCCAATACTTTGAGAAAACTGCAAAACAAGATAAGTCTTTGGTCCTCATTGAACATGAGTCCACAATTGTTAATGGTATCAAACTTTTAAAAGAACATATTGACCAAGACATTTAAGCATATAAAATTACAGATCTAGCTCCCCCTCAACAACAGGTATAGAAATGAAATATTGTTATGCATCAAGGTTTACCATTCCAAGTTTGCTGACTAAAAATGTAAATCTCTTCTCATCAAGAGGTTTTGTAAAAAGATCAGCAACCTCAAAATCAGTAGACACAAAGTGCATTTCAATATTACCTTTCTCAACATTATCATTTATAAAATGATACCTGATGTCGATGTGCTTAGTCTTTGAATGTTGTATCGGATTAGAAGTTATGGAAATGGCACTCTTGGAGTCACAGTAGATAGGCACTTTGCTGAATGTGTAACCATAGTCCTTCAGCTGTGTCATCATCCATAGAACTTGTGAACAACAACTAGCAGCTGCAACATATTCTGCTTCAACTGTAGAAGTTGAAACACAGTTCTGCTTCTTAGATGACCAGCTTACTAGCTTATCTCCTAAATACTGGCACGCTCCTGAGGTACTCTTCCGATCTAATTTATTGCCTGCATGATATGTGTCTGTATAGGCCATTAGTTCAAAACCAGAATCCTTCGAATACCAAAGGCCTAGATTGGGTGAGCCTTTGAGGTATCTGAAGATTTTCTTGATTGCAGCAAGATGGGACTCCTTAGGATTGGCTTGATACCGGGCAAAGAAACATGTAGCAAACATTATGTCCGGTCTACTAGATGTCAAGTAAAGAAGAGATCCAATCATGCTTCTGTATGTCTGTTGATCCACTGATTTACCAGAAATATCAGCGTCCAACAGGCTTACAGTTTGCATGGGAGTCTTCATGGGTGTACAATAGGTCATGTCAAATTTCTTTAACATGTCTCTAATGTACTTGGTTTGATTTATAAAAATCCCTTGCAGGGTTTGTTTAATTTGTAAGCCAAGAAAAAAGTTTAATTCACCCATCATTGACATTTGAAATCTTTTCTTCATGATGTTTTGAAATTCATCACAAAGTTCATTATTTATAGAACCGAAAATAATATAGTCTACATAAATCTGTACTAGCATCAAATCCTCACCTTTCTTTTTAAGAAAAAGAGTTGTATCGATTGTACCTTTTCGGAAACCTGACTTGGTAAGGTAAATTGAAAGAGTTTCATACCATGCACGCGGTGCTTGCTTGAGTCCATACAAAGCTTTATCTAGCACGTATACATGGTCTGGAAATTTTGGATCAACGAAGCCTTCGGGTTGACTCACGTACACCTCTTCATGTAATATACCATTCAGGAAAGCCGATTTGACATCCATCTGATATACTTTGATGTTTTTGTGTGTTGCGTATGCAAGAAAAATCCGTATTGCCTCAATCCTTGCCATGGGAGCGTAGGTTTCATCATAATCGATCTCTTCTTGTTGATTATAACCTTTCGCTACAAGTCGTGCTTTGTTCCTTACAATAATACCAACCTCGTCTTTCTTGTTCCGAAATACCCATTTTGTTCCAACAATGGTCTTATCTTTGGGTCTTGGTACAAGTCTCCACACCTCATTTCTTTTAAACTCATTTAGTGTAACACTCTAAAATTCATAGTACAATAAAACCTGGAAATATGGCAACAAGACATCCGAATTGATATAAACTTCCCATAAATGGGATCAGTCCTTAAGACTATACATAACTCGCTTAGATATAGAATTTATCAACAAAACTAATCTAAACATAACTGTCTAGACTACATCACTTGACGAACCAAAGTTCACTAAAAGATGGGACTTAAACAATGGCCGACGCCAAAATAATAGACATCTCAAAATATGGCTCGAGTCCACGCTCGACTCTCAAAACCCCGTGCAACCCACCGCTAAGGGAAACCGGTTATACACATCATTTGAGAAAAAGTGTTAGGCTTAAAGCCTAGTGAGAACATACAATTTATAAATTTCAATAGATATAAACTTTTGTATCAAAGGGAATCTTTTCAAATAAGCATTTCCCAGTTAACTGTTGGTAAGAATGAAATCCATTAAAATGAGACCATAAACGTTCTTTCCAGAACCTCACAATTTAATGCACAAGTAGTTCTTTTATAAACTTCCCTAAATGTAAACATCAGTATCATAAGGAAATCTTTTCATAAAGGTTTAATTTATAAAAGATAACATTTCGCCACAACCGGGCCTTTTCGGTCCAAAACTCATCATACGATGACAAAAGAACCATTTTACCAAGGATTGTGGTGTAACACAAAGTAGACCACCAATCCGAGTTATGAGCTAAATATTGGAAACATGGCCACGAACGCTTCGGTCCATACTACGATGTGAGGGAGGCCCCAAGGAACCAGTCATACTCTTCGTTAGACTACATTTGACCCATGGCTAGTAACCGGTCTTACATAACCATACCAAGTGCCCCCGAAGATCAAATGTATCTAACTACAATGGAAGGGGCACAACCTTCCCAGCCATAAGTCGACTCGATACCTAGGGATCCACTAGTATGGTCATGACTTGTCACAATATTTCATGTGACCAACAAAGCTAGATAAACAACTTTCAACACATTTATATTTCAAAATGCCATTTTCCAGATCAACTGCTGGTAAGAAAGTTAGTCATAAAACCAGTTTATACACCTTCTTTCAATAAGCCACAAACATGGGCAAGCAAAACATCATTTTACTTTAAATAAGACGGAACCCGTCATTTTAGTCAATACTGATCGGGAACCCCGAAAATCACCAAAACTTCATTTATATCAAAATGTAGAGAACATGAAATCATGAAAATGAGTTAATATACATTCTTCCAAATAGTCCACATAAATGTGCAAGTAAAACCATCCTTTTACTTTAAATAAGACGGAACCTATCACTTTAGACGGAAATGATCGGGAACCCTAAAATCTCCCCAAACTCAAGTTTTATCCAAAATGTATCAAACTTAAATCCAACCATGGAAATACATCGGAGTTCACAAATATAACCTTTTATGTGTATAATAGTTAAAAAGGTAGTAGGAACTCACCAGATAGGCTTTAGACAAAAACCCGAAAAACCAGATATCGACCCCCTTACGAAGACGAAGCTTTCTACACCGAAACCCCGAACAATGCACTTAATACTAGCGATTAACGGAAGCTCGAAGATCCAAAGAAAACCAACCAAACTTAGAGAGAGAGAATCGATTTTAGAGAGAGAGAAGAGAGAGAGAGAAAATATCTCACAAATGAGATATTTGTGGCTGAAGCCACTTAAGTCGGCCAGGGACTTTCGCGGGTTATGCCGCGACCTCAACTCGCGGCATAACTCGCCCGTGCTCTCAAACCCTAAAACCAACAGCGGACATCGCGAATAATGCCGCGACTCCAAGTCGCGAGCAAGTCGCGGAACTCACTGGAAGGTTCCAACTTCACCGAACAACATAAATTCGAACGATAACTAATTACGGTGATAACGACAAGAGTTAACACTAGAATACCAAGGTTACATAACGAAATTCGGGGTGTTACATTTAGCTCGTCTTGCATCGCATTTATCCAATCAGGATCCGTGAGAGCTTCAGACGGCTTTTTAGGTTCCATACTGCTAAGGAAAGTTGAGAACATACAGAAATTGGCCGATGCAGAAGCAGTTGCAGATCTGGTGGATACTTTAGCATTCGGATCTCTGATAATATTTTCCAGGGGATGACTTTTTGTACACTTATGTGTGCTTGGCAATATATCTCGTTCAGTTTGATTATTTGTCATGTCAAACTCATCAAGTACTGCAGGTTGTTCACATTTACTTGCAGTTGGACTTTGTGCACTAGAAGAAGGTTCAGCTTCTGCAGATTTGGGTTCTGTCTGATGTTGTTGTTCAGATGTTGCTAATGTTGATCCCACTTCAAATTGTGATGAGATCATTTCTGTTGTGTTTTCTGGAACAACTTGTTCAGAGACCTCTTGTATTGTGCTTGTAGAAGCTTCACCAACTTCTTGAGTTGGACCAGATATATCTGCACTGGTAGAGTGTGAGTTAGTATTTCCTAAATTTTCTTGTCTATCAAGAAATAATAGATCAAGATCAGAATCAGTGTAAGAGTCAGATTTCTTAGTCTGTTGTTGATTAGGTTCTACTCTTGATGAAGTAGAAGCTTTGTCTTTTTCTTTAGATCCGAGTTCTGGACTGCTTTGTTCAGAAGTCCTTGTCTTGATCTCATCAAAGGTCACGTTTGCACTTTCGATCACTGTCTTTGTACGAGTATTGTAGACTCTGTATGCTTTGGACTGGAGAGAATACCCAATGAATATCCCCTCATCGGCTTTTGGTTGAAACTTGGATAAGTTCTCTCGATCGTTAAGAACATAGCACCTGCATCCAAACACACGAAAGAATTTAACAGTAGGATTACGACTATTAATCAATTCATAAGAAGTCTTATTAAAACGTTTATTGATAATAGTCTTGTTTTGTGTGAAGCATGCAGTTGCTACAGCCTTAGTCCATAGAAACATTGGTAGCTCTGAATATGCCAACATTGTCCGTGCAGCCTCTACCAAAGTTCTATTCTTGCGTTCAACGACCCTATTTTGTTGAGGTGTCATCACAGCAGAAAAATTATGTGATATGCCAACAGATTCTAGAAATGTTTGCAAAGTAGCATTCTTGAATTATGTTCCATTATCACTCCTCAGTTGCTTTACAGGGCTTTGCAACAGAACTTGAATCTTCTTGATGAACTTGATGATTAGATCAGGAGCCTCAGATTTCTGTCTTAGAAATTCTAGCCAGGTATACCGAGAGTATTCATCCACCATCACTAATATGTATTTCTTTCCGTTGATGGATTGAGTCCTCATCGGTCCACACAAGCCCATGTGAATTAGCTCTAGACACTTGTTACAGTTGGATAACATCTTTAATTTGTGTGAACTTCTCTTCATCTTTCCTTTTACACAAGCTGAACAAAGTGAGTCTTGTTCAATCTTCAATTCAGGAAGTCCAGTCACTAACTGTTGTGTCCTCAGCTTGTTCAAATCACGGAAATGTTGATGAGACAGTCTCCGATGCCACAACCAACTTTCTTCTGTTGATGTCTTAGAAATTAGACATACTGGCTTTGAAGCTTTCAGTGTTGGAAAGTGAACACCGTATAACAATCCCATTCTACCGGCTTTAATAAGTTTTGCTCCACTCTGATCCTTAATGTAGCAAAAATCAACATCAAATTCTATCTTGCATTTCTTTTCTGCAAATTGGCTTATGGAGAACAAATTGTAAGCCAAGCCTTCCACATACAGAACCTTTGATATTGTGATGATACTGTTCTTTATAGTCCCGTAACCTCTGACATAACCTTTCATCTCATTCCCAAAATTTACTGTACTTGCGTAATGATCTACGTAGTGGAACAACAGGTGTTTATGCGCTGTCATGTGTCTTGAAGCTCGAGAATGAATGATCCACACATGACACGCCTGAAATCAATAATCACTTAACTTTAGGTACCCATATGAATATGGGTCCTTTCTTGTTAGTACTCTTAACAGTATTTAAATTTGCTGATGACCCTTTAATGCGCCATTCATATCTTGGACCTTTTGGTGGAGTTTGTGTGTTAAGTTCAGCTTTCGGAATCCACTTCCACACAAACTTCACATCAGCAAGTTTATTAATATGAAAGATATCATTTTTCTTCTTTAAGGAATAAATCTCAGAATTGTTGGCTTTGTAATGATTAAGAGAGTTTATGTTCTTTGTAACGCTCTAAAATTCAGAGTAAATTAAAACCTGGAAATATGGCAACAAGACATCCGTATTGATATAAACTTCCCATAAAGGGGATCAGTCCTTAAGACTATACAAAATCTGAACGGATATAGAATTTGTCAACAAAACCAATCTAAACATAATTGTCTAGACTACATCACTTGACGAACCAAAGTTCACTAAAAGATGGGACTTAAACAATGCCCAACACCAAAATAATAGACATCTCAAATATGCCTCGAGTCCATGCTCGACTCTCACAACCCTGATGCAACCCACCGCTAAGGGAAACCTGTTATACATATCATTTGAGAAAAAGTGTTAGACTTATAAAGCCTAGTGAGAACATACAGTTTATACAAAATCAGAGATATAGACATCAGTATCATAAGAAAATCTTTTCATAAAGGTTTAATTTATAAAAGATAACATTTCGCCACAACCGGGACTTTTCGGTCCAAAACTCATCATACGATGACAAAAGAACCATTTTACCAAGGATTGTGGTGTAACACAAAGTAGACCACCAATCCGAGTTATGAGCTAAACAATTGGAATCCGAGGATACGAACACATAAGTCCGTGCTACAACGTGAGATCTAGCCCCAAGCAAAACCAATGTATACTCCTTCACTATGATCACTATGAACCATGGCTAGTATCCGGCCTCACATAACCGTACCAAGTTGCCCCCGAGGATCATATGCATCCATAGCTACAATGGGGAGTGTAACATCCCAACAAAAAGTCGTTAACGGACAGAACCTCACAATTTAATGCACATGTAGTTCTTATTTGTTAACGGCCAGAGCCTCACAATTTAATGCACATGTAGCTCTATATTTTCTTTACTTGGTAACCACCAAATAATATCATTCGACTCAAAACCTAGGGATCCGCTAGTAATGGTACAGACTCGTCACAACAACATATGTGACCAACCATAAATAAACATATGGTATAAACACATTTTATAAACAAGATGCCATTTCCAGTTCAACTTTTGGTAAGAATGAAAATCATTAAAATGAGTTCTTAAACATTCTTTTCATATATCCACATAATGTACAAGTAAAACATTATTTTACTACATCAAGATAAGATCCATCATTTTAGTAAACACAAATGATCGGGAACCCTAAAATCTCCAAAAACTCAAGTTATATCAAATACGTAGAAAACTTAGATCTGAAACCATGGAGATATATAGGAGTTCCGAAAGGTATCTTTTGATATGTATACAATTTAAAATGATAGTAGGAACTCACCCAATAGGTTTATACGAAAACCCGACGAACCAGATATCGACCCCCTTGATAAAACGAAGCTTTCTACACCGAAACCTCGGATCAAACACTAGATTTTAACCACCAAA
The DNA here is from genome assembly GCA_954870635.1 of Arctium minus. NCBI lineage: Eukaryota > Viridiplantae > Streptophyta > Magnoliopsida > Asterales > Asteraceae > Arctium > Arctium minus. Next base: position 86,020,015 of record OX941085.1, on the reverse strand, counting down.
CTCTAGAGAGAGAGAGAGAATAGATTTAGAGAGAGAGAGAGAAAAGAGACTGAAGAGAGAGAGAGAGAGAAAATCTTGAGAATGAGATATTTGATGAAAACCAACTTTAAGTCGGCCAGGAGAGCTTCGCGGGTTATGCCGCGACCTCAACTCGCGGCATAACTCGCCCACTTACACTAAACAAAACCCATCCAGAGGGTTTTGCGGGTTGTGCCGCGACCTCAAGTCGCGGTGTAACTCGCGTAAGTCACTGCTAGTCCCCAAATCTCTCAAAATCCAACTCAACTTCAATCTAAACACGGTGCTAATGACAAAAGCTTATACATAAGAATAACAAGATACAAAGCGGAAATCCGGGGTGTTACAATTCTCCCAACCTTAGAATGATTTCGTCCTCGAAATCTACTCTTCTCAATGGAACATTGTCCGCAGAGAAGATCGTCACAAACCCAAATGCCAGAATCATTAACGAGATCCTAATACCGACATCCACATGAGCTACCCTTCTTGGGCACAATTCAATCCTAACCGAGCGAACACTCAACACTTCAAAGTAACCTTTACTCCCAAGGTTACAGTTGTCTCCCAACCTTAGGTGACAATTACTACCTCCAGAAAATTAGCGACCTCAACATTCCATCTACCAATTTCTTTCAAACTGCACGGTTCCGAACTCAAAGCCAACGGTCGACGCTAATCTTCCCAAAACCCTCAGATTTCATTTATCCATTCCTAATAGTGATAAAGATATTCTTACAAGGCGCACTAATGCGTCTTTCCGGCAATCGGTTAACACAGATTTTGATATCACTCAACTCCGATCCGACTCCAAATCTGGAAGTAGCCCTCATTCAAATTTCTTAATACTTCCATAAATCCCACAACAGGAATTTGATGCACATGCTGAAAAATATATAGGATTAGGCTTAATGCCTAGAGAGCTCAAGAGTTTTACATAAGTAAAAGCAATTAAATTGATGAACTTCTCTTTAAAACAGAATCTTTCAAATAATGAGTTTTAAAACATTGAACAACTCCTTTTCAAAGTTATGCAATTTCAAAGATGGATCCTTCATTTCGACGATGCTTTATAAATTGATACAACTTGTGCTAACTCGAAGTATGAAACATTAGTAACACCATCCACATCGTACGTCCGAAAACATGGACACTAGGCCCAATACTCACACGACCAAAACGAAAGAAAACTAAATACCCATATGCAGGAAAATACACTTCATTCAAACCTTAATATACGTGGGGAGAACCCAATATTAAAGCCATCATTTACTGTCGACTCCACATAACCAAAGCTGGTAAAAATATAACATTAGTGTTTAAAATACCCCGGGTCTACGACGGAGAGACCCGTATACAAAGAGAATAGAAGGACACGCAAGTAGGCCGCCCATACAACTTCCTCGGATGACCTCTAAACGTTTCCATCTTGGGTGGCGAGAACAAATGAATGGGGCCACCCGTGATGTTATTGGATTTCACCACGTATCCCGATCTTAGTTCCCATGCCATACCAGACATCACAACTTCAAACCGTTTATTGCCTCTAGCCATACTCCGTCGAGTTCCACCTTAATGGCTTACGGACATGGGTGCCTATCCAATCCAGATGAGTTCCAACTCAGCAGCTCGTGCCACCTATTGTCTACTCGCTAGCAAACCCGAGCGGTCACTAAGTGTAACCCAAAACCTCAAGCTTTACAAAACAGACAGACTGTCTATGGATCTACAACACTGTCTAACATTACATGACTCCAACTGAAAAAAAACCAAAGCTCCCAAAATATGTAACTCCCAATGGCATGAAATAATCGCCATCATACTCCAAAAATTCCACAATTGTTTTTTTTTTAAATCGCACAAATGTCCTCAAAACTCCATTTAGTCAAAACTGAGCCAACGACCCAACAGTTTACGTGAATACCCAAATGAAAGCCGATATAAATATTGAAACACGTTTGACCAATTATTATGCAAACACGACCAAAAGTATAATTAACTCAAATCTCATCGTTGGTTGAAACAAACTGTTTTCCAAATGAACTCATACCCTTATGTTTTCAAAATGCCTCATAACACAATAATATGCATTTTCTGAAAAGGTTTATAAAATCAATTACACCAAATGACACTTACGTCAATTGAACTCCAATTATATATGTAAAATCATCAAAAAAACACTTCAACATGATTTATTTACCAAAATAACCAAAGATCCCAAAATGGGTGTCTCAACATGTTCATAAACTAAACATTTCAAAATAACCAAAACTTATCAGCAGTTAACAATTTAATGTAAAACACAAACACTTTAAAATAAACATTTCGGCATGTACACCGTTTCCACAAATCAATTTTAACTCACCAAAAACACAAATAAACTCCATCATACTAAAATCTTTTATTGCGGTTATAAATTCGGACAAATGTCCACACGACTCATTCGGTCAAAACCCGAGCCAAAGGCCCAACACTTCACGTAAATTTCCAACGAAAGCTTCGTAAACCTTAAAACACATTTAACCGACATTTAACAGTTTCCCCAAATAATGAAATGTCTTTAAACAATGCTTATGAAAACCCATACCACAAAGACATGCTTTCTCAAAACTCAACACGTATTGGGACCACAGATTTTCCAAAGGTTTTATGAATGCAAATATACTAAGATGCATATGTCATGAAATAGACTTTGTTTGCACAAAATCATCAAAGATGCATAAATCATAATGTAGATTTTACGTGTACAAAATCACCCAGAATATGTAAATCACGCTATTTACTTGCTGAAATATTTAAGCTCGACATGAGCAATTTATGATGTTAAAACAATCCAAGTTACCGAATACGAAAACTTAACAAAATACTCGCACCTTGAGAAATACCGAGTAAAACATACGCAATAATTTTCGCTATAAACGTGAAAATAGGTTCTTGCACTTCAACTTGTGCAACAATTGTTTGTACAACTCCAAAGAGAAAAATCACAATTTTATCTTTAAAAATTCTTCCTCTATAACCAAGAGGCGTTGCAACAAAAGAATTTTCAACTCACCCCATATGCAACAATTCATTCCCCAAAGGGCGGTAAAATAACGGGGATGCAAATAAAATTTCAAATCGAGTTTAAAGCTTCACGTTGTAAAGATAAATACATCTGACCAAAATAGAAACTACAACGACAAAAATACCGCTAACTCGCTAAATGCTTTGCGGAAATTTTAACAGTAGGAGTTAATGATGGAAATACGATCAGAACGAAAGTCCTGTCTTAAAAATAACATAAATCGTTTATGCAATCATTCACCCCCACGTGATACTTAAATCCAATGCACAAAGTACACGACAGTTGACATTGGTTAACAAAACCTAGAAATTAACGCTCACAAAGATGCATATGCACATGTTCCTGAAATTATTTACGCGACACAAAAGTCGTAAGATGAGACACCATAATCCAACTGGATTTTCATAAAACTCATTAACGCTAAAATCAAGTGGTGTCCAAATTTCCATTTTGCAACACAGGTAAGGCGACCATTTTGACGAGATTTTTGATGAGACACGACGCCCAAAAACTCATAACTTGCACGCAATGAAATTAAACTCATGCATCTCAAAATATACGCATGCGACAAAAGAATCCATAAAACAAGACTCCAAGAATTCAACAAAACTCACACAACTAAAAATTCCCAAGAAACTCCTACTCAAAATCATGGGAATAACTTTTCCTTTAAAACCATTGACATACATGGAAGAGATCCAATGTCAAGGTCGAAATTCCACGGCTACTTGCCCATTAACTCAAAAAGCGTTAAAACACATATATTTCGACATTCAAAAATAGCATTTAAACACAAGACGTGAATAAAGAGAGAGTCTTGATAACAATTTGAAATCAGGTGCAACAAACCATTTTAAGCATGCTCATAGTTTAAAATATGCTTATTGCTAAATGTTTTGCCAAAACGTTATAAGGTAATTTACTTTATGGTTGGCGATCAAGAAAAGCAATTTATGCAACCTTACTTTAGAAATAAATTTAATGCATGAATTCGGTCGGCACTCACATCTTAATATTATGCTTCCCAACATCCCGCCGTACTAAAATCAACCGGATGCCTCAGGCATCATAGGGCAACCCTCCCACTAATTAACTTACAAATCTCTTCAAAATAGAATAGATCTAACAAGATAGAGTTCTAATTCCACCAACGAATCTGGCTCAAGATGATTAACTTAATGTTTTCTACGCACTTACTATCATTCCAAAGAGACATTGCTATAAACAACAATCATTCCTTAGCTTACTCGCTTAGAAACTCCCGCACTACTCTAACGGTCAACATACCAAGGTAGAGCAGGTAAACACAAGCACGAGAAAGGGTAAGGAAGAGTTTAACTGAAACACATACGAAAGAAACGTACCGCTACGTCTACCAATTGTCATGACATTAGCAAACCAAGTACACCCACGTAAAATATCCTCATAATCACATTAGCTAAGTGAGATTATGAACATATAACACATAAGGGTTCTTGTTACCATCATCACAACGCTTGATTAACATAACCTCCGTCGACTCTAAGACCAACCCATCTTAGAAGTTCTACCCAATCTCACAATCAATGCCTATCAAACCCAGTCTAAGTCTAGACATCTTACATTCATGCCTAGTTCGCTTAAACTAAGGTTCTGATACCAACTTGTAACGCTCTAAAATTCAGAGTAAATTAAAACCTAGAAATATGGCAACAAGACATCCGTATTGATATAAACTTCCCATAAAGGGGATCAGTCCTTAAGACTATACAAAATCTGAACGGATATAGAATTTGTCAACAAAACAAATCTAAACATAACTGTCTAGACTACATCACTTGACGAACCAAAGTTCACTAAAAGATGGGACTTAAACAATGCCCAACGCCAAAATAATAGACATCTCAAATATGCCTCGAGTCCATGCTCGACTCTCACAACCCTGATGCAACCCACCGCTAAGGGAAACTTGTTATACATATCATTTGAGAAAAAGTGTTAGGCTTATAAAGCCTAGTGAGAACATACAGTTTATACAAAATCAGAGATATAGACATCACTATCATAAGAAAATCTTTTCATAAAGGTTTAATTTATAAAAGATAACATTTCGCCACAACCGGGACTTTTAGGTCCAAAACTCATCATACGATGACAAAAGAACCATTTTACCAAGGATTGTGGTGTAACACAAAGTAGACCACCAATCCGAGTTATGAGCTAAACAATTGGAATCCGAGGATACGAACACATAAGTCCGTGCTACAACGTGAGATCTAGCCCCAAGCAAAACAAATGTATACTCCTTCACTAGGATCACTATGAACCATGGCTAGTATCCGGCCTCACATAACCGTACCAAGTTGCCCCCGAGGATCATATGCATCCATAGCTACAATGGGGAATGTGACATCCCAACAAAAAGTCGTTAACGGTCAGAACCTCACAATTTAATGCACATGTAGCTCTATATTTTCTTTACTTGGTAACCACCAAATAATATCAGTCCACTCAAAACCTAGGGATCCGCTAGTAATGGTACAGACTCGTCACAACAACATATGTGACCAACGATAAATAAACATATGGTATAAACACATTTTATAAACAAGATGCCATTTCCAGTTCAACTTTTGGTAAGAATGAAAATCATTAAAATGAGTTCTTAAACATTCTTTTCATATATCCACATAATGTACAAGTAAAACATCATTTTACTACATCAAGATAAGATCCATCATTTTAGTAAACACAAATGATCGGGAACCCTAAAATCTCCAGAAACTCAAGTTATATCAAATACGTAGAAAACTTAGATCTGAAACCATGGAGATATATAGGAGTTCCAAAAGGTTTCTTTTGATATGTATACAATTTAAAATGATAGTAGGAACTCACCCAATATGTTTATACGAAAACCCGAAGAACCAGATATCGACCCCCTTGATAAGACGAAGCTTTCTACACCGAAACCTCGGATCAAGCACTAGATTTTAACCACCAAACTCTAGAGAGAGAGAGAAAAAATTTAGAGAGAGAGAGAAAAGAGACTGAAGAGAGAGAGAGAGAGAAAATCTTGAGAATGAGATATTTGATGAAAACCAACTTTAAGTCGACCAGGAGAGCTTCGCGGGTTATGCCGCGACCTCAACTCGCGGCATAACTCGCCCGCTTACACTAAACCAAACCCATCCAGAGGGTTTCGCGGGTTGTGCCGCGACCTCAAGTCGCGGTGTAACTCGCGTAAGTCACTGCTAGTCCCCAAATCTCTCAAAATCCAACTCAAATTCAATCTAAACACGGTGCTAATGACAAAAGCTTATACATAAGAATAACAAGATACAAAGCGGAAATTCGGGGTGTTACATTCTTAAACTGGACATGTTTATTTTTCTTTGAAGACTTTTGTTTCCAAGAGAATGAACTACTAAGACAATATGAACATTGTAATCTTGTAGTAGCTTGCGTCAACAACTCTTTTCAGGAAAAAATATTTTTTTTATTGAAACTTTGTTGTCTGACAGAAGTACAAGCATCATCTACTCTTTTATATTGACATTTATCTATTTCATTCACAGTCTTTTCCACTGCAGTCTTCTTTTGCTTCAAACAATCTTTCTTCACATTTTCATCTGAAATAGAAACAAATTTAGAAATATTAATAGATGATAAAGAATAAGAACATTCACCTTTTACTTTTACTTTTGCTTTTCCAGACTCAGATGAAGACTCACATTTAACCACAAAAATTGGAATATCTTTATCAACAACAACCTTTTTTCCTTTTGATAATTTGAAAATTTGAGATTCTAGACTTCTAATTTTTTTTTGCAAAGATTCGTTTTGGTTAAAGCTTGAGTCTAGTTCCATCCCAAAATTCTCATTTGCGTCTTCCAATTCAACAATCATGTTGTTGAGATGGGAGATTTGCCTCTGTAATTCTTCAATTTTATCCAAGGTTTGTTGATATTCAAGATCAGAAAATTTTGAAGTACAAACGGAATCAGACTTATCAGAAATGACCTCTTCATTTTTATCTTCTAAGATTGAGCAGGTCAAAATAGTTTCCGTAGTGTCAGAATTAGAACTAGATCTAGAAGACTCAGGTTTTTCTTTAAAAATATTTTCATATTCTATAAATGAATCCTCATTAATTTTGTAAGAAGAATTCAGTTCATTATATGAAAATTTAACAGATTTAAAATACTGAGTTTCTGATTCAGTTTCAATTTATGTCTTTTCTTCTACTGTCTCTTCCTTTTCTGTCTTAGTAGATTCAGATTCAGGAGTCTCAGGTTTTACAAATGTCTCTAGGATGTGTGGAAATAAAACAATAGGTTCATCACCCGACTTTTTAAAGTTATAAAGATTTTTGGGTGCCTTTTTCAACACATCCACATCCGAAATTCCAAGGCCTGGTTTTGCTTTATAGAAACAAATGTCTTTCTGATTGTATGTTAAATTCTTAAGAGTCTGTTCCGTTTGGCCTCTTTAAAAATTCAGATCTTCTAATTCCTTGATCTTCATGTAAGCTTCCGTCCTATCTTTCAAAACAATGTCATACTGAAGTGTTAGATCAAGATTCTTATCTTTTAAAGTCATGATCTCTTTTTGTTGTTCAGAAATTCTTGTTTGAAGATTAGTTATATCCAATTTCAGAACAATTTTCTCTTCTTCTTTTTCCTCAGCCAAGGTTTTATAGATGTAAGCCTGATCTTGATGTCCTTGTATTGTACTCTTTTGTTGTTTGAAATTTTCTTTTAATTTCAAAAACTCAGAGTTTATCAGATTGAGTTGGGACATCAAGTTCATCACTACATCATTATCATCAAGATATTCAGAATTATCAGAAGTGGAATTTACCTTAGAATCTGACTCATCATTCAGATGTGCCATTAAGTTGTAATGGACTTGAGTGAGATTCACTTTAGCAACCTCAGTCTCTTCATCTTCAGAGTAGTCAAACCATATATCATCTTCTGCCTTTAAAACCGTGCCATTTTCCATTGCTTTTGCCAATTGAGCTTTCTTCTTGTAATACTCGTAATTCTTGACACACTTTTCTGGGCATTCCTTGATTAAGTGACCGGGCTTTCGACAGTTAAAACATTTGTCAAATTTCTCTTTTTCCTCTTTCTTTTCTTCTTTTCTCTCCTATTTCTTCTCTTTATCTTTCCTTTCTTCATATCTGCCTTTATGCTTGTTGTATTTGTAAGAATCGTGCTTCGGCTTGTTATAAAACTTTTTCCGACCAAACCTTTTATGGAAGCTCGAAGTCAGAAGTGCAAGCTTTTCTGCAAATTCCGTCAACTCATCATCATCAGAATCATCTGGGGTATCATCCTCTGAACTGTCTGAACTGTTAATCATGCTGGTGATCAGAGCTTTCTTCTTCATACTCTTTCCCGAACCAGAACTTGACTTAACTGTCTTTCCCTTGCCCTGAGCTATCAAAGCTAAAGGGTCTTCTACCATATTTTTTTTGTCCTTTAACTGTAACAACTCTTTGTTCACCGCACCCTGCTCTTTTACCTTGTCCTCATGTTGGTTTAGAGCAAAGAACAGATCATTCAACTTTTCTTCATCCATGTCTTTATTTATTTGCATTTGTATTGAGTAGACATCCCACTCTGGCTAAAGATTCTTTATAAACTTGAAGTTTATTTCAGATTCTGATTTCTGAACCCCGTTCCTTCGCAGATCATTGAGGATGATGTTGTAACGATCATATGCTTCCCTGAGAGATTCCCCTTCTTTAGCTTTGAAGCCTTCGTATGCGTTGATGCTTTGATTCCGTTTTGTCTTGATTGCTTTGTTGATCCCATGAACTGTTTCTCTAGCTCATCCCATATTTGTTTCGCAGATTCTCGACTATCAACACGGTTGAAGATATCGTTTAGAATGACCATGATGAGAAAGGTCAAAGCAGTAGCATCTCTTTCAACCAATTCTCTGTCATTTCCAATGAATTGAATAGGATCTCTTGCTACTATATGCTCAAAAATCTCAGGATTTGTTTCGGTTGCTGGAATCCTGGCTACAGTAACATGCGGGAAATGAGGAACATTAAGAATTGAATCCATCAATTTCTTATCTTGATTATTAAGAAAATTAATCATCCTTTTCCTCCACTGTGGGTATTCATCTGCTTGAAGAACTGGAGGCTTGGACTTCGAACCCATGCTGAGTAGATCTCTAGACATGATTGTAACAGGATTGTGATTTGAACTGATCGTTCAAGAAGTGCAGATTACACTCTGTGTGTAAGATCCTAAACTGATTAAATTTGAAACAGCTAGCAAAAACTGACTAAGTGCCAAAACTCGCAGACCACTGAATAGCTAGAAACTCGCAGATCGAAGGAACTCGTAAAATACTATTTCGGACAAACTCGCAGACCGCTGAAATGCTTGAAACACGCAGACCACCGAAATGAGCAAAACACTGTTCCAAAGAACTCGCAGACTGTACCGTGCGCGTTTCTGGAACTCGCAGAGGCTTACTTGCGCGTTTTAGCAAACTCGCAAGTAAACTCGCAGATGATATCTTCGCGGAAACTCGCAGAACAAAGAGTAAAACACGCAGACTTTGACTTGCGTGTTCTAAGAACTCGCTAATAACGCCTTGCGCGTTTGAGATTGAATTCTTCAACTTGCGCGTTCTGGCAAAGAACGTGCGCGTTCTTGCGATGAACTTGCGCGTTTCACATATCTTGCGCGTTCTTGGGTTTTCCGTGCGTGTTCTAAGCCTGATCGATCAAAAATCAAGTAAAACTTGATTTATGAATCTGAAAAACACACAATTGGTCCAAACTACAATGCGAAACAAGATAACAACACTGAAATTACACAAGAAATCGAAAATTACAGTGATTAAATCGAATTACAGTGTACGACTTCAACTATTCACGAAACCAACATTTTGATCAAATTGATCAATCTAAAGTTGAAATTTACCTATGTGATCTGAACGAAAGTTGATCCTATTAATAAAACCTACACAATCAAATCAATTTCTTGATTTAATTGTGTAAAAACAAGAAAAACTAAGATCAAACAGTAACATTCAATCCGCCAAAAATATTTCAAGAAAAAACTTCAGATCTGATCCGAATCTGCTACTTCTTGTTTGCTCTGATACCAAATGATGATGTCTAATCAAATCACAATAACAAAACAAGTAAGAACAATAAGAATCATTGGGAAATCACAAGTGTATTGATGTCACAAGTGATGGGTTACATGTGTTTCTCTCTCTAGATTCTCTCAGAGTGTTTACAATCAAGGCTAGTTACAAAAAAATGAACAAGGAAGACCTTATTTATAGGTCAACCAAAATACAAGGAAACTAAAGGAAAAGTCAACATAAAGTTAATACAAAATGATCTAAACAAAATACAATAACACTAGTGGTGGTATATACTTATGCCCTCACTGGGAATTACTGTGCCCAAACTGTACAGTGCACGAAAAATAGCTACCAAGTTTTTGGCGCCGTTGTCGGGGACTGGCACAATTTTATATCCTGAGATCTTGATTTTCATTCGAGCTTATGTCACTTATTTCATTTTCAAAGCATTTCTCTTGTTGTATGCCACGACTGCAACACGAGGAACCTTTACCTCTTGATCTTGAAATGGAAAAGACTTTTAAAAGAAGAAGAAGAGGTAGAGGAAATCGGCAAAACCTAGTTTTAAATCAAACCATGGATGAAGTGGAAGCAAACCCGCCACCACCTCCGCTTATGGAAACAACGATTAAAATTGCCGATGACAAAAAAAAGGGGAATACGGGACTATGCAACACCCGAATTTGATCAATTCAAGTCGGGTATTCTTAGGCCCAACATTACTGCGCAAAATTTTGAATCGAAACCAGTAATGTTCCAAATGATCCAACCAATGGGTCAATTTGGAGGATTACCTTTGGAAGATCCGCACTCTCATTTAAAATCATTTTTAGAAATTACGGATCATTTTCTCATTCCTGGAGTTTCCGCAGAAGCCTTACGGTTGACACTCTTCTCTTACACGTTAAGAGATAGAGCCAAAGTCTGGCTAAATTTTCAGCCACCTCAGTCAATTGATACTTGGACGAGTTTAGCTAAAAATTTTCTAAAAAAATACTTTCTTCCCACCAGAAACGTGAAATTTAGAAATGAAATTTTAATGTTTAAACTAGAGGAAGACGAAGCAGTATCGAATGCATGGGAGAGATTCAAAGATTTAATTAGAAAATTCCCTCATCACGGAATCCCTCACTACATCCAATTAGAAACATTTTATAATGGTCTTTCTAATGCTGCTAAAATCATCCTCGATGCCACGGCTGGTGAATCTTTTACTGCAAAAACATACAACGAGGGGTATGACATTTTGGAAAAAGTTGCCAATAATAACACTGACTTGTCAAGCCCTTGTGCTGTAATTCCTAAAACTGCATCAGGAGTTTGTGAGATTGATGTCATCTCCGCTTTAAATGCACAAATTGTAGCTTTAACTAATTTAGTTAAAAACAATTTGAACCTTAATGGAAAGAAAGGTCAAGTGCAAGTCATGAACCAATCTTCAATTGAGTCGTGTACTTTTTGTGGAGAAAATCATCGTTTTGAGTGTTACCCCGGTAATCCTGTTTCAATGAACTATGTTGGGAATCATTATAGAAATAGTATGTTTTCCCAAACATACAACCCGAATTGGAGAAACCATCCCAACTTCTCGTGGACGGGAAATCAAGGACTTCAACCCCCTGGGTAAGTCAAGTCCAAAACCGACCACCAAATCCTCCGGGATTTCACCAAATCCAACATCAAAATTTCCAACATGGATAATCTTCACAAACACATGCTCCTAGGCAAAAAAAAATGCATCAGATAGTAATGGTTTAATCGAATCTTTGCTTAGAGGTTTTATAACTAGACCAATGCAACCTTGAGGGGTTTCGAAACCCAACTTGGATAGTTTGCTGTCGAACTCAAGAATAGACTACAAGGGACCTTGTCGAGTGACACTGAGAACCCTAAGGGCATTCACAAGGAACATGTCAATGCTGTAAGCATAAGACATATTGAGAACATAGAAGAGTCTAGGCAAGTCGAAAAATCATCTCCTATGTCAATTTTGCAAAAGGACTCAGATAAGTCAAACTTTCCAGGTTTGTTTCCTTCTCTTAAGAAAGCACAAAGTCCAGAATCCTTGGCCAAGACATCAGGTCCACTCACTTTATGCACTCCCGAGAAGAACATATCTACCCCAGATTTGCGAGACATACCTTTTCCTAAGAGATTAAAAACCAAAAATGTGGATGAACAATTCAAAAAGTTTTTGGACATTTTCAAACAACTCCACATTAACATTCCTTTGGTAGAGGCTCTCGAGAAAATGCCAAATTATGTTAAGTTTTTGAAAGATATTCTCAATGAAAACGAAGGCTGGGAGAATTTGAAGTTGTGACTTTAACCAAGGAATGTAGTGCACTCCTTACTTTAAAATCCCTCCGAAATTAAAGGACCTGGGGTGTTTTACCATCCTGTGTTCTATTGGGGGACAAGAAGTAGGGCATGCTTTATGTGATTCAGGGGTAAGCATAAACCTCATGCCTTTGTCGGTTTTTAAAAAATTGGAAATTAGTGAAGTTAGTCCTACCACAGTCACTTTGCAACTGGCAGACAGGTCTTTGGCATATTCGAAAGGGAAAATAGAGGACATTTTGGTCAAAGTTGATAAATTTATCTTTCTGGCCGATTTTCTAGTTTTCGACTATGAAGCAAATCAGGATGTCCCCATCATCTTTGGAAGACCTTTCCTTGTGATTGGTCGAACGTTGATTGACATCCAAAAGGGTGAACTTACCATGAGGGTAAATGACCCAAAAGTAACCTTTAATGTTTTTAAGTCTCTTAAGTTATATGGTGATTTGGAATATTGTTCAACCATTAATCTACTAAGTGAAGACCTTGGTCTAGATATTGAAGAGTGTGTTGAGCATTTTGTAGAGGGAAGTGAGAATGAGAGAAAATTGGAGAGTCCAGTTAAAGTGCAACCACCAATGAAAGTGAATCAAGGTATGAAAGAAGTGAGGATGAGCCATCATAAACACAAGAAAAAATGGTTTTTGTCGAAAGATGGTTTTTGTCATCCTAAAAATTCGAGTTTTGGGTTGGAAACAACCTTGTAAATAGTCTTATCTAATTTTAGTAGTTTTGTGTTTTTGTTATTGTGTATTTGCAGGAGTTGGTCGTGATTTTTGCGAAATTGCGCTCATGAAAAATTTGGGCGGGATTTTAAACAAAAGGAGGGTGATTTATCGCTTTCAAAATGAACCCTCTCATCTTCTCCATGGCACACTCCAAGAAGTTGGTTCCCAACCCTCACCCAACTCCTTCTCTCCGATCACATCGCCTTCTGTCCGCCACCACCATACCATCCACCATCGCCGACGCTAGCTCTTCTATGCCACCACCACAGACGCAATCGTCCATCTCCCTGAGTACCGGGTTATCAACTCTCGCCATGCAAATCACCGCTGGTTCATCAATAGCCAGCGCTGACGACGACCAAATGCACTCCTCCTCACCGACGACAATCATCCATAGTTTTGACGAGTGTCACGACATTTACATTGGGTGTCTATACTCCATAAGTTCGCCAAACAGCTCCATGCCCTACTTCTCATGTTCCAACCTCCATTGACCGACTGATCTTTTGGGTGTTGCTCATCTCTTTGGCAAACTTTATTTTATTTTGGTGCTTCTTTTGACTAGTAAGTATTGTGTTAAAAATATGGACCTCGCGCTAACCTTTTCTTTTGTACTCCAACCACGATGGATTTTCAATATAATTCTTCGTATGCTTTTCTGTCTGTTAGTGCACATATTTGTTGGATACAAGATCATTATTACCGAAGGTCAAAGTCAAGCAAGTCAAAGCTCAAAGTCAACTCTCAATGAGAAAGTCAAAGTCTTTGTAATAATGTCAAAGTCAAAGTAGTTGTATTTTGTTTCCTTGTTGTTGATGATAGGTATAAATAGTCTTTGTCATTGTCTTTGTAATAGTAGAAGAGAATACACGCGGAGCAAATTAGAGAAGAGTTTATTTCGTACATTATAGTGAGAGAAAGTAGAGAGAGAGAACTTGTAATCTGTGGAATTTCAAATCTATGACATGTGGTTACGAAATTGTTCATCTTGATCTTGTTATTGTGTAATTACAATTAGAACTTGATAGATTTTGGAATTAACAATTGGTATCTGAGCAGAGTCTGAGTGAAATCAATCAAGAAATGGAGTTCGACACTGTTTCATCGAGTCTTGATCGATTTGTTCATTTTTGAGTGTATTTTTTATTGTAATTGATTTGATTGTGATCGAATAGTGTTTTAGATGAATCTTGTATAGGTTTGGTACAAAATTTCACTGTAATTTATCATCAATTTTGAAGTTTTTCGAATTTTGTATTCACGAGTTGAATCGCACTGTGAAAGAATCAATTTGTATTTTTAGGCGATTCTTGGTGAAATTCAGTGATTGTATTCGATTCGAGAAGTGTTGGTGAGCAAATTGTTAAAGTTTGAGATCGAAATTTTTAGAATTGATGGATTTTTGAGCCAAACAGAGCGTATTTTTATCGAGATCTCAAGATCTCACATCATGAACTCGCAGACTTAGTGGATTTCGCAGACTTTCATTAGATTTCGCATAATAATTGTTTCTGAAAATTTTACAAGTGTTGAATTCGCATATGTGTCTTGTGCAAATTGTATAGAATTCATACGTGCGGGTGTTGTGAATTGCCAGAATTCGCATAAGCTTGTTGTGCGAAAAGTGAAAGAACTCGCATATCACATTATACGAATTCCTTGAATTCGCATATCAGTGAGATACAAATTTCTAAGAATTCGCATAAGGGTATCATACGAATTCCTTTGTTTGTGCTTAAAAAGTTTTGAAATTTTTCTAAGTGTTGAATTCGTGTGTGTCTATCTTGCGAAAATTTGTATGCGAATTCTGAAAGATTCTTGCATGCGAATTCTGAAATATTCCTGTGTGCGAATTCTTGCTTGATTATTCTTGTGTGCGAATTCTTGTTAGATTTGTTTGTGTTCGAATTCTGATTTGTGTGTGTCTATGAATTATATCATTTGTACTTGTTTGCGAATTTTGCATACTAATTCCTTGCATTCCAGTGTTGTGCGAATTCCATACATGGAAATTTTTGGAAATCTTATTTTCTAAATTTTTCTGAGTTTTTCTGTATTTTTGGATTTCACTTAGACTAACGATCAAATTGAAGTTTTTTTTTGTGATAACAGGTGTAAAGATCAAGATGTCATCAAAAAAAGAGATTGCTAAATTTAAGGCCAAGATTGTTTCTCTCGAAGAAAAGATTGTTCAAAAGCATGAAAGTTATTATATATATATATTTGGTTGGATATAAAGATCTGGTTGATTACTATAAGCAGAAAGAAAATCACCGAGTTGCTACTTTTAATAGTCTTAAAGAATGGATGCATTCATATATGGGCTTATTGAAAAAGGCAACTGATTCAGGAAAATTTTCAGATTTCTTTGCTGAGTATAAAGATCATATAAAACAACTTGAAGAATAAGTTCTTCATGCTTTGAAAGACGATAAATGGTTGGAATCTGAGAAATTAAAGACTGAGAATGTTGAGCTGATTAGAAAGATCTCTGACTTGGAAAATCAAATTGTCCAAATCCAGCAAGTGGATTCTGTTGGTACAAATGAGGAGATGATAAAGAATTTGGAAGCTGCTAATGAAGAGTTGAATAAGAAGATTTCTGATCTGGAGCTTAAGATGGTCAAAGACAGGGATGATTTTGAGAGTGAAAAGAAACAGTTTGCAAAGAAATTTTCTGAGTTTTCAAGGAAGATCTTTGAAGAGAAGAAAGCGATTGAGCTTAAATGTTCTAAGTTTTCTCAACAAGTTTCTGATTTTGAGAAAGTGATCATCTTGAAAGAGACAAGTTTGAGAAAGAGAAGAAGATCAAAGAACAGAAGAATGTTGGAATCTTCAAGGAAATATCTGGTTAAAGAAACAATGCTGATAAGGGCTTTGAAGAAGAAAGAAACATGTTTGAAGCAGAGATAAGAAAGCTTACTGATAAGTTATCTGAACTGTCAACTTGTGCTTTGAAAGATCAAAAAGCGAAGTCTGAATTCCAGAAAGAGATTGACCTGTACATTAAAGAAAAGAACAGTTTATCTTCAAAGATGAAAGAGCTTGAAGATATTGTTTCTAAGGTGGTGGTGACTGAGCACACGACACCAGAGTCAAAAATCCACACACCTAGAAATGATCCAATTAACTCCAAAAAGACAGCCAGAAGCTCACATCAGAAAATTGTTTCTACAAGAAGGTCAGTCAATTCATATGATCAGATTTGTACTACTAACATTTTCTTTGATAGAAATGTAGATGGTTCAAATACATTTAGAAGAAGAAGAAGAAGAAATAGATATGAAGAAGAGAAGCTGGTTTGGAAGGTGAAACCAGTTGATGATGAAAAGAATGATGAGAAGAAGGATGAGAAGAAAGGAAACAAGTCAGTTGTACATGCATCAAAAGCCAAGAAGAACAATGTGCGGAAAGGTAAACCTGATCTAGTTTACTCGAGAGATCAATTAATCAGGTTGTCCAAAAAGAAGAATTATTGTTCTTGCTGTTGTACATATGATTTTCTTCATAAAACGAGTGATCATTACTGGTATGGTTCTTACTCAATTACTCCTAATGGAACTGCAACTCACAAACATGGACCCAAATACCAGTGGGTACCAAAGCCGAAAGATGAATCTGTGTTGCAGGCACCTCAAGTTAAGGGGGAGTAAGAGAACCAAGGCTTTTGAATACTACAGTTTAGGACCCGTGCTTCAAAGATCGAGTTTGACTTCTAAACACAACAGTTTAGGACTCGCTCTTCAATGATCAAAAGAGATGCTACCCCTGTGCTGAATGAGATTGTACTCCGATACTTAAATGAGGACATCAACCTTCAAGGGGGAGTACATATTTTACTGAAAATATGCATTCGAAAGATAAAATGATCTACATTTCAGTGGGAGTTGTAGATTTCTATCATGTTTTTCACTGACATATTTTATGATGCATAATTTCAGGGGGAGTATATGACTTCTGATTACATCTGATCAGAACTCGTACATTCAAAGTTTTACTACTTTATGTCATTTTATTTTCAATAAATTTTGTGAATAAAGCTTTGTACTTTGACAGACTTTGTGATTTTTGCAGAATTGAGAGAGAGCTTAAATGATCATATCCTATATGATTTTGAGCTGACTTGATGAGATTTAAGACTGAGCGAAAAGGTTTATTTCTAATCTTACTCTCATACGTGTCTGAAAGACGGACAACTTTCAGATATGAAAACATGTTCTCAAATGTTCAAACCACTTCTGATTCTTAAAATATTTCATGAATATAGAAGTGTGATTTTAAATGTTTTCATGTAACTTGTGCTTCAATGATTTATAAACCGTGTGTTTCCAAAGATTAGTACTTGCGTATTATCTTTTCCATATACTGTCAAGTATTCACACACACCATGTTAAACCCAGAATTCAAGTTCTAATCACAACAAACAATCAAGATGAACAATTCTGTAAATCATATGTCATTGAATCACATCACATATTACAACTCTCACTTTCTCTCTCTAAACTCTCTCTAGAAAGATATTTCATAAAATTCTTCCCTCATATGCTCCGTGTGTATGAACGACAATGAATGACTTACTTCCTACCAACTTACAAAGACAACAAAGATAAGGCTATTTATACCTATCATCTAAAACAAGGAAACAAAATACAATACATTGACTTATTATAATGACTTTGACATTGATGCTTGAGAGTTGACTTCATCTTTGACTTCAATTTTCAGTCTTCAGTCTTCTATGATCTTGTATCCAACATATTTATGCTCTAACACACCGGTTTAAACTTTTGTTGAAAATGTTATCACCATGTCTCAAATTGAACAAATTTTTCGATGGTGATACACCCCGATTGAATTTCAAAGAATTTTGAGCGTGATTTCATTTCGAAACGTTCTTTCAAGATTGTCTATATCTTGTTTCGTATAGACAAAATCCACTTGTTGCTGCCCTAAGTCTTAATTGAAAATTCATTTCTATTTGATCTTTTTCATACAATGTCAGATTTTCAAACAAGTTTCTTGTATTCATTTCATTCATTCAATATACATGTTTGAAACATCTTCAATGTTTAATATGCTCAAATCTTCATGATTATCTTTGTGAGAATATAAACATCTGACTTGTATTTCATATTAAGTGCTTTAACTGCATAGTTAAACCATTTTTGAGCAACTTGTTCTTTTAGGATTACATGGGTTCATTGTGTGAGCTTAACTAGAACTTCTATGGATTCACGTTAACCAGTGTTTCCTACCCAATAAGTTAATCCTTGAGTGATCAAAGAGTGAGGAGTCAAATACTGAGTGTGGGTTGAGTGATGAGATAAAATGAAAATGACAGTTTGGTTAGATGTGAGCTCAATGTTTAAAAGAAAGAGGGTGAGAGAACAGAGTAAAAGAATATCAAACTCTGCACCAACTTTTTCTGAGTCGGGCAACCACATTGCTGGTGTTTCACAACTCTTCGTGAACATCATTGAAACAGGCAACTAGCCCATGCCAACTCTTGATAAAAACCCCACCAACTACTCATTTTCTTCTCAAATAGAAAATGTTTCATATTTCAAGGGGACGCAACACATACGCTATCTGGTTTTCATTTGGAAAATATGGATATTGAAAAAGAAGGAAGTCTACTCCACCTTCGCACTTCGATCATGCACAATCGAGTATGTGTTTAACTGTTGTTGTCTCAATGGTTTACATAATTTTGAGCCTATATAAAAGCAATCATTTGTGCTAAAATCTTTCAAACACAAGCACGTACACACAGAGAATTCGTTTTTCTGTCAAAATGTTCATAGAATAAACTTGTGTTATTCGATGATTGAATAGAAGACCTAGGGGAGTGAACATCTCAAAAGCTCATTTCCAATGTGTATTCGTTACAAAGTGA
This sequence comes from Arctium minus, assembly GCA_954870635.1. Lineage (NCBI taxonomy): Eukaryota > Viridiplantae > Streptophyta > Magnoliopsida > Asterales > Asteraceae > Arctium > Arctium minus. The sequence goes on along the minus strand of OX941085.1, from coordinate 86,000,859 downwards.
CTTTGTGTTACCGACAGATATTTTAACTGATTCATTTGTTGATTCAGGTGCTACACTCATAATTTGTCTGAATTTGAAAAGATTCAGATGAATATCTTTTGGATCGATGAATAATCAGAGGCTCAGTGATAAAAGATCAGTGGTCAGAACAGATTAAAGACATTTCTTGTTAAAGTTTTGATGATTTCATGCTTCTATCATCAAAAAGGGGGAGAGGATAAAGAAATGTTTGTGAGAGGATCAAGAAATGTTTCAGAAGTGATCAAGAATTGTTAGTTTGAAGAAAGATTGTTAAAGAATGTTTAGAGCTAAAGCATAAAGTTAAAAGATTTCAGAATATGAGCATATTTTTACTGAAATTTTCTTTGAAGACATTTTGCTAAAGCAATCCAAGATGAACCTGAAGATAATTTCTTTCCTATATCTGAAAGAGGTTGTATAACCTTGTGGATATTGTTCTGAGTAGAAAAAGGGGAGATTGCACTTCATTGCTTATGATTACTTCTGAAAAATGTTCTGAGTTGTCAAAAATCTACAAAGGAGGAGACAAGTTGATAAAGTTCTTCATCTTAACAAAGGGGAGATTAGAGTTAAAGATTAACTAAAACGGGGAGATTGTACAAAATGAGCTTAAGGGGGAGATTGTATTGCAAAATCTTTTAGAGATGATCTTGATCCAAAGGGGGAGAATGTTATTGCACATATTTGTTGGATACAATATCATTATTACTGAAGGTCAAAGTCAAGCAAGTTAAAGCTCAAAGTCAACTCTCAATGAGAAAGTCAAAGTCTTTGTAATAATGTCAAAGTCAAAGTAGTTGTATTTTGTTTCCTTGTTGTTGATGATAGGTATAAATAGTCTTTGTCATTGTCTTTGTAATAGTAGAAGACAATACACGCGGAGCAGATTAGAGAAGAGTTTATTTCGTACATTCTAGTGAGAGAAAGTAGAGAGAGAGAACTTGTAATCTGTGGAATTTCGAATCTATGACATGTGGTTACGAAATTGTTCATCTAGATTTTGGAATTAACACTCTCACATTGTGTTATTATACATCTAACCTTTCAGGTACTTCTTTTATTGGAAATCATTGAGCTTTGCTATTAAAAGGACGCAGGTCATTTTTGGTATTTTGGCCAAAACACTTTCCCTTGTCACCAAGCCTTTTGTCCATTGTTTTCCTTCACCAATGAGGACATTGATGGGTTCTAAATTTGGGGGGGGGGGGTGAACATTGGGAGGCTCTGTGAGTATTATGGTTATTTACAAATTTTTAGTCATAGAAAAAAATTTATTATATATATAAATATAATAAGTCTTCAAGAGTATCTACATGATTGATATGAGAAAAGAGTGTGAAGACATGAGGAACCCAATACAAATAAATAATTGCATATGTGAGCAATGCTGGGCTCCATGATCCAAATTACTAGGGACCCAATATTGAAACAACCCAAAACCCTTTTAGTAGTTTACCACAAGTTTGGGGGAAGAGAGGAGTGAGATATAAATCATATTCACATACACAAGCCTAACTCAAAGCCCTACCGATTAATTGCAAAAGCGGTGATTCCCGCAATGAAAGTTTGTACCTTATCAAGATCAAGACGGATACATCAATGCCTTTGTAAGTTTTTCTCACCTCGTCGTAACATACTTTTTGCTTCCATTTCTTTCTACACTTGAGGACTAGTGACATCTCAAGTTTAGGGGTGTGATAACTCTCATTTTTTTAGTGTTATTTGTTACTCTTTTCTTTCTTTTTATCACTTTCTACCCATTGTTGCTTCTATCTCCTTCCTTTGGTCCTTAAAGTTTGCAAGTAAGATGAAAACACCAAAGGATGCAGTTTTGTCAAGAAATAACGTTTTTGTGAGACGGTGGGCACAGTCTGCCCATTGTGGACACCCGAAGACCCACTGAGTAATAAAAACTTTGTATTTTTATCCAATGGTTAATGGTGCAAAAATATGGATATTAGCTACAAGAAGGTGGAAATTAGCGGGATTACATTGATAACTCTTATTTTGAGCGTTATTTACACTTCAATCTGTGTGAGTTTTTCTTTCATTTTAGTTCTGTTTCCTTTTTATTTGTTTGTATTTCTTCCTTTTATTATTTTATTTTCATTTGGAGTTGTTGAGAATGTTTTTATGGTTAAACACATCATTTTTGGGTTAAAAACGTCACTGTTCTGCAGGGGGTACTGTCTGCCCACTGTGGGCACCCGAGGGCATATTTGGTATTAAAGCTACACATTTGTATTCAGTGGGTATTTGAGCAAAATGGATGGAAATTAGCTGAAATACAGAAGATGGATGCTAGCTGGAGTTCACCTTAGAGGAATCTTTGCAATCATTGTACTCTTTTACCCATTGGTTATTATCATTAAAATTTTGGGTATTACCCATTAGGAAAAAGCATGAGTTTTCCTTATAAATTGGTAGGTTTGTTAGCATTTAAGAAAACACCAACAAAGCTCCACAATGTAGAACTTCTAGTCTTCTTTACATTTTTTAGTTGTAGTTTTATTATTTTAGTTGTAGTTTAATTTATAGTCTTTTACTTTCTTGCATTTAATTTTCGCATTTACTTTCCGTCTAACTTTGTAGTTTATTTCTCTCTTTATTTAATGCAAGTAGTTAACAAGTATTTATTTTCTTACATTATGTCTTTTATTTTTTATTATGATCTAATCATCTTTTGGGTAAGGGTGTTAGCCGACTTGAGACTAGAGGGAACACTTGGGTGTGGCCATCATTACTAGCTCTTAAGCTTGGTCACTTAAGTTGAGAGTTAAACTCAACGCTGATAAGCCGATCACTTTGAAGTGTTAATATTAAATCTTGACCTCGAGAGGGGCGGATTCGAAATACGACTTAAGGGATGCACAAGGATTTGAGAGAGTCTTTGATAACCACATAGAGATACAGGTGTTGCATGATTTATTACGGTTCAAACGTCGGAGGAGATTTATATCACAAAGAGATTTGGGTGTAGATCTCCGTTCCAGTAGAACTTGATTTATTTCAACGTAGTTAAATCGGCAAGATTAAGAGTTGGTAACGATTGATACTTTATGGGCATTTTGTAGGACAGGTATTTAAAAATCCACTTTCGAGAGATCGGGCTTTTTATAGACACTTCGTGCTACAAAGTGACTAACCATTTTGTTACTACGTAAATCTAAAGGAAAACTTACACCCATACCCATTTTAGTTTCTTTTTTTTTTGTGTATTCTCGACTTAGGGCTCGAAACTTTGTAGTCCAATCCCTGTGGATACGATCTCGGTATATTTACCACTTTATTACTTGTAGCGACCATAGTGTCGGTGTATATTTGCTCCCACACTGTGGACCTATACAGTTTTTCCGCTACCAAGTTTTTGGCATCGTTGTCGGGGATTGGCGTTTTTCTAAAGTTTCTTGAGTTATAAGTTGAGTTTTTCATTGATTTTTCTTTCCCTATAATGGATGATTTTAGTTGGGATGCCCCGTATTTTAATACCTTCGATTATTCATGGGAACCACATCCTAACTTTTTGGAAAATATTCAAGATGATGGTACCTACACTTCATTTTCACCTCCCTGTCATGATTGGAATGACACATTTATAAATACATTTGACCAATAATGGGAGGGGAATTTTGATTATTCTTGTGATTTTCAAGGGAGTGATCCTTACCATGGATTCACATCCTTTGTTCCCAACTACCCACCCGAGAAAGTTTTTGAACAGCCCGAACCATCTCACTCTTTTGAAACCTTTTCCCCAAGCTTAACGGAAAACTTTACAACATTTTTGGGAAATTCACATTCTCTTATGAAGCCTTGAAAACTAAGATGGGACAACTAGTCGACGAGTTGAAAAATCAAATTCCCTTACCAAGTGATAATGAAAAATCAAAATGTGTTGGTAAGGATGAGAGTGATGTTGAAAAAGAGTTGGAAAATTTTGAGGCAAATTTTGAGCACATGAGGAAGCCTTCTTTACTTCCCAATAGTGAAGAGGTGCTTCAAGATGCTAAAATTCCTAACTTAATGATTTTTCCTCATGTTGTGCAACCTTCTTTTTGTGATCACAATGATCCTATGTGGGTCATTCCATGGACCGTTGGGAGGATTTGTGTGATTAAAAATTCGGGAATTTTTCCTAGATCGTGTTCTTTGGGTGGTGAACTTGTTGGAAGAAGCTTTGGTATGGTGGAGGTGCCTATTATCTTGAAACCACTCCACTTTTGGAAGATGCACTCGTGGGGTGGTGAATCGCATCCTACATAACCTTGATGCAAACTCATCTTCTTCTCTCAACTCCAATTTTGTGTCTTTTATTTTACATTTTTTTGTGTGTAGTTGAGTGTATTTTTTTTCCGACTAGTATCAAGAATTTTTGGGATAAAAAAAAATAAAATCTCATACATCTTATATCCTTAGATTTTTTTTGTGTTTCATAGTTTGAATAATTGGTAGCTATTTATCGTGCACTCAAAGCGTGGACACTAAATTTCCCAGCGTGGACACAAGTATTTATCAACACTGGGATCACTACAAGTAATACAATGGTACAAGTACCGAGTATCGTACCCACAGGGACTGGACTACTGAAAAATACAGACTTTCATGAACTTCTTGCACAAGTTTCGAGTTGGGAAAAAATATTTGTTTGATTGGTGAATTAATTCTAAAAATGCGAAATGAACTTTTTATAATTAAAGAATGGGTATGGGTGTAAGCATTCCTTGAGACAACCGTAGTAACATAATGGTCGGGCGCATTGTAGTACGGAAAGTCTATAAAAAGCCTGATCTCTCGAAAGTGGATTTTTAAAGACCGGTCCTACAAAATGCTCGTAAAGTGTCCATCCTTACCAACTCTTAATCTTGCCGATTTAACTAAGTTGATAAAAATCAAGTTCTACCGGTACAGAGATTTATATCCAAATCTCTTTGTGATATAAATCTCCTCCGACGTTTGAACCTTAGTAAATCATACAAAACCTGTATCTCTACGTGGTTATCAAAGACTTTCTCACATCTTTGTGCATCACTTAAGCCGTATTTCGAATCCTCCCCTCTCGAGGTCAAGATTTAATATTAACACATCAAAGTGATCGGCTTATCTGCATTGAGTTTAAGTCCCGACTCAAGTGACCAACCTCAAGTTAGCTCACACCCACAACCACACCCAAAAGGTGCTTAGCTCATGCTAATAATGGAAGACATAACAATAAAGTAAAAATGAAAATTAAATATTTGCATGAATATAAATAAAGTAAGAGCAAAGTAAAAAAATAAACTACGGAATTTAAATAGCTATAATTAAAGAACAAGAAATTAAAGTACTAAAATTAAAGAGCAAGAAATTAAAGTACTTAAAATTAAACTTGCAATAAATGAAAATACTAGGAAGTTAATGCATTAAAGTACAAGAATTTAAAGACAAGAATTTAAACTAAACAAATCTTCAATCTCTCTTTATAGAGAGAAGAACTTAGGATGATGAGAGAGTGATAGAGAGCTTGATAATGGATTTGTTGATGGATGATGGAGAATGAAGCACCAAGGCCTTTCTTATATAGCAAAAGAGATGGAAAATACCCATTGGGTAATGCCTTTGTCCAATGGATATTCCTATTATCTTCACACCCTCCAATGCTGACCTCATGCCTCCAATCATTGCTAAATATGCCAAAAGGGCCCACTAAATTCGGATAAAGTCTTTGCCCCATGGATATTTGGGTGCCCACCGCGGTCACTCAGTGCCCTCTCCGACGGTTTTCCTAATTTATGCACAAAAATTACTTTTGACGCCATTATCATAACTTGCTTTAATTATGGACCAAATGGAGATAGAAAAGAACAAAAGTGGGTATAAATGAGAAATAAAACAACGGAAAAGAGCGATAAATAACACTCAGGAATGAGGGTTATCAATAATCTATCCACTACTAGCAGATTTCTAGAACTAAGCAACCAATTCCCTGGTATCCATATTGATTAAACTTTGAAACTCTAGAAATGACATAGGCCTTTTTTTAAACACTTGGACGATATAATTTTTCTTTGTTGCCTTACTCGAGCCTTTGAGTCTTACCATTTCTTCCACAATGAGAACATTGAGTATTTTAAGTTTGGGGGTAGAAAACTCAAATGTTGAAAAAAAAGAGCTAAATCCTTCGAAAAATTGGAAGGATAAAAAAAAATACAAATAGCCGAGTTTAACATTTTGAGAAAAAAAAGTTGGGTAATACACATCAAATACATAATAGAAATATTTTTTTTTCTTGTGTAACCCAAAAAGACAAGTTTGGGGGAAGATGAAAAATGTAAAGAATGTGAGAAGCCTTAACACCAACCCTTCAAAGTCCTATGAATCTAAGTTTGCAAATTCAATTTTCATAAAATGGGTGAATTATATCTTAGCTTATGGAAATCAAATTGCAATAAAAAGAACATAGTGGAAAGATTAGGAAAAACTATGGATATTTTTTAATCAAAGGGATTTAAGATGTAAAATAAAAAAAAGTAAAAAAAAAAGTTGAAGATCCTACTTGTGATGCTTAGTCTTGTTGTGTATTTTGTATATTCATTTGTTTTTATTTTTGTTCTTTTAGTTACTTGAGGACAAGTAACAAGTTAAGTTTGGGGTGTGATAACTCTCATTTTGAGCGTTATTTACACGTCATTTGTGTGGGTTTTTCTTTCATTTTAGTTGTGTTTCCTTTTTATTTGTTTGTCTTTCTTCGTTTAATTATTTTATTTTCATTTGGAGTTGTTGAGAATGTTTTTATGGTTAAATGCATCATTTTTGGGTTAAAAATGTCACTGTTCTGCAGGGGGTACAGTCTGCCCACTGTGGGCACCCGAGGGAACATTCGGTATTAAAGTTACACATTTGTATTCAGTGGGTATTTGAGCAAAATGGATGGAAATTAGCTGAAATACAGAAGATGGATGCTAGCTGGAGTTCACCTTAGAGGAATCTTTGCAATCATTGTACTCTTTTACCCATTGGTTATTATCTTTAAAATTTTGGGTATTACCCATTGGGTAAAAGCATGAGTTTTCCTTATAAATAGGTAGGTTTGTTAGCATTTAAGAAAACACCAACAAAGCTCCACAATGTAGAACTTCTAGTTTTCTTTACATTTTTTAGTTGTAGTTTTATTATTTTAGTTGTAGTTTAATTTATAGTCTTTTACTTTCTTGCATTTAATTTTCGCATTTACTTTCCGTCTAACTTTGTAGTTTATTTCTCTCTTTATTTAACGCAAGTAGTTAACAAGTATTTCTTTTCTTACATTATATATTTTATTTTTTATTATGAGCTAATCATCTTTTGGGTAAGGGTGTGAGCCGACTTGAGACTAGTAGGCAACACTTGGGTGTGGCCATCATTACTAGCTCTTAATCAACACTTAGACTTGTGGCTATATTGTAATCATATGAATTGATCAATAAAACGTTGTTCTTAATCTGTATTGTTGATATATGCTAGTAATTTTGGGATCGCACTTTCCACTGTGGGCATGTATGTAGCTTCATTTTAATTTTATGCAAGTAGAGTAACAAGTATTTCCTTTCCAAGCATTTTATTATTTCTATGTCTTTTATTATTATGGACTAACCATATTTTGGATAAGAGTGTGAGCCGACTTGAGACTAGTAGGCAACATTTGGGTGTAGCCATCGTTACTAGCTCTTAAGCTTGGTCACTTAAGTCGAGACTTAAACTCAACGCTGATAAGCCGATCACTTTGAAGTGTTAATATTAAATCTTGACCTCGAGAGGGGCGGATTCGAAATACGGCTTAAGGGATGCACAAGGATTTGAGAGAGAGTCTTTGATAACCACGTAGAGATACGGGTTTTGCATGATTTATTACAGTTCAAACGTCGGAGGAGATTTATATCACAAAGAGATGTGGGTGTAAATCTCCGTACCGGTATACTTGATTTATTTCAACGTAGTTAAATCGGCAAGATTAAGAGTTGATAACGATTGATACTTTATGGGCATTTTGTAGGACCGGTCTTTAAAAATCCACTTTCGAGAGATCGGGTTTTTTATAGACACTTCGTGCTACAAAGTGACTAACCATTTTGTTACTACGTAAATCTCAAGGAAAACTTACACTCATACCCATTTTAGTTTCTTATTTAGTTTTTGTTGTTAAAAGCACCAAACTCGCTAAAAAATATTTTCTTCTTCTCTCATTGGAATCGGTGTATTCTCAACTTAGGACTCGAAACTTTGTAGTCCAATCCCTATGGATACGATCTCGGTATATTTACCACTTTATTACTTGTAGCGACCATAGTGTCGGTGTATACTTGTGCCCACACTGTAGACCTATACGGTTTTTCCGCTACCATACATCTTGAGAGAAATCTTTGCAATCATTGTACTCTTTTACCCATTGGGTATTAGGATTTTATCCATTAGTTTTGGGTATTACCCAGGATGCATTTTCATTATAATTAGGAGGGTCTCAAGGCATTTAAGAGCACCAACCTTTCTCCAGCTCAAAAACTCTCTCCCTGGAAGAGTTAGAGAGCCAAGGTTGTTAGTTTTACTTTAAAGCATTTAATTTATTGTATTTTAGTTTCTGCCCACGGCTTTCTGTTAGATATGAATTGTATTCAAGATTAAAATAGAGGGTCAAATTTGTGATTGTTGTATAGTGTAAGGTTTGTGTTGTAAAGTCAACCTTTGTTGACTTAGTATAAATAGTTGGTCTTGTTGTAATCTTGTAGATACGTGCATACATACAAAGAACACAAGTCAGAGTACTTAGAGAGAACACAGAGTTCGCATAACATACAAGTGAGATCTGTGACACTTAGACTTGTGCCTATATTGTAATCATATGAATTGATCAATAAAAGGTTGTTCTTAATCCGTATTGTTGATATATGCTAGTAATTTTGGGATCACATTTGGTATCATAGCATAGGATTCAACATTTTGAGAGTTTTTAGAGTTCGTATCTGTTTCTTGGTTTCTTGAGTGGATTTTTGTGCAAAATTGAGTTTATGATAAATCTTTTTGGTTAAAAGTGGTCGAAAAATGTTCTAGAATATCTTTCTATAATTGAATTGCAATTAGAAATCATTTTTGATCATCAGTTTGTGGATTTTTGAAAATGTTAGTCGAACGATTGTCGTATACTGTTTCATTATGATTTTTCATGTTTGAGTGAAAATTTGATTGTGATATTGAATTGGATTGATCTTTGTACTAATTTGATTGATTCTGTGAAGTTACAGCCTTTGGATTGCAGATTTGGATTGGATTTTGGACTAGAATTGATATTTTAGGACCGAAACTCAAAGAACTCGCAAGATCTGTTCTTTTCATACGAAGAACTCGCAGGATCTTAAATTCGTAGAAAGAATTTGCATAAAGTTCTTCTAAATTCATTAAGTGAAGAATTCGTATAACTGTTGTGTACGAAATGTTGTAGAATTCGCATAGAATATCTTGAAAATCATCTAAGTGTTGGAATTCGTATACTGCTATATACGAAAAGCAAGAATTCGCATAAGCATTTAAGCGAAAAGTTCATTTTTGAAAGTTTTAAGGCAAGAATTCGCATATCTGAGTGATGCAAATTGTTTAGAATTCGCATACTAGAGTGGTGCGAATTGTCAGATTTCGTATAGTTTTCATGCGAATTTTCAAAGATTTCGCATAATTTCTTCAAAAATTTTCTTAAGTCTAGAATTCGTATGAGATGCAAAATGGTTGTGATTTTTCAAAAAATTTCTAAGTAAAGGACTCGCATACTCTTGTTATACGAATTCATGGTGCGAAAAGCTTTTGTGCGAAAAGTTGAAGTTTCAAATTTTCTAAGGTTGGAATTTGCATTAGAGAGACGTACGAATTGTGAAGAACTCGCATAAATCTCTATACGAATTCTTAAGAATTCGCATATTAGCTCATGCGAATTGCTTGATTTTGAGTGTCTCTTCTTGCGAAATCTAGATTTGTGCGAATTGTTTACTTAAGTGAATTGTTTCTTGCTTTATACGAATTCTGTGAGTCATACGAATTCTATCATTTTGTGTATGCGAATTGCTCTTCAATCTAAGTGCATGCGAATTCTGTACATAATGTTTTTAGAAATTTCAGTTTCTGAAATTTTTTAAATCTTGCTTTCATTATCTCAAATTGTTGAATTAAACGACTTGAGGAGAAACGGGATGAACAAATCCGTGTCTGAAATCAATTACAAGTTCATCAAGAACTCGAATCCCGAATGGAGGAGCTATGCCATAAACATTCATATGACTAAAGATATGGCACAAGAGGATGTGAATGACATCTTTACAACTCTAGCTCAGCATGAAGATGAGGTGAAGCTTTTGAACCAAGAGAAAAAGATTGTCAAGGATTCACTAGCCTTGTTATCTGAAAGGAAAAAGGGATCAAGCTCTAAGTCCGTTTCTACCTCCAAGTACAAATCCAAGAAGTCCAATGAAACTGAAGTAAATTCTGATGATGATATTCAGAAGTTTGCTGAAAACCTGGCCCTCGTCACCAAGCAATTCCAAAAGTGCTTTGGTAAGAAATGGTTCTCCAAGTCAAAGTATGAAGGGTACATGAAGGACCGATCATAAAAGTACAAACCGAGGTATGGAAAGAAAGAAGGAAATATAGAAGAGAAAATAGATGAGAAGAAAGAAGAGAAAAGAGAAGAGAAGAAAGAAGAGAAGACTGAGCCTAAATATGGCAGGTATTACAACTGTGGTAAGCCTGGCCACTTCTCAAAAGACTGCAAGTTCAAGAGAGTAAAAAACTTCGAGTACTATGCCAAGAAGTCCTTATTATCAAAGAAGGCAGAAGTAGGCAAAGAGTTAATGGTTGAGGAAGAAAATTGGTTCTTTCAGAGTTCAGATGACGAATCAGCCTACTTTACTTAAGTCTGCTTGATGGAAAAGATTGATGATGAAGCAGAAACTTCTTCTGACCGATCTAACTGTGACTCTGAGGTAAGTACTCCTTATACCTCTGAACTTGTTGAATCATTGATGGCTCAGATTCAAAACATGAACAAAGAATTTGAAACCTTAAAAGGCAAACTTAGCACTGAACTTCAACCAATGATGAGTTTTCGTGATGAAAACACATTATTGAAGGTTGTTGTTGAGGATAAGAAGAAGTTTTGAAAGCTAAAATTACTGAGCTTGAAAGAAACTTAGTTAATTTGAATTCTGAAAAAGGTGAATTTAAGATTAAATTTGAAGCTTGCTTTCAGGAGCGGAATGAAGCTTATTGCAAAATCAAACAACTAGAGGATTTGAACCTAAAAAGAGGACAGACTGAGCAAACATTGAATTTGCTAACAAACAAACTCCAAGATGTCCGATTTTATAATGCTAAGACGGGTTTGGGTTTTGAAGAAAATGATGTTTTAAAGAAGGCCCCAGAAAACTTGTATAATTTTGATAAATTGGGGTCAAAACCAAAGAAAATCCCGGACATTCATGATACATTTGTGAAAGCTGAAACTCCTAAGTCTGACATCTCTTCTAAAGGTAAAGAAGTGATAGATGACGATACGTCGAGTTGTGTTGATTCTCATTCAATCTTTAAATCTGTTGGTTTTTCATACAATGATTTGAACAAAAGATATAAAAACAGAAAACTTGAATTTGTTGAGTTTCAATCATTATTTTCTACACCATCACCAACAGAATCAACCAGCAATGACACATATGTTTCTGAAACTCAATGTCAGTATGATGAATATGAATTAGACACTGATATTGAGACTCATACTCTTATATTTGAATCCATCACTTCTGAATCTCCAAAAGACGTTAAGGCTGATGAGTGTTCAAATATCATGAATTCTAGCATTAAAACTGATTTTGCGAAGAAAATGACTGAGGAGATTTTTGAAAATATGATGAATGCTTTGGATCATGTTCCTATTATTGAGAAGTTAGAATCAAACTCTGTGTTGGATCAAACATCTGCTTTTGAAAAACAAATCAGTGAACTACAAAAGACACTTGAAGAGTTAGAAGATGAGAACTGTGATCTCAAATTCAAACTTGACAAGTCTTTTAAGGAAAATAAAGAGCTTTCCAAAGAATTAAATGATTTGAAAACTGATTTGTTTAAGCAAAACTTAAATGAGAAAAAGATGTTTGAAAATCAAAAATAGAATGTTCATTCAAATCCAGAGTTTGAGACTACTACTTCCAAAACCTCTGTTGTTTATTTCGAAAGTCCTGAATATCTTCCGAGCATATTTGAAAAAGGTGAGTCTTCAAATACTTTAAAGAAAATTTCATCTTTTAAGAAGAAAACTAACAATGTTTCATTTCGTGTTTCAGATCTAAAAATGAAAAATGGTAAAGGAGGATGGATGAAGAATAAGAGTGAAAAGAAAGATATTTGTTAGCGCACGGATCTATTGGATTCAAGATCATCCAATCTGAAGTTTGCAATTTGAAGCTAACGTTGGAAAGTCGACTCTTAATATAAGTCTAATGTCGTTTGTAATAAAATGTCAAAGTTTATTGTATTTTAGTATTTTAGTTATAAGTCCTAAATATCTAGATATTAGTTAGATATTATTATTTAGATATTATGTTTGTTATGTTTGAAGCAAGTGTGTTAGACAAGCCAACTTAGAAATCAGATCTCATACAACACACACATACACGGTGTTTACTGTTCATCAGAGAGAAAAACATCGAGAGCTTCAAACCGAAAACATCAAACTGTAATTCGTGATTCATAATCAAAACATGTTGGTAATCATATTGTTTGTGTCGTTATTTTGATAAGAACTTGATAATATTGTGGACCGACAATTGGTATCAGAGCCGTACATCAATGTCAAATAGGCTTTTGAACACATCAGTTCAAAACCCGTACTTCAACGAAGTTTGACTTCTAAACACAACAGTTTAGGACTCGTACTTCAATGATCAAAAGACTTTACTCCTGTGCTGATATGAGAAGTGTACTTTAATACTCGAATGAGGAAATCAACCTTCAAGGGGGAGTGCATATTTGTCTGAAATTTTAATGCATATCTTTTTAACTGACATATTTTTGGATGCATAATTTCAGGGAGAGTAAAAGACCTATGACTTATGATTATTTCTGATCAGAACTCGTACTTTCATTGTTTTACTGTTTTTTGTCTTTTTAATTTAAGTGAATAAATTTGCTTTGACAAAGACATAAGACTTTTGCAGTTTTTGAGAGACGCTTACATGTTCATATCTTTATGACTTTAAGCTTAGCTTCATGAGATGTAAGATCGCACGTAAAGGTATAATCCTTTATCTTAATCTCATATATGATTGAAAGAAGAATAACTTTCAATCATAGAAAACATTGTTCTTAGAAATTCAAACCACTTCCCGAATCTTAAACCGATTTCATGAATTGGAAGTGTGCATTTTAATGTTTTCAAGATCTAATTTGTACTTTAACTTATAAAGTTAAACCATTTTCAGCATCATATGCTTTCTAGGAAAACATCGGATTTCATTGTGCTTTTTTGGATACACTTTAACCAGTGTTTCCTACCCAAGAGGTTAATCCATAGTGATTGAGTGTGAGAAATCAAAAGAAATGTGTGTGGGATGTGTGATGAGATATACAGAAAAAGAGAGTTCGGTTAGAAGTAAACTGAATGTTTAAAAGAAAGAGGGTGCGAGAACAGAGTTAAAAGAATATCAGAACTCTGCACCAACTACTTTCTGAGTCGGGCAGCCACATTTCTAGTGTTTCAAATTTCTTTGGTGATCATTATGGAAACAGAGAACTAGCCCAAGCCAACTCTTGATTAACCCCACCAGCTACTCATTTTCTACTCAAATAGAAAATGTTTCATTTTCAAAGGGGAAGCAACACATTTACTATCTGATTTTCATTTGGAAAATCTGGATATTGAAAAGAAGGAAGTCTGCCCCACCTTCACACTTCACTCATGCATATTGAGTCTGTGTTTAACTTACTGTTGTCTCAGTGGTTTACACAATATTGAGCCTTATAAGCAATCATCAAGTGCTTAATTCTTTCTATCACATGCACGAACACACAAGGAATTTGTTTCTTTGTCATAACGTTCATAAAAATTGCCTTTGTGGTGTTTCGATGATTGAATGGAAGCCCTGGGGGAGTGAACATCAAAAAGCTCCTTTCCAATGTGTATTCGTTACACACAGTGACTTAGTGTTACTGACAGGCATTTTAATTGATTCATTTTGTTGATTCAGGTGTTACACGATTATTTTGTCCGGATTTACAAAGATCTGGATGAATATCTTTTGAATTGACGAATCAGAGGCTCCAAATGAAAGACATTTCTTACTCAGAGTTTTGATGAAATCGTTTCTCTATTCATCAAAAAGGGGGAGAACCTAAAGCTTGAAGAAAATGTCCATTACATTACAAGATTGGAAAAGAGAAGAGTTAACCGAGAAATGCGAGAGACCAAAGTATTTTGAAGACATGCTGATTTTAGAGAAATTTTCTTTGAAGATACTTTGCTAAAGCATTCTGAGCTAAAACCTGGAGATTATTACATATTGAAGACAGAGAAGGAGATTCCAACTTCTGAGCTGAAAAAGAAGACTGAATTGCTAAAATCTTTTTAGTAATGATCTTGATCCAAAGGGGGAGATTGTTAGCGCACAGATCTATTGGATTCAAGATCATCCAATCTGAAGTTTGCAATTTGAAGTTAATGCTGGAAAGTCGACTCTTAATATAAGTCTAATGTCGTTTGTAATAAAATGTCAAAGTTTATTGTATTTTAGTATTTCAGTTATAAGTCCTAAATATCTAGATATTAGTTAGATATTATTATTTAGATATTATGTTTGTTATGTTTGAAGCAAGTGTGTTAGACAAGCCAACTTAGAAATCAGATCTCATACAACACACACATACACGGTGTTTACTGTTCATCAGAGAGAAAAACATCGAGAGCTTCAAACCGAAAACATCAATCTGTAATTCGTGATTCATAATCAAAACAGGTTGGTAATCATATTGTTTGTGTCGTTTTTTTGATAAGAACTTGATAATATTATGGACCGACAATATTGAGAATGAATGTAATGTTGCCAATAGTGTTGCTTTACCATGTACAAGTTCAAGTGCAAATAAATGTCAAAATTGTATGCATAAATGTACTCGGTTTAATAAATAAAAAATGTTGACATTTGCTCGCAAGAACTTGATTTGTACACACTTTGGTGACAATGCTTTTACATTTCATTCCATTCCTCCTAGGCCTAAATTTGTTAAAAAGGCATCTCGAGCTAAACCTGTCTCCAAATCCTCAACACAACACACTAAAGTGTTTCATGCTAAGAATGCTCATATTTCTACGAAACAACAATTTCATGAGCTTAATGTTAAAATGATTTGGAAATGGGTACCAAAGCCTCGTTAAGAATGGCGAGTAAAGGCTAAGGTAGAAGAAATCAAGAAATTGCATAAGGCAAACCAAGAAGGACCCATCTGGATATGGGTACCTAAAAAGAAGTGATATGTTCTTTTTGCAGGCCTCACATCTGTGGTATATTGACTCAGGATGCTCGAGACATATGACATGATTTAAGAATCTATTACATAATTATGTTGAGGAACCTGCAGGAACGGTCAACTTTGCCAACTATGAGCTCAACGGTATAATCGAAGGACAGGTTCATTGAAAAACGACACTGTGACAATCAAGAAAGTATTGTTTGTAGAAGGACTTGATCACAATTTATTCAGCACAAGTCAGTTCTGCAACAATCATTATCAGGTTCGGTTTACCGTCGATAGTTGTTTCATTGAAGACAAGGACGGTTATGAGATTTTTAGATCAGAACGTCATGGTAATCTATATGCGGTGAACTTTCCAACACTTTCTGCAACTAGATCTGTGTGTCTAATTGCCAAAGCATCAAAAGCTGAAAGTTGGACTTAAACTACACTACAGGACACCAAGAACTCGTATGATCTACATGATTGAAAAAATGAAATTTGGACTTGGCATCGGCGCCTGTCTCACCAGAACTTCAAAGCAATAGATCAGTTAGAGAGACAAGGTATACTCAAAGGTTTACCAGAAATGAGGTTTGAGAAAGATTCCTTTGCCCTGCTTGCGAGATGGGAAAGATGAAACGTAGTTCACATAAAGCAAAGACCAAACTTTCTTGCTCAACACCTCTTGAACTTATTCATATGGACCTTTGCGGCGCAATGCGTACTCAGTCCATCAACGGGAAAAAGTATATACTTGTGATGATAGACGAGTACTCGAGATACACTTGGCTGGTGTTTTTGTGAAACAAATCAGACGCACCAGAACTTATCACTGCCTTCATCAAAAAGATCCAGGTTCGACTTCAACTGTCGGTCAAAACCTTGCGAAGTGATAACGACACAGAGTTTAAAGACGACACTCTTCAGATTTATCACACAATGGTTGGGATTTCACATAACTTCTCTGCTGCCTACACACCGCAACAGAACGACGTAGTCGAAATGAAAAATCGAACCCTGGTTGAAGCTGCGAGAACGATGCTGGCATATTCTGGTCTTTCAATGTATCTCTGGGCTGAAGCCGTTGCGATCGCGTGTTTTACTCAAAACCGTATGTTAGAGCATAATTATGTTGGATACAAGATCATGGAAGACTGAAGATTGAAGTCAAAGCTGAAGTCAACTTTCAAGCATCAAAGTCAAAAGTTTTGTGTAATAAATGTCAAAGTCAAAGTTGTATTTTATGCTTTCTTGTGTTTTGCGCATTTCTGTAATATTGTAGTTTGCGCGTTTTCTATGTTGGTATAAATAGGTTTGTTGTGCGTGTTTGTAAAGGTGTAAGTTCATTAATTTTGAGAGAGTTTCTGGATTAGAGAGAGAAAGCTTTGTGAGCGTATTTGTAATCAAAATCTGAGATTAATAAAAAGTGAGATTTGTGTGAAATTGATTGTCATCATTTGATTTACATTGTTATCTGGGATAACAATTGGTATCAGAGCAAGCTTAATTCAGAAAATCAAGGATCGAATTCGAGATTTCTTGATCGATTTTTACGAACTCGCTATTCACTGTTCATAATCAAATTTTGAGTTCCAGTGATGTATTTGATCTGATTTGGATATCATTGTAGTCGATTTTAAGTATAGAACAAATTACGTTTGTATCTCTTAGACTAATTCACACTTGTTAGGGTGAATTTTGAAATTTTCTTGAATTTTGTGTTCGAAATTGATTACGTACTGAGTAAGAATCAAATTTGTAATCTTGTCGTATTATCTTGTAATCATATACTTGTATTCTGTTTGAGATCGATTTTTGAGCAAGTCTACAAAATTTCAAGGCAATTGAAGATGATTTGAATTGAATCAGTGCAAAGATAGAGTTTTTGGAATTGCAAGTCAAGAACTCGCTAGATCCATAGAACTCGCAGAGGAAGAACTCGCAAAGGAAGAACTCGTAGAGGAAGAACTCGCAGAGAAAGAACACTCTAACCGAAGAACTCACAAATTTTTGAAGAACACGCAAAGGCTACAAATTTGTTAAGTCAAGAACTCGCAAACAGAGTCGTGCGAGAAGTAGAAACTCGCACAACACAAGATCCAGTTTGTTTTCTGAATTTTGATGATTACAGTAAGCAATGTTGATCAAAGATGACTTCAAAAGATTCTCTCTCCATCGGTACGGACGTAGGCCTCTTGTTCTATTCAAAGGTGAATACGAACAGTGGAAGGATCGCTTTCTCGAGTTTGTCGACCGACAAGTAAATGGGGAAAACATCATGTTATCAATTACAGAAGGTCCCATGGTTCTACCCACTGTCGAAATACCCGATGATGAATCTTCAGACAGTGAGGATGGTTACAAGGACAGAGTGAGAAAGATGAAAATTGTTCCAAAGGACTTTGCCCAATATTCTGATGAGCAGAAAAGCCGTTTCAAAGCCGACAAACAAGCAAGATCTCTTCTGTTACAAAGTATCCAGAATGAGATATACATAAAGATAGACAACTACAAAGCGAATGGAAAGAAGATGTGGGATCAGTTGCAAAAGATGATGATGGGCTCTAAGGTGGGAAACCAGATGAAAGTGGCCAACTGTATCAACAACTATGAAGAGTTTAAGGCCAAAGAAAGTGAGAGTCTGGAAGATACTTATGAGAGGTCCGTTCTTCTACTGAACGAACTATCCAAGAACAAAGTCAAGAAGAAGAAGATCAAGAACAATGTTAAGTTTCTCAGCATCTTCCAGCCCGAATGGAAAAAGCACACCCGTCGGATGAAGCAAATGAAAGACTTGAGCGATATACCCCTCCACGAAGTTTATGAGACTTTGAGACCGAATG